>OZ010798.1:243592206-244823368 GCA_963932465.1 Maratus speciosus | reverse complement strand
GGTCTGCCAAGTCATATCTTGGTGGAAACGACCTTCAGACATGATTTTAGTGGTTGGCTCGTTGGTTTTTGTTGTGTGAAATCAAACGTTTTGATGTGTGATCAATATATGAAAACATGGAGGACTCAGAGCAAAAAAAATACAATGATACTCGTAAACCTATGAGTCAACCACTAAAATTAGGTTTGTAGGTGTTTTCCACCAAGATATGACTTGGCAGACCAGTTACGTTTTAATATGCAAATCAAGATTTGACTAATTCTAGAATTTCAGCCTCCAACTCGATGAGATGATTATCTGTCCAGCCAGCTCCCAGTTTATATAATAAATGTGAGTTTCCTGGAAACTATATTGTGATTTTTTACAATAATTAAGTATAGCAGTCACTGACATATGCACAAGTTCTCCGGTTTTTGGTACAGAAATGCTTGATGAGAATAGGTATGGATTGAAATGTATAGTATTTACCAATTTGTTTCAGGGAAACACAGTAGGTATAAAGTAATTATGTATACATCATAGAATATTAAATATCTATTTTATTAGATTTATACGTATTTGTTCAGTAAAACAGGAGTCATAAAAATGTCAAACAGCAGCCTGAATGTAATAATAGCTTCAAATCCACAAAATTATGATTAGATTTTTCGCAAAAAGAAAAAAAAGAGCATTCACAATTTTCTCAAAAATAGGACAGTGCAAGAAAAATCTGGACAGACCTCCTGACTATATTATAAAAACCTTTTTTGCATTGTTACCAACTTTATCAAAAAATTTAAGTACTGTAAAACATTTATAACAGACAGTCCTGGATAGCGAACGATTCTATATAGCGTATGCTTTTTCAAACCACAATACCTATACAAATTTGTATACTTTTATCTCTGAATAATGGAAGCTTTCAAATAATTGAAAAATTCCAAAGTGTACATGATTCAGAGGTTTTAATGTACATCTTTGTTAACAAGGTTGCTAGTTGTACAATCAATGTTCAGAATAACGTATAGAAATTTATGAAATTTATAGCAACGAATGAGTTTCCAAAATTATTATAAAATGTAGAGATCATGTGCAGGCTGAAAATTTAAGCATTAAATTAAAGAATGTTTATCATTTGGCAAATATAAAGCTATACTAAAATATTGAAAATATATATATATCATTAAAAAAAAATTTTTTGGATAAAAAAAATAATTTATATTTATTATCAAGTTACTGCATTTGTCAATAAGAAATTTGCAGTTTATACTTTTGTTGATAAACTGTTACTATTGTTTTGTATTTGCTGTTACTTTTCTATTCATGAATCTTACCACCAAACAACCTTCAAAGAACACATAAAAGCTTGGGACTCACTGGCATAAAATATACGTAATATTATTACACAATTAGGAAAATAAACAAGCAATGCAAGTGTTTCAAGTTTCTAAAATGACTGGGACGAAAAATAGTAAAATTTCCCTTGGCAGTGCAGAAAGAACTAACTAACTGATTATTAAAAAGTTTATAGTAGAATTTAATTTTAACATAATACTCTAATAGTAATTTAAAAGTTCATTGTATATAAATATATATATAAATATAACTACATTCATTAAAATGCTCCACGTCATTAAAAATACAGCAAAATGACAAATACGGACAGTACTACAAATATATGAAAGTAAAAATAGAATGTCAACATTTCTAGAAAGAAAATATACCTGTTATTAATTAATGAAATGATAAATAATGCCTTTTAACTGGTAAATACATACTCCAAACAAAATAAAAACAAATGGGTTTTGATTCAATAAAATAAATCATTCACGATTCACTATCCGTACAAAGCGAATCGTGAATCGTTCTCAATAATATGCTTCTTTTGCGTTCGAGTCGAGACTACATAAAGCTGTTCCCGAACGACGATCGATTTATTCAAAACAAAGAAAACTGGAATATATGGAGTGGGATTCTCAAACACAGTTACAGTGAATTTGAGAGCCAAACTTTCAGATCACGGATTGCGGATTATTTTAATCGAGATTTTAATATTTTGTATTGGGTGGTTAGAGTGCTGCGTTTGAGTGTAAGCGGCGCGAGTGTAATCCTTCATTTTCAGATTTTATTTTATGTTTTTATTTTTAAATGATATCGGTTGTTTTTGCATTAATAACTTAATACAAATTCATTTTTATTATTAAAATAAAATAGTTATATAAATATTATACTTCAGATTGCTTCTTTCAACATTTTTTATTTAAAAACGTTTTATTGGTTGCTTTACATTTTTTATAAAAAATGGAAACTTTTTAATGAAAGCAAAGTTTGATAGTAATAACAATTCCAGGTACCGGGTGTCCCAAAAATGACTGATGGATTTTAAAATTCAATAACTTTCAAACGGTGACATATAAAAACATGTATAATAATCACTTATAAACAAATTAAGTTAAATAATGCTATAAAAAGTGATAGAGTATCTTTATTAAGACTTACGATCGTTTCATCGCACAATCGGCGACATTTTCAAAATCAATCATAATAGAAAATATTTTCACATAACTTAAAAATAATAAGCAGTAATAACAGTAGCAGACATCAAATACAATAGAAGAACCACAACTTTGGCCAGATTATGCAGCGAAGAACCTTTACAGATTGAATTTAAAAATAGCAAGTTAATTTATCCATCAAGATTTTATTTACCATCCATAGTCCGAGAATCAATAGAAATATTTTTACGCAACGAGAATATTTGCAATGATTCTGTGTCCCTTGATTTACCTAGAATTTGGAAAGAGATACTAAGTAATTGTAGAAACAATAGTAAAAATTAATCCACACTCGCAAATAGCCAAGTTAATTTAATTTTATTTTATGTTTTGCAATGTTTTTCAGTATGCTTGATGTCTCGTGAAATTGTTTACCATGTTGTTTTTAAATTATGTGAAAATTAATCCACGCTCGCAAATAGCTAATTTAATTTTTATTTTATTTTATGGTTGCAATATTTTCATTATGCTTCATGTCTCGTGACATTGTTTACTATATTATTGTTTTTAAGTTATGTGAAAATATTTTCTATTATGATTGATTTTGAAAATGTCGCCGATTGTGCGATGAAACGATCGTAAGTCTTAATAAAGATACTCTATCACTTTTTATAGCATTATTTAACTTAATTCGGTGACATATATTTTTTTAAAAATCTTGCAGGAGTGTTATGTAAGATGTCAGGAGTTTTTACGCTGCTAATCTCAGTTTTAGTTACAAAAAGCATCGATAGATGGTGCTGCAAGCAATAACCGCTAAATCCAGGCTCGATTTTTCGGCTTTTTTCTTCTTTCATGCGAAAAAAAAGGAGATTAAAATGCATTGAATGGATCTCGAAGTACCAAAAGTTGGATCTGTACTGAGCACCTAACGCTCTCAGCGCCATCTATTGTCTGAAATTCGAACTAAAATCAAGAATCACAGTAAAAAAAACTCCTAACATCCTACATAACCCTCCTGCAAGAATTTTTTTAATATCTGTCACCGTTTGCAAGTTATTGAATTTTAAAATCCATCAGTCATTTTTGGGACACCCAGTATGTTTTTAAACTTAAAATTACACTATGTGCAAAATACTTAAATGATGGCAAAAAAAAATTAAAAAATATGTTACATTACTTTAATTCTTCTAAGTACTAGCAGCTATAAACACAGCTTTCGTCAGAGAATACAAAAATACTGTTATTAACGTCTAATTTTTCAAATTTCACGTAGTTGGCGTCGAAAGGAGTGAAAATGAAAGTCAATTTTTAGATCCGGAAATCTCCTTTTTACTCCTTTCGACACCAACTACGTAAAATTTGAAAAATAAGACGTTAATAACAGTATTTTTGTATTCTCTGACGAAGGCTGTGTTTATAGCTGAGAAGAATTAAAGTAATATACTAAGAAGAATTAAAGTAATTTAGTATCTTTTTAAATATTTTTTGTCATCTTTTAAGTATTTTGCACATAGTGTAATTTTAATTTTTTTTAAGATGAATTTAGCCATTCAATTTATTTATTTGCTGAGGTATATTTTTATTATTAAAATAAAATACTTATTTTAATATTTTATTTCAGAACATTTTGTACTTTTTTATTTTAAAATGTCTGATTTTAAAATGTCTTTGTATAAATCCCTGTCGGCTCGGCCTACAGGTACAGGTAAATTTCGAAGTTAAGTACTAATTTCACCAACAAAAATTAAAT
This sequence comes from Maratus speciosus, assembly GCA_963932465.1. Classification (NCBI taxonomy): domain Eukaryota; kingdom Metazoa; phylum Arthropoda; class Arachnida; order Araneae; family Salticidae; genus Maratus; species Maratus speciosus. The sequence continues at coordinate 244,819,141 of OZ010798.1, read as the reverse complement.
CGATATTAGAGATAAACTCAGTTTAACAATTTTATCTGGCCGAAATTTTATCTATTTTTGGTCATTTTCTGAGAAGTAATAACATCTTCAAACAGATTCGATACGTTTCATAAATAAGAAGTTATGGGGTTCTAGTGTTTTTATCCTCACACTCAATTTTTTTGCTGTAAGAGTTCATCCTATCTAAAACTTGTTACTACAAAAGTTATAGATAGTATTAAGATTTATATAATAAAACTAAACCGTGTGGTGATTGTTTCATTAAATGAACCACGCACTACATTTTAAATTTTGACGTTCTTTTTATTGAGACAGGTGTGCGTTTATTAACGCAATCCTATATACAGCATCTCTGAGGGTTGTCAAAAATTTTCATCACGCCAGTGATAGTTTTTATAGCCTTAGTGGCGGATTAACAGAGATGTGATTTTTTTTTCTTCTACAACCCTTTTTTTTAAGAGTTGGTCCTACTATAAACTTGTCAGTATAAAACGTGTATGTAATATTAAGAAAATTTACATCAAATTTCAGCGGGTTTAGTATATTGTGAATTGACGAAGTTGTGAATTTCTTTCTTCTTAAACCCCTATTTTTTTCGCTCCTTGAGGCCATTTTTAATCATATCAAAAATCTGTCATACATAAATTTTTGGCATTTTCCTAGAAGTAATATTCACTTTAACTTTCGGGACCAGCATCTTTTATATGAATTTTATTCGGTTGACACCACTTTTTGTCAAATAATTAAATTTAGTTTATCAATCAAGAAAAAGTCTTAAATAAGGAAAATTTTACTTTTCTTTTTTAGTGGTGTCAAAAACAAGTGCTGTAAGCATCTTTTGAAGATGCATATATGCACCCATCATCCCGAAGGGGTTAAACTGATTCGATATGTATTATAACTAAGAAGTTATGGGGGGTTTTCTGTTTTCACAAAAAAAAAAAACCCTATTGGTCCGATTTTGCCCATTAATGAATTTAACCGAGGTTTTCTGTATCAGTTTGTAAGACATTTGAGCAGAATTATGGAAGTTAACGTGTACATGAAAAAGTGTTATATATATAGATAGACAGATAAAGTTTTGGACTTGGGGGGGGGGGGGTCTATGGGTTAGGATCGGCGTAAATCTGCGAAAAAATTTCAGAAATTCCAACAGGGAGAATGTAATAGGTAGATTTCTGACAAAATTTACTTAAAATGTGGTTTGACGTCTACTTTTGTAATGAATAAAATGCGGTTAGAATATTTATATCTACTTAAAGTAGATAAGTAAGTATGTTGCATAAACTAACATGATAGACCGGGAGACAACAGACAATCACCTCATCGAGTTCACGTATGAAATTCTAGGATTAGTTAAAACTTGATTCGCATATTAAAACGCAATCGGTCTGCCTTGGCGGAAAACACCTGAAAAAGCGATTTTAACGGCTAACTCGTAGGTTTACCATTGTGTTTTCCTGCTCCCAGTCCTCCATGTTTTCATACCTTTTGGTGCAGGAAAACACAATTGTAAACCTAGGAGTCAGCCGCTAAAATCGGGTTTTCAGGTGTTTTCCCACCAAGATAGGACTTGGCAGATCGATTGCGTTTTAATATGCGAATCAAGATTTAACTAATCCTAGAATTTCATGCATGAACTCGATGAGGTGATTGTCTGTGCTGCCAGCTCCCGGTCTATGATATTGAGTGTCATAATTACATGTTTTTCGTCCGTTTCTTTTATCCGTAGGCTATTAAAATATGCAATAATAAAAAAAAATCAAATAATGCAATTTACATAAAAATTTTAATTTTATGAAAATCTCATTTTATTTTTAAATTAATTTTGCTAATTAAATATTGATGTTTCAGAAATTTTGTTATCGAAAATGATATTTAAAAAAATTTAGAAGCTCTGTTTATCACATCCTAACAAATATTGTAATTTAATAATACAAATAAATCTCATATCATGTTGATTACACAATTTTGTTATATTAACAGTATACCATTTATTAGAATGAAAATTTTAAAGTAATTCATGAAACATTTTAAAATAAATAAAAATAGAAAAAAAAATCTAGCATAAAAGGAGAGCATGAACTTTCTGTACTTACGATAGTAGTGCGAGAAATAACCGAGATAATATATTTTTTTTTCATTTTTTGAGTTTATCCTTAATTAAGGCTATTTTCTGTCTGTCTTCTTCGATTAACTTACACTGTGTAAGGCAAATCGGTGCACCGAACCTCTGATCTTTCCTTTCTAGTTAAAATATATTTACTCATCATTAATAGTGCACTCATTAATCTTATTCTGATAGTGATATATATATATATATATTTTAATACTGGGTCGTTAGAATACATGGAGGTTTAAAAATAATTTTAGACTATTAAAAAGTTGAAAAATCGCATTTAATAATAAAACAAATAAAAAAAAGGAAACGAGGAAGACCACAAAAGAACTGGATGGATGATACTAAAAAGGCGATGAGGGATAGAGGTCTGGAGAAGAAATGGACTCTTGATCGGAAGAACTAGATTAGAATTCTTATCGGTTTTTCGGATGGTGGTATCTGACGCCATAAACTGAGTTTATATATATATAGTTGAAAAATTTAGATCTTCGATCGAGCTGTTAAAGCTGTATCAATCAACCTGCCAAAACTAGTGAATATATAAAGACTAAAAGTTCAATCACGCGATCAAATCCCGCACACTTATTTTGTGGGTTGAGTGAGCAAAAAAATCTGCCGATTAATGTACGCTGGTCGGTCTAAATCAGATCACGTGATGATTTCATGAATGTTTTGTGTGAATGAACAAAGACATATATTCCTATTACGACAGCCATCTTTTGTGAGGATAGAGATTGTAGTCGTTGGCTTCAACTGTTCTGAGTGACAGAAGATGAAACTAATTTAAGCAAATTTTCTGAAAGATTACAACAGATGGGGGAGTGGGGGAGATTCACTCCCGGCACTAACTATGTGTTTTGTCGCGCCCCTTTGACGAAATTTCCCGTTTTTCGCGATATTTTGCCGAAATTGCCATTTTTTCTTGATATATTGATGAAATTTGTCGTTTTTAGCGATCTATTGACAAAATTTGCCATTTTTTTTCTCGATATATTCTCGAAATTTGTCGTCTTTTCATGATCTATTGTCAAATTTTGCCGTTTCTTTGCGATCTATTGTCGAATTTTGTCGTCTTTTCACGATCTATTGTCGAATTTTGCCGTTTTTTCGCGATCTATTGTCCAAATTTGTCGTTTTTTAGGGTTTCGTTCATCTCACGAAACCCTATTCGCCTCGCTCCTCTGTCTGTCTGTCCGTCACAGAGCCCGTTCTCAGAAACTATACATGTTGGAGACTTGAAATTTTGCATACTTATAGCTGAACACCACACATCATACGAAAAATCATAAAATTTTGAAAAAGTCGTACATTTAAACCTTTGGGCTCCCACATGTGTATTTTAAACAATTCTTTCAAAGTGAGCCCCTAATTAGGTTGAAGGAGTGAAATTTTGCGTAGTTATGGCTGATATCAAACGACAAATCATAAAATTTTGAAAAAGTTGTAAATTTAAGCCTTTGGGGTCTCACATGTGTATTTTAAACAATCCTTTCTAAGTGAGCCCCTAATTAGGTTGGAGGCGTGAAATTTTACATACTTATAGCTGAACACCTCACATCAAACGACAAACTATAAAATTTTGAAAAAGTCGTACATTTAACCCTTTGGGCTCCCCCATGTATATTTTAAACAATTCCTTCAAAGTGAGCCCATAATTATGTTGGAGGCGTGAAATTTTGCATACTTATAGCTGAGCACCTCGCATCAAACGACAAACCATAAAATTTCCAAAAAGTCGTACTTTGGGCTCCCACATGTGTATTTTAAACAATTCTTTCTAAGGGAGCCCCTACTTAGGTTGGAGGTGTGAAATTTTGCATACTTATAGCTGAACCCCTCACATCAAATGACAAACCATAAAATTTTGAAAAAGTCGTAAATTTAACCCTTTGGGTACCCACATGTGTATTTTAAGCAATTCTTTCTAACTGAGCCCCTTATTAAATTGGAGATTTGAAATTTTGCATACTTATAGCAGAACACTTGAGGCCAGGCGACAAATCATAAAATCTTGAAAAGTCTTACGTTTAACCCTTTCAGCTACCATATATGTATTTTAAGCAATTCTTTCTAAGAGAGCCCCTAATTAAGTTGGAGACATGAATTTTTGCATACGTATAGCTGAATACCTCAGACCACACGACAAATCATAAAATTTTCAAAAAGTCTTATATTATTTACTCATCCGTGCTTTAACTTGTATATTTTAAGCATTTTTTCTAACCTCTGCCCTTTTCAACCGGGGAGCACTTTTCCAACTTTTGCCGACACCCCTTTGACCATTCTTTCATATTATGCACCATAGCCTTAGATATTTTAGTTCCATTTTTACCTCCAGGGGCGCATACTTATCACGGGTACTATGGGACCAATCCCTTCGACTAATATATATACGGATAGTATGTAAAACGGAGTTTCGTTCGGATAGAGGTTTGTTCAGAATAGAGTGCGCCCTTGGCTGCGAAATGTGGAACTAACAGATTTTTCAAAAGGATAATGTGTTTCGAAAGGAATATTAAACGAAACCTTCTGTGCGATCTGTGATCACACTTACCCGCTTGTTTCGCTATCTTTTGACGAAATTTGCCGTTTTTTTCGCGATCCTTTGACGAAATTTCTCGTTTTTTCCGCGATTCTTTGACAGAATTTGCCGTTTTTTTTCGTGATCCCTGGATGAAATTCGCGTTTTTTCGCGATCCTTTGACGAAATTTGCGATTTTCCGCGATCCTGTGGCGAAATTTGCGTTTTTCTCGCGATCCTGTGACGAAATTGGCGATTTTTCTTTGAACGATTGACGAAATTTATTTTTTTTGGCGACCATTTGTCGAAATTCACGATATATTTTAGATCCAAATTTTCGGAATTATGGCTGATTTTTTTTTAATTTTTCGGAATTTTCTTAAAATTCGGAACAGAATCACCCCTGGTATACATCATATATTAAAAAACAGATATTTAATTTGCCACTTACCTTAGTTGTATAAAATAGGAAAGAGTTTTCAAACATAAGTATTTGTCTAACAATTTGCTTACTCATATAAGCACATGCCAGAAAAAAAAAAAAATTATAAACTTTTTTGGGGCTTTTTATAATTAAATAAAGACTTTAATTTATAACCCTTCGTCGGTCACAATAGGCCTGACAGGCACAGCACAATTATTTTCGTTCTCCTCTTCGCCACTATAACGCTCAGGGTTACTTACTTTGAGTGTAATAAACGAGGTTTTTACATTCAAATTTGAAATATTCTCTCTTTGTACATCCTAATGAGGTCAGCGATTACTTTACGGTATGTGCCAACCTTCGGGGCACTTTCTTTTTTTTTGGAAAATATGAAATTTTTATCAAACACATGTGTTTTTAGTTAAAACAGGGAATGAAACAATGGATTCATATAAATTTTAAAAGGAGTTTTTATTAACTTTCAAATTTAGGCAATATTTAGTCAAATTTTAGTAAAAAAATGCGTTTATGCCAAACCTTCTATAACGAAAACTATTCAATATATTTCACTTTTTTTTTCAACAATATATTAGCAAACCACTTACCTGTGTTATGAAGCAAAATATTTGTAAAACCTCTTAAATTTACTAACTTATGCCAAATTTTGTATACAAAACATGATTTTTTCTTAAAAAATGTGTATTTTTCAATAAAAATGACTCTTAAATTAATATATACAAACTTACAAGCTATGTTTTGCTTCATAACATACCTATAGATAAGCAGAGCCTTGTCACAAAATTTTATTTCAATATCTTAAAAACTTTTTAAGAAATTATGTTTCCCGTAAACGTATACAATGAAAAACGTAGTTTTCCAGGAAACGCAAATTAAGATTTTGATAGAGCACAAAAAATTATATATAAAGTTTACAATTTTGAAATCCACTATGTTTGTAGGGATTTATATATTTGTGTATTAAAATGTATTCTTTACCTTTCTGTGGCTTTTCAAACGGTCACTTCCGGTTTCAGAAAATTCATTTCCGGTTGATATTTTGGGCTATAACTCTGCTTCTTATTATCGCTGAAACAAAAGTAAAGCATTTTTGGAATCCAAAATGTTTCAACTTGATTTTAAAATAATAAAAAAAGAAATCAAAAAAATTCGCAAAACCAGCGATTTAAGGGTAGGCACATTGAACGTTAGAATTGCGTCAAGTATTTGCTAATGACGATTTTCTAACAAGTGGCTGTCAAGCGCATTGCGCCCAAACTCGGGAGTCCCAGAGTTGCGATCGACGGAGGGTTAAAAAATAAAACATCACATTTAACAGAAGTAACTGTCATTTAAGAATTAACAAAATCCTTAATAAATGGGACAAGGGTTCTCATCATTACAAAATACACTGGCCTCTAAAAATTAAGGAACAGTGACCGGATGCTTTCGAATGTACACGGTTTGTCGAATATCTACCAAAATACTTGACGAATTGTTCTTGAACTTCGAGGATGTACAGAACATATTTAACTTCATATTTTTCGGTGAAGATTTAGTCGCGAGAACAATTAGGGGGGCAACAACAAATTGAAAAATAAAAAAATGTTTACGATCAACCATGTAACAGAAAATACTCAAAATCGTCTGTTATTGTAGCAAATGACTATGTGAGTCTTGTTTAATGGTCGTGTAAACATAGTTGTGTAAACATAGCACCCATATTCGTAAATGTGTTAACGTTTCTGTGAAAAATTCAAATGTTTTTTGTTTATAAAATACAGAGCTTTCAACCAAATTTTACACCACTTTCCGAAAATATGAAAAAAAAAACCCAATAGAAACAGCAAACTGCAATTAAAGCATGAATATATTTAATATTGAATGAGATATGGGAATTTGTATGAAATATTTTTTAACTGCGCATGCGTGAAATATTACAAAGTTTTCATTTCATAATTTGAAAGTCAGTTATTAAGGGCAACTTACGTAAAAATTCCAGTCAGATATCGCGAAAATTCAGAAGAGAGGGGCAGTATAGTGAGTTGCTTTCTAAAAGCAGCTTTATTTATAAGGTATTTTCCACAATTTGTCAACCAGCTCACGTATCTTTCTGAGTTTTCACAATATTTGACTGGACTTTTTATATAAGTCACACTAAATAGCTGAGTACCAAATTATGAAATAAAAACCTCTTAACTTTTGAGGCGAATCGTTTTTATTTTAAATATTATTATTTTGTGGCTGTGCATATAACGTTATCATTTTAGGGGGGAGGGGGGTGGTCTGGCAATGATATTGTAAGATATCGCTAGGGGGAAAAGGGATTTGTCTTTTGGTATCGTTATAATTTTTTATCCAACCAAAATTTTCTTTTTTATTTGTAACTTGGTCTTTACATCAAAATAGTCTGTTATCTATTTTTATGAGAATACAAAGTTATTATTAAATTCTTTAATTATAAAATTATTAATTCCAAAATATGGAATACCCCAACGTTTAGCATTCCTATTCTTCTGTCATATGTGTATGCATATATAATCCGCTGTTCGAGAAACCATATGCGAAGTATGTTTGAAATCATACTTGTGTTTAGTAGTAAATAAAAGACAATGCTGTCCACCTGTTTTGTTGATAAGAAGCTGTGTTTGACCCCCCCCCCCCCCTTGTGTGGGGACAAGTGCAAGAAGACATTATATCTATTGAATGCATTATGTAATACAAAACTATTATAAAATACTTTTAAATATTAGCTATTTCTTTTACGTGTTATTTGATATAAAGTCATTTCATGTATAAAGTGATATTTTATTAACTTATCTTCATTTTGAATCAATAAAATATGCGAAGAATAAATGTAAACATATTTGTATATCACTCCAAACAAAAGAAAAAAATTCCAAAATTCAAAAGAATTTTTAGACAATGATAACGATATCGTTACCGGGGGGGGGGGGGGGGGGTTCGAGGGATGATCACGTATGATATCCTGAGGGTGGAGGGGTCCAAAATTATCAAAATGTTCATAACGTTACATAAGTATAGCCCTTTCTTCTTGGTATTGATTCTTGCCCTCTCCTCTTTCCTCTATTTGCAACTTGCTTTTTTTCCGGTAAAGAACGTTGGCCCCATTCGCATTGCCATTCCTTACATATTTTTATAGCTAAAATAAACCTTCAATGGACCTAAATAGCTTACTATCAAATTATGAAATAAAAATCTTGGAATCTTTCACGTTTGCGCAGGTTAAAATTATTTCATACAAATGTCCATATCTCATCAAATATTCAATATATTCGTGTTTTGATTCCAGTATACTGTTCTATTGTTCTCTTTCATATTTTTGGAAAATGGTGTTAAATTTGGAAGAAATATAAAGCGGTATGAAAATAACACATTATACCCTCTGCTAAAATTGAAAAATTAATTTATTAATAATTGTATAGTAAAAAATAGATTTTGAAAATTACTACGATTTATAACTTTGTTTAGTACTAAACACACTATTTCTATCATGGTTGAAATTTATTAAATTTAGCCCCAAGTCGCTCTCAATACAGACTTAAAAACACTGTCATTTCATGAAGTTTCTTACCTAGATTTCTGCAAGGATTTTTTAATGATGTCACATATTATGAAAGGCTAATACATTGATATATTTTTTACAGCAGATAATTTTTTTTAAACTGATCAAACATTTCGCGACTTTCTAAAGGATTGAGATCCCTACTTTGAAAAATGCTGGTCTAAAGTACTTTTGTATGAAAATGATTTCTGGCCTTCAAAAATAACTTCTTCCTTCCCAGTGTCATCATGATGATGGAATTTAAGTATATTTTCCTGTGAAATGAGTTTAGACATAACTTGTACACAAGCAGCTTTACAGGAATGTGGATTATATGTAAATACAGTCGGACCTCTATTTAACGAACCTCTATTTTGCGAACTTTTACTTGGAACCAAGAACATTTTGCAAGTTTCTTCGTAAAATAACCTCCAAATAGCGAAGTGTATTCTCTATTTAACTAACTTTTCCTTAGAATCTAAATTTTTTTTCTCCCTGTTTCTTAAAATATTACTGGACATTTTAAACTTACTCTTTCTTTTAACACATTTTATGATGATCAATGACCATGAATAGGTCTTACCAGGCACCTAACTCACCGAGAGCAGTAAAATCGTTGTGATTCTTTGCTTTCCATCCAAGACGAGCAAACTTTCAATATCCCCTTTTAACACTCAATGGAGTCCCGTTTTCTAGATTGTCGATCATGATCAATCGTGTCGGTAATTTCGGTTCTTGTAGCTCGAAAATGTCAAAGCAAAAGTGCTTGAGCATCAAAGAAAAGAAAAATTATTATTGATGAAGTGGATAAAGGCATGAAGAAAAAGAATACTGCTTTAAAATTTGGTATTCCTCAAAACAGCTTATCAACCATAATAAAAAATCGTGATTTTAAGGTAAAATTATTTTTTAACTGAAAATACAATGTATTTCCAGACAATGTTTTGTTTCATTCTTATTTCCCTTGCAGATTTCTTTTTGGTGGGTAAAATAAGTAAAACAAATAGATATAATTTATAAAAAAAGTGTGACTAATTACTTTTTTTAATTATATTTAGTGTTTATGGACTTAAAATGTGTTTTACGCAGTTTAAAGTATTTTAAAAGGTGACTCTCTATTTAACGAATTTTCCATATAACGAACTTTTTTTCGGGATTTAGCGACTTCGTTAAATAGAGGTCCGACTGTATTTAGTTTATTTAAAAAAATGACAGATATCACACACATACGTTTGATTTTCTCTCAGAAAAGATTCGAATATGATAAATTACATTTTATTTTATTTTCAATGAAAACGATTTCTGTGATTTATTATGCATGTATAATTTTCTGACAAGTAGGGGTACGAAGATGGAGATTTAGATAATTTACCCCCGAAAATGACTTTTGACATACATCACACACAAAGGATTTATTTTTTCTTTTATTTAAGGTTTAATATTTAAACATCGTGTCGAAAATGACTTTTGAAATACACTGTACACAAATGGGTCAGAATGGATTTGAAGATGATTGTTTAAACTGCTTTACATTGAAAATAACTTTTGACATATATCGCCAACTAATGGTTTTTCATAAAGAAGGGAACGAATATTTTTTCCAACTGGATTAAATCATATTCGAGGATGAGCTAATACATGGTATACAGGAGTTTCCGTGTTAAAACACACTTTCACCATGTAAATGCTATAGTTATAGCTCGGATGAATGAAACTAGCGCTGCAGTTCGCAGCCAAGTCCAACAAATAAGAGTGAATTATGTCAGCCAGTTATCGTCCGGATAGCCTAACAGGTAAGGCATCGGCACGGCACGCCAAGTATCCAGGTTCAATTCCCGGTCTGGACATTTTTCGCTCTGTTGGAATAAACGTCAACTGTGCTACTCCATCCTCGAATATGATTTAATCCAGTTGGAAAAAAATATTCGTTCCCTTCATTATGACCTAATACATGCTATACAGGAGTTTCCGTGTTAAAACACACTTTCATCATGTAAATGCTATAGTTATAGCTCGGATGAATGAAACTAGCGCTGCAGTTCGCAGCCAAGTCCAACAAATAAGAGTGAATTATGTCAGCCAGTTATCGTCCGGATAGCCTAACAGGTAAGGCATCGGCACGGCACGCCAAGTATCCAGGTTCAATTCCCGGTCTGGACATTTTTCGCTCTGTTGGAATAAACGTCAACTGTGCTACTCCATTCTCGAATATGATTTAATCCAGTTGGAAAAAAATATTCGTTCCCTTCATTATGACCTAATACATGGTATACAGGAGTTTCCGTGTTAAAACACACTTTCATCATGTAAATGCTATAGTTATAGCTCGGATGAATGAAACTAGCGCTGCAGTTCGCAGCCAAGTCCAACAAATAAGAGTGAATTATGTCAGCCAGTTATCGTCCGGATAGCCTAACAGGTAAGGAATTGGCACGGCACGCCAAGTATCCAGGTTCGATTCCTGGTCTGGACATTTTTCGCTCTGTTGGAATAAACGTCAACTGTGCTACTCCATCCTCGAATATAATGGTTTTTCTATAAAGAGTGGTTTCGAATGTGATATTCTAAGTTGCTTCTTCTTGAAAATGACTTTTGACATACATCACACACAAATGGTTCCTCTCCAGAGTGAGTTCGAAGATGATTTTTTAAAATGTTCCTCGTCGAATATGCTTTTTGACATACATCGCATGAAAATGGCTTAATCCCAGTATGGATTCGAAGATGATCTTTTAGAGTTGCTTTCAATGGAAATAAATTTTCACATACATCGCCTGCAAACGGTTTCTCCCCAGAGTGAATTCGATGATGATATTCGAAAGAGCATTTTGCTCTAAACGATTTTTGCACACGCATATGGTTTCTCTCCAGAATGTATTCTAAGAGGCTGTTTTAAAGTGGATTTCAATGTAAATGAACTTTGACAAATATCTCACACAAATGGTTTCTCTCTAGTGTGTATTCGAAGGTGAACGTTTAAAGATTTTCTTGAAAAAAGTGGCTTTTGACATGCACTACACACAAATGGTTCAGAGTGAGTTTGAAGATGATTTTTTAAACGGCTTCTCATTGGAAATGACTTTTGACATACATCGCACACAAACGGATTCTCTTCAAAATGGTTTCGAACATGATCTTCTAAAATGTATCTACGTGAAAATGACTTTTGACATACATCACACACAAATGGTTTCTCTCCAGAGTGGGTTCGTAAATGTCCTTTTAAATGGCTATTCATTGAAAATGACTTTTGACACACATCGCACACATAGGGTTTCTCACCAGTGTGAATTCGAAGATGACTCTTCAAATTGCTGAATTCTGAAAATGATTTTTGACACTTCACACACACGTGTGGTCTTTCATCAGTATGAATTTTCATATGACGTTTCAAAAGATACTTTTGCGAAAATGTTTTCTTGCAAGTATTACATAAATGAGTTTCTTTCACACTATGAAGTTTAATATGCTTGGTTAAATCAGAATTGTTTGGGAAAGATTCTTTGCACAGACAAATGTAAGATTTCTCTGTTTTTTCAATTTCAGAAAGTCCATCCAAAATAACCTTTTTTGATAAACTCCCTCGACATATATCATACCCATGTATTTTTTCTTCCCTTTTGATTTGAAATGCCGATTGTTCTTCCATTTATTATTTTTTTTACAGCTAAAAATTGCACTAAAAGGCTATCACACGTTTAAAAATATATATATATATATATAGTTTAAATATATATTTTAGTGTTTAAATAAATATTTGTTTAACTAGTTTAAGATTCCTAGTAAATAATCAGTCTTTATTATAAATTGTGCGTCTATTTGAGCCTTTCAAATAGATCACTTCAGCTTTCCACTAAAAGAAAAAAGTGGTTTTAAAGAATCAAATACGTACAGTTTCGAGTTCATCTGCGTATAACTGTTTTTGTAAACTGGAGTCTGCTTCTAAATATATTTTAGGACTTTCCATACATATGAATGCCGAAATACAAAGACATCAATACTTTAAAGATGGCTTTCTTTTTCTTTGGCTTAAGGGATGATCATTGGGTAAGTTTAATAAAAATTAACAAATGAATAATATTTCTTTTACTTTTCTCTTTACTCATGGAAAAACCTAAAAAAAAATCAGAAAAAGAAATATTTAAAACATGATGTGGAAAATTAAAATAATTTTTGTTATACTGACATGGTATATGCATGAGAAACGTAAATAAAAGTATTTGGTACTTTTCGGTTAGCCGAGCGGCAGCCGGGGGGCATTCTCACAATCTTTTGACTTTTAAGTCCCTGAATAATAATTTTTATTTTAGTACATATTCTTGTGTTTTTTATTTCATATACTGGGGAACATCCCATTGCATGATTGCATAACAATATTAACGAGATAAATAAGTTTTGGACGATGTTGGGGGTCCAAATACCAGGAAAACTCCTATGCCGTCCCGTGTCCCTGATGCTGATTTTTAAGTTTGGAGCTGTCTGTATAAAATTGTTTCAATAAAAGTAATTCGGTGTAATTTTTTTCCGAAACTGGGACAATTGTTTTCCATAAATAATTAGCAAAAAATTAACCTACACACATTTTTACGGTTGATATTATTTTTTGAACTCTGTCCCTGGGTTTTAGATTTCTTACCATCCCTCTTGCTAAACTTATACAGAAAATCACTTCAGATGCAGTCCACAGTATTATGTTCAAGTTTTTTCTCATGCAGAATTATGCTAGAGAAAGAATGTCTAAAATTCTTTGAAAGGAAATTTACTGCAGAATTTAAATCAGTCTTTAAATATCAATTTCAAGCATCGTGGCTTTATTGGTAGTCTTACCGTCCCCAAGGTTTATTCCTGCTCATTCGAGGTAAATAAAGTTTTTTTTTTTTATTTAATCTAATGTAAATAACTGTTTATAAAAATTAATGAACATTGTGGCTATCACTTAGTCTTAACATGATTTGCCTAAAAATAGTGGTAATTTTCCTTACCGTTCCATCCTTACCATCCCCCTTTTTTTTTCATTACCGTGCCTTTTTTCCTATACCATCCCCTTTTTTTTTCTTTACGTCCCTTCTTTAACACCCTTTTAAGAAAATGTTATATCCATTTTTTTTGCACTAAAAATACTACATTGTTACTATTTCTTATTTGAATGCCCCGTGGGTACTATACTATTTCATTATATCTAAAAATTTGGAAGAAAATAAAAAGTTATAGTGGTAAAATAATAAGGATAATTAAACTCGCAAGTTTAACTTAAACCTCAGTTAAATACTGCTGACCATTTTTTCTTTATTTTGAATCATTAAGGCATTAGTCTATGAGATTAAAATGTTATTTTAGCAAGTTTAATTTCACCAGATTGTTATTCCCGAAAGTCAAAAGATTGTGAGAATGCCCCATATATACATATATGCATACGAATATTGTATATACACCAGGGCTTAATTTCTAGCACAAAAAGTACTGGAACCCTAATATTTTGCGGTACTGTACTAACGACTGTACCCCACCCCCTTTCACTCCAAACTGCATATTTATATTTCGTACATTATTTGCAAAATTTAAAGCTTTTTTTCTTTAGCAAATTAAAAAAATTAAATATATCTATCAGCATATACTTAGCTGTCAACTATTCCACTTTTTAGTTATCACTCCTTCCGAATATTAATCTTTGCCTAATTTTAATATTAATTAATTACAGAATTCTCCGATTGAATATGGTAAGGATTATGATTCGGAAATAGTGTTAGGGATAGTTCGCAGCTATGCATTTTTATGGGGAAAAAATGAAATTTACAGAAATTAATATTTATATACTGAAGAATGGAACAATGTTTTTCAATTTCCTATAAAAGACGCATATTTTAAACTATAATCGGTTCCTTCCGCATTAACAATCTTTTGTGGTGAGTCACTGAAAATCAGATTAAATTAAAAATTTCACACCGTTATTGGAAAGATCCGATGCTTATATAGGAAAAGGGGAATCACTGATCGATTGTTTTCTATCAGAATAGTAATACATGACAATTATACAGTAAACTCCCGACTATCCGACTTAATGTGGTGGAAGGGTATGCCGGATAACAAAAAACCGAATAAAGCCTGAGTTCTACAAATATTTACTAACTACGTGCCTTCCCCCCGCCATGATATTAAAAACACATGTTACACATATTAAGATAAATTTTCTATATACAATACATATAGTTTCAAAATAAGCAAAACATTAACATAAAACGTAATCCTAATTCCTAAAAAAACAAGTAAATCTTATTTTACTGTTTATTAATAAAGGATTGTACAAATATGAAAAGTTATGCATAAGATAGGAGTCAAAACTTACAGTTTTTAGTTTTTGAAAAAGTCTTTAATAAAGGACTGCTTCTCCCTGTTAGCCCTCTTCCGCGACGTAATGTCCTTCCATTTATGCCAGTAAATGATATCAGGTGGCACCGATTCCTGCTGACTAATGTACTGCAGTGCTGCCTCAATCGTCTTAAACTTTTAAGAATGTGGGATGAGATTTTTCCTGCAATCCTTTTAATCTTTTATTTCTAATATTCCTCCCTCTAGAGTATCGATATCAATTAATTCATTAACTTCGTCGTTTGCCATCCATTCTGTAATGTCTTCTGCATTGACATCGTCAGAGCCCGGTATATTATTCAGCAACGATAGAAGCTTATCGTTCTCATCTCCCATTGCAGTTTCCCACGCGGGTTTATGTCCACCTTTTTTAGTCCAAAAGAATGTTCCAAGACCTTGCAATTACTATGTTTGGAATTTCTTCCCATGCTTTTTGGTCGCTTGCAACATTCCTCAACTTTTTTTTTAATAGGCCGGATAGTACGGAGGGCCGGATAGTCGCGAACCAGATAGTCGGGAGTTGACTGTATTTACTCACAAGTCAAAGTGATTTCGTAAATGTGCATAGCAGAGTCTTAGCATGGGCAGCGTTCATGATGCAAAATAAATAGAAAAATCCCACAAAAAACCTCAAACAAACAAAACCTCAAGCTGTTACCACATTTCATACGAAATAAGGTACACATCGTTACATTTTTATTGCAATATTTATATTTTTCGCAAAATTATTACCGACAAGCCGACTTCAGTTAGGGTGAAACACCCTGTATTTGTGACCCAATAAGTGGTTTGCGACCCCATATTCTATGGTAATTATTACTCGTCTGGATGGGTACTACCACGCCTCTTATTTTGTAAAAACAGTTTAGAATCACACTGTGTATCAGCAAAAAATTATATTAAATGTAATATTAGATATATCAAAAACTCTACGCGCTATCTTGTGTACTACACATTTGAAAGTCTAAAAAAATAATTGGGCAAAAATATTAATATTTATAAAAGTAGTAGGGATTTTAAAAAGTTCTCAATTTTCTTAAAATTTTTAATTAAATATGCAGCTAAAAACTTTTCTCCGCAAAATGTACTTTTAGTCACTGAAGTGCAATGAGTTCACCATTTGAACCATGCTTTTTAAAATAATCAAAAAAATTGTTGAAAAGGTAAAGTGTCCGCTTAAAGTTTGGAATTCCTAATGTTAAATCTGTCTGTAATGGTTACAAAATAGATCGCAGTTTTTAAAATACACTGCTCAAAATAATTAGGGGAGCTCATGGTTTTTAACAAAATTACGCAAATATTGATACAGATAAGTAACATAAAATGAAACATCCATAATGTAAAGCGTAGTAGACCACAGATGAAGAAAACTTCACATGCAAATGAAAGTTTATGACGTCAAAAACTAGAAAAGGGAGATAAATAAAGAAATCTGGATTTTTCAGAAACGTCTGTTTCACTGTCTCACTTGTAAAAATTCAATTGTTCATCTTGTGTTTTGAGAGAAGGTGACTTGGAATTGTCACAACAATGTGATATACCGGAATCCATGGCTTGGCATGTCATCGGGACAGTTGAATCTGGGGAAACACAACGAAGTGTAGCGGGCGCTGTTGCAGTCGTAAGATGTGTCAATCCAAGGCTGTGGAATCGATTCCAAGACACATGGAATGGTAGACATCGACAAGGGCAAAGTTGACCATGTGGTACCTCAGAAACTGATGAACATAATATCCTGTTAACAGCTCGTTGACATGGAACGGACAATGCTACTCAGCCGCAAATACAGATGTTCTTGGCCACAGGACGAAGGGTGTCCAGTCAAACATGCCGAAAAAGGATTCATTAGGGTGGTCTCTATGCACGTGAACCAATGGTCTGTATTCCGTTGACCTCAAGCAACTGTGCGGTCCAAAGAAGGTGGGCAACTGAACATCGAGTTTGGAGGCAACGTTGTTGGAGTCAAATTCTGTTTACAGACGAGCTCCGATTCAGTCTGTATGTGTCATCCGATGTGTTTTGGCATGGAGAGAAAGGGACACTCAAAATAATCTCACATTCGTTCGTGAAAAGTCACATTACAGACGAGGTGGGTTGATGCTATGGGCTGGAATCAGTATAGGAGGACGTACGGGCCTACATATCATTTGGAATAGCGCTTTGACGGTCCGAATTTATACAGACGAGATACTGAGACCTCATGTCGTATTTTATGTTGCAGCAATTGGTGATTCCTTTTTTTCGATGCATGATAATACCACACCGCATACAGCTAGTCTTGGGGAGAACATTCTTAAAGTTGAAACAATACAGCATATGGAATGGCCAACATCCTCTCCTGACATGAATCCGGTTGAGCCCGTTTGGGGCACACTCGGACGATGCACTGCAGCGAGACTGGGGCCTCCTTTTATGGTCCGGGACTTGGAGATTGCAATTCTTGAGGAGTGGAACAATACTCCCCGAAAACTGATCGATAATATCATCGAATCTGTGGAAAACCGGCATGCGACAGTTTTATCTATTCGAAGGAAATGGCATATTAAATACCTAGCATCATTCCTAAACAGTACTTTTTTTGTCATTTACATATCGAACCAAATTGTTGCCCTAAACCATCTTTTCACGTTCTACCCATTGTTCCAAATAATTAAAGTTCTCTTGCAATTTTTTTGGCCTTTTTGTTTCCTTATTGCGCATTGATATACATGTTACTCTCAATTTCATGCCCATGCATGGCTGTCTCGTACTGTTCTCTTCACTTTTTTGCTTGCTCCCCTAATTTTTTTGAGCAGTGTATAATAGAAAACTACTTAGCGGAATGAACTTTTGTATTCCTATATTTGAAGCTTTTAAAAATAGAGGTCTGTTAAAAAATTACAATTCGTATTCTACTGGAATCTACCACTTTCGGGACCAGTGATTTTAGAAAAGGCTCTAGAATATGCTTCATCTCTTGGGCACTCTGACATCCAAGCCAACATTGGCTGGCTAGAAAAGTTCAAGAAGGGACATGGGTTATTCCAGAAAACTATCTGCGGTGAAAGTGCAGACACTCCGGTGACAGAATGTGAGAACTGGAGTCTTAAAGTAGCAGAAATTCTAAAAGAATTCGCTCCTGAGAACATTTTCAATGCTGACGAAACAGGTCTCTTTTACAAGTGTCTCCCAAACAAGACTCTGGCGTTTAAAGAAAATAAAGGTTTTGGCGGTAAACAAAACAAACAAAGGATTACTGTTCTGTTGTGTGCTAACATTAGAGGTGTAGAAAAAGAATTGCAGTTAGATTGGCGCAACGCGCAATGCAATTTCTACTTCTACTTTCACTCATAGAACATTCCCAGAATGCCTTGTTGTTTTGTAAACAGAATGCAACTAACGTTGCTTTAAGATGGAATGATTTTATTACGATTAAAAATGTGACTTTATTGTTGACATATAAAAATGAAAGTGAAGCATTGCGTCTCCCAGTATTATGATTTAAAACCGTGTAAATATGTAATATAACTGTAAATAGTTTTATTCTCAATTAAATGTTTACTTAAAAAGAAATGAAGGCGCCAAGATTCCTTAAGTTTTGTTTTGTCACTGATACGCTGTTTCTTCTTGTTTTTCCAGACCATATAATTATTTTAGAATGCTTTGATATTGTTTACGATTAGAATTACTCGAAGTATGATTTACAGATATGATGTGAGAGTGATATTTAGATTTTTGATTCGACCTTGATAGATAGATATCCTTTTCTTTTCACAGGGAAAGAAAAATTAAAGATGCTAATCATTGAAAAAAGTAAATCTCCCCGGTGTTTTAAAGGCGTGAGGTCCTTAGAAGTGGGCTATGATTTTAACTAAGTCCTGGATGACCACTGGAATTTTTGACAAATGGATAAAGCACTTGACAATCAAATAAGAAAATAACGCCGAAAAATCACTTTGCTTATTGATAATTGTCAGCTCACTCACAAAACTGTGGAGAAAAACTGCAAATTGTTGAAGTTACCTCCATTTGAAGTCATCTCCTTATAAGGTAAAAAGAACTCATTTCACTGCGTGGTAGTTTTTTCTCTTACAACAAAAAATTACATACAAAAACTGCAAAATGTTGAAGTTATTTTCTTACCACCCAATTGCACATCAAAGTTGCCGCCCATGGACTTGGGAATAATAAAAAATTTAAAAATGCATTATAAGAATGAGTTCTTAAAGAATTGATCAGAGCTACTGAAAAAAATTATTCCACCCAAGACATCATTATTATTAGAAAGTGTATTGCGGAACTTTATAAAGCTTGGAGATTTGATGTAACTGAAAAAAACAATTTACAATGGCTTCAAAAAGGCCGGCTTTTTTAAACTGGAGAATAATGCGGATTTTGAAGACGAAGAAGGCTTTAGCAGAATTAAAAGAGAAATTAAAATTGATTAAGGAACGCGGTAATGTCGCAGAAAATGTTACTCTCCCTGATGTTTTGGAAGTGCATGACAATCTCACTATTGCGCAGTATCCTACTGATAAGGATATTTTAAGCAGCGTTATGAACAATGATGGTGAGAGTGACAATGAGCATGAGAACGAAAACATACAACAAGAGAAAAAATTACCACGCAGTGAAATGAGTTCTTTTTACCTTATAAGGAGATGACTTCAAATGGAGGAAAATGTTCCCGATACAATTTTTCATTCCTTGCTAAAGTGTGAACATTTTTTCGAGAGTGTAACAATTTTGAAATCAAAACAACAAAAAATTACAGATTTCTTCGCTAAAATTAATGTAAGTTTTCCGTGATTTTTATTATGCTTTCAAATAAATGTCTGTTCTCTTTTTTGAAGCTGTTTAAATAATTAAGAAATACAATATTATGTTAACATTTATAGTTAAACATTTCAAATTCATTTCAATTTAAACACCTCAAAAATAATTTTGTTCAAAATTTACACATTAAATAAGAATTTTTATTCATTCTCTATATAACGAATTTTTTACTGGAACAATGGATTTCGTTACATAGAGACTCAACTGGTCGAACTTCCCTTTAACGAAGTCCCTATTATACGAAGTTTTCTACTGCACCTTGACTTAGAACACCATTGACATGCAAAATTAATCTCCATATTACGAAAAATACATTCTGTATAACGAAGTTTATTCCACTTTCGTGCGTGTACAAAATTCAAACGAAGAATTTGCTGTTGTGATGGGTGTATGAATTTATTTCAGCGGATTGCATGAACTTATTTATTTAATCATTCGCATTCAAAAGAAGAAATGCTAAAAACCTTCGATTTATTAAGAAGGGATTCCAGTTTCACAAAAATGTAACAGATGAATTGTTCGGATACTTACAAAAGTGCGAAAATTTTTCTGAAAAGTGTATATTTTATAAGAAATCAATACAATGTAATATTACAAGCTTTTTTAATGTTAAGGGATTGAAATACTGAGAAAAGCTACGCCAAGCTTCGCTTTTTGTTTACCTCTCTTTATTATGTGTTTTTTAGACATTATTCAAATTAAACTTTTTCTCATATGTCTACATTGCATTAAAAAAAATAATTACTGCCCGAATTAAAATACATTTTTCCAATATTTCCATTTTATGTGTATTTTTACTTTTATGCATGCGTATTTTATTATACAAATTTCATAAATTTGAGTTCATTTCTGCTTAACGAATTTTCTTCATAACGAAGTGTTTATGTGTAACAATGAGACTTCGTTAAATGGAAGTTTCACTTTAATTATAAAAGTTGAGAAAAATTGTATAAAAGATAGTTAACCAGAAAAATTATAAACTTTAAATAAAAAAGAAGTTATTAACCCGCTGAGCTCTGGGGTTGAATTTCTTCAAAGTGCCCAAATGTCACACTGGCACCAGTATTTTGTAAAAAAAAAAAAGATTAGGCTTATAATATACAAGAAAAAAAATGCATTAATCTAATTTCAGATAAATTTGGTTAAATATTCCGGTACCATTGTGACATTTGGAGATTAAAATTAAGTGGGAAGAAATTCACCCATCAGAGCTCAAAGGTTCATATAGTTATTCTGGTGTTGATTTCATTTTAAGTTTTTGGTTACGAACTTTTTAAAATTCAACAATTTTCTGTATTATTATTATTTTAATTTTGAATGTATTACTTTTATTTTTACTCTAAAAAATTACTTTTCCAAAAAAACTGACACAAAATGGCTGAGTTACAAATTTGAATTTACCCCCCCCACCCCTCCCCTAAAAAGTTAAATTGCCCCTCGAAGGGCGTATGCCCTACGTTGGGAACTACTGATGGATAGAGTTAGAGGCTTTTGTACGATATGTTATAGGGAAATGCGAACTTTCGTAAAAAGCATATATATGAAAATAGAAGTATTTATAATGTGAATAATTACAATAAATATAAAATGGAGGAGTGGGGATTAAAGATAAATATGAGTAAAATTGAGCATTTAACTACCGGTCAGGAAACTGATATTTTATTTGATGATACTAATCTTAAAACTGTAGAGGAATTTCAATAGCTTGGATCTACCAATCATGAAGACGGATGAAGCCAAAGAGATGTTGAAAGGAGAATCGGTGAAGGCAGAAAAGCAATAGTAATGCTGAATTCTGTTCTGTGAAGTAGTAATATTCTCCTTAAAATTAAACGTTTAATTTATAATGCTACTGTAAGCATTTTACTGTATCAGGGTTCATACGGTTCCTGGAATTTCCAAACCAGAAAATTCTTCGATAGCAGTATTTTGTTATAGATAATCTCTCCTGAAATAACGCGAAATTTCCTACATTTGAGCTTGATATATTTTTTTGTAAGAAAATACTGATATTTTGCCTTGAAAATAACGGTACCCGTACGAGCCCTGTGCATGGCGCAGAGACATGGACATTAAATCTCCGTTTAAAAAAGTAACTCCTCTATACCGAAATGGACTTCTGGCGAAGATCTGCGAGAAAGTCTAGGCTGGAAAAAGTTAAGAATACATGAAATGATGCAAATCAAACAAGATGTTGTTAATATAGTCGAGTATAACAAGCTCAGATCGCATGGGCATATTCGCAGAAAGAGGAACGCCTTCCTAAAATCGTCTTTGAATGGAGTCCGGAAGGCAAACGCATGAGGGGCAGGCCGAGGATGACTTTTGAAAGTACTATTCGAGAGACAATGAAAATACAATTTCACTGTTGAGATTACTCTTGACAAAGACAGATGGAAAGGATCTCTCAGAACTATTTTTATGACTCAAGGAACCGACAGCTTAGTGGAAACTCCTGAAAATAAAAAAAAGAAGAAATATAAAGAGACACGATAATGAAACATTACTCTCTGGTAAGATTGAAAAATTAATTTATTAACATTTGTATAAAAAATGTAAATTTTAAAAATTAGTACGATTTACATCATTGTTTAGCACTAAACATACTATCCCTATCAGGGTTGAAACATGAAACTTGTTCATTCACTCTCAATAGACTTTAAAAAAACACTGTCATTTCATGAAGTTTCTCGCCTATATTTCTTCAAGGATATTTTAAAGATGTCACATATTATGATATGTTTATACATTTTTATATTTTTTACAGCAAATATTTTTTTAAAGAACTGATCAGACATTTCGCGATTTTCTAGCAGATTGCGATCCCTACTTTGAAAACTGCTGGTCTAAAGTCCTTTTGTATGAACAAATACTTTTTCCCAGTGTCACCACGATGATGGAATTTAAGTATATTTTCTTCTCAAATGAGTTTTGGCATAACTTGTACACAAGCAGCTTTTCACGAATGTGGATTAGATGTAAATTTTCAGTTTATAAAAAAAAATGATAGATTTCACACACATACGTTTGATTTTCTCTCAGAAAAGATTCGAGATGATAAATTAGGCTTTATTTTCTTTTCAGTGAAAACGATTTCTGTCAGTCATGCATCATTTTCTCACCAGTATGGATATGAAGCTGAATATTTAGATAACTCTTCATCGAAAATGACTTTTGATATACATCACACACAAATGGTTTCTGTCCAGAATGAATTCGTAAGTGATCTGTTAAAACTGCTAGTCAATGGAAATTATTTTTGAGATACATCTCACGCGTGTTCGAAAGTGAACATTTAAACATCCTCTTGATGAAAATGACTTTTGACATATACCGCACACAAAGGCTCAGAGCGGGCTTGAAGCTGATTGTTTAAACTGCTTTTCATTGAAAATAGCTTTTGACATACATCGCAAACTAATGGTTTTTCTATTCAGAGTGGTTTTGAATGTGATATTCTTCTTGAAAATGACTTTTGACATACATCACACACAAATGGTTTCTCTCCAGAGTGAGTTCGAAGATGAATTTTTAAAATGTTCCTCTTTGAAAATGCTTTTTGACATACATCGCATGCAAATGGCTTAATCCCAGTACGGATTCGAAGATGATCTTTTAGAGCTTTTAATGAAATGATTTTTCACATACATGGCTTGCAAACGGTTTCTCTCCAGAATGGATTCGACGATGATATTTTAAAGACTTCGCTCTAAACGATGTTTGCAGTATGTATTTTAAGATGTTGTTTTAAAGAAGATTTCAATGTAAATGAACTTTGACAAATATCGCACACAAATGGTGTCCCTCTAGTGTGGGTTCGTAAATGATTGCTTAAACTGCTTTTTAAGGGAAATGATTTTTGACATACATCGCACGCAAACGATTTCTCTCCGGTGTGGATTTGAAGATGATTTTCTAAACTGCTTTTCTTTAAAAATGACTTTTGACATACATCACACACAAATGGTTTCTCCAGCGGTTTCTCTCGAGTGTGGGTTCGTAAATGCCTGTTTAAACAGTCTCTTCTTGAAAATGAAGTTTGACATACACCGCACACAAAGGGTTTCTCTCCAGAGTGGATTCGAAGATGAACATTTAAAGATATTTTTGATGAAAATGGCTTTTGACATACACTGCACAACAATGGTCCAGAATGCGATTGATGATGAATTTTCAAAGTGCTTCTCTTTGTAAATGACTTTTGACATACATCACACACGAATGGTTTCTCTCCAGTGTGAGTTCGTAAATGAGTGATTAAAGTGCTTCTCATTGAAAATGAAGTTTGACATATATCGCACGCAAAGGGTTTCTCTCCTGAATGTATTCGAAGGTGATATTTTAAAGAGGGTAACCATGAAAATGACTTTTGACATACATTGCACACATAGGGTGTTTCACCAGTGTGAACTCGAATATGTTGTTTCAACTCCGAGAGTTTTGAAAATGATTTTTGACACTTCCCACATGCGTGTGGTCTTTCATTAGTGTGAATTTTTATATGACGTTCCAAATAATGTTTTTGAGAAAATGTTTTTTGACAGATATTACATAAATGTGTTTCTTTCACAGTATGAAGTTTAATATGTCTGGTTAAATCAGAATTTTTTGAGAATGATTCTTTGCACAGACATATGTAAGATTTCTCTTTTTTTTTAATTTCGGAAAGTCCATCTAAACTAACTTTTTTTGATAAACTCACTCGACATACATCATACCCGTGTATCTTTTCTTCTCTTTCCATTTGAATGGCCGATTGATCTTCCATTTATTTATTTTTTACTGTTAAAAATTGCACTAAAAGGCAATTACAGGTAAAAAAAAAAATATATTTTGTTATAACCTATATATTAGTGTTCAAATAAATATTTTTAATAAAATGTTTTAGATTCCTAGTAAATAGTCAGTCTTTATTATAAATTGTGCGTCTATTTGAGCCTTTCAAATAGATCACTTCCGCTTTCCACTAAAGGAAAAAAAAAGCGGTTTTAAATTAACAAATACGTCCTACTTTCTAGACATTAGTTCATCTGCGTGATAAATGTGTTATTAACTTTAGTTTGCTTCTAAATATATCTCATGAATTTCCATACATATAAATGTCGAAATACAAAGACATCAATAACTTAAAGATGTGCTATTCAAAATTTTTTTTCTTTGTCTTAAAGGATGATCATTGGGTAAGTTTAACAAAAAGTAACAAATTAATAATATTTCTTTTACTTTTCTCTTTACTCTTCTAAAAACCTGAAAATACAGAAAAAGAAATATTTAAAAACGTGAAGTTGAAAATTAAAAGTAATTTTTGTTATATTTACACGCTATATGCATAGGAAATGTAAATGAAAATATTTTGTAAAAGAAATTTTGAATATCGCTAGTTCCCTTTATTTATGAATTTGTAAAATATCCTTAAGGGAAATAAATGGAAATGCCAACATTTATAAACATAACTTCTCGATATAATTATTTAAAATAATATCAATATTATTTTTTTTTGCACATGCTGTTTCCTCCGTAGTTTAAATTGTCTGTTACAAGGCACATGAGAATGTAACTGTATGACAATGGATTCTCTTAACCGCAATAAACCAACCACTGCTAATAGATCTTCAATTCGATTGTTACCGTATATACTCGCGTATAAGTCGACCCCTAATTTCGTGAAAAAAAAATATGTTTCATACCAATATTTTCTCGTAGCCATCTTCGTCTGATTTGATAGCAGCAAATTCTGCATTTATATAAGACGAAGATAACTTTTTTTAAAATACTGGTATTTAATCTGTTATTTCTCTCGTATTTGGGGTCGACTTGAACACCAGTATATACGGTATTTTTAATAAATTTGTTGTTAGTTTTATTAAGGGGACGGCGGACGTTTAAGCGTTTTTTTTTTTTTTTTTTTTTTTTTATCATAGAGATATGAAACTGTGTGCAAATGTACATTTCACCATAAGAACACTTTAAAAGATATCTCCAATCTTACTAAAATTTTAAGATTTTTTTCAAAAATTTAAAATACTCCGTGCAAATCTGTGTATCCGTTTTTAATGCCTTGAATAGTTAATTTTTTAGAGATTTTTTTCTGAATTCCATATCGATTATCGATTTTCATTAAAATCTTGCCTTTTAGTAAGTTAAAAATCAAATTTAATTATCTTAATAAAGTCGAATTATAAAAAGCATACGCAATTTCTTTGTAAGCAATATCAGAATTCGTCCTTGTCAATTTTATGAATTTTGATCAAAAATTAAGACGCGTGAAGCATTTAAAAATCCAAAAATGCTGAAAAATCAGTTTCGAGGAAAACAGATTTAAAGTATTTAAAGCGGCCAAAAAATTGTTTGTGTACAGAATTACAACACTTGTAACTTTGCGAAAAATCATCACAACTGCATGCGGTTTTTCACAAATGAGGCGCGCCACACACCAGGGAGACGTGCAACAAAAACGCGTGAGGCATGCGACAATTTCATCCTATTAACAAAGAAAAAACCGGTTTGAACAGCAGAATTTGCCTCATGTCTCACAATTATTGTCGCATGTCTCTCTGGTGTGTGGCGCGCCTGACTCACTTCAAACTGGAGAATAATAAAACACTTAAAAAGAAATTCCGATGTTTGTGTTGATTTTTCTCTCAAATACAGGTCCATGGTTCCCCTTAATACAGTTTGGAATATTAATTAAAGTAGCTTAATACATCCAGTACAGTCTCACAAATCCTAAACTTAAACAGGCACATACATGCTTTAAAGCATTACATAATAGACCGGTAAGCGGATGCTCAAACCATCACCTCATCGAGTTGACGGCTAGAATTCCAGGATTAGTTCAAACTCGATTCGCATATTAAAATGCAACTGGTCTACAAAATCATATCTTGGTGGAAAATATCTGTAAACCCGATTTTAGTGGTTAACTGGAGGTCAAATCATTGTATTTTACTGCTCCCAGTCCTCCATGTTTTCATACCTTTGGGAGCAAGAAAATACAATGATAAACTTACCGAGAAACCTCTAAAATCGGGTCTGCTGGTGGTTTCCACCGAGATATGACTTGACAGACCAGTTGCATTTTAATATGCTAATTGAGTTCTGTCTAATCCAGGAATTTCAGCCGTCAACTTAATGAGGTCTGTTCAGCCGCCTCCCAATTTATAACTGAAACCTTTCAATTAAAAAAAAATGTTTACTCCAAACTAACAGGTTTTGCTCGCTGTGCTGGCCAGCATTTCCAAACGAACCAGGAATCAAACAAAATATATAAGTGAATTTGAACTAGT
Source organism: Maratus speciosus (assembly GCA_963932465.1). NCBI lineage: Eukaryota > Metazoa > Arthropoda > Arachnida > Araneae > Salticidae > Maratus > Maratus speciosus. Next base: position 244,792,045 of record OZ010798.1, on the reverse strand, counting down.
GTTTTAAAATAATATGGACTGTTACTGGATTGTCTTTCCGCTTTGCTGAAAAGGATACGAATGTCATAGCACTATTATATTTCTAATGGGTTAGACAAAATTTTAGCTGTTAAGAACTAATTCTTTTAGTCAATTATTTATAGCAGTATTTGGAAAAGAATGATAGAGCGATGCATACTGAAACAATCCCTGAAAAATTAGCTAACATTGCAAGTTTTATACAAATCCCCTTCTCAAGTGAACTCCCCCTTTTTAGAATAACTAATTTTTCATAATCGGGTACACCTAATTATAGAGTTATTAAATACCTAAACAACATAGAACATATACATTATATACTAAAACCTTCTCTGAAAATGTAACAGAGCTGCATTTTATATATATAGTAGGTGAAAATGTTTTAAGAAAATCGAATACATCTTCCAGAGGTAAATATAAAACTCGTTTTCTAAACATAAAAAATATAAACTAAAGTGAGTGGTGCAGTAATCTACAAGCGTCCCTGTAAATAAACCGTAAATACTACACACTTCATTTTCAATACTGATAGTGATACCCAATAACATATATCCATTTCATGGCAATCGGACTATATTTACGCGAGTTAGAGCACGGACAGACAGACTGAATTCATAAACACTTTTCAACTATGTTGGAAAGGGTTAAAAAACAGCTCTGTCCTAAGCAAATACAGTCGAGTCTCTATATAACGAAATCTATTGTTCCAGTAAAACATTCGTTATATAGAGAATGAGTAAAAATTCCTATTTAATGTGTAAATTTTGAACAAAAATTATTTTTGAGGTGTTTAATTAAGAATTTGAAATGTTTAACTATAAATATTAACCTAATATTGTATTACTTAATTATTTAAACAGTTTAAAGAAAGAGAATAGACGTTTATTTGAAAGCATAATAAAAATCGCATAAGGAAAACTTATAAATTTTAGACGAAGAAATCTGTAATTTTTCGCTGTTTTGATTTCAAAATTGTTGCACTCTCGAAAAAATGTTCACACTTTAGCAAAGAATGGAAAATTGTATCGGGAACATTTTCTTCCATTTGAAGTTCTCTCCTTGTAAGATCAAAAGAACTCATCATTTCACTGCGTGATGGTTTTTTCTCTTGTTGTATGTTTTCGTTTTCATGCTCATTGTCACTCTCCCCATCGTTGTTCATAACGCTGCTTAAAATATCAATACCAGTACGATACTGCGTAATATTGAGATTGTCATCCACTTCTAAAAAATCAGAGAGAGTAACATTTTCTTCGACATTTCCGCGTTCCTTAATTAATTTCCATTTCTCTTTTAAGTCTGCTAAAGCCACATCTTCTTCGTCTTCAGAATCCTCATTATTCTCCTGTTTAGAAAAGGCGGCCTTTTTGAAGCAATTGTAAATTATTTTTTCCGTTACATCAAATCTCCAAGCTTTGTAAAGTTCCGCAATACAATTTCTAAGACTAATGATGTCTTGGGTGGAATAATTTTTTTCAGTAGCTATGATCAGTTCTTTAAGAATTCTTTTCTTATAATGCACCTTAAGATTTTTTATTATTCCCAAGTCCATGGGCTGCAGTTTTTATGTGCAATTGGATTGTAAGAAAATAACTTCAACATTTTGCAGTTTTTCTCCACAGTTTTGTGAGTGGGCTGGACAATTATCAATAAGCAAAGCAATTTTTCGGCGATGTTTTCTCATTTGATTGTAAAGTGCTTTTAACCATTTGTCAAAAATTTCAGTGGTCATCCAGGACTTTTTATTAAAATCATAGTCCACTTCTAAGGACTTCTCATCTTTAAAACAGCGAGGAGATTTATTTTTCCCAAAGGCTTTTTCCCAACCCTAGCATCTTTAATTTTCCTTTCCCTATCATGTTTGCAGACAACAAAATAGCAATCCTTTGTTTACCGCCAAAACATTTACCTTCTTTAAACGCCAGAGTCTTGTTTGGAGGACACTTGCAAAAGAGACCTGTTTCGTCAGCATTGAAAATGTTCTCAGGAGCGAATTCTTTTAGAATTTCTGCTACTTTAAGACTCCAGTTCTCACATGATGTCACCGGAGTATCCGTACTTTCAGCTCAAATAGTTTTCTTAAATAACCTATGTCTCTTTTTGAACTTTTCTAGCGAACCAATGCTGGCTTGGAGGTCAGAGTGCCCAAGAGATGAAGCATATTCTAGAACCTTTTCTAAAATCATTGGTCCTGAAAGTGGTAGATTACAGTCCCTTATCCCTTTAATCCACTTAAACATTGCTTCGTCTAAGTCCTCGTATTGGCACGTCCTCTTTCTTTTTCGCGCCGGACCAAGATCCGAATTCTGCTCGGTGATCACTGTCTTTATTTTTTATGATTGTTGACAGAGTGCTTGCCGGAATCCCAAACTTTTTTGCCACATCTTTTTTTTTTTTTTCACTCCCTTATCGATTTTTTTCAAAATCTTCACTTTATCACAGAGAGAGTTATGCAGTTCCTAGGAGACATTTTTTGCAGATGCAGTAAAAAAACACACTCAAACAAGTTAAGTTTTGTAAAACTTTCATACTAAAGAAAGCCTAAAACAATAAACATCTACTCTAACTGTAAGGGTTGAGAGCTTTAGTTTGGACAGATGACAACATGTTTTAAATGGTGACAGTGATCTGCTGTCGCGGCTGCAGCTGTTGAGGGAGAATTTTCCATTCGACCAATAGCGTGCTTTCGCTTTCTTGCTCACCCGCTTTTTTGTGGAGCGCATCAGGTGATGTGTCATGCCAGTGGATCTCGGGAGCTTTCTGGCAGTGAATATTACGAATATCGACTTGTTGTGCTTGATAAAAAGAGAGTTTATTTTTCTAATTTAACTTTCTGAATGATCTTCGATCTCATTTATCTTCTTCAAGTACCTCTCTGATCCCGCTCTTATATGTGTAACAATCCAATTGACACTGTTTAAAGAAGGATGTTGAAAGGTGTGTTGGATGGGGGGAGATGAATTCGTTGGACGTAAAGAACAAGGAGATTCAAGGTAGAAAATTAAGATAAAAACTCAGCACTGAACGATAAATCAGGAATCAGTGATGGAAAATTGATTCCATGTGATTTGGAACCTCTTAAAAAACTGAATAAATAAAGAACATATTATGAAAAAAATCGTTATATGGAGATAGATATTTTGCTATATGGAGACTGTTTTTAATGAGATCATGGGAAAAGGGGACCATTCCTACTAAAAATTCGTTATATAGAGAAATTCCATATATGGAGTTTCGTTATAGAGAGACTCAACTGTAACTATTCAGGCAAATTTATGCTCCGGCACTTATTCTCATTTTACTACAATGAAATGATAACAAGAACGAAAAATCATGCGTCCAGTATAGATTATGTAACACTTTCCAACACATTCATAATGCTATAACAAAACTTTACTGTTTATTAAGGTGAAAGATGTCTAAATCAGGGGTGCAGAAAATGTTTCTACTCCCAACACTTCCCCCAATCCACACGAAAATTTCCTCAAAATTTTACGGTATGTTATAGGTAAGTGCTGTATTACCGTAAGTATAGAAAATTTATTTTTCAAATATTTCTCAACTTATGCGCGAGTATGTATGGCAGGGGTGATTCTGAGTGAAAACAAATTTCCTAAAATTCACAGCAAATTTTCTGAAAGGTTACAGTAGAGTAGGGGAAATCCACTACCAACACTATGTATTTTTCATGGATCTTTTGACGCAATTCGCGTTTTTTCGCGATCTTTCGACGAAATTTGCGGTTATTTCTCCTTCCTTTTGACGAAATTTGCAGTTGTTTTGCCATCATTTGATGAAATTCGCGGTTGTTTTACGATCGTTTGGCGAAATTTAAGGTTGTTTCGTGATCTTTTGACGAAATTTGCAGATTTTTTGCGATCTTTTAACGAAATTTGCGGTTATTTCGCCCCTTTTGACGAAATGAGTTGTTGTTTCGCAATCTTTTGACAAAAGTTGCGTTTATTTCGCGATCTTTTGAGTAAATTTACGTTCATTTCGCGATCTTTTGACGAAATTTGCGGTTTTTTTTCGTTTTTCTTTGACGAAATAGAAGGTTATTCGCCCTGTTTTGACGAAATTCGCGGTTGTTTTGCGATCTTTTGAAGATATTCGAGGTTGTTTTGTGATCTTTTGACGAAATTCGAGGTTGTTTTGTGATCTTTTGACGAAATTTGCGATTGTTTCGCGATCTTTTGACGAAATTTGCGATTGTTTCGCGATCTTTTAGCGAAATGTGCATTTATTTTGCAATCTTTTGACAAATTTGCGTTCATTCCACGATCTTTTGACGAAACGTGCGGTTATTTCGCGATCTTTTGAAGAAACCTGCGGTTCTTTCGCGATCTTTTGACGAAATTTGCGGTTCTTTCGCGATCTTCTGTCGAAATGTGTGGTTATTTTGCGATCTTGTGACGAAATTCCCGTTTTTTCCGTAATTCTTCGTGAAAATTCGCGGTATTTTTATGTCCGAATTTTCAGATGACAGCTTTTTTTTTTCTTTTTTCTTTGAGCCGAATGTCCTAAACTTTCGGAAAATTCGGAACATAATCACCCCTGATATACGGTACATGTTATTCTGAGATCGATTTTGTGCAGGTCGCCATACGGATATTTTTATTTATACTGAAATTGTTCTATCTCAGGGAATTATGGAATTCGTTGTTAAAATCGAAATCAATTGTATATGTTTCTGAAAAATTTCCCCAGGGGGTTAAAATTTCCCCCAATCCTAGATCGCCGGATCGGACATATTCTGCACCCCTGGTCTAAATAAACAATTTAGAAAACGCATAACGCATTTGAAAACCCAATTTCTGCAATTACCATGAATAGTACGAAAAATACCCAAATTTTTTTTTGTGCAGCCCTGTATATCATCTATACATTCACATGTATATTACATAGTATGTCAAAAGTTAGTTCAATTAAACGAACAGCACAGATGAAATTTCCCATTGCGCAAATTCCGTCAATAAAAGGAAATGAACTTGAGAGATTTTGTGTAGCCCTGTAAAATAGAATTTATATAACCAAGTAGTGATATGCAAAAACATAGTGAAACATTTAAAACGCGTATTACAACTGAAAACGTACTTCCAGCAACTATTCTTCATAGCGAAATATTTTAGTGTGTCCCTGTAAATTAACGATAAATTATATACACACCAGTTTCTACATTAATTATTTCGTAGTACACCTCAGTGATATATACATATTTCAATACATTTAAAATAATGTAATATCATTAAAGTACACCGCAAACGATATTTCCCCATAGACTGTCATGTAACGGGATTCTTTTGAGTGTCTCTGTAAATGAACCGTTAACACTACACACTTCATATTAAATATTGAACATGCCACCTTAAACACCAATAATATATATCAATTTCATGGCAATCTGACTACATTTACGCGAGTTAGAGCAGAGACGGGCAGACAGACAAATCGAATTCATGAAAGTGTTAAAAAGTCTCTTATTAGACTCAAAATAATGAATTCACTTTTAAATGGAATGTAGTCGATATATTAAAATCTACACACACATTAAATTTTTCAATGGCAATGTGCTCTCTCTTTTTAAACTAAAAAATGATTTGTCATGTTGAATTTAACCAAAAATGCAAGTTTTGGAAAATATATTCATAACTAAGGAAGTACAAAAGAAAATAATAAAAGTGCCCAGTTAAACTGATGGCATTGAGCTCACAGTCTATTCACACTAATTGTATATTATACTTCTACTTCAAAGAATAATGCCTTTCGAAAAATAAATTAAGGGGAATTAGCCAGCCCCTGTTTCACATATTTATACTTTACCAATGAGCCTCCAAATGTCATCAGGGAAGCACCTTATCAGAATAAACCGGTTGTAGCCGTCTGCTATTTCTCTCCCTCTCTCGCACGCGAGGAGCCAGCCAATAGCAATGAGGCGCATTTCCTCCCCCCGCGTTTTCTGCGGAGAGCTTTTGAAGTCACGTGACGCAGTAACTTTCGAACTCTGCAGAGAGCGGCAGGTATTCTGTCAGTGACGATGGCGAATATTTGACTATGTGTTGTTATGTTAATAAAGTTTATTTTTCTAAAAACCTTCTGATTATTGAGTCACCGAGATATTTTTATCATCTCCCTTCAATGCATTCTCTAAAATGGTGACCGCGGATTTTTGAACCTTCAACTATTTCATAGAACGTCGAACTATTCAACTGTTTCATGGAACGTTTTGTTTAACTAGCAAAATGGCAACTGCTGAAACATCTGCCGTAGTCATTCCACCCTATATCTCTGTGGACCCTACATTATGGTTTCATATGCTGGACAGCACGTTCGAATTAGCTACTCCTAAAGCTATCACTGAGTCGAAAACAAAATATAATTATGTTGTAGCGCATCTACCGCCTGCTACTGCTACTATGGTTCGAGATGTGATAATGAGTCCTGATCCAACTGATCCTTATCAGATTTTGAAAGCAAAAGTTATCGAACGTTGCGGAGAAAGTCGTACTTTAGAAATTCGGAAACTGCTAGCTGGAGAAAGCCTGGGTGACAGAAAACCAACTGAATTACTTCGATTAATGAAAAGACGGGCTGAAAGCCATAATATTAGCGACGATCTTCTTCTAGAACTGTTTACTCAACAAATGCCAACCACTGTGCAAACGATTCTAGCTTCCATTGAAAAAATTACTCCAGATAAAGCGGCGGATATTGCTGATAGAATAATTGAATTAACGCCTTCCAACATTAGTTCTGTTTCGATTCGAACACCAACAACTGAATCTCAGACACCACCAGCCATTGATATGCTCGTAAAAGAAATCCAAGCATTACGCCACGAGGTCGCTCATCTTCGTCGTTCAAGAAGTGTATCTAGAAGTGATAACCATCAGCGTAATCGTTCTCAGTCCCGCCATAGGGATGCAACATTGTGTTGGTATCACCAAAAATATCAAGAAAAAGCAAAAAAGTGCCTAGCGCCTTGTTCTTATTCGGAAAACCAGAAGCGGGAAGAGTAGCGGCGACAGACTTCTCCCCAGCACCTTCTCGTCGCCTTTTCGTTAGAGACAGAAATACAGGTATGTGTTTTCTAGTCGATTCTGGATCTGATGCCTCACTTGTGGCCGCGAATAAAAATGACAAAACTAAGCCTGTTCTTCAAACCTTTCGTGCTGCTAATGGCACAAAAATTAATGTGTATGGTCGTAAATGTATTAATATCAACTTAGGCCTACGCCGAAATTTTACATATTCTTTTTATATTTGTGATGTTTCATGTGCTATTTTAGGAGCTGATTTTTTGCATAATTTTAATTTAAAACTTGATTTACGGAATCGTCGTCTTATTGATTCCACTACTAATTTAAAAGCTCCTGCTATATTAAGTACTTGTAATATATTTTCTGTGAAACCCAATGTTGTAAATGATATATATGGTAAATTATTATTTAAATTTCCTGAAATCACGAAATTACCGGATCCCAACCAACCGGTTAAGCATAATACTGTGCATTATATAAACACTAAGGGGCCTCCAGTCGCTGCTAAGCCTAGACGGCTAGCTCCAGATCGGTTAAAAATTGCCAAAGCTGAATTTCAGCACATGCTACAACTCGGTCATATGAGACCTTCTAAAAGTAATTACTCTTCGCCTTTGCACCTGGTGCCGAAGAAAGGATCTGTCGATTGGAGACCTGTTGGTGATTATCGTGCTCTAAATGCACAAACTGTTAAAGAAAAATATCCTATCCCTTGTATCGCAGATTTCACTGCTGAATTACATGGTAAACAAATCTTCAGTCACATTGATCTTGTAAAAGCCTACCATCAAATTCCCATAAATCCTGATGATGTACATAAAACTGCGATTTGCACTCCATTCGGACTTTTCGAAAGCACTCGTATGCAATTCGGCCTTTGTAACGCTTCCTCAACTTTTCAACGATTTATTGATGACGTAATTCGTGACTTAGGATTTGTTTACGCATTTCTTGATGATTTTCTAATTGCATCAAATAATGAAACTGAACATTTAGAACACCTTGAGTTGTTGTTTTCTAGACTTAAAGAGTATGGTCTGTGTATTAATGTTGATAAATGTAAATTTGGCCAATCCACTATCGATTTTCTAGGATTCAAACTTTCAGCTGCAGGAATTGAACCCTTACCTGATCGTGTAAAATGCATCCTAGATTTCCCCCAGCCCTCTACTTTAACTCAACTAAGACGCTACTTAGGTCTTTTCAATTTTTATCGACGGTGCATTCCCAAAGCTGCCGATATTTTAGCTCCACTCGTTAAATTCTTAGAAGGACACAAAAATACGAAAAAACATCCCCGTTCCAATGCTAACAAAACTGAGCAATTGCAATGGAACGATGAAGCCATTCTTTCCTTCACTGCTTCAAAAGAAGCTATAGCTCGAGCTACATTATTACGACATCCAATTCCTGGCGCCCAGCTAAGCTTATGGGTCGATGCCAGCAATGTCGCAATTGGTGGATCTTTAATGCAACTCTCCGAAAACCAATGGGAACCAATAGCATTTTATTCCTGTAAATTAAACAAATCTCAAAGAAATTGGTCTACTTATGATCGTGAATTATTTGCTATTTATTGTTCTATTAAAAAATTCAGACACATGCTAGAAGGTCGAAATTTCATTATTTATACAGACCAAAAACCCCTTACATTCGCATTTCAACAAAACCCTGATAAATGTAGCCCACGTCAATTGAGACATTTAGACTATATTTCACAGTTTTCTACTGATATTAGATATACTAAAGGCTCTGACAACATTGTGGCCGATGCATTATCTCGAATTGAGATAGATTCAATTTCTCCTAATGTGTTAGATTTTAAAGAGTTTGCCACTGCTCAGACAAATGATGAAGAGCTAAAACAACTTCTCGAATTTGACACCACTTCATTAAAATTAGAAAAACATTATTTTCCACTCGAAGATGTACATTTATATTGCGATATGTCACAAAAACATCCTCGACCATTTGTTCCTAAAAGTATGCGACAATCAGTTTTTTCAACCTTGCATTATTTCTCGCATCCTGGTATCTCAGCTTCATTAGATTTAATTTCTAAACGATTTGTATGGCCTCGCATGCGTAAGGATATAAAATCTATGGTTCGCAGCTGTACGAAATGTCAAAAAGCTAAAATCTTTCAACACACCAAATCACCAATTGGTACATTCTCTGAACCTGATGCTCGTTTTGCCCATATTCATATTGATTTTATCGGACCCTTACCATCATCCGATGGCAATCAGTATTGCATGACCATCATTGATAGGTTCACGAGATGGCCCGAAGTTATACCCACATCTGATATGACTGCAGAAACAACTGCTCGTACATTGATACACAGTTGGATCTCCAGATTTGGAACCCCTGTTACCATCACTACTGATCAGGGTAGAAATTTTGAGTCCACTCTTTTCAAAGAGCTTACAGATAGATTAGGATGTAAACGCATCAGAACTACAGCATACCATCCACAGTCTAACGGTTTTATTGAAAGATTCCATCGCCATCTTAAGAGTTCTCTTAAAGCTCACAATCAAATTCAATGGACTGAAATCCTCCCCATTGTCTTACTTGGTTTACGCACTGCTCTTAAAAATGATATCCAAGCGACCTGTTCTCAACTTGTTTATGGCACAAATATCAGACTACCCTCTGATCTCATAAACACTGAAACTATAAATCAACCACCTACTCTTACATACGTGACTGAGTTAACTGAAAAAATGAGAAAGTTAAATCCCATTGCCACTGCAATGCACGGCAATCCTAAAATTTATGTCAATCCCTCATTAAAAACCTGTTCACACGTGTTTCTTAGATCAGATAAAGTCAATCCTCCCTTATCACCCCCTTATACAGGACCTCATCGAGTGATTGACAGGTCTGAGAAAACGTTTGACTTGGAAATAAACGGGAAGCGCTGTACTGTATCTATTGATCGCATTAAACCTGCGTATCAAATAGCAGATTCTATTTCACCTTCCCAACCTCAAAAACAAAATGAGCCCATAAATTTTCCAACTACTCCTGTTGAACATCCTACCACAAAATCTGGTCGTAAAGTTCGTTTTCCGAAACATCTCGTTACGGATTATATTGTTTAGAACATTTGATGTTTATAGTGTGCATATTATTTCCTTCTCAAAAGTATTGTTTTTCATGTAATGCATAATATATTTTCTATTTTTTTTTGTATCATATGTACTTTAATTTTACTCAAGACCTTTCTTATGTATCTTATTAATTGCTACCTTTTTGTAATCGCGACTTCGTCACTGGGGGCATACTCTGTAGCCGTCTGCTATTTCTCTCCCTCTCTCGCACGCGAGGAGCCAGCCAATAGCAATGAGGCGCATTTCCTCCCCCCGCGTTTTCTGCGGAGAGCTTTTGAAGTCACGTGACGCAGTAACTTTCGAACTCTGCAGAGAGCGGCAGGTATTCTGTCAGTGACGATGGCGAATATTTGACTATGTGTTGTTATGTTAATAAAGTTTATTTTTCTAAAAACCTTCTGATTATTGAGTCACCGAGATATTTTTATCATCTCCCTTCAATGCATTCTCTAAACGGTATACCAAGTTTGAAGGAAATCGAATAGAAAAACCCATTTATCCAAATTAAGAAGGGTATTAGCCTCCGCCCCCCCCCCCTTATACTTAACCAATGGACCTCCAAATCTAAGCAGAGAAGCGCATTACCATAATAAACCGGTATACCAAATCTGAAGCAAATCGGCAAAGAAAACCTATTTATCTAAATTAAGGGGTATTACCCTCCCCAACACCCCCCCCCCGGCCTTTAAACTTAAACAATGAACCTCCAAATCTAATCAGGGAAGCGCCTTACCAGAATTAACCACTCTATCAAATTTGAAGCAAATCTGAAAATTCTGCATGAAAAACCCATTTATCTAAGGGGGGGGGGTATCCCCTGTAATCCCCTTTTATACTTAATCAATAAATCCCCAAAACTAATCAGAGCCTTATCATAATAAACTGATATACCAAATTTGAAGCAAATCGGATAAGGAAATCCATTTATCTAAATTAAGGAGGTATTACCCCCCTCCCCCGTCGATCCCCCTTTATACTTAAATAATGACCAACCAAATCTAATCAGGGAAGCGCCTTATATCAGAATTAACCACTATACCAAAATTGAAACAAATCAGAAAATGTTGCATGGAAAACACATTTATCTAAGTTAAGGAGGGGATTACCCCTGTAACCCCCTTTATACTTAACCAATGAACCCCCAAAACTAATCAGGGAAGCGCCTTATCATAATTAAAACAGTATACCAAATTTGAAGCAAATCGGATACGAAAACCCATTTATCTAAATTAAGTGGTTAATAACCCCCCCCCCCCCCCGATACCCCTTAATATTTAAACAATGAATCTCCAAATCTTATCAAGGAAGCGACTTATCATAATAAACCGGTATATCCAAATCGGATAAGAAAACCCATTTATCTAAATTAAGGGACCATTATTTCCCCACCCCCCCTGATCCCCCTTTATACTTAAACAATGAACCTCCAAATCTAATCAGGAAAGCGCATTATCAGAATTCACCAGTATACCAAAATTAAAGCAAATCTGAAAGTTCTGCATAGAAAACATATTTATCTAAATTAAGGGGAGATTACCCACCGTAACCCCCTTTTATACTTAACCAATGAACCCCTAAAACTAATCAGGGAAGTGCCTTATCATAATAAACTGGTATACCAAATATGAAGCAAATTGGATAAGAAAACGCATTTATCCAAATTATCGATATATTACCCCTCCGATCCCCCTTTATACTTAAACAATGAACCTCCAAATTTAATCAGGGAAGTGCCTTATCATAATAAATAAACTGGAATACCAATTTTGAAGCAAATCGAATAAGAAGAAACCCATTTTCCAAAATTAAGGAGGGATCACTCCCCATAACCCCCCTTTTATACTTAACCAATGAACACCCAAAACTAATCAGGGAAGCGCCTTATCATAAGAAACCGGTATACCAAATTTGAACCAAATCGGATAAGAAAACCCATTTATCTAAATTAAGGGGGGATTACCCCCATAACCCCTTTTATACTTAACCAATGAACCTCCAAAACTAATCAGGGAAGCGCCTTATCATAATAAACCGGTATACCAAATTTGAACCAAATCGGATAAGAAAACCCATTTATCTAAATTAAGGGGGGATTACCCCCATAACCCCTTTTATACTTAACCAATGAACCTCCAAAACTAATCAGGGAAATGCCTTATCATAATAAACCGGTATACCAAATTTGAAGCAAATCGGATAAGAAAACCCATCATTTATCTAAATTAAGGAGGTATTACTCCCCACCCCCCGATCACCCCTTTATACTTAAACAATGAACCTACAAATCTAACCAGGGAAGCACCTTACCAGAATTAACCAGTATATCAAAATTAAAGCAAATCTGAAAATTCTGTATAGAAAACACATTTATCTAAGTTAAGGGGGGATTACTCCCTGTACCGCCTCTCTTTATACTTAACCAATGAACCTCCAAAACTAATCAGGCAAACGCTTTATGAGAATGAGCCTAGAAAAAAAAAAAATTGAAGCAAATTGGATATTTCTATTAAGAGTATCTTGTTACGTACATACAGAACCGGCGGGCACATAACCTCTCAAGCTTTGATAGCCTGTAAGCTAAAAATGTATAAAGGATTTATTCACATATTTAAAGGGATTATTCATCTTTTCAACAATTTTGTTTATTTTTAAAAATATGGCTCAAATGGTGAACTCACTCCATTTCAATGTTCAAATAAAAGTGAATTTTGAAAAAAACAATTTAACTGCATATTTAATTAAAATTAAAAAAAAAGTTTTTAAAACATTGCATTTTTTTAAATCCTTACTACTTTTTAAAATATTGATATTTTTTCCCAATTCTCTTTATTTAAGATTTTCAAATATCCATTACACAAGACTGGGCATGGATTTTGAGATATATCTAATATTTTATTTAACCCTTAAATGCCTGATTTTTCAAAAATCATTGTAATAGTTTTTCGGCTTTCATTTATTAAATAAATCATGGGAAAAATACTTTAAAAAATCATGTTTTGTTTTAAGCATGGTTTACGGCTAAAAAACAGTTTGTTACTAATCGGCAATACTGGTTTTTAATTGGAAAAATAATTTTCCTTGATAAAATTCTATAATATTAAACCCACAAGAATTTTAGGAACTATAATAAGAAATAATTTTTACTTTCTTCACTGCAGAACAAAATAGGGTATTTCGCAAGCTTCCAAACAAAACAAAGAGAACAAGTAGCAACAATTGAAAAATCAAATCTATCTTTATTCTTAAACAGCACAAATGTTGCCATCTACATGTTGAAAATCGATTTAATAATATTTTCAGAATGTATTTTATTGGCAACATTAGGCATTATAGCTTCAATATTATTCCAATAGTATTTTAGAGCCTAAAATGGGTATGTTGCCGAAAAACAACACCCAGCATTTAAGGGTTAATATAATTTTTTTAAATATACATAGTGTAAAACATATATATATAGTGTAAAACAATGAAATATAATACTATACTTTTATTTTTCTGAAATTTATTATTCTTTTGTGAAAAATAACATTTTGTCACGAAAGATAACATACAGTTTCTCAAATTCGAACCATTCTTTAAATCCTTCGGCAAAAGTTTCCCTTTCTGGTGCTTAATTATTAAATGCATATGTTTAGTTATTAAGCATAATTTAATAAAAATAATCAATGAAAAGTATGTTTTTATGGAATGGAATTTTGTGAATGGGCCTGTGTTATTGAACCATGAGTTCAGTCATAGAATTTAGAATTACATATTAAAATATATACGGGATGAAATAAACAAAAAAATTCTGTAATTTAGCCCCTACATCTAAGATGAATGTTTCATTGTTTACATCTGTAAAGATGTACAGATTTTAGGGTTGCGGATTTAAGCGAATCTACTGTACTATTAATTTTGAAACAATTTTTAAATATTATGCAACTTTTTTTAAATTGTATATTTTTGACACAAAATGTTTCGGACTCAGATTTTAAATTGTCATGCTCGGATGGTTGGTTGGTTGTGTTTATGACGGCCAATTATCAACACGAGGGATATAGGGCCTAAGGGAGGACTTTCTAAGTGAACCTAACACTGATTTACACAAGGAAATCCAAGGTTTGAAGGAAACCATGGAAAACTCTGAACGATAAAGCCGACGGGCATGATTGGGTTTGAACCCAGCACCTCCTGTCTACCAGCTTCGAGAGCAGAACCTCTCAGCCACTCGTTTTGTTCAGGCTCCGAAAAAAGATCCTGAATTCATCTTGTCTGGGTATATAATAGAGTCACAAATGTTCATGCCTACAGTATACGCCACAGCTTTATTTCAGAAACAGAGGGTATACAGAGCATCTTAAAAAACACAGAAAATATACGGCATATACTCTCCACTACACCCCTGAGCATTTTTGGAGTAAATTTGAATTAGTTCATCCAAGTGTTAAAATTTCTTAGAGTGTAGCAGAAAAAGAGGCACAAGGAAAATCTGTTTCCCCTTTTCTAAATTTTGAAATTTTAGTCAAGTATTTTTTCTATTTGAAATAACTTTAAAAAAAAGTAGAATTTATTTCTAATACATTATTTAAAATAATTAAACTCTAAAAGAAAAATCGTTCAGAATTAAAATCTTCTCATCTTATACTATAATGCGAGCAAAAATTGTGTGTGCGTGTGTGTACGTAAATTTTATCTTAAAAACGGCTCTAACGATTTTGACTAAATTTTGCATTTTGTCATTTTCGATTACAAGAAGACCAATGGGATAACTCACATATTAAAGAAAATTCAATTAGTGGGTCATTTTTGGGTCACTGTGGATCAAGCAAAGTTTTTCTAGAAAACGGCTCGAACGATTTTAACGAAATTTTGTATTTTACCATTTTCGGGCACGAGAATACCATTGAGCTAGGTCACGTATTTGAGAAAACTTGATTAGTGGGTCATTTTGGGTCATAATGGGTCAAGGTCAAACTAATTATATCTAAAAAACGGCTCAATCGATTTTGACTAAATTTTATATCCAACCGTTTTTTGGCACAAGAAAAGTATTGGGCTAGGTCACATGTTCGAGAAATTTCGATTAGTGGGTCATTTTTGGGTCACTATGGGTCAAGCCAATTTTATTTAAAAAACGGCTCTAACGATTTTGACTAAATTTTGTATTCTTTTTTTTCGATTATCAGAAGACGAATGGGATAAGTCGCATATTAGAGAAAATTCAATTTGTGGGTCATTTTGGGGTCACTGTAGGTCAAGCAAAGTTTATCAAGAAAACAGCTCTAACGATTTTGAAGACATTTTGTATTTTATCGTTTTCGGGCACGAGAATACCATTGGGCTTGATCGCATATTCAAGAAAATTCGATTAGTGGGCCCATTTTGGGTCACAATGGGTCAGGGTCAGGCTAATTGAATCCAAAAAAGGTTAAAAAAAAATTCAATAAAATTTTGTAATATACCGTTTTCGGGCATGAGATAACCATTCGACTAAGTCACATGTATGAGAAAAGTTGATAAGTGGGTCATTTTGTGTCAAATGGGTCAAGTTCAAGCTAATTGTATCTAAAAAATGGCTCAATTGATTCTGACTCAATTTCACATCCAACCATTTTTTGGCGCGAAAAAACTATTGGGCTAGGTCACATGTTTGACAAATTTTGATTAGTAGGTCATTTTTGGGTCCCTATGGGTCAAGCCAATTTTATCCAAAAAAAGGCTCTCACGATTTTGACTAAATTTTGTATTCTGTCATTTTGGATTACGAGAAGACCAATGGGCTAAGTCACATATTAGAGAAAATTTAATTAGTGAGTCATTTTTGGGTCAAGCAAAGTTTATCTAGAAAACGGCTCTAACGATTTTGAGGAAATTTTGTATTTTATCGTTTTCGGGCTCAAGAATACCATTGGGCTTGGTCGCATGTTCAAGAAAATTTGATTAGTGGGTCATTTTGGGTCACAATGGGTCAGGGTCAAGCTAATTGAATCTAAAATAAGGTCCAAAACATTTTAACAAAATTCTGTAATATACAGTTTCCGGGCATGAGATGACCATTGGGTTAAGTCACATGTTCGAGAAAAATCGATTAGTGGGTCATTTTTGGGTCACTGTGGGCCAAGTTATGTATGTAAAAGAATGACTCAAACGATTTTGTCAAAATTTCGTATTATACAGTTTCTCGGCATGAGAAAACCATTGGGCTAAGTCACATGTTCAAGAAAATTCAATTAGTGGGTCATTTTGGGTCACTGTGGGTCAAGCTAAGTGTATCTAAAATAACGGCTCAAAACATTATGGCAAAATTTTGTATTATATCGTTTCTGAGCATGACCATTGAGCTAAGTCACATGTTCGGAAAAATTCGATTAGTGGGTAATTTTTGGGTCACTGTGGGTCAAGCTAATTGTATCTTAAAAAAAGGCTCAAACGATTTTTGGGTCACTGTGGGTCAAGCTAATAAAGGCTCAAACGATTTTGACAAAATTTTGTATTATACTGTTTCCGGGCATGAGAAGATCATAGGGTTAGGTCACATGTTCAAGAAAATTCGATTAATGGGTCATTTTTTGGTCAAGTAAATTTTATCTAGAAAACAGCTTTAATGATTTTGATTAAATTTTGTTTTCTATCGTTTTCGGGTTCGAGTAGACCATTGGTCTAAGTTGCATTCTCAAGAAAATTTGATTAACAAGTCATTTTGGGTCACTATGGGTCAAGGTTTAGCTAATTTTATCTAAAAAATGGCTCAAACGATTTTGACAAAATTTCTCATTACACAGTTTCCTAGCACAAAAAGATCATTGGGATAGGTCAGATATTCGATAAATTTAGATTAGTAGGTCCTTTTTGGGTTACCGTGGATCAAGCTAATTTTATCTATAAAATGACTTTAGTGATTTTGACTAAATTTTATATTCTATCGTTTTCGGGTTCAAGAAGAGCGTTGGTTAGGTCGTGTGTTCGAAGAATTTCGGTTAGTGGGTCCTTTGGCTTACGATCATGCCAATTTTATCTAAACAGCAAGAATTATACAGTGAGAATGAAATATCGAATTGAACACAAGGCTAATTTTGACCGAGCAAGCTCGGTCAGGCCCGCTAGTTTACTATAAATGAACATAATGTCTACAAAACCTTGCTTCCCCTAACCCTCACCCAAATAATTAAATAAATAATACTGATTTTCCCTGGATTTTATTCTGCTTACATCTGCAAAGCAATAGCAATAGTTAAATAACACAAGTATGTCTAAATAATTTATATGTAATATTTACACAGTACAGGTGTCTAAGATTTCCCAAAGTAGGGCACATGAAGCAGTTCTAGGATAGCACTCGACAAGCATGGCAAAACTAACAAACATCATAAATCAGAGTAAGTGTAGAAGTGATTCATCTCATTGGCTTTTTAGAAAAACATACTACTAGAAGTTGAAGGTGATTTACAACACTCCTTCAGCAAATTAAGATCAAACTAGTTGGATGTGGCAATCCCAAAACTTTCTTCTATCTCATACATGTTAATACTTCCTGAAAAATGCAACCAGTTAGATGATTTACACTAAAATCTAATCAGCAACAACTTATGACAACTTCTAATTGATTCTGATAAGTAACAACTTAAGTCAACTTGATAACTGAATCTAAAGTTTGATTAAAATCCGTGCACCCTTTCTTGAGATAAAACTATTGCGGTATTGAGGAAAAATATAGCATAGCAGCGCCACCTGTTGGGCGATTCACACCAAAACGTAGTTAGCACCAACTCATATCAAGGACTAACTGAATCTGAAGTTTGAATCCACGCATTAGTTCGAGATAGAGCCATTGCGGGAATCAGGAAAAATGATGTATAGCAGCACCACCTGCTGAGCGATTTACACCAAAACATAGTAAACATCAACTCATATCAAGGACTAACTGAATCTGAAGTTTCATGAAAATCCGTGCATTAGTTTTTGAGATAGAGCCATTGCGGAAATTGTAAAAAATGCAGTATAGCATCACCACCTGTTGAGCGATTTGCACCAAAAACTAATCAGCATCAATTTATATCAGGGACAAGCCGAATATAAATTGTTATTAAATTCCATGCATTAATTCTTGAGATAGAGCGCCCACAAAATTTGTGTCACACACAGACAGACTCACAGACAGACACTTTGTAAAAACATGTTTTTCGGGATCTTTGACACCCTAAAACGTGTAAATCCGTTGAAAACCGAAATTCGACAATTTTCAGGAATCCAATACTTTCTTCTTGTAAAAATAGAAGAAAGTAAAAATTAAAATATAGTAGACTTCCTCAAATCTGCAAGCCTGAAATCCACAAACGCCTAAAATCCGCACATCTTTTACAGATGTAAACAATGAAACTTTCATTTCAGATGTAGGGGCAAAATTACAGAATTTTTTAGTTATATTTAATCCCGTATATATTTCCCATATTTTTTTAATATGTAATTCTTAATAATATGACTGAGCTCGTAGTTTTCCATGAAAGGAATAATATACAGTAGAAGATCTTTATAACGCAATTCTCCATATAACGCACAACTTCTCAGATGTAAACATTGATTTTTGAAGTTAAAAAGCACCTGCACTTTCACATTGTAAAATATTGCTACTCTCTAGAGGACTAAATTTGATACATTAGTTCAACTTTATCTTCTAATTTAAGACCTTTTTACTGAAAAAATGCTATTATTACAATAAACATTTTTGAAAATGTCTAATATAAGGGATGGTTGTGTCAGTTATATTTGGATCATGTTTATAAAGTAAATTTAACAATGTATGACCTATATTATGAAAAAATTTATAATTTGGATAACTCTTGGTAACAAGGAATGCAGTATAAAGATATTCTAATGTATTTTGATGTGTTTCAGACATATTTGGCCATGTTTACAAGGTGAATTTAATGATATGATCCATATAACGCAAAATTCTATATAACGCACAACCTCACGTTTTTAGGTTTGCGTTATAAAGATCTTCTACTGTACATTTCTTTTATTTTATTTATTTTTTTTTTAATGAAGATATTGCTGATATCACAATCTTTTTATCAAATATATGTATTAATCAAGCTTTTTTGGTTATTGTTGCAATGATTTTGATGTGAATTAATAGGGTACTTCTCATAAGGAAAGTTTCATTGAATAATTCAAGGAAAATGTATCTCACCTTTTTTATGCATATTCAAATATACACTATTAATTATCTTGACCTTTAATATTTTTAATAATTTAATCATTTTTTAAATTATCTTAATTTTTATCATTATAGTTTATTACTTTACTTAATTATTTTAATAGTTTACTATATTGCAAGCATTCGTTATAATTTTGATTGCATTCTTACATTCAAATTACTGTTTAAAAAATGTAAATAAAGCAATGACCAGAAAACTGCAAAATTCTAAAATCCGCACAACCTCTGGTCCCAAGCTTTGCGGATTTGACGGAGTCGACTGTATATGCTAGCAAGTGTATCTATTACATTAAAAAACTTGCTACTTGTGAAGTTTACACTAAATGTTAAATAAAAGGGTAGGGGAGAGTGGGGTGGTATGGGACAGTGTGAGGAATGGGACAGTAGGTTTTCTCTTTATGTATCATTCTAAACATTTCATCACTCACACATTAGATGAAGCAATGGTATCCCCAATCTTCAGTTAAAAAAAGTAGCTGATCTGCATAGGCTTGTGATTATATAAAGACAAGTATTATTTCAAGAATCAAAAGTAAATTTGGTTCATATACTTTTTATGCTTTCTGTATATTAATGACTTGCTTATGTGTAAATCTAATAGTTTCCAGATTTATGGAACATTATACTGTATATTATCCATAATTTAAATTATGCATAAAAGCAGCATTTTTGTTTATACAAGAAGTTTAATATAAAAGAACGTACAGGCAGGAATGGGACATGCCAGCAAAGGGAGGAATGGGACATGTCTAATTCCTTCTTTTTAATAAAATGAATGTAGGTTGCTAATATGCAGATATTTTTAAAGGGTAGTATATTAATTACAACATTATAAATATATTCATTTACTTCAAAATGTAAATAAATTGAACTGATGATTTTTTAACGGCATCTCTGACTGAAGATCCTGAATTTTCATTCCAGTGATGTAGGTACTGGAATTTGATATTGTAGGACAAACATTATCAACCTACAATCTTTGTTAGATGGTATATATAGCCGACACTAGACTATTTGTACCTTATCATACATTGTTTTCTAGCTGTCCCATACCTCCCTATTAGTGGGAGGTATGGGACATATTTTGAAATTTACAATTTTTTTTTATTTATAAAATTGTTTCTGAAAATTATGTTTCTATATTGCTCAAGGACATTAGAAAGTGTTTCATTTTGTATTCTATATATCAAAATTTTCGTTTTCGTGTCAAACAAAGTTGATTTTCTTATTTTTATAAAAAGTGTCCCATTCCTCCCCACTCTCCTCTACTTGTTAGTTATCCCGTCGACCAATTTTGCCAAATTATACAATTTGACATCATTTTCATTTTAAATAACGAAAGAACAATTAATTAGTACAACATTAATAAAAATACAAATAAAAGGTCGAAATAAAAATCACTTAATGACGTAAACACACATGTTGTCAAGTGAATGTGACATTTACGATCAACCATTATTAGCATTTAATCTTATAATTTGGTGACAGTAATTTCGTAGACGGGATAACTAACAAGTAGCAATAAAAGTTATGTTAATTTGTATCTGATTGTTGTATTCTTTGTTGTTATTTTTCTATTCATGAATTTTACCATCAACAGTAGACAAAATTAAGAAAATTGCTTCACCGCACATAGCAAATTAAGCTTAGTAAGACTACAATATCACATTTTGAACTAACCGAAAATATGTTACATCATGACAAAATCATAATTAAATAAAAAGAATAATAAGGAAAATTTAAGTATGGGACAGTAGTGACAAGTAATAAACATATCCTGATCTATCTTTTTTGCAGCTTTTAACTGCTTCTGAAGTCTGGATAATTAAACCCACGTGATTTTCTCAGCAATCAAGATTGTTGCTTCCAGGGGTCTCGCTAAGCTGGGGGGGGGGGGGGGAGAACATTTGCGAATGTTATTACACTTGGCAAATTTACAAAATTAGTTGGCAAACTTGTTTAAAACTTTAATAAAAACTGTAATATATTTTCTATTTCTGATAGACTTGGCAAAAATTAAAAAAATAACCTGGAACATTAAACTTTTAACAAATAAGAACTATATTACATTTTCTAACTATGGTAAGTTGGCAAAATTATAAAACGAGTTGGGAAATACTGAAATTTGACTTGGCAATTTAAGGTTCTCTCCCCTGCCAATAAAAAGTCTTAGCGATGGCTGCTTCTACTAAATGTAACTGTCCTCGAAATTTTACCTGACCTCTTGATGAACACATAAGCAGTTTTATACAAGGGGACAGTAATATAAATATAAATACAGTAATATGAAAATAAACTAGTTAGATATGGCAATCCCAAACTTTCTTCTATCTCATACATGTTAATATTTTCTGAAAAATGCAGCATAGCAGGGCCACCGGCTAGGCGATTTATACCAAAATCTAATCAGCAACAGCTTATGCCAACTTTTAATTGAATTTGAAGTTCGTTGAAAATCCGTGCATTAGTTTTTGAGATAGAGCTATTGCGGAAATCATGAAAAGTTCTGCATAGCAGTGGCACCTGTTCAGCAATTTACACTAAAAACTTATCAGGATCAATTTATATCAGGGACTAACTGAATCAGAAGTTTCATGAAAATTCATGCATTAGTTCTTGAGATAGAGCTATTGCGATAATCATGAAAAATGCAGTAGTATAGCAGTGCCACCTATTGGGCAATTTACACAAAAAAATTATCAGCACTAAATTATTCAAGGACTAACTGAATCTGAAGTTTTCTGAAAATCTGTGCTTTAGTCCTTAAGAACCAGGGTTGCAAAAAAGCCGGCTAAAATTTAAAAAAGCCAGGCCGGTGGCTTTTATTGGTTTTAACCGGCTTTTTTTGGCCAAAATTGGCTTTTTTTGGCCATAATTGGCTTTTATACAATAAAGCATTGTAATTATAAACTACACATTTTAAAGTGTTTTTAATGACATTTAATTGATTTACAGTTTAATAAGTAACCCAATTTCTCAATAATGAGGACATTAATACTGGAATAAAACTTAGATGTTTTTGCTTGTGATTTGTATTCTGAATTGCACATATGTCAGCTAAATTTTAAAAGGGCCATACCAACTGCCAATTTTTTCATTTTTACTGCTTTATAAAATTAAAGAGGACAATGGTTACTTAGTTATATGTTTTATTACTTAATTTTAAGAGCTATTAATATACAAGTCTTATTTTATTTCTAGCAAACATTTGAAATTATACATAGTCATATCTCATATTAATAAAAACACCACCATTTCTCACTTTTAAAAAACATTATGAATAGCATATACATGAATATGCTTAGCAACAAGCTTTTCAAAATTTTATTTGGAGAATTTTTTTTTTCTTGTTTTAAATGCTCTATTTTTTATACACTTATGTACCACTCTCCTCAAACAAAACATCTTTTCTAATTTCTCTTAACATTTAACTTAATCTCTCCATATGGACACATAAGAATGTTTCCATTTTGATGTTCTACATTTTGTCATTAAGGCTTTTAAATCCAAAAGGGCAACTTTCTGACATAAGTTTTAATTTATTTTTGTTCAGAAATGCATGAAACTAGCAGATGTTGTTGTTCAGAAACTATGTAATTGTGCTGTTTTTTTGCAAATGCAATAGATTTTTCAGAAAATAGTGTCAAAGTGAGCGTTTTGAATCGAATTTTCGCACGAAAGAAGAAACCACTCAGAAAAGGGTGAAAAAACATGTTTGTCATGTGATCAAAATCTTTATAACTCAATAGGTAATTGATGGATCAAAAAATGGAAAACACAGTTCGATTCCAAATCGCTTCCATGGTCAGGCTTTCGAATTTTACATCTTTCCGTTAAAAAATGAATTTTTAAATGTGTCAACATTTTGCGCTTGTTGAGCAGAGCATTTAAGAAGAGTTTTAATTAAATATAATCTTTAAAATGTGTAGTACATGTGGAGATATATTAGTGTTGACACTAGAATAAAAGGACCGCCGGACGTGAATTTTTCAAAAAGGGAACACTATTCCAAAAAAAGGGTACATTTTTCAAAAAGGAAATGCTGTTCTAATAAAGGGTGCATTTTTTTCAAAAAGGGAACACTATTATAAAATAAGGGCACATTTTTTTCGAAAAGGGCACACTTGTACCTTGTTCATAAAGCATATTTTGAACTGGTTTGTTTGGAGTCCCTAGAATTTGCAATATTTTTCCGGTATCAATTGAATTACCATGGGGTGCATAGAAAGTGTTAAAAAGGGCAGCCGGGCACATCTGAAGGGTTTAAAAGAGCCGCCGGGTGCAAAAAGGAAATAAAAAGGGCCGCCGGGCACTGCACTTTGCTAAAGCGGCTTAAAGTCAACACTATATATAATATAGAATTTCAAAACACCAGTTTAAAGACTAACTTATATCCTTTTCAATGTTTATATATATATTTTTCTTGTTTTTCTTGTCGCATGTCGTTGATATTTTTTTCAGACAGTTGCCTTCTAGAAGTTATAAAGACTTATTTATTTGGTAAAATTTAATAGAAATCTATAATTTGTTTTAATAGAAAATATTTATAAGTGTATTAAAAATTAATTGATCCAAATTTAAAACGAATTTACTGTAAACCAACTTTAAAAAATAAAAACTGGCTTTTTCAATAAATGCCGGCTTTTTCTAAGTGGTTAAAACCAAAAAAAGCCGGCCGGCTTTTTTTTGGCCTGGCTAAAAACCAGCAACCCTGTTAAGAACTCATGAATAAGGCAGCATAGCAGTGCCAACTGCTGGGCGATTTTACACCAAAAAGTAAACCAGCCCCAATTTATACTAGGGACTAACTTAATCTAAAGTTTTATTAAATTCCGTTCATTAGCTCTCGAGATAGAACACCAACAAAATTTACGTCACACACAGACAGACATTTTGTAAAAACGTGTTTTTGGGGATCTCTGACCCCTGAAATGTGTAAATCCGGTGAAAATATTCATGAATACAATACTTTCTTCTTGTAAAGATAGAAGAAGTAAAAAATAGGGGACAACACTTCTCTGGCCAGAATAAAAAACTATTTATAATTGACAATAAAAATACACTTTATTTCCTTTATAATGTAAATTTTTAATTTGGATAGTAAAATTTCTAAAAATCGTTTGTCATTACACTTAAATTTGTTTCAGAAGATCAGTGCATGAACTAGGGGACAAGGGAAATAAGTGACAATTTGAATATTCAAAATATTAAATTGGAGTATAACAGAGTTACATTTTCTTGAAAATTCTTTTCAAAATTGTAGAAAGACATTTACAGAATACATTTTAGGCTTAGATATTCCCAGATGGCCGCCATCTTGGATGTTTTGAGATTTCTTGGCAATTTTATGTTGGCAATCTTTATCGATATGTGGAACCCCATGTGACATATGTGTTTTGGTATGACGTGTTCTGGCAACCCCATTTTACATTCAAGATCGTGTTGCGAGTATGCGAGAAGGCCGTTTTTGAATATGATATCGTGTTGTATGTTTCTGTCAATTATTTTTAGGTTAAATTTATTGGATGTATTTGATTGAATATGGGTTCTGTAGTCCGTTTAAATGCTCTTGCTGAAGTAATTAAGAAATATGAGGAAATTTTGACGAATAAAGGAAATTTGTTTACAGTGCATCAGTGCGTAATTCATAAGCCTATTTTGGAAAATGACGGTGATGTTAGCAGGTATTTCGTGCTTGAGCTTTCAAGAAGGCAGATATCTGTTAAGGTATGTTGATCATTTTATGTATATTTTGTCGCCTTACGAGTTTTGTACATTTTGAGATTGCTACACAGGGAACTGCTGAATCCAGTGTTTTTTTCATTCAGTTAATGAGCGTGCACCGCCCATACGTTGCTTAGTGATTGCCACTTTAACAAGTTTTGTTATTATTTACATTTTATTTTCGTTAAGCCTAACATGCGTATAAACTGGTGCTTGGCAACATTTACTAGTTGGCAGAAAAGGGGTTTTCGCACCTAGAAAAATTCTAAGATGGCAGCCCCGGGAATTTATGACATCTGTTCCACATTTTATGCTACAGGAAATTATATAAAATGACAAAATATGAAAATACTGCATATAACCCTAAGAGATGCAAATTACCAACTGATTGGAGAATCACTCATATGACTGTAAAATTTTTCTTCCAATTCTTTCACAATTTCTCTTTGATTTTTCAAATGCAGATGTAACGATTATTCAACCATGGCCGAATAATGGGCCCATTCAGCCTATCTGCCGAATATAAAGTCCATTATTCGAATAATGGCTGTAAGGAATAATACTGTAAAGAATGTTTTTATATTTACACAGTAAAACTTTTTAATTTAGCAATCTGTATTCGTTATGTATAATGAAAACTTTATTGGAAATTAACTAACACATTTTTCTCCTTAACTTTCATACCCTGAATGGGTTTTATCTATCCATTTTTATATAAGAGGGTAATTTAAGAATCATGTTAAAACTTTGATGCTGTATCAATAAGTACAAAAACAAAAAGTATCTGTAATAAGCTACTGTCATCTGTTAAATTTAAAATTAATCTGTTCCCAAAAATTTTCTAAAGAGTACAAGCCAATTCTAATTTTTTTAAGCATAATGGGAAGTTTAATATTTATCTCTTGTTACATAAAAAAAAAAATATTTCATTTAATGATATTTTTAATTAGACCTATAAAGAACATATATATTATATACAATAGATTAGATATAGATGTATGTATAAAATAAATATTTAAGTTGAAGGGGAGAGGGAGGCACATGTGAACATGGGGCAGATGTGAACAGTACATATTTCACTCAGTTAATTTGAAATAAAAAAATTACCAATTGATGGTAGTACTGGTACCATCTTTTGACTGAATTTTCAGAACAATAGGCCATTTTGATTTCTGGTAGTTGTAATTTGTTTGTTTTAGAAGGTGTCAAGTAAAAAAGTCTTCTAAGTTATTGAAGTAAAAATTCATTTAAGACATTTTTTAAAGAAGAATATTAGCATTGCATTCTATAGTGGCATTAATTAGGTAAGTCTACAAAAAGTTTTGTTTCCTTATTTCAATTTAAAAATATCTTTTTTTTATAAGTTAGGCTGAAGTTGGCAGATGGGACACTTGTGAACAGAACACATGGGGGGGGGGGGGGGGGGGGGGGGCAGATGTAAACAGTTCACATGTGTATTTTTTAAGTCTGTGAATGCATTTTTTTTTTAGTTTAAAATTTAATTACCCTTGTCAAACATTGAGCTATATATTCAATGTTTTTAGGATTGCTTCACAGTTTTAATTTATTGGAAGTTAGATAACAATTAAAAGTGACTCAAAAGGAGTAGGAATATTAGTGCATAATTTTACGAATAATTTCTTGTATCTATGTTGAAACATTTATTGATTTATTCACACAACTAGAAAAAGGGCATCTAATTAGTTTTTATCACAATTTTTATTCACAAAAAATTATTTTCGTCTTATTTATGCATGTGTTCACATGTGCCCCAGCTATGTTCACAACTACCCCTGCACCGGGGCACATGTGAACAAATTTAGACAATTTTTAGAATGATGACATAAGTTAGAAATTCTTAATAAATGCTTCCAAAAGTTTCACCAAAAGAACAAACAAATTCTAAATATTCATGTAAATCAACTTTTGGTTCAATACCTCATAACAATTTTGAGAAATAGTCAAAAATGTAAAAATTGTTCACATGTGCCCCCCCCCCCCCCCCCCCATATACTGCAATACGTTTTTTTTTTTTTTTTTTTTTTTGAGTAAAATGTATTTAAAAGTTAAATTTTTTTAAGTGTGTTACTATTTCTTATCAAATAATGAAAGAAATGTAAGTAGTAAATTCTTTTAATTAGTATATATGTATGTTTTACATCACTATTTAATTTACATTTTCTTTCATCTGAATCTTGAAACTTATATTGCCTAGAACTTTCAAAGGTTTGTCATTATTTAAAAATTTAACAGCAACAACATACTACACAATATCTATTAAATTGTAACAATACAGTACCTAAGGTACTGCATAGTCAATATTTTGAAATTTTTGTTAATTGTGAGCCTTATATATAATCTACACTGATTTCTTTCCACCATTTTAGAGGATATTCCTTTCTAGCAGTGATTTTTCTTAAGATATTAACACATTGTGTACGGGACACGTACTAGTACGTTTACTGATGATTAATACTTGAGTGTGGGACATGTACTAGTACAGGTTAACTAAATTTGCATGCAAAACCTCTGCCACCGGTACAATTCTGCCACGAAATTTACCCGTACACAATGTGTTAAGATTTCTTATTTTTTATTTTCTTTCATTTGAAAATTGAAATTTAAGTTATAAAATTTTATCATTATTTTAAAATGTAACAACGACATACATATTTTCAAATAAATTTAACTAGACAGTACCTGATGAGGAACTTTTGTTAAGAGTGTTTTTTTTTTGTTTTGTTTTTTTTTTTTGGGGGGGGGGGGGGGACTATATTATTGAGGCAATTTTTACACCGAATATTTTTTCAGAATACAATAATACTTTAAAAAATCAAATTTGAGCATAATATTTTTTAAAAAAATAAATTATTACATTTTAATTGTGAAATATACAAGAATTGTGCATATAGTGCATACTGTGTTTTTGTTTTTAGACAAAAATGAGGTCATTATTAGACGGCCAAATAAGTCTAATATTCGGCCATAATTAGGCTGAATATTGTATATTCAGTAATTCGGCCAAAATATTATTCGTTGCATCACTATTTTCAAATACAGTAGACTCTCTCAAATCCGCAACCCTAAAATCCACAAACGCCCCAAATCTGCATATCGTTCAAGATGTAAACAGTGAGACTTACAGTTGAGATGTAGGAACAAAAACTCGTGCATTTTTTAATTTTTATATAATTTGGTATGCATTTTAATGTGTAATTGTGGTTAATATGATTGAACTCATTCTTTTTCATGAAGTACAAATTTACTTCCAAAAAAATTCAAGACAGTGGTGATTGCGTGATCTTTTTACTAAAATATTTATGTGTTAATCAAGCTTCTTTGGTTAATAAGACTGGCTGCATGAAATAAAACTTCATTAGTTTACAATTTTTATGTAAATTATTAGTGTACCTATTATGAGGGCATGTTTTATTGAATAATTGATCAAAAAATTAACTCCTCATTATTATGCATAATGCATATTTAGCTATGCATTATTTTTTACTTGAACTTTAAAAAAATGATTTAAATATTAAAAGTAACTTTCTTAATTTTTATTATTTTACTTTATTACTTTACTTAATTAATTTAATATTTCACTTTATTGTAAGAATTCATTATGATTTCAAGTGCATTTACATTAGTGGACTATGGTTGCTGTTTAAAAAATCTAAACAAAATCTGCGCAACCGCTGGTCCCAAGCTATGCGGATTTGAGGGAGTCTACTGTATTTGTTTTAGAATATAAGAAATTATTAATTTGTTTTCATTCACAGAAAAAGCCTTGAATTTTAAAATTTTATTAATTAAAATGTTTTACAACTATCCTCCTCTTAAATAATAACTCAAAGAAGACTTATTTTAGTATAAAGTTTATTTGTAAAAAAGGTCTTGTTTACCAAAATGGAAGAATCAGTGTTAAATATTGTGTAAAATAGTTTTAAATGTAGCTTTTTAATACCTTTAAACTTTGAAGTTCAAAGTATTTGGTTTACCTGCAAGCTGAATATTCAGTCCATTCCTACTATTAATCTATAAATATGTGGGTCGATAGCTTTTTATAACTCTGGTTTGAAATTTCCACGTTTCACAGTTTTCGTGAAAAACAAATGTGATAGATGAGCAAACAGACGCATGATTAATTTTATACTGGTTCCGTTTTTACTTTTTAGTAAACCGAACCCTAAAACAGAAGAGGAACTAAAATTTGTATCAGAATTTAAAGTAAATACAGTATCCTGGTAGTAATTTAAAAGTTATCTTATATCTATAACAACGTTCATTAAAATATCCTGCATTCATTTAAAATATAGCAAAATTATTAACATGGAAAGATCTATAGAATATAGACTTTTTTGAAAAAAATATACCTGTTATTGATTAAAGAAATTATAAATAATCAATTTTAACTTGGAAAAACATACACACAATGACACAATTTTAAACAAAAACAAATGATTCCTGATTCAATAAAATAAATCATTCATCTGTCATCAAAGCTAAGCGTGATTCATTCTTTTTTTTTTGTGTTCTAATGTTCCAGTTTAGAAAGCTGTGGAAAAAGGAAAATACACAAATAAACACTCGAGTTCGCTGGAGTTTAACATTTATACATGGAAAAACATACAATAGCGAAAAAAAAAAAAACACTTGTAAATGTTGATACATTGTTCCATTGTTCCATAAAAATATCCACATATAAAACGATTATGCGATTGATGAATGATTCATTTTATTGAATTAGAAATAATTTTTTTTTTTTTTTTTTTTTAATTTTGTATATGTTTTTCCAAGTTAAAATTGATTATTTATCATTTCTTTAATCAATAACAGGTATATTTTTTTCTAAAAATATCTATATTCTACATATAACGAAATATACCTGTTATTGATTAAAGAAATGATAAATAATCAATTTTAACTTGGAAAAACATATACAAAATTTTAAACAAAAAAAAATTATTTCTAATTCAATAAAATGAATCATTCATTTTATTGCCAAGTTATTATTAATCTTATCGCCAAGATTTAAGCAATAAACGCCATTTCTGGCACACCTAAAATATGGTAACCAGTGGACCAATCAGGTTATCCAGTCCGTGGGAGAAATAATCACTGGTTTGGAATACAAAAATGAATGAATCCCTTAGCGTTAAGGAAAGATGAATGATTCATTTTATTGAATTAGAAATAATTTTTTTTGTTTAAAATTTTGTATATGTTTTTCCAAGTTAAAATTGATTATTTATCATTTCTTTTATCAATAACAGGTATATATTTTTTCTAAAAATGTCTATATTCTACATACCTTTCCATGTTAATAATTTTGCTATATTTTAAATGAACGTAGGATATTTTAATGAATGTTGGTAGGGTAGATTCTCCAGTTGTGGCCACCTTTAGAGAAAATTTGAAATTGAAATTTTACAGTTATTGACCGATTGAAGCATATTAAATCATAATAACATCATTATTTAGCAAATTTAATTGTCTTTCTGTGAATTATAATAACTTTCAACAGAATATTTTAGATTGTGAGTAATAACTCATTAAATGATTTATTTCAATTTGTACCAGTTGTGGCCACCCCTACACCAGTTTTGGCCATCTCTATGCACTAGTTGTGGGCACTCCAATATCACGTAGTTTAACAAACATTTTAATTGATAATAAGTAAAAATAAAGCATTTTTATGCAACATCTATTTTACCACACATATATTTCTATGCTGTATTAAAAGAATTTTGCAATTTTTTTTTTATGAATTTATAAAAACATCAAGTAAAACATACTTATGTTGATTTTAACTGAAAATTTCAATTAAAAAAACAAAAAATATATTTAATTTGATTCATATAAGGGACAACAGTGCGTGTAAGACATCAAGATTATCTATTTAAATCAGTTTTATAATTATCCAATGGATTGTGCATTGATTAAAACACTTGAATTGTCACCAAAGAGTTATATTTCTGGTGCTCCAAAACTTTGCTAGCTTGTAGTGCTGACATTCAGGGGCGGATCCAGAGAATCGTTTTTTTTTTTGGGGGGGGGGGGGCGATACCAAGTGACATATAATCAACGTAGTCATAATTTCTGTTGCTCAAATCATTCCTTGCAGTTAATTATTAAATGAATATGAAATAATTAATGTGATTTGTAAATGTTTCAGGCTCTTGATTATCCGACGTACGATTAACCGAAACACTCGATTATCCAACATTCTTATTATATAATCCCACCCTGTCTTCAAAATATGGTTAATTGTTACTTATTAGGTCGAAAAATTAAAAAGGTTATAAAAGAATTTATTTATTAAATGTCTTATTTTTTTCTTTTTACGCATGTGCTATGGTAATTATTTATCTTATTTTTTGTTCTGTTAGTTATAGTGACGTTTTAACAACGTTAATAACACAAGCCTGCGATGATTGTGCTTTTTAACTCTTGATAATTGATTTTGATGTATTTTTTAGCTCTGAATCCGAAAATTACCTCCATTTTTAACCATCCCGTCACGATTTTTGCAAATTTCAAAGTTAAAAAGTAAAAAACATAGCGAAAATCTCTCAAAGCAGTTTATCAAAGTCTTAACAAAAGAAGGTAAATGTTCTAAATACATCTGCAACAAATTTCCCAGCTTTATCAACAGCCAAAATAAAAAAAGGGATACAGAGATGAACCCCATAGAGAAGATTAAAGGAAAAGCGTGAAGCAGAGCATGAGTGGTTCAAACAAACTTCCACGCATGGAATAAAATTATAAGGATTTTAAATACACAATATTTTACATGTTTAACTGTAAAAATGCATAGTATAAACAAAAAAATTAATAAATCACTATGAAATAGAGTTACGTCTATTTTATAGTAGCAGATTTTCCCACTCTTTCGACTTTTAAAAAATTTTAAAATTTGCAATTGGTGAAAAATCTTGACGTGATAGTGTAGTAAAAAAATGAAGGTCGTTTTTGGATTCAGTGCTAAAAAATACATAAAAACCAATTATCGAAGCTGAAAAACATAATCATCACATTCATTTTTTAATATCAAATTTCTGAAAGAGGATAATCTCTGAAAAAGTTTCCCCTTCAGAAATCTGAAGGGGCCTTAACATCCTTGAAAGTCAAGATGTGTCATCTAAGTGGTGTGTATACCTTTTCACAGGATCCAAGGAAGGGGGGGGGGGGGGGCGATCACCCCGATCGCTCCCTTCCCTTGGATCAAAAAATATAAATCGCCGATTATCTCGAATTTCGACAAATGGTCGCCAAAAAATATCTGTTTCATCAATCATTCGCAGGTCAAAGGATCGCAAAAAAACGGCAATTTCGTCAAAGGATCGCGCAAAAACATGAATTTCGTCAAAGAAGCGTGGAAAAAATGTGAATTTCGACTAAAAATCGGGCATTTCGTCAAAGGACCACAAAAAAAAAACCCCGCAAATTTCGTCAAAGGATCGCAGTAAAAAATGCGAATTTTGCCAAACAATTGCAGAAAAAATACTAATTTTGCGAAAGAATGCGAATTTCATCAAAGTATCGCGAAAAAAATTCGCAAATATTGTCAAAGGGCCGCGGAAAATACGCACAATTAGCACCAGGAGGAGATTCCCCTAGGGATGCATGCACAGGGGGGGAGGGGGGGGTGTCGATCAAGGTGCCCCCCCAAGATATAAATTCAACGCTTTTAACGGTAGTTTTCGCAGAACCTACAGACAAACACACAAAATCCAAACATTTGTCAATGGCACACCTCACTGACATTTTTGCAATTAGTGAATAAAAAAGGATTATGTCCTGTCAAAAGGCATATGGCACCATAATTTTTGACACTATGGTTTGAGGTGGGGGACGATGCCACTTCGTATACCTTTTGTTGAATCTCTACAACAAAAATTGACAACGTTATGCAGATCCCTTTAAAGTGTTAAAACTTTTTCGTAAAGAAGCTTCAATTCTAATTTCTGTATAACAATATTTTTGAGGAGTGCTTTATTATTTGAGAAAAGAATGGGATTCATAGTAATTTCCAAAGAAAAAAAGAAACAAGAAAAAGAAAGGTCCTTTGAAAAATTCAAGCATCTTAATGTTGTAAAACATTTTAATTAATAAAATTTAATTCAAGGCTTTTTCTGTGAATTAAAACAAATTAATAATTTCTTATATTCTAAAACAAATACAGGAGACTCCCTCAAATCCGCATAACTTGGGACCAACGATTGTGCAGATTTTAAAATTTTGCAGATTTCTGGTCACTGTTTTGTTTAGATTTTTTAAACAGCAACCATAGTCCATAATGTAATAATGCACTTGAAATCATTATGAATGCTTACAGTAAAGCAGGTGTCGATGCAGGGATTTTTTCTTGGGGTCTATTTTGTGAAATTTACTTTCTTTTCTTTTTGTGAAAAGTAACATTTTGTAACGAATATGAAATCCAGTTACTGAAATTTGAGCCAAGCATTTATTAATAACTTCTTTAAGATCTTCTGCTAAAGTTTCCCTTTTTGGTGGTCCTGTTTCTTTACAATTTACACATTTTAAAACCTAACAATATAAAAATAATAGATGAAGAGTATGTTTTTATGAAATAGATTTTTGTGAAGGGGCCTATTTTATTAAAAGGAATTTTGTGAAGGGGTCAATCCATGTGAAATCATCCAGGAAAAGAAAAAACATTGCTCAATATTTTTGATTTTTTTTATTCTTTACCACTTAATTTACTGTACTTTTAGGAGTCTAAAACAAGGATTAAAAATTTGTAAAAACCTTTCAAATTTTTTTTGGCATCCATTTTTTGTCATGTCACAAGTGGTTTTTCATGAAAACTTTACGGAAACCCTTATAACTTTTTTATTTCTAAACATATCAAAATGATTTCAAAACCATTATATTGAGTAAAGAATGAACTAAATTTTGATAATAGGTGTTTTTATGATAATGATTTAAAAAAATTGCATAAAATATGATTAAATGTATCATTTTTACAGCAAAAAATTGAATTTTTGACATAAAAATTTTAATGGAAGAGAGTAAAATTCACCTTCACAATTTTTTTTTCTGAATATATACCTTATTGAACTATTCTCAGAAGAAATCTGGAACATTTTGAGATACCTCTTCTTTTTCTATAATTAGCCAAACTTGGCATCTCAGTGCCAAAATGCTAAGTTTGAAGTTCAATACCTAAAAAAGGACTGGATAAAATTTTATGAAAATTTAGCAGAATAACCTTCTTATAGATGTAAACATGTAGCAAAAATATTATGAGTGATATTTATGTAGTTTTAGAAATATGGAACTTCGAAATTGGCTTGAAAATCACAGTTATTTACACAATTTTTCACAACAAGAAGAACTCTTAATGCATAATTTATTATTCTCATTACTTCAAATGCTGCTTTTTAAGGTATACATACTTTTTCTTACTACATAGAAAACATAATATTTAAATTTACTTTACACTCATAGAAATAAATATCTGAGATATATCATTGCAAAGCGTCTCGGTAATGTTATAGCTGTGTCCAGTGACTGTAGTTTAGTTAGTTCCAATGGAGTTAGCTTCAGAAGTGCGTTACTTATTGGTATCCAAATTGTATCATTTTTGGACAGTTGAAAAGATGTTTTCGGTCCATATGGGTGAAAAAAGTGAATAAATAGGTTAAATAGGTCATTATTTTCTTCACTTAGCGTCCAGAATTTTTCCAACCCACCACTTTTTATCCTAAATGCACACAATATAATCATTTACTTCGAATGATAGTGAGCTTTCCCAAATTTTTTAAATATTGTGATCATTATATTGTTCACATGTAGATGTTACAAAATATCCGATAACACTTTCACTTGATGGTATAAATCGGTGATATGCACATGTTCCTGGAAATCTGTTGGCAGAACTGGAATCTATTTTCTATTTTTTTCTCATTTTCTTCGATTTCTTCTCTTGAAATACTATATAGATAAGTAACTCCAGAAATGCTTTGAGAGCAGCAGTCAAACATATCTTTTGGTGTTAAAATTTGGTTTGTGTACAGTTGCTGCAAGGAAATTCTTGTTATCTCTCTCTTTGTCGTTCCACCTATCCCATCATCACAGGCATTTTTTCTGTGGGAAGAGGCAAAGAAATTCCATTCCGATTTTATCTCAAAATCCTTGAAATGATGACATACATTCACAAAATTCTTTTGTTTTTATACTGGCTGCTTGAACCATCAGTAAAATAAATAACCTTTTCAATGACAGAAGGTGCAATGTTTTTTATATCATCAATTAAGTGTTTCTGAAAAGTAAGAACTGCAATTGTATCATGTACCAAATGATCGCTAATTATGCATAGTTTCCTGCAACAAACTTTTGTGTCATTTTTGTAATAGTATACAAATGGGTGTATTATAGGCTGTTGACTATTCCAGTGGTAACTCTAGATTTAATCTTGAATTGTAAATATCTAATTTTCAGCAAAATCTGCTAGAACAATACATTCTTTTGAAGTTAATTTCTCTTTTAACTCCTGGAAGTACTGAAAACAGAAGTTTACAAGTTAAGACATGATATGATTTGTAATTTGTTCTTAATCATAAAATTAATACTTACCTTCAATTAATGCTAGCTTAAAATTAAATAAATTAAATTTGTGAGCATAAATTCAGTTTTAATATTATTATTTTTATGTAAAAAAGTTATTTATACTTTAAAAAGAGCCATTTGAAGAAATGAGTAGAACATATTTCACATTATGAGTTCTTCATGGTGTGGGAATATATGTAAACAAGTGCATTTTCAAGACAATTTTGAAGCTCCATATTTTTAAAACCACATACATATCACTTATAATATTTTTGCTATATGTTTACATCTATAAGAAGGTTATTCTGCTAAATTTTCATAAAATTTTATCCAGTCCTTTTCTAGGTATTGAACTTCAAATTTAGCAGTTTGGCGCTGAGATGCCAAGTTTGGCTAATTATAGAAAAAGAAGAGGTATCTCAAAATGTTCCAGATTTCTTCTGAGAATAGTTCAATAAGGTATGTTTTCAGAAAAAAAAATGTAAAGGTGAGTTTTACGTTTTTCCATTAAAATTTTTATGTCAAAAATACAACTTTTCGTTGTAAAAATGATACATTTAATCTTATTTTATGCAATTTTTTTAATCATTATCCTAAAAATACCTATTGTCAAAATTTAGTTCATTCTTTACTCAATATAATGGTTTTCAAATCATTTTGATATATTTAGAAATAAAAAAGTTTTAAGGGTTTCCGTAAAGTACTATTTCCATGAAAAACCACTTGTGACATGACAAAAAATGAATGCCAAAAAAAATTTGAAAGGTTTAAAAAATTTTTAATTCTTGTTTTAGACTCCTAAAAGTACAGTAAATTAAGTGGTAAAGAATTAAATAAATCAAAAATATTGAGCAATATGGTCTGGATGATTTCACATGGATTGACCCGAAGGGGCCTGTTTTATTAAGAGGAATTTTGTGAAGGGGCCTGTTTTATAAAATGGATTTTTGTGAAGGGGCCCTAAATAGGCCCAAATTTTGCCTGCATCGACCCCTGTAAAATAAAATATTAAAATAATTAAGTAAAGTAATAAAGTAAAATAATAAAAATTAAGAAAATTAAAAAATATATTAAAATATTAAAAGTAAAGTTCAAGTAAAAAATAATGCATAGCTAATGTAATAATGATGAGATAATTTTTTTCATCAATTATTCAATAAAACACACCCTCATAATAGGTACACTAATAATTTACATCAAAATTGTAAAATAGTGAAGTTTTATTTCATGAAGTCAGTCTTATTAACCAAAGAAGCTTGATTAACACATAAATGTTTTTAGTAAAAAGATCAATCACACAATCACCATTGATATCAGTGCTGTCTTGAATTTTTTTGGAAGTAAATTTGTACTTCTTTCATGAAAAAGCATGAGTTCAATCATATTAACCACAATTACACATTAAAATGTGTACCAAATTATATAAAAATTAAAAAAAGCTTAAATTTTTGTTCCTACATCTCAACTGTTACTCTCACTGTTTACATCTGCAATGATATGCAGATTTTGGGCATCTGTGGATTTTAGGGTTGCGAATCTGAGGGAGTACAGTAGGCTTCCTGAAATTCGCACTGGTAATCACAATCTTTTTGTCAAATATATTTATGCATTAATCAAGCCTTTTTGATTATTAAGACTGGGTAAACCTGAAATAAAACTTCCTTACCTTATGATTTTGATGTGAATTAATAGGTTACCTTTAAGAGGAAAGTGTCATTGAAAAATTCAAGAAGAATGTATCTCATCTTTATTATGCATATCTACCCTATATACAGGGTGCAATATGTTATCTATCGCCAACCTTTAATTTCTCACCCGTTGGTCGTAGACATATAGTTCCAATTACAAAAACGTTTCAAATGAGCTAAATATTCATGTTGTGGCATTATTTAAAGTAAAAAATCAATTTTATAAAAATTACAAAAATTAACTTTTTATACGGTCCCCCAGTCCCTATAGTTATATTTAGTAAAAGTTTGCTCATATCATAACAGATGTAACACAAAAAGTTTGAAATCTGTACTACAAAAATTGACGCAGTTATTAAATTTCAAAGTTTGATATTTTTGCCCATAATTTTGTCTTTCACTGAGGGATCAGTTAAAAGATGAATTAAGGTAATTCGAGATCAAAATCAGGGTACAACGTCCTTTTTAAAGCGAAGCCATTTTTAGCCGGTATCGTCGGTACTTCTGAATGTTGTTCGACCCATAAAAGTTAGCTCAGATTTTTAGATGAAATAACCCTATTTGGTGATACCGGCTAAAGGTGTTTTTGCCGTAAAAGGACATTTCACTCTGATTTTGATCTCGAATTACTTTAATTCATCTTTTAAATGATCCCTTAATGAAAGACAAAATCATGTACAAAAACCTCAAACTTTGAAATTTAATAACTGTGTCAATTTTTGCAGTATAGATGTCAAACTTTTTGTGTTATATCTGTTATGATATGTGTAAAATTTTACTAAATATAACTATAGGGACTGGGGGACCGTATAAAAAGTTAGATTTCGTAATTTTTATAAAATTGATTTTTTACTTTAAATAATGCCACAACATGAATATTTAGCTCATTTGAAACGTTTTTGTAATTGGAACTATATGTCTACGGCCAACGGTTGAGAAATTAAAGGTCGGCGATAAATAACACATTGCACCCTGTATATAAAATCCTAATGAATCGAATTGAAACGAATTTATGTAACGATTCTATGAAACGACTGATTAAACAACTGATTACGTTACACGGCGATTTCTCCTAAAATATGGAATACTTTGCGATGAAATTAACACTAAAAATTCCTATTGATCCACAGATCTCAAAACTGGTATTAGAATTTTAAAATTAGAATTAGTTTTCAAAATATTAATTTTTTTCTAATTTTAAACACTTTTTTTCTAATGATGGCAACTCAAATTTTAATCATAACAGATATTTTTTTTTCATATTTTTGAAAAGGTTATTTTAAATTAATTTGGCGACGAGTTTGGCCTCCCTTAAATGTATGCTAAGAAATGCATCATGTTACTTTTATTCAGAATTCAATTTGTATTTCATTATCATTTTATTTAATACAAAACTTTCATTTAAAATTGAAACCTTTAAAATAAATGGCTATTACTTCATTCTTTTTTTTAAATGAAACGAAAAGAAAAATATTAGACACAGATGTCATATACGCAACGGTGTACCTAATTGGCGCCAAAATGGCGTTATTTTGCCTGACATGGTAACCCGGGTATTGTTGCTTATTTATTAATAAATGTTTATTTGAATTTATTTTCTTTTTATTTACAAAAAATGTTATAAATTGTTTTGTTCTATAGTTATTAATTAATTTTTTTTAATTTATTGTTATTTCATTTTTAAAATAACAGAAAATAATTTAAAAATACATATGTAACAGGTATTTGAAAACGAGGTTTTCGCCAAATTGTCGTAAAAAAAAAATCACGCCAAACCCGGTGCATATGTGACAATGCAACAAATCATGAGATTTAATTTCCACTTCAAAGCAACGTTTTAATGTTATTACTTCTCCCGTCGACCAATTTTTGCCAAATTATATAAATAGCCAAATTATACAAATTGACATTTTTTTTATTTTAAATAACAAAAGAACAAATAAATTAGTATAACATTAATAAAAATACAAATAAAACGTCGAAATAAAAATCACTTGATGGCGTGAACATGTGCAACTTCCTTAAAGTCAAGTGAATGTGACATTTACGATCAACCATTATTGGCATTTAATCTTATAGTTTGGCGACAGATTTTTGGTCGATGGGATAACCAAGTAGCACCATTTTAATTTACCACTCAAAAAATAAAAAAAATGCTAACTGGCGAGTTAAAAAAAAAAGCTATTGGCGAGATTTTCACCTGGCTAACATAAAAGTACCAGGAATTCTTTGTGATCATGGCAACTTTTATGTAGTTTTATTCGAAAAAATAATTTTGATTTTTTAATCAAAATGGAAACCTTTCTTATGAAAAGCGAAGAAATCAGCCCGTTGTTTATGGCAGTTACATGACTTGGACTATTATAATATAAACGAAATAATGGGGATAGAACAATATTCCACGACTTATCACACCTGTGGTACTGTGTAACATTAAAGTACCAAAATGGCCGCCTGGAATATAAAAACCGAAGGGATCCGCCTGGAGCTGTTGATGATAGTCACATGACTTAGGCTATTATTATAGAGATTGTTTTCAATTTTAAAAACAGCACAAAGAATAATATTTCCTAACGATTAAAAATTTATTTTCACCTGATTATTAAAAACAGAAAAAAAACTTTAAAATTACTATTAAATGAGTACATGTTAAAGGCAGGAAAATATTGAAAATTATGTCCTGAAAATTGTATTTACATGTGAATATTAAAAGGGAAAAAAAACTTTAAAATAATAAATACATTAATATGCGTTTAACGCTTTCACGGACACAAGGCACTTCTATTCGTAAAATCTTGAAATCACTGAATGGCACCAGAACTTACAAACAAATTTCGAAATACAAAAATGCTTTTGTTCACTTACTTAATAAAAGGGAAATTTTCATCCCAATAATCTGATGCTAATGTGGCATTTAAGAATTAAAATTAAGTGGTCCAAAAATGAACCACCGCCCTTGAATGGGTTAAAGCAGCAAATTTTAGTACCGTATTTTCGGGTGTATAGCCCGCGGGTTATACAAGAAAAAAACATTTGGAACAGCCGCTGCGGCTTATACACGGTGCGGACTATACAAAGATTTTTTTAAAAAAAGAAACGGAAAATCGTGATTTTTCTATAATTTTTAAGCCCGAAAAAATTTCAAAAATCGTCGAAATTTGTAAATTTTTTTCGCTATGCCGCGAAATTTAAAGAATTTTCACGTGTTTGTAATGTTTTTTTACTGTTTAAATGCTATTATTATTTATTTCTGTCTTTGAAAATAGAGATATTATTGGTTTGTTTATGACGGACTCTGAAACTTCCGATTTTGAAGGATTTTCCGATTCCAGTGATTAAAATAAATATTTTTGAGCAAATTACTGTGTGTCTTTTTATACAGTAGTTTTATATTGCTTATAGTAATTATTGTTTAAAATAATAATAACATATTTTCTAGGAGGTAAAACGCCATTAATGGCTCCAGTTGTATATTACATCCAGTTCTCTCAAAGTTACTGTTGTGATAATTTACCTATTATCTGCTGCTGCAATTCAAAAAATTTAACTGAGATAAATGGTATTTAATGTTTGCAGAAATGTATGCAATTATCACAATAATTACATTTACTTTTTGACATGAAAAAAAAATATTGTGGAAAAATTTGTGTATTGTGTTGCTTATGATAGCTAATTATCTACGAAATGGACCCGGAGAGGCGGGGATGTCCTCCGTGGGGGTCTTTCTAACGGAACCTAACCCGTATTTACGCACAAAAATCCAAGTTTAGAAGAAAACTCCGAACGATTAGGCCGACGGGCGCGATTGGGTTCGAACCCAGGACCTCCCGTCTACCAGCTTTTGAGAGCAGAACCTCTCGGCCACTGGTGGGGCGTAGAAAAACGAAAATATTTCTTGAATTACCTCTGACAATAATTTTGTTATTTTTAAAGGAAAAAAAAGTGACTTTTTTCCAGATTAAAAATAATGATAATAATAAATAAGTTAAAATCTGGTTTTATTATTATGGAATTATTTAAAAAAAAGATTTTAGTGCCGTAATTTACGGAAGAAACGCCGCGGCGTTTACGTGTTTTAAATTGAAATTTCAAGCGATGCGGCGTTTACGCGCAATTAATTTTTTTTTTTTCCACTTTCAAAAATTCAGATACCAAAGATAAGAAATTTCATATTAATTAGATTTTAAAATAATGTGGGCGAGCCGAAATTTTCAGACCCAGGCGATCGAAATATATTGGCCCTGCCTGGGCTAAACTTGAACCATTTATGCTAAAAATTTGGCCCACCCAGTCAAGAAAAATCGATTAAATCAAGTCCGGGATCCTATCAATAAAATTATTTAAGATATATTTTTTACATACTCATGCAAACATTTTGCAGCTTAAACTAGTATGTCCACAATCTATGTAATATGGAATGGCAACATTATTGATTACTTAGAGAAATTCATTTAAATGATAACTCATTAGAAAAAATAATGTAGTTTAAAATGGAAGAAAAATATTTTAGAAAAAATAATTTTGAAGCTCTATAAAGATTTTTTTAAATATATATTTCTCTATAATTTAATAAAATGAAATAAATTTCTAAAGATTTCGTCGAACAAAGGAAAAATTTCACTGTTATTTTCGCAAAAACCTGCGGTTTAACATGGCCCCGAAAAAAAAAAAAAAAAAAAAAGTAGTTCTCCAGTCCCGGCCCGGAGCAACCGCAGATAAAAATTAAGCTTGATCGCGGTCCGGCCCGAGTCTAATAAAAAGAGATTAACCAGGTCCATGCAGATCTCTAATGTGTACGTTTTAAGTGAAAATCCTATAAAAATTATTTAAAACAATATTCATAGGATACATAAAACAAATTAGTGGATATAATTTTTTAAATGCTTAATATTTCATATTTTCTAAGAAAATATAACTACCAGAAAATAATCTATTTGTAAAAAATGTATTTTTCTAGAAAAAATACATTTCTCCCCCCTCTATCCATAACAAAACAATGGCAGGTAAAATCAGACTACATGATCAAATGTTGGACTCTACTCTGAACCTGAACTGCAAGGTCCGGATTGTATCCTATCCGAATACGAAAATTCTACTTAAAGTCAAATCGAGACCCGACAAGAACAAATTTTGTCAACCGAAATATTAAAACCAGAAACTAAAATGAAGGAAAATTAATCCATATTTTAATGCATTTACGGAAAAGTAGTCTATAATTATGTTTTTCTTGTATCAAATTATTTCGGCTTTTACCATTTTAACAAATATTCAGCAGCATCTTTTGGAGAAAAAAAAAAAAAAAGTTAACTCGAACGAATCAAATTCCAACCCGACCCACGTCAAAAAAAGAAAAAAAAAATCCCGCCAACCCGACCCAAACTTTAGTCGGGTTCGGGTACTATCCGATTACCCGACCCAATGCAGGATTCAATTCTGTACCAAGTGATTGAAATAAATATAAAATATAACTTTTAAATGTTCATGCAAGAAGTATTTTTAAAACATCTACAATAACGCCAAAAATTCTCAAAAACGACCATAAAATAAATCAGATT
The DNA here is from genome assembly GCA_963932465.1 of Maratus speciosus. NCBI lineage: Eukaryota > Metazoa > Arthropoda > Arachnida > Araneae > Salticidae > Maratus > Maratus speciosus. The sequence continues at coordinate 244,749,133 of OZ010798.1, read as the reverse complement.
AAATTGCATTGTTAAATCATCTTGTATTTAAGAAACAGCACAGTGATGGTAAGTATTTTTTTTTTTTTCCCCTTGGTAATCATTTCGTGTATAAATGCTTTTAAAGCAAAATCTTCTAATAGAAATCTATATTTATTTCTTTGAGATTCTGACAGCTAAAAAGTTCCAAACAGAGCGATAGAAGGGGGGGAAAAAAAAAGAAAATAGCTTTAGGATGGCACGTGATATCTTTTCGTAGTGGTTAGCATGAATCATATAATGTTTATAATCCTTATCGCTCCACGTGCAAAGAAATAATAAAAGTAGGTCATGAAATTTCTTGCAGATTGATTGGAATTAAATAAAACCGATTCGAATTAAATAAAAAGTTTTGTTTTGTTTCTGATAACTTTATTATAAAACACGCATACACACATAAATAACGGCTGCATTCACTATAAGTCATTTTTAATTTTAAATGTATAAAACTATTGACGCATTTATTAATACTTAACGAAATCGAACAGCGTTTTCCAGCTTTTGATAAGGGAAAAAACATTTAGAAAATGCTGAAAGTTGATTTTTTAACTGAATTTCCAGATGAGACAGCTCGGGAAAGGTAATCATCAAATAGCAATAGCTTATAACTTAAGATATAATACATTTATCGAAAATAGAAAAACGCATTCGATTTCAAATCCCTTTGATAGATATGCCAGCAGATTCCATGCTTTTCCGTTTAAAATTCTCGATGAATTATTGTGGGAGGTTTCTTTTAATCCCCCCCCCCCCTCTTAAAAAAATCAAAAACATCTGCATTCCCGATTCTACAGATTCTTTTAGAAATAATTAAAATGAGAATTTTTACATCTTATTCAATTGACGAAATGGGATGTGATAACGTTATTTTATTTGTACATAGCGCTAAATATTAAAATTAATACGTTTATTATCTATTTGTAAATAATTGTAATATATGGCACTGTGAAAATAAATGTCATTTTAGCACGTCGTCATTTTAATGTCATTCAAGCACGCTATTTAAGATACTTGAGTTAAAGTTGAGATTGCTAACGCCCAATCGTTCTCATGATGCTCTTTAGTGTATAGAAAAGTTTACTCAATTTTAACGGGATTTTTTCTTTTAAATATTATTCATAATGAATTATTAATTTTGAATATCGTACTTATATTATTTATAACAAATTAATAATTTCATATTTCCAGAGCTCCCACTCAACTGGTGTAGTAAAAAAGGGGACCAAAAGGGAGCACATATTTTGTAAAAAAAAAAAAAGAGATCAAAAGGAAACTATTTTCGCAAATCATAAAATAAAATAAACAAGGAAACCCTCCTTTCCTTCAATTGTCACTAATTAATAAATGTTCAAAGTATAATTTGTTATAAAGAAAACGCTTGCTCCGATTCAAATTCTGAAAGTCATTATTTTAAAGCCATTGTTATTGGTAGAGGTTACAAACCTTCTAAGACAGGTTGAATTTCACGAATTTTTGCACGACTATTTAAAGAAATTTGCGTGTTTTTCGGGATCCTTTGATGAAAATTATATGTTTTTTACTATATCTTGACGAAATTAAAGTTTTAAAAATCTTTTGACGAAATTAGTTTTTTTTTTCGATTTTTTGACGAAATTTGTGCTTTTTTCCGCAATTTTTTGACCGTTTTTTTCGCGATGTTTTGATGCAATTCGCGTTCTTTTCGCAATCTTTTGACGAAATTCACGTTTTTTCGCGATCCTTTGACGAAATTCGCATGTTTTTTCGATTTTTTGGCGAAATTTGCGTTTTATTGAGAAACCTTTTGCCGAAATTCGCATTTTTTTTTTGTTGTTTTTTTTTTTTGTTTTTTTTTTTTGCCACATTTTGACGAAAATCGCGTTTTCCGCTATTCTTTGACAAAACTTGCGTTTTATTGAGAGATTTTTTTTATGAAATTCGTGTTTTTTCGCGATCTTTTTACAAAATTCTCGTTTTTTTCGCGATCCTTTGCCGAAATTTGCGTGTTTTTCGCGATCCTTTGCTGTAATTTGCGACCTTTTGACGAAAAACGCGTTTTTGGCTATTCTTTGACAAAACTTGCGGGTTTTTTCGCAATCTTTTGAGGAAATTAGTCTTTTTTGCGATCTTTTGACCGCTTTTTTTCTTTCTATCTCTTGACCGCGTTTTTTTCTATCTTTTAACGAAATTCACGATCTTTTGAAGAAATTTGCGTATTTTCGCAATCCTTTGACAAAGTTGGCGATTCTTTTCGTGATCAATTAACGAAATTTAAGGGTATTTGTTGGAACATATTTGCGAAAAGCGCGCTTTTTCCGCGATGCTCGGCTAAATGCCAAACATCGGTAAAATTTTAAATAAAAGTCGGTTAAAAGTGTCAAAAAACAGACTTTACGGACCTAACAATGAAAAAACGGACCAATACGGACTTGAAGCAAAAAAACGGATCTAGTGGGAGCCCTGTAATTTCGGTGCTTGTGGTTTTTAAAATTTCAGTTTAATTAATTTTTTTGTTGCAAAATCATTCGCGATATACCAAGGTAATAATGCAATTTATCATCCGCGCCATATGCCGGAATTTAAGCTGCAAATTTCACGCAATTTTAGTGTAGTTTTTCGTATTTATATTATTTAAATTATATTAATAATTTCGAATTGTGCATTTAAATTATTTATTTCTAATTAATAATTTCATTTTTACGATTTCTTAATTCTTGTTAATGTGTTTCTGTTTAGCACGCCATTCGCGATTACCTCGGAAATTTCACATGCGGCGTAAACCCTGGTCGAAATATACATTCGTAGATGGTGTATAGCCCGCGGGCTATACAACGATGCAGCTCCGCGGCTTATACACGAACTTTTTTATGGTACTGCTCGATTTAGGGGTGCGGGTTATACACTGGATGCGGGCTATACACCCGAAAATACGGTAATTGTATTATGTCAATCGTTTTATAACGCTGTTAAAAAATGCCGAGAGATAAAGACTCTGTTTACTTAATTCATTTTATTTTAGCTTCTTTTCAAATGTTTAACTGATCTTCTTTAACCAAACACGAAAACAACCATTGGATGTCTTAACAGCAACTGATTCTACCGTAAATTTTTACAATCAAAGGGAATTGAATGGAAACCCGTTTACAGCGAGATCGCTACAGGTTTTTTCAGTATAATTCAATCTTCTCTAATCTTTTTAAAACCGATCAGATTAGCGTACTTTTAGATTATACAGTGTCTGAACGAGGGTTGGCGAGCGTAGCTTGCAGGGGGCAGAGCCCCCTAGTTTAATTATAAATTATCTACATGACCTTTTAATAATTTAACATTAAAAAAAATATCTTACTTTTTATTATTTTAGTTTATTACTTTACTCAATTATTTTAATATTTTACTATATTGCAAGCACTCATTATAATTTCGATTGCATTATTACATTCAAATTACTGTTTAAAAAATGTAAACAAAGCAATGACCAGGAATCCGCACAACTTCTTGTCCCAAGCTGTGCAGATTTGAGGGAGTCTACTGTACTGTATTTGAAAATCAAAGAGAAATTGTGAAAGAATTGGAAGAAAAACTTCACAGTCATATGAGTGATTCTCCGATCAGTTGGTAATTTGCATCCCTTAGGGTTATATGCTGTATTTCATATTTTATCATTTAAATAATTTTCTTTAGCATAAAATGTATTCTGTAATGTCTTTCTAGCTTCTATAATTTCGAAAAGAATTTTCAAGAAAATATAACTCTCAGTTATATTTCAATAATATTTTAAATATTCGAATTGCCACTTCTTTCCCTTGTCCCCCACTTCATGCACTGATCTTCTGGAACAGATTTGAGTGTAATGACAAACTATTTTTAGAAATTTTACTATCCAAATTAAAAATTTCCATTATAAAGAAAATAAAGAATTTTTATTGTCAATTATAAATAGTTTTATATTTATTCTGGCCAGGCCAGAGAGGTGTTGTTCCCTATTTTTTATTTTTATACAGTAGACTCCTTTAAATCTGCAACCCTAAAATCCGCAAATGCCTAAAATCTGCACATCATCACAGATCTAAAGAATGAAACTTTTAATTCAGATGTAGGGGCAAAATTAAAGTTTTTTTTTTAATTTTATATCATTCCATATTTATTTTAGTATGTAATTCTCAATAATATGACTGAACTTGTAGTTTTTCATGAGGGAAGTATAAATTTATTTCTGAAAAAAATCGAGATATTGATGATATCACTGATAATTGCAAGCTTTTTATCAATTGTATTTATGTAATTAATCAAGTGTTTTTGGTTATTAAGACTAGAGATGGGAATGCTTGAAAAAAAACCTGAAAAGTTGGGAAAAAAACTTTTTTTTTTTTTCAGTTTTTTTCCGAAGGTTTATTTTTCAATTTTACCAAACTGGAAAAATTGAAATTTCATATATAAAATAATGTATTTAAAATTTCGTAATAGTTACATTCTGATTCTTTTTATTTCATTTATTTTAATGTTAAGTGTCTCACATGAAAACAATAATGTGAGGAATCTGATCTATAAGAAGACTTGAAAAGGTCCTTTAAAGGATCCTTCACATTTTTTCTCTACTTTGAAACACAAGACCCTTCACAAAATTTCTCTTAAAAATAGCATTTCAAAAAAGATTTTAATCTCCAAATTGAACCTTTCACAAATGCAATGATTGGAGAAAAAAAATTCTCATGTCATGTAGCAGCTGAATCTTATCAAGTTGTATATACAGTACAGGACCCATTATCCGGAATTCCAAAATCCGGAAAAACCCGAAATCCGAAAAAAAAATTTTTGAAAATTTCCTAAATTTGTAAATTTTACTAAAATTTTGCAATTTTTGAAATTTTTCGAAAATTTTACAGATTTGTAATTTTTTTTGGTCTATTGTGTTGCAATGTGTAACCACTAAAATATGCTACATCAGCGATGGGGGAACACGGTTGTTTAATTATTTTAGTTTAAAATTTATATTACGATTTGTTTTTTAAAAAATCATCAGATATTTCACATCCTCTCTCTCTCACTTTGACAAAATATTATGGCTACACAATTGTGTTACTTGAATCAGGGGTGATTCTGAGGTAAAAAAAAAAAAAAAAAAAAAAAAAAAAAAAAAAAAAAAAAAAATCTGAAATTCACAGCAACTTTTTTTAAAAGTTTACAGAAGAGGGGGGGGGGGGCTCCTCTGCACTAATTATGAGTTTTTTCCGCGATCTTTTAACGAAATTCTCGTTTCTACACGATCTTTTGACGAAATTAAGAGGTTTTTTGTGATCCTTTGAACAAATAATTTTTGCTATCTTTTGACGAAATTTGCGGGGTTTTTTACCGAGATTTTGACGAAATTCGCGTTTTTGTCCCGTGATCCGTTGACTACATTTGCATGTTTTTCGCGATTTTTTGAAGAATTTTTTTTTTTTTTTTTTGCTATTTTTTGACGAAATTTGCGGATTTTTTTGCGATCTTTTGACGAAATTGTGGGGGGGCTTTTTCGATCCTTTGAAGAAGTTTGTGTTTTTTCGTGATTCTTTGACGAAATTTGTGTTTTTCCGGCGATTTTTTTGACGGAATTCGGGAGGACCCGAAATCCGGAAAGCCTTCGGTTCCGAGGATTCCGGATAATAGGTCCTGTACTGTATATATGTATGAAGAACTTTATTTAAATTGTCTAAATAGGAACCTAAATGTAACGGTAATTTCTAATTCACAAATCCTGATTACATTTTGTACAAGTATATACAAGAGTTCATAATTTCACAAAAACAGGATTACATGAAAAAAAAATCTAGATATATGCCTGGTAGGGTGTAAAAAAATCATGATTTTTTTAAAAAAAATAAAAAAAATCGGATTTTTTATATTTTTTTCCCTGCGTTAAAATATTAAACATCTGTCAAGAATTAAGCATTTCAAAAATGAATAACCCTCCAATTACTAACATAGACTATGTTTTTTTGCTTTAATTAATAAAATTTTAATTATGTAATTATAGAAATTACAAAAAACTGCAAATAAAAAATTTCTTTAGTAACTTACAAAATTATGTGCATTAAGAGGCTACTTCAGTCAAATGGAAAGACCCGTTAGCTAATGTTAATCCTATGGAAGAAATTTATAAAAATATCTCGGTCGCATTTCAATGTTTTTAAATGATTTCTTTTGCATTGAATAGTTGAGATCTGTATGCAGGCCGTTTTTTACTTTTTCGATTTTGTTTACAGGTATTTCTTATGAGGACACTTTCATTTTCGGAACCGGTTTTGAAAGTAAAAGCATCCTCATAAAAAATATCTATAATCAATATCGAAAAAGTAAACAACGGCTTGCATACAGATCGATCTCAACTATTCAATGCAAAAGAAATCATTTAAAAATATTGAAATGCGACCGAGATATCTTTATAAATTTCTTCCATAGGAATAGCATTAGCGAATGGGTCTTTTCGCGTGATTGAAGTAGGGCCTTAATATTTTGTAATAATTATGTAAACCAATATTAAATACTGCTTATATTTTAAAGTTATTGATAAATTGCATTTATTTTCAAATTGATGATACTGATTAAATTTTGTAATTATTAAACAATTAACTGTTTAATTAAGAACACAATCTACATTTTTGAAAAAGTGGTTGAAAAAAGGTGATAAATAATAGTTTGATAAATTCATAAAGCAGACAGTAATTTTACACAGGTTCTAAAGTGTATGTATATCAAATTGATCAAAAATTGTAGCGATGTATACAGCAAACTCGCTCATAATTTATAAATAGATTACAAAAATTGTATTTTTGAAATTTAAATCAGATGTTTTCCCCCCAACACTAAAATATTTGAATAGCTACTAAATATTATAATCTTTTGAAGTTATTTAACATTTAGTTAGATGTTTTTTAAATGTGTAATACTTTTTACACAGTTTAATATTGTTATAATTAACAATAACAAATGTTATATTTTTTACAAGTGATTTAGTGATAATTTCCATTAGTGATTATAATGCTTTTTCACACTATTTTAAAAAATCAGAAAATATGTGATTTTATCATCTGATTTAAATCAATTGATTAAAATCGTTGACACTCTATTGCTATGTTTATTGTATGTAAAAGAGTGAATAACTTGATTATTAAAAGGAAATTATGACATTGTAAGTTATATTAGATTTAAATATCATTTTAAAATTAAATGCTTTTTATGTTTGCTTGATAAAAAACCATGCTTTTTACAAACTTACTGTACTTAAATTTTTCACAATACTCAGGAATTACGCTTCAAAACAATTATTTAAAGCTTTGTTTTGTGTATTCATAAGTCACAATACCTGTAGAAACTTTCCAAATTATGTTCATCTTAGATTTGAATACTTTTTTATGTCATTTTAAACGTTTAAATTCTTTTTTTATTTTAATCAATGATTTAAAAAAAAAAATGACTTGATTAAAATCATGATTTAAATCTCTGATTTAAATCAACTGATTTAAATCGTTGACACCCTAATGCCTGGTAAGATATTTAAATGCAACTTCTATTGTTAAAAATAAATTCATGTGCAAAATTATTTCAATAATATGCCGATTAATGGAAATGGTAAAATTGGAAATTTAACATGAAATTTGAAACATGCATTTATTTTTAATGTCGTAGCTGCAGTTAATCATGTAATCGGTAATTACAAAAAATATTTAACGAATGAAAAAAAATAATAACAGCATGCATTTGACATTAATTACTCTTTTCAAGCTCTTTTCCTTAAATATAGATTCTCAGACTTATCTAACTATACATGTTTTTTTATATATAAATGTAGATTAAATAAACTTTACGAAGAAAATGTAAACAACTTCCTGTACAAAATTGTGTTGAAGGAAGTTTTTATACTTATTAAAAAATACCATCTGTTTTTATAACGTTACCTAAAAAAAAAATTTATTACTTTCATATTAAAGAGAAGAAAAACAAATTTTTTAGTTTTCATTTTTTTTCAAACTTATTACAAAATTTATAGTTAATTTTATTAAAGTCTTCATTCTGAGTCAGAATCTGAATTAGCTGATTCTGTACTGCTAACACTGTCTATCTGAAGTCTGAACTAAATGTGTGGAAAGTATGTATAAAAAGTTTTGGTTTAGTTTTATAACACAGGTCTGCAGAAAAATAATTTTTTTCAGCTGCATGGGATATTTTTGGTTAATTGTGTGTTTTTTTAGAGCGCTGAATCCAAAAATGACCTCCATTTCCTTCCATCACATACAGTATTGTTGCAAAACATGGGGAGTTTACATTAGAAAAGCACAACTACAATGAAAAAAATCAATATTTTATTACAAGCAACTATGTTCCAAATTATACTTTCTCTCTTGACTACACTTTGCATTTCAGTAGTTGTGTGAATTAGAGATGTGTCTTTTGTTGAGGAACGACTCCAAAGGAACGATTCCGGCAGTGAAACTGAAGGAACGATTCCATTCTGTAAAAAGGAATCGATCATTTTCGGATTCGGTCCTTTTTGGAACGACTCCTCGGATTCGGTCCTTTTTGGAACGGTTCCTCGGATTCGGTCTTTTTTGGAACGGTTCCTCGGAATCGGTCCTTTTTGGAACGGTTCCTCGGATTCGGTCCTTTTTGGAACGATTCCGAAAAGGAACGACTCCATGGAATCGGTCCTTTTCGGAACGATTCCTCGGAATCGGTCCAAAATGTACCGACTCCGAAAAGGACCGATTCCTCGGAGTCGGTCCATTTCGGAATCGTTCCAAAAAGGACCGAATCCGAGGAACCGTTCCAAAAAGGACCGAATCCGAGGAACCGTTCCGAAAAGGATCGATTCCTCGGGAATCGGTTCTTTTCTTGTAGACTGGCCAGTTTTAATAAATTAAAATACGCTATTTTATTTCAAAATAACAGATTTTGATTTTATTAAAGCTGACTTTATTGCCAAAATATCCTTCTAATGTGTGTGCCACTCCCCCTCCCTCCTCAAAAAAAAAAAAAAAAAAAAAAAAAGGTAAAGTAAAGTAAAGAAAGAAAGAAAAAAGAAATTGAAGTGCGGGGCGGAATAGGGCGTTTAATAAACATTACTATTTCATTTTCTTGTGCTAAATTAATCTGAAAGAAATAATTAAAAAAAATATTTTATACGAATTGGATTTTTTACACCTGAGAGAAAAAGTGCCCGAGATGGGATTCGAACCCAGAAACTTTACGTGCTTTACCGATTGAGTACCTGGACCCCGAGGTTAATGGAACACCATGTGTACTTTAATACACATACATTTTCTAATTGGTAAATGTATCATACGAAATGAATTTTTTCTAAATGAATTCTTAAGGCTGTTCTCAAATCCAAAAGGATAAATTTGTGACAAAAGTTTTAATTTATTTTTATTCGGAAATGCATGAAACGAACAGGTGTTGTTGTTCAGAAACTATGTAATCGAGCTGTTTTTTCCGTTTTTTTGCAAACGCAATAGGCCTTTCCAGTGGCGCACCCAGGATTTTATCTTGGAGGGGGCCGAACATTGGCGGCGAAACAAAATAAATTTAGTGGGGGCAAAATTTCTCTAGTTTTGATTACAGTAGGAAATTACAAAGAGACACTAATTAGTCATAAAATTACCGTAATTAATTCAGTATCAATTAATTGGTTATTTATTTTAATGAAAAATAAAATTATTATACTTAAAATTTAATTTAATTAATAATTTAAAGAATTACTAATTTTTGAATGTGCAGAAGTTAAACATTTAAAAAGCTCATAAATAAACATTTATAGAATTTCCTATTTATTTCTGTCTAATTGTCAGACATATTGTAGTTTAAGAAAAATATCCAAAATAGCCTTGACGAGATGAATTATTAGATGCAAATTTTTGGGCTATTTTAAAATTTAACTCGTCACTCAGAATTGTATGGGAATTAATAAACTAATAGAGAATTTAATCTCTTGTAGAGCATGACAGTTAAATTCTTGTAGAGGCATTGTCTATAGCCGTGGAAAGGGTAGATGCCCTTACTGCCCCCGTGGCTTAGCCGACTATGGGTCCGAGTTAAACGGATAAAAAAATACTTCAAAAATTCAATAAAATTCAATTAAAAATATTGTTACACTTTTTTTTTTACGAATCTTTGAATTACTTCAATCGCAGTTACATTAATTTCTCTGTGTATATATAACAAAGCCAGTCCATTTAATCTTGATTTTGCCATTGTGGATCTAAAGTAAGTTTTTAAAATGTGTAATGTCAAAAATTACCTTTCACTGAGACAAGTTGTAACGGGAAGCGTTGCAAATGTCTTTAGTTATTTGTAGATGTTGGGGTACAACATTTTGTTCCATTTCGAAACTGCTTCAATGGCATTCTTGCATCGAGTTATTGAAAGCTATTTATCAAATTTTCTGTAGCTGAACTCAAATTCGGCATTCAAATTTTCTGAATTTGTAGAAAGCAAATCATGCAAATAAAATTCACACAATTGACGAAAATCTTTCATTTCACTTGTTGTTGGAGCATTTTTTCCATTATGTAGAAAAAAAATTCTAAATGCTGCGGTGCCGAGTGAAGCTTTCATTAAGTTGAGTGAACGTTTGATCAACGAATGGAATAAAAATATTTTTCCCGAAATGCTCTTCAATAGAATCGGCTGGAACATCGGATCTTTGTGTTTGTTTGATGCAGTTTTTGGCATTTTAATGTCAATATGAAAGTTATTGGCTTTCATACAAGCTTCATCATAAATATCCTTGAAAGAAATATCTGGGGCTTTACAAATAGTATATAAGTGAGCCACAAAATCGTCAACGAAATTTCAGGCAATTAAAAGGTCACTGGCAGATTTTTGCAATACTTTAGACAATGGTAAAGTGTATACAAATGTATTCTGTAAGCTAAATAAGGAAATTAGGAAACCAAATTCAAATAACGAATTTTTCAAAAGTTTTGCCTTAGAAGACGAGTTTCTGTCTTCCCAAGTTGCCATTGTTTCAAAGCTATCAATCATATAATTCTATCATAGTCATAATGGCTTTATGGCGTCCACCCACCTAGTTGGACAAACTTTTTGTAGTTTTTGATTATTAACCCTCTCGCTGCGTAATTGTTTTATCAAAATAGCTTCAAAAATTGTGTATTTAAAATTTTTTATTCTTTTGTCACCGGTTTTTCAAAAGAAAAATTTTTGTCTAATTTAATCAGGAAAATGCTCCGATTAAATAAGGCAAAATTAAGAATAAAAAAATAACTGGTGGGAATGATCAAGGAGGTTTAATTAGACGGAAAAATGCATCCCCGAGAAAATCTCGGGTTCCACAGCGAGAGGGTTAATTTCCGGTGTATGTTTGTCAATATAGTTGAGGAGGACGTCTTGTCTATTAGGAGTATTGAAAAATTGTGTGTCATTTCAATTATGCCAATGCAGTTTCTTATTTCTGTCAGAGATACAACATTTCAAGAGCTAAATTTAAACTATGTGAGGCATAATGAACATATAAAGCTTGCGGATATATATTTATACATGAGACTTAAATCCGTTAAACTTTCCGCTCATTGATGGGACACCATCATAACCTTGCCCATACGTAAATAGGACAAATCGATATCATATGTCTTTAATCCTTCTAATATTTTGCCGGGCAAGTTTTTTCCTGCTGTGCTTGCTACAGGAATAAATTGTAAGAATTCTTCACAAATTTTGTTGTCCTTCTCTTCATCTATATACCAGACACACAAGGAAAGATGTTCAGTAGTAGAAATGTCACAAGTTTCATCATCAAGAAATGAGAAACATTTTGCCGAATTATTTTTTTTCTATCAAACGATTCAAGATGATATTGTTACACCCGTTTATACTTTGGTTTTGTATGTTCCAGCTAATAAAAGTAGCGTTTTTGGCAGAATGGCTAAAATGTTTAGTGAGGTTTTCATCCCCCGCATCGACTCTTGTTCTTAGTAAAGTTCAAAAGTTGCCTTCATTGGTGATTGCTTGCCTCCTGCTCAATCGCATAAAATTGTAATTTTTATAATTGGTACTAATCGTTTCCGATTTACTGCAGCTTGTGATGCCTGACCCACATCAATTTGTTGACCGACTGAAATGTATTTTCCATCTCGAATATTCTGTAGCTTTTCGTAAGTTGCAATAGCCCTGAAATGATATTGTTTTTTTTTTTGTTTGTTTATTATTATTATTATTATTATTATTAAATTTCTCAATGGCTTTCTTCCAATTATTATAAACTTGCGTGGCCAACTATCCAGCTACTTCTGATTAAGATTTTCCAATGATAGGAGGTGCAAAAAATACGCAATATTTACAACGTGCACTATTTTCAACTTGAGAATTCACAAGCCAAGTATATTTTTTAAACCATGTGTATAGAAAACTTTGTGATTTGCACCTGTAGCACAGGTTGCGGGAAAATTAGAATTTGTTTCTGGTTCCCACAACATTTTCATAATATTTAAATTATAGTCAGTATTGAATGTTCGTTCTTTCAACAATACGATGTCTTGATAATTGCTATCAGCTAAGGAAATACTATTCTTCAAAGGCTTTGACTGATTTGCGACCAGGGAAACCGAATCCAAATCGGTATTTATAGTGTTAATAGCGTCATTACTACTAGCATTTAAATCATCTTTTTTTATATTTTGAAATAATTCAATTACAATAAACTACTCAGTTTACGTTTTTCAGCCATGATGTGAAGAAAAAAATCTACAAAGTAAATAAATAATTAAATAAATAAAAATAAAATAAATATTTTACAAATTTAATTTGCAAATGCAACTGAAAAGTTTCCATGCAGATTACTTATAACAGCTGAAAAACTACTTTGAAGTCTGATATATGATTGTCAATAAAGTCACTGCAAAATAGCCATGCAAAATACAAAATAAATTTTTGTGTAACTTTTGTATACTCGCATATAACTCTGTATAGTATTCCAAGTCGAAGCAAAAGAAAAAGGAATGGATAAGGATGTAACCGAAACAAGTGAGGGTTTTGCACTATAATGATCCAAACCGAAGTTGACTATATTACATCTGGAGGACTATTCTAAATCTAGACGCTGGATCTCAATTATTCGACCGGAAAGAAACTTGAAACAAACATGATTCAGCTTTAATCACCAAAAGGATATAATTTTTTGGTGGGGATAGCTTTCTTGGTAACTTTCTGTTTTCATTCTCGCAATTAAAAAAAAGTTTTCTAAAACTGCATGCAATAATAGGGGAAAAAAAACTGTTGAAGTCTGTTTTTTTAACTGCATGGTAACATTGCAGTTTGTTTCACAAAACGTATAAGAGTAGCCAATCGTGTTTTGGGAGTCACCAATGATGTACAGAAATGTGGTCTTAAGCAAACGCGTTTCTCTGGTTGTGCACCTTTGAAATTGGCTAGGGAGACCCGCGTATTTATAGGGTGCCAATTAACTTTTTACACAAACTCACACACACACAAAAAAAAGAAATTTGGTTTCGTAAATATTTTATATATTTTTTCTAGTGATTTTTCCCTTTTCTTTTGGAGGGGGCCAGGGCCCCCTCCCTGGGTGCGCCACTGGGCCTTTCAGAAAATAGTGTCAAAGTGGGCGTTTTGAACCGAATTTCCGCGCGAAAGAGGCATAATTTCTCAAAAATGGGTGAAAAACATGTTTGTCACGTGATCAAAATCGATTATAACTCAATAGGTAATTTACTGATCAAAAGATGGAAAACACAGTTCGATTCCAAATCGCTTCCATGGTCAAACATTCCAATTTTATATCTTTCCGTTAAAAAATGAATTTGTAAATGTGTCAAAACGTTTTACGCTTGTTGAGCAGATCACTTAAGAACAGCCTTAAGAAAAACAAAGAAAATGCTTGTTTAATTACTAGTGAAAAATATTTTTTAAAATCTGACTAGAAACAGTTTTGAATAATGTAAGAAATATATCACTAGGCCATAAAAATTGCATTTTAATAGGATAATAATAACTGATTTTCAATTATTTTAATAATTGTAGAGTTACGCACTTTCATGCATATTTCACTATTTCATGTTTTTTCCTCAAACATAATTTCAATTTGAGAATCCTCTTTGTCAAAATAAATATATGACCAGCTACGGCGCTCGAGTACCACTTTATTTCCACAGTTTGGCGTCTTGTTTTTCTCTCCTGAAGAAGATGATTAAAAAAATCTCGAAACTCCCTAAGATTGTTGTTTTAATCAACTTACATTGAGGTTTATTACATAGAGTAAAATCTGTTAGAACAAGGAATTTTTGTTAAACGTTTCTTTCTTTCTTAAGATAATGAATATTTCAAAAAGCATGATGTCTAATAATAATAATAAGATAACAGTAACAGTGGTGGGTGGGATTGAAATAATTTAACCGCGGTTCGCTCTCTTAATGGCCGTTTTGAGTATAAAAACGGGAAAGAAAAATCACGTGCTACATATAGATTATCGGACTTTCTCCAACACTGCGACATATATAAAGCTGCATATTTTATGCTTGTTTCGGTTTAATAGATTTATGTTAACCCTCCGCCTACCAGAGGGGTTCAATGGCCCCGACAGGTACATTTATAATGATATTTCTAATTTATTTTAAAAACTGAAATTTCTGTAAATATGGGTTTTTTCTGGGATGTTCTATTCTTTTGAGTAGAACATTCCACAAAAAGTCACATATTTACAAAATTTTCATTTTTTAAAATGTGAAAAATCAATTTGAATGTATCTATCGGGTCCTGTTGCACCAGTCTGGTATGCGGAAGGTTAATATTGCATTTAAAATTTTTACAATATACGAATTTTATTGGTTTCCAAAGAATGCACGTTGTGATTTTGTACAGTTTTTTCAATTGTTATTTTACTTCTATTTCTTGCTAAATAATTAGAATTTAAATAACTGTGACTTTGTTTTAATTCAACGTAAAATAAAAGCAAAAAAAATCGTTTATCGTAATAATTTCTTATAATAATTCAGATTTCTTGATCGTTATTGATACTCGTAAATCCCGAGTTCAATGCCACGATTAATGCCTGTTACTGTGGTGATGGATAATACATATCTGAGTTTAATTTCGAGCAAATCAAGGCTCCCTTCATGCTAAACTAAATTTAATGTTTCAAGCCTAATACCAAATTTCCGTTTTTATTGAGGTAAAACTTACTGCAAATACGATACTAAATTTTATGTATTTTCCTTTCTTATTGTTATTCTTTTCACTTAGAAGATTTATTTATTTATTTTCTTTTTTTTCTTAAATTACATAAAGTTTTCTGAAAAGTTCGAATTTAACAAAATGTTTTATCTATTTTAAATAGTTTTGACAATAAAAAGTTTAACTCCGAATAAAAAATAGTTAAATTCTCAAAAAATTAAGGTTGGTATTATCTATAATACGTTTACAACAGATATCTTTCATTCAACGGCCGAAACATCGTCAAAAGGATAGTTCTTTACATAGTACTACACTCTGTAATAATAATGGACATACTTTTAATTTGTTTAATTTAATTAAACCAATAAACCGTTTTTCAGTTAAAATGTTAGCAAATTTCAAATTTAAAGAAATAGAACTTTGAAGTTTAGTGAATCACTATATCTTTTGGCGGAGATCATATGTACTATATATGAATAAAATCATATATATTACTATATATATATATATATATATTATAATATTAATGCATATAATATTATCTTATAAATATCACTAGCCATAGCCCTGCTAATGAATCTGTTTACAAATCATCTGAAGGAACTTCTACCCTTTCGTGTAACACAAGTGTTCCATGACTTCATGAGTTATGAAGCTCCAAAGATCCCAATCCAAACAAACATATTAGCATTGCAATTCACTCACACCGAACTGAGGTTCTGTATCATATAAGTGAAGAGAGAGTGACGGCGGATGAGGGTGTGAAATTAGAGAAATTCCGGTAGGTTCTCGTGAAATTGGAGATTCAAAAAAAGTTGTAAGTTTATTGAAATTCTACGTAGTTAACAGCAGTTCACAAATAGCGATGTTAGGGTAAAAGACAAGACATACATCAGTCACTCAGGAAAGACAGTGTGCAAAAACGTGCTTTACTTTTTAACTCTTTCCAATAAAGTTAGTGGTTATGAATGCGGTTTGTCTGTCCGTCAGACCGTCTGTTCACGCTCTAAGGCAAGTCACACACTAAGGCGACACATAAGACATGTCGTTTGAATTCGCTAGAAAAACTGGTTTAAAACAAGTTTGCAACTACTTCGTTCTTTGTTTCGACCGGTTTTTGCACTTCATGTTGCGCTTTGTGTCGTTGTGTGGTCTCAGTGTGTAATATACCTAACTCCCGTAAATATACTCGGATTCCCATGCAATTGATATATGTTAATGATGTTTACCATGGGATGTTTGGTATTCAATATGAAGAGTGTAGCATTAATAGTTTATTTACAGGGGCACTCAAAAGTATTTCGTTACATTATGGTCAACGGGAAAAAATCGTTTGCAGCGCATTTTAATGACATTAAGCTATTTCAAATGCATTAAAATTGATATATATCACTGAATTGCACTACAAGATGATTGCTATAGAATAGGGTGTTTCACTTCTGAACCAGATCCTGAAGGCGGTGATAATAATGTTGATGAATTAAGCGAAATATCCTGTGTGCGTAAAGTTAGGGAGCTGAGGAGAAAGACGATAAAGGGCATAAAGTTATTGAAAGTACGGACACTGGAACAAAAATGTAATCTGCTTTAACTAGTTACATATCCAAACCAGTAGGGCCATCCAAATGAAAAATGAGATTCAGAATGAAAAATGAAATTAAGATTACCTAGAGGTAGATTTTGAAGAGGAATCTATGAGACTAAAAATTCCTAGACCCTTGTGACAAATATCAGAGCAATAATAAAATTTCCTATACAGGATGTCCACTCTCAACGATGTCCAATAGCTAATTCCTAAACCGTTAGTCATAGCCATATAGTTCCAATTACAAAAATGTTTTAAATGGGGGTAAAGAAGTATTTAAAAAGTGATTTGGGTCAATAGAATCATTTCTTAAAAAATTATGAAATTTAATTTTTTATACGATCCCCCGGTCCTTCAAGTTATAGTTAGTAAAATTTTCCTATTACACTTACAAGTAAGACAAATAAAAGTCCTATTATTCTACGACTAAAACTGACCGAAGTAATGGCTGTTTCAACTTGGAGCATATTTTTTGCTGTGAAATAGGGGTCATTTACAAATTTACTAGAAATATAAATAATCTTCAGATATATAAAAAATATAGTTGATAGTAAAATTAACATTGCATTATAAATTTGAAATCTATAATCATTCTGAAATATTAATGCAAAATATACAGCTTGTACTAAACATATAACAGGAAAAAAATAATAGAATTTTCGTTAAATAAAATGTTGAAAAGCAACAGCCTCGATTCTTTACACACTGAATCAAAAAATGGCCTTCATTTTTTATCACAAAGTACAGATTTTTTGCAAATCGTAAATTTGAAAGCTAAAAAGTGAAAAATTTTCGGAAATCTGATTCTGATAGTATAAAATAGATGTGATTGTTATTTCTTTTACTTTTGATAATTGATTTTTAGGTATTTTTTACTATTGAATCCGAAAATGACCTTCATTAGTTTTTGGTGTAAATCGCCCTGCAGGTGGCGCTGCTATGTAGCATTTTGCAGGATTTCCGCAAAAGCTCTATCTCAAGAACTAATGCACGGATTTTTATAAAACTTCAGATTCCGTTAATCCTTGATATGAATTAGTGCTGGTAAAGTTTTGGTGCAAATCGCCCAACAGATGGCGCTGCTATGCTGCATTTTGCAGCATTTACACGATTTTCGTAATAGCTCAATCTCAAGAAATAATGCACGGATTTTCATCAAACTTCAGATTTAGTTAGTGCTTGACATGAATTGACGTTTTGCCCCTTGTGGCGTAAATCGCCCAACAACTGCTATGCTGCGTTTTTTGAGATTTCCGCAATAGCTCTATCTGAAGAACTAATGCTTGGGTTTTCAACAAGCTTCAGATTTAGGTATACTGGATATGAATTAGTGCCGTTTATGTTTTGGTGTAAATCGCTCAATAGGTGGCGCTGGTATGCAGCATTTTTCACGATTTCCACAATAGCTCAATTTCCAGAACTAATGCACGGATTTTCATCAAACTTCAGATTCTGTTAGTCCTTGACATGAATTGATGTTTTGTACCTTTTCGTGTAAATCGCTCAACATGTGGCGCTGCTGTGCTGCATTTTTGTGATTTCCACAATAGCTCTAGCTCCAGAACTAATGCACCGATTTTCATCAAACTTCAGATTCCGGTATACCTTAATATGAATTAGTGCTGTTTGTGTTTTGGTGCAAATCGCTCAACAGGTGACGCTGCTATGCTGCATTTTTCAGAATTTCCCCTACAGCTCTATCTCAATAAGTAATGCACGAATTTTCATCAAACTTCAAATTCAGGTATACTTTGATACGAATTGGTTCTAAATTGATGTAATTTCTTTTACTATTTAAATGATTTAATTGACGTGATTTATTTAGAAGAAAGTTTTGTGATGGCCACAACATACTAGTTTAACTTTGAAATTTGCCATTTACAAAAAAAGTCTAACATGATGGTTAAATATGAAGGTAATTTTTACATTCAGTGCTAAAAAGCACATACAAATCAGTCGTAAAAGTTAAAAAATACAACCATCGACTCTATTTTATAGTATTAGCTATTTTTTCAATTTTGAAATTTACTATTTTGAAATTTACTAGTTGCGAAAAATTCTGACATGATGGTTAAAAATGAAGATAATTTTCGGATTCAGTGCTAAAAAATACATAAAAATCATAATTTTAAAAATAAAAAAACACAACCATCGCAGTCTTGTGTTATCTAATCTAAAACTTTTTAGAACATTGTTGGCAGTAATCTATCCGAAATTTGTGTTACCCTGTAAAATAAGTACATAATGGTAAGCACTGAAAATCATAATAATATTACATTGTCATCTGATTTACGTCAATATGTAAAATTTAACCTCGATCGCATGTTTTAAAGTGAGTTGAATTTCGAGTACAAATTTTGAACTGGAAAGACATACATACGATCGTTTCAAGTTAACCCCCGTTACCCGCTGGTGTTGCGTTCACGCAACGGTCAAAATAATTGCTCATGCTTACATTAATTACTTTGTCACCACTATTTTACAATTAAAAAAATTGCCTTATTTATTGGCAGAAATTTTGATATTTTAATAAAGCGGAACTTACCTTTCTGAATTTGTGGTGACAAGCGACTTTCAACAAGAAATTTGAAAATTCCTACTTATAGTTTTGGCAGTTAATAGGTTAAATAAAAGCTTATAAAAATAGCATAGTTTTTGTTAAAAAAAATCATGAAAAGAAACAGCTTCAAATCCTTACAAAAATCTGTCGTAATACGATTTCTTTCAAAACGCAACTACACATGAAATAAATCCTTCAAATACTTTAAGCACATTGTTTACGACCCCTAGAAGCATGGCTAAACTCATGTGTATTCGGATGCAGAAAAGTGGCATAAGTCTTGCATTTCAAAGTTTCGTATAACTTCATGAATTTTAGTGTTAGATGAATGGGACTTTTTTTGTCTTTCTTTTAAGAGAACAGGAAATTTTTACTAAATATCTCTTATAGGGCGGAGGACCGTATAAAAAATTAAATTTCGTAACTTTTTTAGAAATATTTTTATTGATCCAAACGACTTTCAGAATAATTTTTTACCTTATTTAAAACATTTTTGTAATTGGAACTATAGGTCTATGACTAACGGTTTAGGACTTAGCCACTGAACATCGTTGAGAGTAAAGACACACTATATAAAATAATAATATAAATGGACGGTCATTTGACGACATATTTTCAAGAGAAACCAATGATTACACTGAAAATCGAATAGACCTTGCACCGCCCTTAAATTTCCAAGAACAATTATGCTTTATACCATAAATCATAAATTTAGAAATAACTGCAAATTAATTGCACACGCTGATCAATGAAATGAACTCTTAAAAACAAAATCATCTGTCCAAAACATTACAAAATTAAAGCGACTGGATGCCTAAGAAAATGGATGGGTACATAAGAAAATAAATTAGTAAAAAATATTATGGATTGCATGTGGTTCTCTTTATCTCGGAAGTGTTTTTTTCCCCTTGGAATCCTTTATTTTTCAAAATCGTTCTTTTTTTCTCGGAATCGTTCCTTTTTTCTCAGAATCGTTCCTTTTTTCTCGGAACGATTCCGAAATGAACGACTCCAATGAACTCATTCCTTTCGGTGAACGATTCCGACTGGAACGATTCCTTAAAAGGAACGATGTTGCCCATCTCTAGTGTGAATCATAGTAGCAGCTTATGTCTGTGTGTAACTGCTTCTGTTCGTTCCTCAAATTCCTCGCATTTTCTATTTGTAGTACTGTGTTTTGTACTTTCATATCTCTTGAATGTCAGTCTTAGAAATATGAAATTAGCGTATGGAAACATTTATTGGATATGGTTTTTTATTCAAGAATAGGATAACAGATTTAAGGCTAAAAGAGAAATTTTATACTTAATTAAACTAAAAGCATCATTTTTGCGGGAAAACTTAATGTGGTGGATTATTATTATTATTATTATTATAGGTTTTAGTGAGTAAAAATCTAACAGTCAATATATCCTATGCTGGTTTTTGGTTGCACACCTGTGTAATCCAAACTAAAACTTAGTTTTGATTTGAGTTTAGATTTAGACTATAAAACTAAATCAAAACTTTTTATACTTCGTTTGAGTTTAGACTGAAAAGCTATACCAAAACTAAATATATTTTTTACAGGAAATGAAAATTATAACTGTAGAAGGAAAATTGTAATATTTAAAAATATACATTTTTTAAACAATGGAAGATTTGAATACTGATATTTATAATAATGACAAAACTGCAACAATTTGTTTCTTTAAACTAGCATCATATACTTAAAAATCAATACTATGTAAATGAGATGTATAATAAATTTGATTTCAAACTGCAGAGATATTGACTGTGGTTTTTACATTACTTCAATTGGTAACTAAACAAATGCAACTGAAAAATCATTTCAACAGAGACATGATATAATAAACAATAGCGTTAAATAAAGCGTGAATGCTACTATGAAAATTCTGAGACTGAAAAACTAAACTTTTAAAAAGCAGGCTTTGCTTTTTCTTTTCTTTTGTAATGTAGTCATATAAAGTGAAAGTAATTTTCTTTTAGTGCGGATAAATGAAAAAAAATGTTTATTATTTAATATTCTGTAAGAAAATATAATCTGTTTGGAAGAAACATTTGTGAAAAATCAATTTTTCCAATTTTTCCTGAAAAAAAACCGGTTTTTCCTGCCATTTCAACTTTTCCGGAAAATTTACATCTCTAATTAAGACTGGCTAAACCTGAAGTAAAACTTCCTTATTTTATGATTTTGATGTAAATTAATAGGGTACCTTTATGGAGAAAGTTTCACTGAATAATTCAAGGAAAATGTATCTTATCTTTATCATGCATATTTAAGTATACATTATTATTATTTACTCGAACTTTACCTTTAATAATTTAATCATTTTTAAAATTATCTTAATTTTTATCCTTTTAGTTTATTACTTTACTTAATTATTTTAATATTTTACTTTATTGCAAGCATTCACTAGAATTTTGATTGAATTATTACATTCAAATTATTGTTTAAAATATGTAAACAAAGCAATGACCAGAAATCCACAAAATTCTAAAATCCGAAATCCGATTCTCTGGTCCGAAGCTGTGCGGATTTGAGGGAGTCTACTGTATTACTGTATTTATATATTTATATTACTGTCCACTTGTATAAAATATAGGTCAAAATTAACATTTTTACTCACTGGCCACTGCACTGATTTTTTTTCACTGGCCACTGGCCAGTTTTTTTTAACTACTGGCCAGTAACAAAGTTATGTACACTCCATACAAAATTGTGTTTTTTCTAACTTTCAACATTGTAATTTTCTAATATATTTTACTTATCATTCGATATGATTATACTCAACTGAAAAAGAAACTGGCATTAACATCTAACAGAAAAATATAGCCAAGAAATTACTGCTTTCAAAATAAAAGTCAAACACATATTTGAAGATATTTAGGCATAATTAATGCAATGTATAAAAGAGACAAGAAAATTGAAATATATTTTAAGAATTATTTTAATAAAATGTTGAATATTTTATTTTTACTATTAATTGCAATGAAATAAATTCACAGGAAATTTTCAGAAAGGTTACAGCAAACGGGAGAGTCCCCCCCCCCCTCCCCGGCACTAACTAATATGCATTTTTCTACGACCATTTAACGAATTTCGCCGGGGGTTTTCGCGATCTTTTGGCAAAATCTGCATTTTTTCGCGATCTTTTGGCAAAATCTGCGTTTTTTCGCAATCTTTCGACAAAATCTGTTTTTTCCGCGATCTTTTGATGAAATCTGCGTTTTTTCGTAATCTTTTGACGAAATTTGTGGGTGTTTTCGCCATTCTTTGAAAAAATTTGCTTTTTTTTTCGAGATTTTTTTGACGGAATTTGCATTTTTAAGCGATCTTTTGAGGAAAGTTGCGTTTTTTCTGCAATCTTGTCACAAAATTTGCGTTTTTCCCCGAGATCGTTTCACGTAATCTGCATTTTTTCCGCGAAATTTTCACGAAATTTGCGTTTTATCCACAATGTTTTCAAAAAATTTGCGTCATGAAAATGTCATGTCTTGTCATGAAATTTGCGTTTTTTCAGCGATACTTTGACGAATTTTGTGATTCTTTGACGAAATTTACGTTTTTTCGGCAATTTTTGACGAAATTCACGTTTTTCACGTGGACCTTGGGCGAAATTCACGTTTTTTTTCGCGATTCTTTGACGGAATTAGTGATTTTTTTCTGCTAACGATTGACGAAATTGATTTTTTTCGGCGACGATATGGAGTTTAGCGACATTTTATGTCCGAATTTTCGGACTGATGACCAATTTTTTTTCTAATTTTTGGAACCGAATGCCTTAAATTTTCGGAAAATTCGAGGCAGAATCACCCCTGCTACTTTCTTTTCTTACGTTCCGGAGAATCGCCGATCTGGACGCCGTAAATTCCGAACGAATTTCTCCCCTTTCCTCTCTGGCATCGATCTTTCAACCATCGAATTTGGCGAGTGGGTGTCCATTGAGTTTGGCGAGTGAGGACAGTAAAGTTAATCGCCACGTTTTAAGAGTTACTCGTCGAGTGGCGAGTGCTAATTTTGTGCTATATTATAAAAGTGCTTATGTGACCATGAAAAGGTCAGATAAAATTTCAAGGACAGTTAAATTTAGTAGAAGCAACAATCTTGATTGCTGAGAAAATCACATGGTTTAATTACCCGGACTTCAGAAGCAGTTACAAGCTGGAAAAAAGATAGATAAGGATGTGTTTATTACTCGTCACTGCTGTCCCATACTTAAATTTTCCTTATTATTATTTTTATCTGTTTATGATTTTGTCATGATGTAACATATTTTCGGTTAGTTCAAAATGTGATATTGTAGTCTTACTAAGATTATTTTACTATGTGCACAGAAGCAATTTTCTTAATTTTGTCTACTGTTATTGGTAAGATTCATGAATAGAAAAATAACAACAAAGAATACAACAATCAGGTACAAATTAATATAACTTTTATTTTACATTTAGTATAAACTTCACAAGTAACAAGTTTGTTAATGTAATAGTTACACTTGTTAGCATATATTTTATTTTTTTTTATCTTAATTTGTTGAAGAAGTGTCGTAAATCACCTTCAACTTCTAGTACAGTAGACTTGTTCAAATCTGCAACCCTAAAATCCGCACATCATTGCAGATGTAAACAAAGAAACTTTCAGTTCAGATGTAGGGGCGAAATTGCAGAATTTTTAGTTTTATATCATTCCGTATGTATTTTAATATACAACCTGTGGCCAGAATGTTCGGTGAATGAATTTTTATTTCAAATACAGTATTGTACATCATCAAATACAATTTACTGTCCTTCAAAATAATCTCCATGGCTGGTAATGCACTATTGGGAACGAGTATATAAGTCCTGGAAACTCCTGTAAAACAGTTCTTTCGGAATGGCTTTCAGCTCGGCCGTCACGGCGGAGTCCGCACACCGCCTTGGTTGTACGGCAGTTTCTGACCGCAAATAGAATTCTGACACTTGATCTCCCCCCCCCCCCCCTTATTCACCTGATTTGGCCTGCAGACTTCTGCCTCTTCCCCAGATTGAAGTCAGCCCTGAAGGGAAAGTGATTTACGGACATCACCGACATTCAACGCAACGTGACGGTTGAGCTGAAAGCCATTCCGAAAGAACTGTTTTACAGGAGTTACCAGGACTTACATACTCGTTCATAACAGTGCTTTACCATCCATGGAGATTATTTTGAAGGACAGTAAATTGTATTTGATGCTGCACAATACTGTATTTGAAATAAAAATTCATTCACCGAACTTTCTGGCCACAGGTTGTATAATTCTTGAGAATATAACTGAACTCGTGGTTTTTCATGAAGGAAGTGTATAAATTTATTTCTGAAAAAAAAAAATAAAGATATTGCTGATATCGCTGTTAATCACAATCTTTTTACCAAATATATTTATGTGTTAATCAAGCATTTTTGTTTACTA
Source organism: Maratus speciosus (assembly GCA_963932465.1). Classification (NCBI taxonomy): domain Eukaryota; kingdom Metazoa; phylum Arthropoda; class Arachnida; order Araneae; family Salticidae; genus Maratus; species Maratus speciosus. The sequence goes on along the minus strand of OZ010798.1, from coordinate 244,724,385 downwards.
AGACTGGCTAAATTTGTAATAAAACTTCCTTATTTTGTGATTTTGATATGAATTAATAGGGTACCTTTATGAGGATTTATTTAATAATTTAAGGAAAATGTATCTCATGTTTATTATGCATATTTAATTATACACTATTAATTGTTTACTTGACCTTTACTTTTAACAATTTAATAATTTTTAAAATTATCTTACTTTTTATCATTTTAGTTTATTACTTTACTTAATTATTTTAATGTGTTACTATATTGCAAGCATTCATTATAATTTTGATTGTGTTGTTACATTCAAATTACTGTTTAAAAATGTAAACAAAGCAACGACCTGAAATCCGCAAAATTCTAAAATCCGCACAACCTCTGGTCCGAAGCTGTGTGCATTTGAGGGAGTCTACTATAGTATGCTTTATGTTTTTCTAAAAAGTCAACAAGATGAATCGCTTCTACACTTATCTGAGTTCTGATGTTTGTTAGTTTTGACATGCTTGTCGAGTACTATCCTAGAACCTCTTCATGTGCTTTAGTTTGGGCAATCCTGGACACCTGTACCATGTTATAGACTGGGAGCCGGTAGCACAGACAATCACCTCATCGAGTTCACAGATGAAATTCTAGGATAAATTAAATCTTGATTCGCATATTAAAACACAATCGGTCTGCCAAGTCATATCATTGTGCAAAACACCCGAAAACCTGATTTTATTGGTTGACTCGTAGGCTTATCATTGTGTTTTCCTGCACCCAAAGGTATGAAAACATGGAGGACTGAGAGCAAAAAAACACAATGATAAATCTACGGTCAGCGGCTAAAATCGGGTTTTCAGGTGTTTTCCACCAAGATATGACTTGGCAGACCAATTGCGTTTTAATATGCGAATCAAGGTTTAACTAATCCTAGAATTTCATCCGTGAACTCGATGAGGTGATTGTCTGTGCTGTCGGTTCCCAGTCTATAAATATTACATATCAATAATTTAGATGTACTTGTGTTATTTAACTATTGTATTGCAGATGTAAGCAGAATAAAATCGGGGAAAAGCAGTATTATTTATTTATTTAATTGGGTGGATGGGGGTGGGGAGGGGTAGAAGAAACAAGGTCTAAGTTTTGTTTTGCAGACATTATGTGCATTTATAGTAAATGAAAAGACTTTCATTCTAAACGGGTTTTCTTTTAGAGTAATTATTTTAAATAATATATTAGAAATAAATTCTACTTTTCTTTAAAAATGTCATCAAATAGAAAGAATATTTGTTTAAAATTTCAAAATTTAGAAAAGAGGAAACAGATTATCCTTGTGCCTCTTTTTCTGCTACACTCTAAGAAATTTTAACACTTGGATGAACTCATTCAAATTTACTCCTAATATACTCAGGGGTGTAGTTAAGAGTATATGGAGGTATATCTGTATACTTTGTGTTTTTTAAGATGCTCTGTATACCCTCTGTTTCTGAAATAAAGCTATAGCATAGACTGTAGGCATGAACGTTTGTGCCTCTATTATTTAGCCAGACGAGATGAATTCAGGATCTTTTTTCGGAGCCTGAACATGACGAGTGGCCGAGAGGTTCTGCTCTCGGAGCTGGTACACAGGAGGTGCTGGGTTCGAACCCAACCCAGTCATGCCCGTCGGCTTTATCATTCAGAGTTTTCCGTGGTTTTCTTCGAATCTTGGATTTCCTTACGTAAATACGGATTAGGTTCCCTTAGAAAGACCCCCCCCCCCACGGAGGGCACTCCCCGTCTCCTTAGGGCCTATATACCTCGTGTTGGTAATTGCCCATCATAAACACAACCAACCAAATGAACAAGACGATTTAAAATCCGAGCCCGAAAAATTTTGTGTCATCAGAGCCCAGTGCCAAAAATATACAATAGAAAAAAAAATTGCATAATATTTAAAAATTGCTTCAAAAATAATAGTACAGTAGACTCGCTCAAATCCGCATCTCTAAAATTCACAAACGCCTAAAATCTGGACAGATGTAAACAATGAAACATTCATCTCCGATGTAGATGCGAAATTACAGAATTTTTTTGTTTATTTCATCCCGTATGTATTTTAATATGTAATTCTTAATCATATGACTGAATGCTTGGTTCAGTAACACAGGCCCATTCACAAAATTCCATTCTATATAAACATACTTTTCATTCATTATTTTTATTAAAATGCTTAATAACTAAACATATGCATTTAATAATTAAGCACCAGAGATGGAAACTGTTGCCGAAGGACTAAAAGGAGGTATTTTTATTAAAAACGTTGGGTTCGAATTTGAGAAACTGTACTTCATCTTTCGTGACAAAATGTTATTTTTCATAAAAAAATAATAAATTTCAGAAAAATAACTTTTATTTTTCACAAATTGGGACCCAAGGAAAAAAAAATCTGTATCTTAACTTAGATAAATGTTTTTTTCATGCAGAATTTGAGATTTGCTTCAATTTTGGTATACTGGTTAATTTTGATAAGGCACTTCCCTGATTAGAATTGGAGGTTCATTGTTTAATTATAAAGAAGGATCGGGGGGGGGGAGGATTAACACACCCTTAATTTAGATAAATGGATTTTCTTATCCGATTTGCTTCAAATTTATTATACCGGTTTATTATGAAAAGGCGTTTCCCTGATTAGATTTGGACGTTCATTGTTTAAGTATAAAGGGGGATCGGGGGGGGGGAAATAATACCCCTTAATTTAGATAAATGGGTTTTCTTATCCGATTTGGATATACCGGTTTATTAGGATAAGGCACTTCCTGATTAGTTTTGGAGGTTCATTGGTTAAGTATAAAAGGGGGTTGCGGGGGGTAATCCCCCATACTTAGGTAAAGGCATTTTCCTTGCAGAATTTTCAGATTTGCTTCAATTTTGGTATGCTGGTTAATTCTGATAAGGTGCTTCCCTGATTACATTTGGAGGTTCATTGTTTAAGTATAAAAGGGGATCGGGAGGGAGAAGTAACGCCCCCTTAATTTAGATAAATGGATTTTCTTAACCGATTTGCTTCGAATTTAGTATACCGGTTTAATTATGATAAGGCGCTTCCCTGGTTAGTTTTGGGGGTTCAATGGTTAAGTATAAAGAGGGGTTATAGTGGTAATCCCCTCCCTTAACTTAGATAAATGTGTTTTCCATGCGGAATTTTGAGATTTGCTTCAGTTTTGATAGACTGGTTAATTCTGATAAGGCGCTTCCCTGATTACATTTGGAGGTTCATTATTCAAGTACAAAGGGGATCGGTGGGGGAAGTAATACCCCCTTAATTTAGATAAATGGATTTTCTTATCCGATTTGCTTCAAATTTGTATACCGGTTTAATATGATAAGGCGCTTCCCTGATTTGTTTTGGGGTTCCATTGGTTAAGTATAAAAGGGGGGGTTACGGGGTTCAATCCCCCCTTAATTTAGATAAATGTGTTTTCTTATTGGATTTGCTTCAGATTTGGTATACCGGTTTATTATGGTAAGGCGCTTCCCTGATTAGTTTTGGGGGTTCATTGGTTAAGTATAAAAGGGGGTTACGGGGTAATCCCCCTTTACTTAGATAAATGGGTTTTTCATGCAGAATTTTCAGATTAGCTTTAATTTTGATATACTGGTTAATTCTGATAAGGCGCTTTCCTGATTAGATTTAGAGGTTCATTGTTTAAGTATAAAAAGGGGGGTCGGGGAAGGTAATACCCCCTTAATTTAGATAAATGTGTTTTCTTATCCGATTTGCTTCAAATTTGGTATACCGGTTTATTATGATAAGGTAGATTAGGTAGGTTTATTATGATAAGGTATACCTGATTAGATTTGGAGGTTCATTGGTTATGTGTAAATGTGGGATGCTAGTACCCCCTTATTTGGATAAATGGGTTTTCTATCCGATTTGCTTCAAATTTGATATACCAGTTTATAAGGCGCTTCCCTGATTAGATATGGGGGTTCATTGTTTAAGTGTAAAGGGGGATCGGGGGAAAGTAATACACCCTTAATTTTGTTAAATGAGTTTTCTTATCTGATTTGCTTCAAATTTGGTATACTGGTTTATTATGATAAGGCGCTTCCCTGATTAGTTATGGAGCTACATCGGTTAAGCATAAAAGTGGGTTACGGAGGGTAATCCCCCTTAACTTAGACAAATGGGTTTTTCATGTAGAATTTTCACATTTGCTTAAATTTTGGTATACTGGTTAATTCTGATAAGGTGCTTCCCTGATTAGATTTGGAGGTTCATTGTTTAAGTATAAAAAGGGGGGGGGGATTACCCCCTTAATTTAGATAAATGGGTTTTCTTATCCCATTTGCTTCAAATTTGGCATACCAGTTTATTATGATAAGACGCTTCCCTGATTAGTTTTGGGGGTTCATTGATTAAGTATAAAAAGGGGTTAAGGGGGTAATCCCCTCTTAACTTAGTTAATTTTTTTTTCATGCAGAATTTGAGATTAGTTTCAATTTTGGTATTCTGGTTAATTTTGATAAGGCACTTCCCTGATTAGATTTGGAGGTTCATTGTTTAAGTATAAAGAAGGATCGGGGGGGGGGGGGAGTAATACACCCTTAATTTAGATAAATGGATTTTCTTATCCGATTTGCTTCAAATTTGGTAAACCGGTTTATTATGATAAGGCGCTTCCCTAATTAGATTTGGAGGTTCATTGCTTAAGTATAAAGGGGATCGGGGGGGGGGGGGGAGAATAAACCCGTAATTTAGATAAATGGGTTTTCTTATCCGATTTGAATATACCGGTTTATTAGGATAAGGCACTTCCTGATTGGTTTTGGAGCATTTAAAATGCACCTAGTATTGAGACCTGGTGCATTTTAAAGCCCTATATCATGAAGTTTGTGAATCGATAAAATTTTTCTGTTAAAATAATATTTGTAGATTATACAGCAGCATAACTTTCTGAAAATGCAATTTTCGAGACCACTTATCGGACTATTAACATTGATTTTTTTTTAAAGAAAAGCATTTAAAAATAAAAATTAGTTAATAATAAGTATAAAATATTGAAAAAAGTTTGAAAATTCCTTCAAAAACCCACGAATTTGATTTTGAAAAATTGCAACTTTATATTCATATTTTTGGCGGGGAAACAGTTGGCGTTTATTTTCAAAAGTAGAGCTTTCCGGCAACCCTAGCCAAATGTCATAGCTGAATTTGTAATAGCTGGAAATTGCAATCTCCGACCTATTTCGCCACAGTAATTTTTCTAAATTGTGTAAAAATATTAATTTACTTTATGATTACTTTTACCGAAAGACCATTTAATACAGCAACATTTCATTTTAAACATTCGAATCTTTATTTCATTCGATTTCAAAAGAAAATAGTTTGCTTATTTTGTATTTCACTAAAAAATAGTTTTCAATGGTCTTCGAAGCTTCTATAGAATTATATTTATTACTTATATAGAGGACAAGGTCCAAATACCGGCTAGGGTCCAAATACCGGCTACTAGGTGTTCTGAAAACTGAACGCAGCGCAGCCTAGCGGTGATAGGCAGAGTTTGTAACTTTAATTGAGAGATGAAAGTTACGAAAAGTACGTCGCTGAAGTATGTGTCGTTTACAAATAGTAAATGCAAAAGTGTCGAATCTACGTAATCTGGTACATCAAAAGTTTTTCAGATATATGTTTCTCATTTTTTTTAAATATACTGATCGTATATTGGCTTGAATTGTTGATTAAGTTATTTTCTAGACATATTTAGCTCTCAATAGCCACGCGCACGGTATTGGTATTTTATTATATGAATGAGTAATACCGGTTTTAATTTAAACATAGCAGTGGTCCGAATACCGGCTACCTAGAGTGGTCTAAATACCGGCTAGCCGGTATTTGGAACTCTCTCGGTTGCTCTGCTTGAAGGGGAGGAAAATAAATTAATTTAAATAATTCCATAATTAATAAATTAATTTAAATGTTTCAGAAATAGTCCCCGTCCCATTTCGCAATATGAAAAAAGCAACCATGACCGTAATTTTCAGGACCGACACTGGTTACCGGATCACTTTCCAAATAAGAGCTGTTAGACTAGGGATGCACAACCTGTGGCCCGCGGGCCAAAACTGGCCCGCGATGGGTTAGCGTGTGGCCCGCGAATTTCATCAATTTATAACTGAAAAAAATGCAATTTTGTCAATAGGTCTCAAGAAAAAAACCATGAATTTCGTCAATTTGCACCAGAGAAAATTGAAAATTTCGTCATCCATTTAAGAATCGCGAATTTTGTCGATCGGCCACGAAAAAGTCGCGAAATTGTCGATCGGGGTCGGAGAAATCGCGAATTTCTTTGATCGGGCACGGAGGAATCGCGAATTTTGTTGATATAGCTCGAAAGAAATCGCAAATTTCGTTGATCGGGCACGGAAAAACCATCAATTTTCTTGATAATGCGCGGAAAATTAAAATTTCGTTGATCGGCAGCGGAAAAATCATGAGTTTCGTCAGTTTATCGCGAGGAAAAAACGCGAATTTTGACAATCTGCCGCGGAAAAAAATGCAAATTTGCTCAGTCAGTTAAGAATCGCAAATTTCGTTGATCGGGCGAGGAAAAATTGCTAATTTCGTTGATTGGACGAGGAACAATCGCGAATTTCGTTGGTCAGGCAAGGAAAAATTACGTATTTTTTCGATAATGCACCTTAAAATTGAAAATTTCATTGATTGGCAGCAGAAAAATTGTGAGTTTCGTCAGCTTAACGGGAGAAAAAAGAAGCCGAATTTTGTCAATTTGCTGCGGGAAAGAATTGCAAATTTCCACAGAGTAAATTTAGAATTACGAATTTCGCTTTTCGCGTGCGGATCGCAAATTTCGTCGATCAGGGACGGAAAATATCGCAAAGCCGTCGGTCGGGCACGGAAAAATTGCGATTTTTGCTGATCGCGAATTTTGTTGGTCGGGCGCGAAAAAAATCGCAAATTTTGTCGATCAAGTGCAGGGAAAAGCGAATTTTGTCCATCGGGCGCGGAATAATCGGGAATTTTATTGATCAAGCGCAGAAAATATCAAATTTCGTTGATTGGCTCCTTCTCTCTTCTTCGTTCATAAAGTTCACATTTTTTTTTACAGCACTAGCCATTTTCATGCCTATGTTTGTTTTTTAGCACTTATAATAAAGCAATATTTACTCCCCCGAATAAAGTCAAGGAATATTATCACTCCTTGAAAACAATCCTTGCTATATCTGTGTTATATATACAAATGTAAACTGCTGATGTACCTTTGCAAACTGAATTAGATATTTTGACTGCGTAAGGGAACCTAGAAGGGCAAAACTACCCCTCTCCCCTCTGAAACCATGTTTTTTATCTGATTATCGGGCACAGATCACCTGCCCGAAATAGAATTCTTTCCATATTACTGATGTGGCCCTCGGCAACTCAGTCATTTTTGTAAGTGGCCCTTCTCTAAAAAAGGTTGTGCACCCCTATGTTAGACACTACAAAATTGCCTGTAATAAATGTGAAGAGAAAAAAAAAAATGACGGAGTAAACCAGGCGAAAGAGGCAGAAATTTGATTTTAACCCTCTCGCTGCGCAAGCCGAGATTTCCTTGGGCATCGTAAAAGTAGCAAATTTTGAGCAACCCGAGATTTCCTCGGGGATGCATTTTTTCCGTCTATTTAATCCTCCTTGATTATTCCCACCAGTTTTTTTTTATTGTAAATTATGCCTTATTTAATCGGAGCATTTTCCTGGTTAAATTAGAAAAAAGCTTTTGTTTTGAAAAACCGGTGACAAAAGAATAAAAATTTTTAAAAGACGCTCGTCGCGAAGGAACAAAACGGAAGGAATTTACGCTCGTTGCGGAATTCAAAAATTGAAATACGCAATTTTTGAAGCTATTTTGATAAAACAATTGCGCAGCGAGAGGGCTAAAAAAGTGAAAAAGGAAAATATCCAACAGAGGAAGATGATAAATTTGTGTCTTCTGCATGGGTGCTTTCTCTGTGGACAAGAATGGGGGAGGGGATTCTGGATTCAATGTTAAGAATGCGATATGTAGGTTGATAGGGACTATACCGACACAGAGAGTGATATTTATGCTTTTGATTTTTTCAGATAAAATAATTCTCATTTATATCAGCAAGCTTTTTTTTGTTTTACACGTTAAAAAACAAATTTAGAAACATAATGGGAAGAAGACTGTGAGAGATAGTCGTAAAGAATTTTAGAAATTTGACAAAAATACTTATTTATTAAAAATTGCGCATTTTTTTCTGTGCATAAGAAATGTTATTAATCAATACAATTTATTAAAATAATATTCTTATTGCTTAATAATTGTCATTAGCTCTATTTGTGTGATCTTTTGGAAAAAAACTTAGGTAGCCGGTATTTAGACCCCATTTTAAAAACTCAAAATTTGAAGACTTTCGGAATTTTGCTTCTTATAAACAGAAAACGCCTTTTAAACTGATTTTTTCTCTCTAAACAGGTGTAAGACGTGTCAAGGTACCCTGCTGTCACTTTTCATTTTATTAATTTTGAAAATTGTATGATCTAGATTGACAACAAAAGTGGTAGCCGGTATTTGGACCTTTTCCTCTATTTATCGTCTGCATAGAAAAAAAATAACCCAATATTTGTTTCTTATGCTATCATTTATAAAAAAAAATTGCAATCTCATGTAATTCTAGTAATATGTTCTGTACATTTTCTCTTTGGATAAAGCGGGCGGAAAAGCTGTAGCGCCATATTTGGCGACTTAACTCACTTTTGGCGTGAAATAAACAAATATGTAATAATAAAAAATTAAAAGTATAAAAAGTATATAAAATATTTTTTTATCAGAGAAATTTTTTCGGTTCTCTAACTTTTATGTATAGGGCTACAAAACGCACCAGGTCTCGATGCTAGGTGCGAACAGCACCAAAAGTAGTTCCCTTGTAAGTCATTTGTGAAAAACCGCATGCTGATGAGATGATTTTTCGCAAAGTTACAAGTGTTGTAATTCTGTACACAAACAATTTTTTGGCCGCTGTAAATTCTTTAAATCTGTTTTTCTTGAAACTGATTTTTCAACGTTTTTGGATTTTTGAAATGCTCCATGCGTCTTAATTTTTGATCAAAATTCATAAAATTGATAAGGAAAAATCCTGATATTGCTTACAAAGAAAATGTGTATGCATTTTAAAATTCGACTTCACTAAGATAATTAAATTTTAGTTTTCACTTATTAAAAGGCAAAAATTTTTTAAAAATCGATATGGAATTCAGAAATTAAAAAAAATAATAATAACTATTCAAGTGGATTTACAGATTTGTTTGCAATAGACTTTTAAGTGGTTAAAATGTAAAGTCGAGAAAATATCTCATACATTAAGACGCACGTAGCATTTTGACATTTCATTTTAAAAATATCTGAAAATTATTATAAGATTGGAAATTTCTTTTTAAGGTGTTCTTGTAGTGAAATGTACATTTGCACACAATTTCATATGTCTATGAGAAAAATTAAAAAAAAAAAAAAACTTTTTAACGTCCGCCGCGCCGTCCCCTTAACAAAACTAATGAATTTATTAAAAATAACAATCGAATTGAAGTTCGATTAGCAGTGGTTGGTTTACTGCGCTTATGTCCAGCTTATCGTTGTAAGAAAATCCATTGTCATACAGTTACATTCTCATGTGCCTTCTTACAGACAATTTAAACTACGGTTGAAACAGCATGTGCAAAAACAATATTGATATTATCTTAAATAACTATATAGGGAAGTTATCATGTTTATAAATGTTGGAATTTCCATTTATTTCCCTTAATAATATTTTACAAAATTGATAAAGTAATGAATCTAGCGATATTAAAAACATCTTTTTCAAAATATTTTCATCTTCAGTTCTTATCTGTATAGCAAGTCAGTATAATAAAAATTAGTTTTTAATTTTCCACTTCATGTTTTTAAATATTTCTTTTTCTGTATTTTTAGGTCTTTGGAAGAGTGAAGAGAAAAGTAAAAGAAATATTATTCATTTGTTACTTTTTGTCAAACTTATCCTTTAAGCGAAAGAAAAACAATTTTGAAAAGTACATCTTTAAATTATATTAATGTCTTTGTACTTCGACATTCATACGCATCTGAACAGACTTGAGCTCTATTTAGAAGCAAACTAACTAAAGTTGTTTAAAAAACATTTAGACCCAGATAAACTAACGTCTCGAAAGTGGACGTATTTGATTATTTAAAACGGTTTTCTTTTTAGTGTAAAGCTGAAGTGATCTGTTTGAAAAGCTCAAATAGACGCACAATTTATAATAAAGACTGATTATTTACTAGGAATCTAAAACACGTTTTAAAAAACATTTATTTAAAGAGTAATGTATATATATATTAATATATATATTTTTACACGTGGTAGACTTTCTGTGCAGTTTTTAACGGTAGAAAAATAAATAAATGGAAGATCAATCGGCTTTTCAAGTGAAAAGAGATGAAAAAATACATGGGTATGATGAATGTCGAGTGAGTTTATCAAAAAATGTTATTTTAGATGGACTTTCCGAAATTAAAAAAACAGAGAAATCTTACATTTGTCTCTGCCAAGAATCATTCTCAAAAAATTCTGATTTAACCAGACACATTAAACATCATCGTGCGAAAGGAACTCAATTTCATACTGATGAAAGAGCACACCCATGTGGAAAGTGTCAACAATCATTTTCAAAACTCTCGCAGTTGGAATATCATATTCGAATTCACTCTGGTCAAAAACCCTATGTGTGCGATGTATGTCAAAAGTCATTTTCATTGAAAGGAACTCTAAAAAAGCATTTACGAACCCACATTGGAGCGAAACCGCTGGAGAAACCATTTGTGTGTGAGGTATGTCAAAAGCCATTTTCTTGGTTAAGTGCTTTAAAAGAGCACCTTCGAATCCACACAGGAGAGAAACCATTTGTGTGTGATGTATGTCAAAAGTCATTTTCACGGTTAAACGCTTTAAAAGATCATCTTCGGATCCACTCTGGAGAGAAACCCTTTTTTTGCGATACATGCCAAACTTCATTTTTGCATAGAATCAGTTTAATCAATCATGTACGAATCCACACTGGAGAGAAACCATTTGTGTGTGATGTATGTCAATTGTCATTTTCATGGCCAAGGGCTTTAAAAGAGCATCTCCGAATCCACTCTGGAGAGAAACCCTTTGTGTGCGATGTATGTCAAAAGTCATTTTCGTTGAAAGGAACTCTAACAAATCATTTACGAACCCACACTCGAGACAAACAGCTGGAGAAACCATTTGTGTGTAATGTATGTCAAAAGTCATATTCATATTTAAGCACTTTAAAAAAGCACCTTCGAATTCACACAGGAGAGAAACCATTTGTGTGTGATGTATGTCAAAAGTCATTTTCGTTGAAAGGAACTCTAACAAATCATTTACGAACCCACACTCAAGAGAAACAGCAGGAGAAACCATTTGTGTGTAATGTATGTCAAAAGTCATATTCATGGTTAAAGGCTTTAAAATATCATCTTCGAATGCACTCTGGGGAGAAACCGTTTGCGTACGATGCATGTTAAACTTCATTTTCGCTTTGAACCAGTTTAATCAATCATTTACGAAAACACAAAGGAGAAAAACCATTTGTGTGTAATGCATGTCAAAAGTCATTTTCAAAGAGAAAAAGTTTAAAAAATCGTCTTCAAACTCACTCTGGACCATTTGTGTGCAGTGTATGTCAAAAGCCGTTTTCATCAAGAAAATTTTTAATTTTTCATCTTCGAATCCACACTAGAGAGAAACCATTTGTGTGCGATATTTGTCAAAGTTCATTTACATTGAAATCTACTTTTAAACAACATCTTAGAATACATACGGGAGAGAAACCACATGCTATAGGTGCAGATTCCCAAATTTTTAAGAAGCCAGTGGCTCCTAAACCCAAATAATCCAATGACCATATTGTGAAAAAAAACGCATAAAAGCAATACCGTTTATATGGGAAAAACATTCAGGAGTTCAAAGAGAAAAATAATCTACACATGTACAAAAAAAAAAAAAAAAAAAAAAAAAAAAAAAAAAAAAAAAAACCACAGACTAATTATCAAATGTATATATTTAATAACTCAATTCTTTTAATATGGATATAAATTAAATATAATGTAAATCGTAAGCTGTGTGCTGCAGAAGACAAAGTTTGGAAAGATAGACGTTAAAAAAATCTATAAGCTAAACAATCATGGTAGTGGGGATTATTAGAAAAGCAATATCTCTTATTTTCATTTTGTCATACAAGAGTACATAACAAGTAATATAAAAATTTTGTTTTTAAAGTCAATTCCTACTTAGGTCATCAAAGAAAAATTTAATATAATCCCTTAAGCTAATATTAGTTTTTGTTGCATTAAAATGTCTCAATTTGTTGATTTTCTATAAGCAAGTAGATTTACAATGGAAGTCTATGGGAATTTGGCGAAATATTAGAGATATCGACAAGTTGGCGACAAACTTCGCGGTATTTGGCGACAGAACAGGGTCCCCCCTATGGTAACCCCCTTATAGATATGAAGATGAATTAAATGCTTCAATAACCAATGACCGTTATTTTGTGTCCCATGTAAAACTAAAATTAATTAATTAAAATTTAATTAATGAATTAATATTTGAAAAAACTGTATTAACATCAATTGTCATCCAGTACAAGTTTGAAAAAATTTATTTCAACTTGATAGGATGAATAATAAGTGTTTTATTAACGATTGAAAATTTGAACAAGATATATAAATAAATAAATAAAGGGATAGTGTGAACTAATAGTAGGAATTGAAAAATTGAATGTGTGAGATTATTTTGCACTATAAAAATTCAAACATTTCTTTTTCAAGGACACACCATAAAAATTATCTTGAAAAAAAATTCCTATCACAGACTATTAAAGGAGGGATTCTGTTACGAATTTTCCGAAAATTTAAGGCATTCGATTCCGAAAATGATTAACTATAAGAAATTACCATACAATTAAAAAAGGATCAAAATTTTCTGAAATATTTAGCCTCATAAAACTCAAACCTAGTAGAAAAAATTATAGTTAACACTTAACCTGGTTTAACTCATAACTAAAACTTTCAATGTTTGTAGACATTGTTAAATTTTTTTATAAATTTCACTACTATATATTCTAAGCGTCGCTTTATCTATAAAAATCATATTAAAAACAAATTAAAAGCTAATGTATTTTTGCTACATACCTGAAGTTGAAGGTTCCATAGTCAAAAAATATTATTTTTAAGTTATTACAGCGTAATTTACAAACGAATGTTGAAACAAAATTATTCAATTTTTTTTCATTTAATTATCATCGTGCGATATGCAGTTTGACTTCTTACTTTAATGACGACAAACATAATTTTGCCCACTTTTTAATACTAGGCAGATGTTTACTAACATCTGCTCTCAGGGCCCGACTAAGGCTATGGGGGGAGTCGAGTCAAGCATAATTCTGGGGGGGGGGGGGCTTCTTTATATCTATAGAATTCTTTTGGAATAATGTGAAAGTGGCTAGTACTAAACTTCATACATATTGTATGTATGCATACATTTTGTACCCAGGACTGCTCCCATCTGTAAACAGGGTATCACAAAATGATGTTCACAACTTTAAGAAAAAATACTAATAGGATAATGGGAGAAAAAATGATAGGTTGGTTGACACGAGTATTTTCTTTTTGCAAACTTTTACTTTGTTTATCTACGTACATTATAAGATGTCTAAAAGAAAATGCCCCAAATTGATCATAATTAATGGTTTAAGGGAAGGGTGACCGCACTTCTTCCTAAATGTTTGAAAATATATGAATTTTGAGAACAGATGTATTATAATCCCGCATCCGCCATCTTGGATTTTTTTTTTCTTGACGTGAATTAAAAATTGTTTTTTAATTAATAGTTAGAATTATTATATTCCAGTTTTTTCAATATTATATTAATCTATCAATAATATTTAACCATTGGCGACATATACTACTTGGCGAAAGAGGAGTTTTCATGCTATAAAAAATCCAAGATGGCGGATGCGGGATTATAATACATCTAAGCTGAATTTTGGTCACTTTTGGCTAATTTTAATCATTTTGCACCTTTTAATGAAAATCCTGATTACTCTTATGGGGGAGGGGCTAAGAAAGGGGGGCCCCGGGGCAGCTGTCCCGCATACCCCTGCATAAGTCGGGCCCTGTGTGGCCTTTTCTATTAAAGTCACGTATGTCGATAGTTCAAATTAGAGTTTCATGTTTTTCGATTTTTTGCCAGATTGAAGGCTTCTTGCCCCACTGTGCGCCGTGACGACCGCTCTGAACGAGGTTCCCCTCGATGCCTTCCAGGCCGCGTACCGTGCCTAAGAAAATCGCTAGACAAACTGTGTAGATGCTTGAGGGGTGAACTTTGAAGATTTCTAAACGTTTGTAACTATATTTTGAATAATTTATTTTTCATGACAACAGTTGCATTACTTTTTGAACACACCATGTACATCCGAGAATACTATTTGCATAGCCAGGCTAACAAGTCACGAAAATTAAGAATAACATGATATATACTTTTTTAAACTGTGTATTTTTAACCTTCTTACTTTTCGCGGAAAATTACGTTTTAATACTTAACAGGCTAGTTGAAAAGTTTCAATCATTTTAATTTGTTTATTTATCCAGTCTGACTTATTAGTTTTCAAAATAATGCAAAGATATGTATGAATTTTTGAAGACTCGGAAAATGGTTTCTATTAAAAAATTACATGACCAATTTTAAAAGCACTGAAAGTGGGTTTACGATTCTCTGAAACCATTTCTTGGAATGCTGAATATAATGAATTTCAATTGAGGACGTGATTGTAATGACGAAAAACCGCTAACTGCGTCCTTTGTTTTCATTGTAAACCAAGATTTTACAATGCCTGAAATACAAGCTAAAACTAGTTGTTGTTTGTGGTGTTTTTCGATGCCGGTTTATCAGTAGAATACATTAATAGAGGAAATACGATTTTTTTTTTCTGTTGGATAAGGCGAGTTTTGAAAGTCATGTTCTAAATTATATGTTTTTTTAAATTCAGTGTGACTTGTTTAAGTGGCTTTATTTAACGTTTTAATATCCAACAAGCTAGTTGAAAAGTTTCAATCATTTTCATTTTTCTATTTATCCAGTCTGTCTGTTTAGTTTTCAAAGTAATGCAAATATATATATGAATTTTTAAAGACTCTAGTGGGTTTCTGTTACAAAACTACACGATAAATTTTACAAACACTGAAAGTGGGATTACGATTTTCTGAAAATATTTCTTGGAGTACTGAATATACAATGAGTTCCAAATATATGTTTTTTTTTTTTTTTTTTTTTTTTCCTTAATTCAGTATGACTTGTTTAAGTGACTTTATTTAACATTTAACAAGCTAGTTGAAAAGTTTCAATCTTTTTAATTTGTCTAATAATCCAGTCTGTCTTTTCAGTTTTCAAACAAATGCAAAACATGTATGCATTTTTGAAGACTCTAAAGAGGGTTTCTATTAAAAGATTACATGAAAATTTTTAAAAGCACTAAAAGTGGGATTACGATTTTCTAAAACTATTTCTTGGAATACTTTAGCAGAAGGTCTAAGAAGTTATTAATAAATTATTGGTTTGAATTTGAGCAACTGGATTTCATCTTTTGTTTCAAAATATTTTTTTTTTTTTTTTTTTACAACTCCTTAAACTTTAGCATCGACCCCAAACTTAAGTAATTGTGTAAAATTTTGTTAAATATATCTATGACAATAAATACACTGTATACAAAAACTGTGTTTAACGTTTTTATGCATGTGAAATCATTCTGCTCTGTTTTGTACTATTTAATGTGTTGAAAAATATGGATAAAGATTTCTAATAAAGCAATATTATAAATACTGTAATTTATCTTTCACCTTTTATATTTTACTATACTTCTTGTGATGTACCACTTATTCCAGACAAAGGGTTACAACATTAGAGGAGTATTTCCCCTTTAAAGCACTTAAAATTTATGCTTTGAGAAAATTAATAAATAAAGGTAAGGTATACCGTATATACTCGCGTATAAGTCGAGGAATTTCTGACAATTTTCCCAAGCAAATTGGGGTTTCGACTTATACGCGAGTCAATTAAAAAAGAAAAAAAAGCTTCGAATGCTGTAAAATTCTGGATTTTTATGTGCATGAATGATAAAATATACCAATAATAATAATAATTTATCATTAAAAAATTTTTTACTGATGTGTCTTTGTTTTCTTACATTGCTAACGCTCAGCAAAAAAATGATATAGAATTACCATAAAAAAAAGCATAAGTGAAATATTGTGTTTTTTTTTTGCCTAGGGTAAAAAATATCGTATGGAAAACCGTATAAACATTAAGTGTAAGGTAATTTTTATGGCATTGTAAGGTAAACGTCTAAGGAGTTTTTGGGATGAAATCTTATGGAATTTGTATGGTGTTTTTGAATGAAATCTTATGGCATTTGTATGGTACATTCTAACACATTTTGCAATGAAATCTTATGGAATTTGTGTGTCACAATCTATGGTGTTTTCAAACGAAATCTTATGGCATTTATCTAGAATAACCTATGGTGTTTTAGAACAAAATCATATGGTATTGATAAGGTACAATCTATGACATTTAAATAAAAATATAGCATTTCTATTAAGATCATAAGCAACATGATAATTTATGGTTTCACAGTGTGCGGAGGTAATTAGTACGCATTTAATGCTTTAAAATTATGTCTCATTTATTAAATTCCGAGTAAAATTAAGAGAGTTACTCAAAAAAAATGTAAAAAACAGCCAGGCACTTTTGAAACACCCTGGGGTTCAAAAGAATACAAATTCAGCGACAGCGACATCGGAGATGAAAACTTTAGTTATTTCGTAATCAAGAAACAAAATTGCGTGCAGTGCGGTTGTCAGAAAACTAATATTAAAAATAGAATATTTGAGAAAATATAAAAAGGGAGAAATGGGAGGGAGGGGGTGCGGAAGTAATTAGTTAGTACACAATTAATGCTTTAAAATGATGTCTCATTTAAGAAATTCCGAGTAAAATTAAGGGAGGTACAGTGTGGTATGAAAAATACCTGGCACTTATGGATCCCTCTGGGATTGAAAAGAATATAATAAACAGGAATTGCGACATCATAGATGAAAACAAAATCAATACAAAATCCCTTAACGGGTTAAAAGTTTGTGACGCAGCACTTTATCTTATGCTCTAAGAATTTTAAATATGGAACTTAAAAATAATGATATCAAATTTTGAGTGACGCTATGCTATTTCTTAAAAAATATATATTTGTATTATTTATTTAATCAATTTATTTTTGTTCTCTTTATAATCGCATGTGCAAAAGTTATGTTCAACTTGAAAAGCTGTATAAAACTTTATTCGCTGTTGCTTTATCATCTACATCTCTCATAAATTCAAAATATGAGTTTTAAAAGATATGATATGAAATTCAAGTGACGCCTCGATGTGGCTTTAAAAGGTTTGTTTTAAAATTCAATTTAAATTATTTTTTATTTGGTTAAAATGTATTTTCACATCTAAAAAATACTTTTAATTTTCCAATTCACTGTTAAATATATCACCTTCATTGAATATATATTATGCATTGAAATGTATTTATTTCAATAAATTGATTTATCTTTTATGTCACGCTATTCAAAATTGTGAGATTTATGTAAATGGTTTCTTTGCGTCTAACTATCAATTTGCATACATTTCACTTAGTTTGGATACAATGACGCAAAAAACCATTAACATAAATCTCACTTACAATTTTGAATAGCGTGGCACAAAAGATAAATCAATTTATTGAAAAAAATACATTTCATTGCACAGTATAGATTCAATGAAAGTGTTATGTTTCACAGTGAGTTGGAAAATTAAAAGTAATATTTAGATGTGAAAATATATTTTAACCAAATCAAAAATTATTTAAATTGAATTTTAAAGCAAACCTCTTAAAGCCACATCAAGGCGGCACTTAGATTTTATATCATATCTTTTAAAACACATATTTTGAATTTATGAGAAATGTAGATGATAAAGCAACAGCGAATGAAGTTTTTTACAGCTTTTCATGTTGAACATAACTTTTTCACATGCGATTATAAATAGAAAAAAAATAAACTAATGAAATAAATAATATAAATATATATGGGATGTGGCTCTATTTATAAATGATAACTCACTTTTAGGACGAGCACTGACATTTATTGAGACGAACACACAAACAAAAATACAGATAAAAACACTCTTCTCGTTCTTTCATTA
The DNA here is from genome assembly GCA_963932465.1 of Maratus speciosus. Lineage (NCBI taxonomy): Eukaryota > Metazoa > Arthropoda > Arachnida > Araneae > Salticidae > Maratus > Maratus speciosus. The sequence continues at coordinate 244,706,095 of OZ010798.1, read as the reverse complement.
GCTTAAAAGCTATAATTCAGGCTTCATTTATAAACGTCGTAATATTTCCAGCATTTCTACACGTCGTTTAAACCTTCCGTTTTGTAGGGTCGAAAGTATTCTGATTCTTTTGCAAAATCAATATCGTCGAACTTTTTCCTCGTTCCATTACTTCCTACTGCATTTCTACTTCACACAGCTTCGTTGGTTTACGTTCCCTTTTTTAATTTCGAAGCAGAAACACGGAGTTGGAGACATTCGGTCTAATGCAGATGTTCCTACGAAATTCCCACAAGCGGCCGTCCTGACATCTGGAGCTGCCGCAGCGACATGTGGTAAAATAGAATCTGAAAAAACAAAAACCAGTAACTGTTCTTAGGGGGAAAAGAGAAAAAAAAATTAATCTGCACGTCATAGTTGAAGTAGCGTAACATCATATGGGTTGATTTATAAAATTGTTACAAACACATAAGAAGAAAAGATTTAAAAAATTTTTTGAAGTTTCAGTTTTCGTCAGGCCAATGTTTCATGTATTCAGCACACATGTATTTATCGGTCCTTCAGTTGATGAGATTTTCGTTACGTCGTAGGTGTCGTTAGACTTCACTTTGATTACTTTATACGGACCTAAGAATTTAGATTTCAACTTTAAACCTGGTTCTTGCTGGGTTCTCTTAATTGCTACAAGGTCGCCAAGCTTGTACTTCCGGGGTTTCTTACGTCGTAAATTATAGTGCTTGCGATTTTCTTGTTGAATTTCCAGAATATTCTTCTTGGCTTCTTTACGGAGCTCTTCTCTGTCTTTCATGAATTGTTCTTCGACTGCACTGTTTAAGAGGTCAATAATTTGTACATCTCCTTTCTGTTTCATTTTTGTACCAAATAATATTTCAAACGGTGTTTTCTTAATGCTTCGTTGGTAAGTTGAATTAATGACTTGTTGAACTTTAGAAACATGTTTAAACCATTTGGTCGGTTCGTCTTTGGACATTTTAGAGATTACAGAAATTATGGTGGAATTAAGTCGCTCTATTTGACCATTGGCACGGGGAAGGCCAGTTGTAACTGTCCCGTGCTTTATATTTTCATCTTGACAATAATCAGTAAATTCTTTGCTTGCAAATGCAGGACCTTTATCGCTAATGATGGTGGAAGGATTGCCAAAAGCATAACTTTGTTGTAGTTTTGATATAACTTCGGTAGCAGAAGTAGTTTTACAAGGATACAACCAGACGAATTTAGTAAATGCATCTATTACAGACAAAATATGTTTATAATTTTTGTTGGTTGTTTCAAGAGGGCCTAAATGATCAATGTGGTAGGTTTGGAGAGGAGTCTCTTCTTTAGGTAAGGGATGTAATTCACCTTCTTGTTTTCCACGTTTGCGATTATACAAAAGGCATGTTACACAATTTGCTATGATTTTATCAATTTTATTTGACATATTAGGGATGAGAAATTCTTCGTTAAGGAGTTCTTCACAGCGTTTACGGCCAAAATGTCCTTTGTCATGAACGTGTTTAATGACATTAGCTGCATTTCATCCGGCACAACTATCAGATAGATACCTTTATGAGTTTTATAGAGAACGTTATTTTTAAGGAAATAGTTGTCATATGGCTTTGTTTTCAAAATTTCTTTGATGTCTTGTATATGTCCGTCAGTGTTCTGTGATTGTATGATTTTGGAAGTAAAACTATCTTGAATGATCATACATATTGGATTTCTACTTAAAGCGTCGACATGGCGCATGCGTGTACCTTGTCAGTGTTCGATTGTATAGTTATAGTCAGCTAACATTAAAGCCCATCGAGCAATCTTGGTGCAAAGATCTTTTTTATTCATAGTAAGGGTGAATGCGTTGCAATCTGTGACTATCTTGAAAGGAATACCTAGAATGTAAACGCGAAATTTTTTAAGGGCTTCTATGACAGCTAAGACTTCTAATTCATAAATCGAATATTTACGTTCGGCATCTGTGGTTTTTTTGCTCATAAAGTAGACAGGGTGAAATTGATTGTCAATAGAAGACTTTTGAAGGAGGACTGCTCCGTAACCGTCAATAGATGCATCACAGTGAACTTCTGTTTCGTTACTAAGGTTATAAATGCTTAAAACAGGACCTGAAGAAAGGATGTGTTTCAGCTGATTAAATGCATTTCGTTGCTGGTCACCAAAGTGAAACTTCGTGTCCTTTCTAAGGAGATCTGTTAGAGGCTTGGCTATTAAAGAATAATCTTGAATGAATTTACGAAAATATGAAGTTAGTCCGACTAATGAATGTACATCTTTTATACTTTTAGGTTCTGGGAAATTAAGGACAGCTTTAGTTTTTAAGGGAGATGGGTGCAGTTGACCATTTTTAATGTGGTAACCCAAAAAATCAATTTCTCGCTGTAAAAAGTGGCATTTTTTGAGATTCAACTCTAAACCATATTCGGATGCAGTTGTAAGGACGCATTGTAATTTCTGGAGTCCTTCGACTTCATTTTCAGCTGGTATTATGAAGTCATCCATATAAACAATAAGTACTTTTTCATTAATGAGATCTCGAAAAACGTTATAAATATATCTTTGAAACACTAAGGGTGCATCTCTAAGGCCATAATTCATATATAAGAATTCAAATTGACCAGAATGTGTTACGAAAGAAGTATATTTTCTACTATTTTCTTCTACTTCGACATGAAAAAAAGCATTTTTAAGGTCAAGAGTAGTAAATACTTTTGCAGAATGCAACTGATCAATAATGTCATCAATTACTGGGAGGGGAAAACGTTGTTTATGTGTTTTAGAATTTAATTTCCTATAGTCAACACACAATCTATATGAGCCATCTTTCTTTTTTACTAGGACAATAGGTGATGAAAAATTACTAGTGCTTTTACGAATAATTCCTTTTTCAAGCCACTCAGAAATTTGTTTTTCGACGAAGTTTTTCTCTATTTGCGCCAAGCGTCTGGGAGGACTAGTGACAGGTTCTTCGTTTTCCAGATGAATTGATAATTTAACATCAGTTGTATTTATTTTTTTAGGAGAATAATTTTGAATAAGTTCTGAAATTTTTGAACGTATTGTTCCATCGGTAATATGAGATAAATCAAGATTAAGATCGTCTAACACATGAGCAACATTAATCAAAAATTTATTGGACGTATCGTCATTTTCCTCGATTTTTTGCATCGAAATATTATTTCCAGAAATTGTTAAAATACTTTGTTTTATAACATCTGTACCAATAATAAGATCAAAAGATATGGAATAATCTGGGACTACATAAACATTAGTTGTATAATTAAAATCATCTATCATAATGTCCGTAGAGAAAAAACCCAGGGGTTTGATTATAGTATTTCCTAATCCAGTTAATGTGATAGTTGAATGTTCAAAGTTCGAGACTGTAGGGAGTTTGCGGTAAATACTTTCCTTTAGCAAACTTCTTTCACTACCTGTGTCTACCAATGATGTAACATTTACAGACGAAATAATGACTTGTTTGGTCATGAAAGTGTTCGACATAACTGTGGAAACATTGGAGGGTTCTGACTTAACTCTAGGCCTCCTTGGTTGATCACATTGAGCCGATTTATGGCCAAAATTCGAACAATTGAAACAACGAGGGTCTTTGTCTTTATGTCTGCATTGGCTACTTTTATGATTTGACAAGCCACAATTAAAGCAAAAAAGATCAGATTTCGGTCGAAAGGATTTGTCTTTCACTGGCATTTCAGGTTTGACTTTACGAAATTTACTGTTCTCAAAGTCATGTCGAATTTTGTCATAAATTTTGAGCTTTTGCTTGAATTCTACAATGGATTGGCATCCATATAACATTGATTTTCTGAAAACAGGGTTGGGTATACCGTTTATGATATATTGCATTAATGCGGAATCCTCGATTTTACCACGCGAGCATATTTGTTTCATGATAAGAAAATATTCTTCTATTGATTCATTTTCTTGCAATTTCCGTTTATTTAATATATCGTGTAACTCGGCAGAATTATAAGTGGAACTAAATTCTGAAATTAAGAGTTGTTTAAGTTTGTCATATGAGTTGATATGAAATTCTGTTTGTACTAATAACTGGGCTTTTCCTCGTAAGGATCTTTTACAAAATATAAATTTATGAAAGTCAGATAAATTAAACATATTAGTGACATCGTCAAAATTATTTATCCAAACATTTATATCACTAAAAGAACTACCATCGAAAGGAGGAACTACACTTTCAATATCAGTGAAATTAATAGACGATGGCACAAAACTTTGAACTGGAAATTGCTTCTGTTTGTCAAAATTTGATAATTCAGTATTGTTACTTGAAGCCATATTATTTGAAGGCAATTCGGTTTCCGAGTCAGTGTCACTTTCATTTTATATAACATTATTTTGTAGTAAGGTCAAGTCTGAAAGGTATGTAAGTAATCGGGTTGCGAGATCGTTTAAAGATCCTTCATTATCAATACAAAGTAGATTGCACACTGTAATCAGATCATTTAATGAAAAATCAGTTTGAACTTTAGTTATTTTATTTTTTAATTTGATGCTGTCGGTTGGAAAACCGAAACCAGTAAAATCACGTATTCTCTTTCTATTAGATCGATCACCGTCAGCATCAAATAGAAATTTATGTAGTAATTTAATTTTATTTGTTCGTTCGTTTTTAAATGCAAGTTCCAGTTCGGGTATCTCAACCAACTTCATAATAAAATAATAATAATGAACTCACCGTTAGAATAATATCCGGCTTGAATCTGTATGATGAATAATTCTAATTAATAATATTGGTGGGTTAACTGGGACTTCTGACACCACTTTATGGGATGTGGCTCTATTTATAAATGATAACTCACTTTTAGGACGAGCACTGACATTTATTGAGACGAACACACAAACAAAAATACAGATAAAAACACTCTTCTAGTTCTTTAATTAGCTTAAAAGCTATAATTCAGGCTTCATTTATAAACGTCGTAATATTTCCAGCATTTCTACACGTCGTTTAAACCTTCCGTTTTGTAGCGTCGAAAGTATTCTGATTCTTTTACAAAATCAATATCGTCGAACTTTTTCCTCGTTCCATTACTTCCCACTGCGTTTCTACTTCACACAGCTTCGTTGGTTTACGTTCCCTTTTTTAATCTCGAAGCAGAAACACGGAGTTGGAGACATTCGGTCTAATGCAGGTGTTCCTACGAAATTCCCACATATATATATTTTAAGAAATAACATAGCGTCACTCAAAATTTGATGTCATTATTTTTAAGATCCATATTTAAAATTCTTAGAGCATAAGATAATGTACTGCGTCACAAATTTTTAACCCGTTAAAGGTTTTTCTATTGATATCATTACTTTTTCTAGGTTAATGATCAAAGAATTAAAAAAAAGATACTTATGCGATTTGATGCAGATTTTAAATTTACTATTTTTATTACAATTTTTCTTATAGCACTGTGTATATAAAAACAAGTGGGTAAGTGTAATCGCAGATCTCACAGAGCGTTTCATTTAATATTTATTTAAAAACACTTTGTCCTTAAATTAATAAATTCAAATTGTTAATTTATAATTATTAAATCCTTATATAGATGGTGCACTAATAGGTCCAATTTTCACAGGTAGGGGGCGCACTCTTCTAAACAAACCACCTTCCGAATGAAGCTGTCAAAAACCAAATTGAATGAGCCAAACCCCGTTGTGATCGGATCCATAGAATCCAAGATATACAAGCGCTTTCTGGCAGTAAAAAGTGGGACTAAAATATGTAAGGCTTTCGATATCAAGTTCTATGAGCCAAACGCCGTCGTCATCGGGACTATAGAAGTCAAGATATTTTGAAATGGAATTTTTAAAAAAATCAAATTATTATTCGAAAAGAATGAAATAAAAATTTTATTTTAATGTTATAGAGTGCCATTACTAAGTTAATTATAATGTTTGGAATCAGTTGCATTGAAAATCGAAAGATAGTTGCCAAGTTATGGAAACAGGGCACAGTTAGATAAAAAAATCGTAGGAAAGTGCCTTCTAGCAGTAAAGAATGGAACTAAAATATGTTAGGCTATCGATATCAACTTTAATGAATCAAATTCCGTCGTCATGGGATCCATAGAACCTGAGATACTTTGAAATGAAATAAAAAAAATCTGAAATTATTATTTGAAAAGAGTGGTATGTACTACGCATAATTTTACTTAATGTTATAGAGTGTCATTAGTAAGTTAATTATAATGTTTGAAATCAGTTGCATTGAAATCCAAAAGATAGTTGTCGAGTTATGGAAACAGAGCACAGTTAGAGAAAAAAATCTTGAAGGGGGGGGGGGAGGGATATGAGACGGCTGTTTGACAAACAATTCTTTGACCGAGTGCCGCAGTGGTCTAAATTAGTTCTTTGTCAAACAACAGTCTTATCTCCCCTACCCCCCCTCTTCAAGATTTTTTGGACCGGTACCTAAGCTTGGAACCGAATTTTTTTTTTCAGAAATTACGATTAAAAAAAGTAGTATGCACTACTCGTAAATTTACTTTAATGCTATATAGTATTATTATTAAGTTAATTATTGCGTTTGAAGATGGCGACACCACAAATTTTGCTATGGTTACCATATAAACAAACTACCATATTTTGGGGCATATGAGCCGCGGCGCATACGAGTTTGAAAGTATAAAATAGCAGTGCGGCTCTTACGTCAGGGCGGCGGGTACGGGGATTTTTTCTTTTTACTGCAATGTCTTATGGCACCATTTTTGGGGGGAGAGGGTCATACCGATATATTATGATGCCATTTCCCCCCTTTGATCAACAGTTAAAAGCTCTTGAATTGGTAGCAAAACATTAGAAAATGTCTCTCAAGCGCCGATGCCTGTGAAATGTTGTTTATTTTTAAACAATCAGTTGGGGGAACAACGTTGGTCTCACTAGTTCTCAAGTTAAAAATGATTATATTTTTCGTGCATCCGTCAATAATTACTTTACCCTCCGGATACTGGAATGTACGGCTGTCGCGACCTTTTCCTCTAATGGACCCCTTTCCTTACTCTTGCAAAGAAAAAGTGATCACAGAGTGCTAACTCTGTGAAATTACTGGTCATGAGGAGGGAAATCTCAGGCCCCGGTATAGAATTCTTGTGGAATGAATCTCCGAATACACAGTAAAAACTTTGGAAAACAAGATTTTTTTTATTTTTTCAGTATCGGACTCTTTTTAAACCCTTCCCCTAAAATAAAGGTCCGTACCCGACTCGACCAGGCAAAATGAATTCAAATTTTGAAACGAGTCAGGCCAGCAGAACTAGGACACGTTTTTTAATGAGCCAGGTCGGGTGATACAAAAATTGAGCGGGCCGACCTCCGCGAAAACATTTAAAAGAAGACGGTAAAATATGAACCATTATCAACGGATATGACTTTCGTAAGAATAGTGCTGCACGAGCCGATGCTAGCTTGACAACTTTAAGTACTATTTCACTGACGCGAAAACACCGTCTCGCTAATGTTAATTCTATAAAGATTTCAAATATTTTTAAAACTTACAAAATTATTTTTATAATCTGCCACAAACGGAATCAATGAAACAGCTCAGTAATATTTTTCTTGCTTATAGTTTTTTCGGCATTTGCATACGTTAAATCTAATGTGTCTTTCTACAATGGAATTTTCCTCCCCTCCCCTTTAAAAAGAAATAACAAAAGGAAAACTGGAACGTTGCTAGTTATGCTAAAGTGGTTTCGGTAATGTCTCTATACGATATTCCTTTATATTGTAAATATGTTTTTTTAGACACTCAAGTGAAAATATTTATGTATAGATTAAAAATATTACGATATTTCTTTATATTTAATAACTAGTTCTTTTTTGCGCCGTTTAAGTGAAAATATTTTATATACTGTACAGTCTCTAAAATCCAGACATCTTGAATCTGGAAACCTCAAATCCAGACCGCATAAAATGTTAATCAAAATTTTCGAATTTGTTTAGTTTAGTTAGGGGCTGTGCATATATAACGTTAGCAACTTTTTAGTAATTTTGGACACCCACCCCCCCTTACGATATCATCCCTCAACCCCCTCTCCCCCGGTAATGATATCGTTATCAATGTCTAAATATTCTTTTGATTTTTGGAATTCTTTCTTTTGTTTTAGAGTGATGATATGGTTACATTTATTTTTCGCATACTTTATTGATTCAAATGAAGACAAAATGAATCAAATGAATTAGTCAATAAAATATCACTTTATATACGTAATAACTTTATATCCAATAACGCTTAAAAGAAATAGTTACTATTTAAAAGTATTTAATAATAGCTTTTTGTTACATAATGCATTCAACGGTAATAATGTTTTCTTGCACTTGTCCCCGCACGGGATGGGGCAGACAGAACCTGTTATCAACAAAACAGGTGGATAACATTCTTTCTCTTTTATTTATAGTTCAAGAGCTGTTAAACATTTTAGGGAAGGTATTTGAGGCATCCTGAAAATTTGTGCAACACTTCTTTTGTAATGTCTGAATACAAAATCGAATGTCTGGCTGAAGGATCGTGGACCAAAAACTGTGCCAGACACGTGTCAAGTGCCATTTTTTGACTACCCAAAAAAGGTATTTGAGGCACGCTGAGATTGAGACAGAATAATATTTATACTTAGAAAAATATATTTTGAAAATGACAGACACTTTAGTCGGTCCAAAATCTGTGCCAGACACGTGTCAAGTGCCATTTTGCCAAAAATAACACTTGACACGTGTCTGGAACAGTTTTTGTGCCGACTAAAGTATCTGTCATTTTCAAAATATTTTTTTCTAAGCATAAATATTATTCTGCCTCAATCTCAGCGTGCCTCAAATACCTTTTTTGGGTAGTCAAAAAATGGCACTTGACACGTGTCTGGCACAGTTTTTGGGCCGACTAGTTGTCTGTCGTTTTCAAAATATTTTTTTCTAAGTATAAATATTATTCTGTCTCAATCTCAGCGTGCCTCAAATAACTTTTTGGGGTAGTCAAAAAATGGCACTTGACACGTGTCTGGCACAGTTTTTGGGCCACGATCCTTCAGCTAAACATTCGATTTTGTATTCAGGCATTAGAAAAGAAGTGTTGCACAAATTTTCAGGGTGCCTCAAATACGTACTCAAAAATGTTCAACAGCTCTCCTACTATTACTAGTAAATACAAATATAATTTCAAACATACACCGAAGAGCCAAAACATTGTGACCATCACCAGTAGCGCCAACTTTTGAAAAATATTGGGTGGGCTCAAGATGTACTGAGTTAAAAATACGAGTATCGCATACAAATTTTCCCCTTTAATGCGTGTGACTGGCGTGAGAGAGACGGGGGAGAAGCGAATGAAAAGGAGGATAATTCGAAGTTAAAAATTGTGTTTTTTGAAGTGAAAACTTCTTTAGGCGCATTGAGCTTTTTTTGAGATGGGGGAAAAACCACTGATTTCGAGACATTGTAACGTAACGACATGCTAGCATTTTGACACATAGACACTAGCGCGCCAAGCGGTGAATGACAGGAACTTTTTCCTCTTCAGCTCAATCCGCAAAAGAAGAAGGAAGCTAAAACTCACTTTTTCTCCCGGCGTATTGCTAAAACAAATTATTATTTTGTTTTTCGTCAGTTAAAATGAATTATACCGTATTCGTGACCTACCTATTTCGTGTAACTAAAAACCGATAACGTTGTATTTTATCGTGTTGATGGTCTGGTCAATAACCAACAGTATTGGCGGTAATTTCGATTACGGAAGATAAAATACGTGGTACAGATGTCAGATACGCACTTGGGTACCTAATTGACAGCAAATTGGCGTTATTTTATTTTACAAGGTAACCCGGCTACTGTTGCTTATTTATTAATAAATTGTTCATTTACTTTTATTTTATTTTTTTTAATTGTACAATTGTTTTTGTTCTATAGTTATTAATGAAATTACCGTTTATTTATTGTTGTTTACTTTTTAAAACAATAGAAAATAATTTAAAAATATATATTGTAACTGGTATTGGAAAACGGGCTTTCGCCAAATTGACGTTAAAAAATCGTGCCAAACCTGGTTCGTATATCACATCTCTGCCAAATTCTCGGTTTTTTGATTTTTCGACTTTTTATCCAAATTTTCCGGATTTTTTAAATTTTCCCTTACATTGTATCCCAAACACTACCTTCATACCAAATTTCAAGATTCTAGGGATACAGGACGTACCTCTGAGTTTTGATGATTTGTGAATCAGTGTCGAAAAGGGGAAAGTTTAAGTTCATATATCTTCTGAAATAAAAAAAGATAGAAACGTGAAATTTCAGCATTTAGTTCCATTTCCACATTACTTTAGATTTACGAAGTTTCAAGTTTCTGGGAATCACCAACACAAAGATATTGGGGGTCAAAAGTATCCTGAGTTGCTTCCAGAAAAAGATGCTTACGGCTGTGCTTTCAAGACTTGGCAGGGGCACTGCCGTGTCCCCAGATGCTTTCATTAGTGCTGCTACACAATTCAACGCATAAAACATTTCCTGACGATTAAAAAACACACACACGTAATTGTTGAAGTTTTCACTTCTATTGGCACTCCCGGAGTGCCACTGTTTTTTTTTTTAATTAAAACATAAAATTATTATAATTTAAGTAAATTATATTCTCGTAAGTTCTTCCTTATATTAATATCCTTCCTTACATTAATATTTATTACAAATAGCATAAAAATTGCTAAGTATTGAAAGTGCAAGAAACTAGATGTCAAGGGAAAAACAAAAAAAACAAAACAAAAAACTGCATTTTAGCCATCTAAGTGATTTGTGGATTCAAGACATTAAAACAGATGGCGAAATCTGCAGGAAATCTGTTTTTGAGATAAATTTAATTATACATTCGCTAAGGCGGCTTTCAGTGCTCCTGTCAGTCTAATTGATATCCTTACTATTTTTCAAACAAAATTATTTTGAGAATGTCAATAAAACCAAATTTTATTTTAGCGAATTAAATAAATAAATAAATGGAAATAGGGTGGGCGGAGAGATCGAATTATTGGGTGGGCTCGCGCCCCACGGGACCATATAAGTTGGCGCCACTGACCATCACCGCATATTGCCATGAACACTCCTGGATGGCGTGGAGGTTACTTAATCAGATGGGGATTGTATTTAAATTCTGCTAGGGAGTCTGAGGAATCATTTTTATGCTTACTTCTGCCTGTGATGATAAAGGCTGATGATCTAAGCGACTTTGATATAGGGCAGAATTCAGTTGCCCGACGACTCAGAACGAGTATCTTCGAAACTGCACGTCTGATGGGTTGTTCATGACATATCGTTGTTAGTACTTATACAAAGTGGATGAATGACGGTGAAACCATCAATAAAAGCCATCTCGTTGGACCTCCAGGCGTTATTAAATAAAAAGGACTTCGGAGCCCCCCCCCCCCTTGGTAAAGCAAAATGGGCACCAGAGACTGGCTCAACTGACATCCCAATACAAAACAGGTCCAAGCAGAATTCTTTCGGAGCACACAGTTCAGCTGACACTGTTGAATGTGAGGCTACACAGCAAACGTCCCACTCATGTACCTCTGTTGACCAAGCATCATCGCCAAATACTGTTACACTAGGCCCGGGAACATCCGGACTTTACTATGGGTCATAGGGAAATAGTTGCCTCGTCGGATAAAACACGATTCATCCTTCAACAGGGATGAACCGCCGCGGGAAACCCAACAAAATGCTTTAGGGTGGAAGTGCAATCCCGCGGTGAGGGTTCATCCTTCATCCTTCAACACGTCGATGGCCGTGTTAGGGTAAGCCGTCTTCTAGGCGAACTGTTAATCCCCCTTATACAACAGGTCATACGCAGGCCGATGGTGGCGATATTAAGATTTGGGGAACGTTCCCATGGGCGTCTCTGGGACCTTTGGTTGTAACAGAACAGACCATGAAGGCCGCGGACTATCTGAACATCATTGCGGAGCATTAGAACCTTTACATGATATTTGTCTTCCGAAATGTAAATGGAGTCTTCGAGCAAAACAGCACTCTATGTCAAAGGACATGAATTGTGTTCGATTGGTTCTAGGAACATACTACTGAATTCCAGTTAAGGTCCTGGACACCTAAATCGACGAATCTTAATCCAATAGAGCACATTTCGGGTGTCATGGAACGGCAGCCTAGAGCTCAAAAACAGCCATTTTGGAATATCCTGGATGTGCATGGCCGCTGCTAGAACATGGTACAATTTATCTCCGGTCATCTACAAAGGACTTGTGGCATCCATGCCACAAGTTGCAGATGATTTGCGGGCCAAAAGTGGACCAACTCGTTATTAGGTAGGTGGTCATAATGTTTTGTCTCTTCAGTGTACTTCGCATATGGTTTTTCGGACAGCGGATTATACCGGGTGTTCCAAAAATGACTGATGGATTTTAAAATTCAATAACTTCCAAACGGTGACAGATATTTTTAAAAATGTTGCAGGAGGGTTATGTATGATGTCAGAAGTTTTTGTACTGGGATTCTTGATTTTAGTTCGAATTTCAAACAATAGATGGCGCTGAGAGCAATAGGCGCTCAGTCCAGACATGATTTTTTGGCACTTCGGGATCCATTCAATACATTCTAATCTCCTTTTTTCGCATGGAAGAAGAGAGAGGCCGAAAAATCGAGTATGGATTTAGCGGTTATTGCTTGCAGCGCCATCTATCGAAGCTATTTGTAACTAAAACTGAGAATCGCAGCATAAAAACTCCTGACATCTTACATAACACTCCTGCAAGAATCTTTTTAATATCTGTCACCGTTTGCAAGTTATGGAATTTTAAAATCCATCAGTTATTTTTGGGTCACCCGGTATAAGCATACACGTATGACAGAAGAATAGGAACGCGAAACATTGGGTGTATTTCATATTTTGGAATTAAATAATTGTATAATCATTTAATGATTTTAATAACTTTGTATTCTCATAAAAATAGGTAACAGACAAAAAAAAGATATTTATAACGTGTTTTTTATGACAATTATAAAAGATGCACAGAATATCTATTCGATATTCGGCCATACTACCGAATATTCGGTTAGTCCGAACATCAAATTATTCGGTCTGTCAAATATTCGGCTTGGCCGGATATCAAACTATTCGGCCAAACCGAATACTTAAAAAACCTCTTTAAAATATTTTTTAAAACGTTACGTAACTTCTACTTTTAACTGTCAATTAATAAAGATATTCAGAATAATTAGAACAATCTTTACATAAAAGAGAATGATTTTATATTATTTATTTGTTGTTTTAAAAGTGTCACTTAAAAATATTAACCATTAATAACTACCTTCATGGGAATTAATAAAAGTGGAAATGTTATCTGATAAATAATCCGGTTCTTGATTTTTCGCAAACAGGGTGCTTTAAACAATATGGAAGAAAATTTCAGGTGTAATAATAGGCATGAAAACAAGCAATTTTTTTCCCCAGCAAACCTGGATAGTAATCCACTTATTCAGTCAAAAATACAATGCATTCCCAGGTCAAACTTTAATTTTCTTTTGTTACTTTAACAATAATGAAGGTATTGTAACTATATTGTCAACAGAGTTACTTTAATTTCTGTGAAATATGACAACATGACGAGAAGTGCTGGAAATAGCAACCATTCATATCTAAACAGCACTGGGCTGGACACTCCTTTATTAAGAACGAAGCTAACAGTACTTATACTGTATTACAGCTCAAAACTCAGTCACTTCCAATGATATCATCACATTCTATACAAACAAATTAATGTGATGCAAATCTCGCTAAAGTATCTTCATTTTTGTACAGTTGTAAACGAAAATTCAGCTACATCTTGTACACCTTTCATTTTGATGGAAGAAGTGGAACGACATGTTGCCTCTTGTTCAGCATAATGTAATTCTTTTCATTTGTTTGAATTGAAGAAGACATGGAATTTAAAACAGTTTTAAATCAACCTCCTCTTTCGTAATACAGTAGAACCTCGATCCATCGTTTTTCAAGGAGTGCGTGAGAAAAAACGATGAATGCGGGAAAACGACGAATGCGGGTTAACGTCAAAACACGAAAAAAAATGTTTATGCATCACTAATTCATGTAATGTGTACAATATAGTACAAATAAATACTAATTTGTTACTTTCCAAACTGTAAAATAAATAAATCGAAGTTGTGGAAAATTTATATTAATTTATAAAAATCGGTAATTTCATATTGGGTTTTTCCTTTATTTTTTAAGTTAAACAACAAATTTTCAAGATGTACAACCTTTTTCTCGTCAGTTTCTGTAATTTCCTGTGCATCAATAAAAGTTCGTACGGTTTCAATCAAATGCCGTAATTGTATCAGATAGACTTGTCACTGGTGTAGGCTCAGCTTCATCGGCATGAACATTATCATCTGCTTCTTCGCCATTACTTTCATTTTTTGAATCATCAAACATTTCTTCTATAGTACAGCACATGTCGCAACATCTTGATCAATGGAAATATAATCGCTAAATTTCACAACTGATACATCCTGTGCTACACGCAACCACTCTTCACCTGCATTATCGTCACCAACATCATTATTTTCTTCCCCTTCTGTTGAGCGTTCTTCATTAATTTTCGCACAATACCGCATTTCACAAAACAATTCTGGATGGCTAAAGAGGTTAGTTCATGCCACGCTGAAAGTACAAAATGAATAGCTTGCAGAAGGTGTATTTTTGGAGTAGGTTTTTTTGCTTGTTCCATGAAACATAAGATCTTTTCACTAGCATTATCTTGTAAAATTGCTTAAAACAGTTGATTATCCCAGCATCAAAAGGTTATACAACAGATGTACAATTTAGTGGGAAAAAATTGACTTTTATATTTTTCAAAGACGATGTTTCTGGAGAATGAACTGAACATTTGTCAATAAATAGAATGATTTTCTCATTTTGAGCGCCGATATCTATCAAAGTCATCAAGAAATTTTGTAAAAATATCAATTTTCATCCATGCTTTGGCATTCCAATGGTGGGAACTGGTAGTTTCTTTACATTCTTGAAGCATCGAGGTCTAGCAGATTTAATAATAACGAGGGTACCTCGTTTATCAGAACTGTCCTTATTTGTGCATAGTAGCACTGTTAGCCTTTCTTTGGAAGGTTTACCCCCAGGACAAGACTCTACTTTGAACGTTCGCATTCTCTCTGGCAAGCATTTATAAAATAGACCTGTTTCGTTCATAGCTGCCAACTTTTACGCTTTTTTCATACCACCAAAATTTTACAGAAAATATTGTCTTACTCAATCATCGAAATCTCACGATTAAAAAAGGCAAAAATCTCTATAAAATTTTAGTGGTAGCCAAAAAGCGTAAAGGTTGGCAGCTATGTTCGTTAGCATTATAGATGTCACAATCCTTATATCCTTCTAGTAACATCGGAAGCTTTTCGAACCACCTTTTTATGGCATCAGTATTTACTACTGCGGTACATTAACCGCATAATTTCCTGGATACCAATCCATGGCGAATTTTAAAACGAAATCCACCCATTTGATGCAGAAAAAGTAGCCATGCCATATGATGCAGCTATTTCAAGTGCCTTCTCTAGAAGAATATTTCCATCCACAGTGTGGTAATGTAAAAGGTATACTTTGATGAGGTACACATTATAATGTTCAAAACATGCATTAAACAAGTTAAATATAGTGAAATCATGTTTAAAATTTGTCAAAGGGCCGTTGCTTTATTTGCGTTGTGAATGGTAAAAAAAAAATAATCCAGGAAAAATGGTCAAAATAGTTTATTTTTACTTCCATGCTCACTGGACTGCAATTAACAAGTTGTCGAATAAATTTCAATATTGCATGCAACAAATGCACTGACAGTGGCACGTTTAATTTGCGTGAACACAATGGATACCTTCTTTGAGCATTCTGGTGGTACACTAGGCCTAACTCTGATGACATAAGTTCAGTCAATAAAACAGAGTCGCCAGAATAATTTATGCCAAATTAACTATGTGGATGCATTTTTTTAAAATCAATATCAAAAATGAAAAATAAAATAAAATAAAGAAACAAAAAGGGAAGACGGTGGCTCTTACTAAAACTTGGAAGAGAAGACATAGTGATGAAGTTTCGCCATGTGCACAAGCCGCGTGAAGAAAATTCCAAAAAAGAAAAGCCGCGACCTCAATCGTGTCCATCCGATCACCAACTGATGAAAACTTCTTCCCAGCGAGGTTACCAGGCTAACTGAGCATTATGCCAAAATCGCCAAGCAACACGACAAAAATTCACAAAAAACAAAGTGCATTTACTAACGCCGTGGGCTTAACCGCCAAAACTGATAACCCAAAACAATTGAAGTGGAAGTAGCAGTGGAAAAAAAAGCAAGTCGCAAGGTGTGCGCAGTGATTTGCGAAAGAACGACTCACCTACGCAGACAGTAAAATACCAAGGAGGAAACATAACCGCTTGAGTTCTAAACAAACTCAAGGCGAGGAAAGGAGAAAAGGTGGGGAAACTCACTGGATGAGTCGTGATTACGACATACACCAGGACAACGGAGAAAAAAAAAATAACTGAATGAGTGAAGGTGATACCTACACTCAGGAAGGGATTTTTTTTTTTTTTGAATTAGAGCAAGCACAACCCGCTAAATTGCCAAAAAACAAACAAAAAAAAAAAAAAAAAAGGAAATTTTAAAGAGGAAACAAAGGAGGGGGGGGGGGGGAATGAGAATCCACCAAAATGCCCTTACACATATGACAGAAAAAAAAACATTGCAATACATCATTAAATCTTGAATACAGAATTACAGTATAGACATTGTATAGCAATATCAGTTCATGATATAAAATATAGTATTCCTTATAACAGATTATAAGCTGTGTGTATATAATCACACAACACCTGCACGCGAAATTAAAAAAAAGGTTAAGTCTTGGTATACAGATCAAAAGTTATGTCACAGTACATAACACCTGTACGCGAAGGGAAAAAATGTTAAATCTTGATACAGAAATAAGTCAATGCATCAAAGTTGCATGACACCTGTACGCGAGGGAGAGAAGTAACATTTTTTTTTATACAAGGCTTATGGCTTTAATTGGTATTTTAAGAAGGCATTGGAAATGAAACATTTCAACATACAATTTACTATGCTTGCAAAAACCGAAAGGTTACACTGTCATTGACTGATTACTTTTTAAATAATTTTTGAATAAACAGATAAGAATATGATTTTCATACAGAAGGTTAAACAACACATTGGAAGGCTTCAATAAAAAAAAATTTTGAAATGGTGCACCATAAAGAGAAAGAAATTAAAAACAAACAAAAAAAAAAAACTTCCAAATACATTGACTATACCTTCAATATAGTGAGAAATGCCTAGGACTTTGAAATTTTGATGATCATGATCATAAATTGAAAACCATTTTTTCTTTTTTTTTGAGAAAGAAAACCAAAACTAAACAAGTAGGTAAGGTATTCAACAGAATGTCAAATATGTATATATAAATAACAACAAATTACATGTTAGTAACATATGCAATTATACATTTTCACTGATGCGAACACATAATATCAATCTGCACAGATATAAAATAGAAAAATTATACCATTGGGCACAGAACTTAACTGTGGTCGACCATAATTACAATGTGAATAAGGGTTCACTGGCTACGATGAACATCAGTGTAGATTGGGCTTAAAAAATGTAAGAAAGGCAAAATTACAATACAGCAGTACAAAAATACAAAATACAGTTGCAGAAGTAAACTTTATGACCATACAGAACATACACATATATACATTAAATTTCAGGATTCACATGAGCTGCCAGGCTTGGTAGAATCCAAAAAAAAATTTGAGTGATGATTATCCTAATTAAGCATAACAAATTGAGATATACAATTATGTTACTTTGGTGAGTCTGCCTACTTTCAAAATAAAAGGTAAAGAAATGTGTTTAAGGTATGCAGACAAGTTTTATACAAAGTAAAGAGATTGCATTATGAAGAAAAGAGGAAAAAAAATAAATGCATATATACAGTTATAAGTTTGATTCGTGCATCCGCACAGGTTAATGTGTTAAAGACACTAAAAAGTGTGAACATTAACCTAACTCTCACAAAGTGAGTGTGATGACATTGGACTTAAGGTCCGTGTCCTAGGGGTAAAGGGCAGGAGAAAGGACTTACCCAGTTTGCACCGAGCAAGCCCCCCTGTCCCACGACAAAAGTTAACAACTCCTGAAGGGGACGACTCAAGAACACAACAAATTTATATTTATTTTATTGGCTTGGATCAACTGGATCAGTGACCCAAAATAAGAATGGTCTCAAGGGGTAGGAGAGTATATTTTAGGGGCACTTTTTGAACAAACAGGGACTCTCCAAGGGAAGAAATGGATGAAACCCGGACAAAAAAAATGGTGTGTAACAACACAGGGAAAATGACATAATCATGAAACTTGAGACCAAAGATTGACACAATCAGGTTTTTTTTTTAAATATAGACATGGTATATTAAATATTTTCTAATTTATAACCTTTTTTCATTCTATCAAGAATTCAGAAGATGGATCCTAAAGCATCTATTGACTTAATTACCTTATATTAATTTATTTTAGTCTTTTTCTTTTTTTTTTTTTATACACATTCCAAAAATACTTAAAACTTAATGAGAGCCAAATCCTCAGAAAATAAAGGGAAAGAAATTATCAAAATTTTTGTTTGATTACAGGTATAAAATGGACAATAAGTAAAGAAATTAAGTTCAGCATAATTTACATTCGTCTACCTAGAATCAGATAAGCACGGTTATGATATAAGAAGTGATTACTTGTATTTTAAACATTTGATACATTAAACTTAATAGCTATATTTGCAAAATTTTTTGAATAAACTTTAAGCAGCTGGTGCATTTACATCTGTGGAGAATAACAAGTTTATGAATTACATGGATAATAAAAAGATACTTAGTAACAGAGTCCCACAGGAACAGTGCTGGAAGACATCCAAACAAGTATTCCCGGGCCAATGAGAACACTTAGTCAGGTCATCTAGCAGCAATTGCCAGTAGAGGAGTGGCCATTTCTTCCACCGACAGGCTGGTTATGTAAGACTTGTCTGTAAAAGAGTGTATATTATCGATAATATATGTAATCATCATTATGAGGTTTAATTATGTTGCGCTTCTGACGAAGCGTGTAATCTGATTGTACCGGACGAGATGGAGTGAAAATTCTAGAGGTCTGGCGGGAAGTGCCAGGTTGATTACAGTCATTTAAGGCATCAGGTATTCGCTTGTTACTACTTTGAGACTTTGAGAATTTTGGATTCCGTTTATGTAGTTTGACAATTCTATCAGTATGCACAAGTAGTGGTGAAATTTGAGGATCATCTTCAGATATAAGTTGTAACATTGCAGGGGAGATAATTTTTTGGACAGAATATGGACCTAACATTTTCTTCTCAAATATGTTTGGACATTTGATATAGACTGTATCTCCAATGTCTATTTTTGGGAATTGTCTGTTGACACGAGACTTTGCGTATAGGTCTTGACGAGAATTTTCATTATTTTGGTATGCATGAAAATATACTTGGTCAAAATTTTTAGCAATGTCTGCAATTTCTTGGTTGTCATTGATTCGCCAGTTTGGTTGGTTTTTATAGTTGAAGTATATGTCACTTATTTCTCTACCAAAATGGAGAAAGTTCGGTGAGAATTTTGTAGCAGGATGAATTGTTGCATTGTAAATGGACTGGTGAACTTTTGCAGCAGTACCAATGTCGAAGCCTTGGGAGGCCATAGTAAGAATGGAAGACTTGATCTGTGGGTTTAAACGTTCACTTATTCCGTTTGCCTGGGGGTGCGCGATGGAGCTATGTTTGAGACAAATGCCTAATAATTTATTGAATGATTTTAGTAAGTCGCTCGTAAATTGCTTCCCATGATCACAAAGTAGAAATTCGGGTCTTCCATGAGTGGCAATGTAATGTAACAAGGCTTTAGTTATTGCTGGAGCAGTTATGTTGTTTAAGTGGTAAAGTTCCATATGTCTGGAAAAATGATCAACAATTGGAAGGAGATAATGGTTACCCTTAATGGGGCCAAGAATGTCCATTGAAACTTTTTGATTTGGAGCAGTGGGTACCGGTGAAGCTAGAAGTGGAGCTTTGTTTGATTTAAGTGGCTTGTTGAGTAAGCATACCTCACAAGACTGGACAAAGTTGTACGTGTCAGCAACGAAGTGCTGCCAAGTGAAGCGTTTACGGAGGTTCTGCAGGGTCTTCTGGATACCTGCATGAGACACATGTGCAATGGTTAAGGCTTTTTCTTGTAGTGAAGGGGGTACAACTGCTCTATGTAAATCCGTGCTAATACGTGCATAATCTTTAAAGAAACACAAAAGTTGGGTTTCAGGGTGTATATAATAACCAGTAAGTCTTTTGCCTTGTTTACCATTTTTTAGATCATGGATGATTTTGCTCAACTTTGGATCCGCAAGCTGTTCGTTGAGGATTGTTTCGTCCAAAATTTCTAGAGGAGGATCGTTATTTTCTGACTGAACAACATTTACAAATTGATTGGAATTTTGTGTCTGACTTTGAAAATTAGTTTGAGATGCTATTACTTGAGGCTGAATTTCATTATGTAAGTCATTCTCAGTGTTAGTGACTGGTAGTGGTTCGGAAGCACTTAAGAGTTCCGGATTGGTGTTGAGGTCCTGATACGGCGGAGCAGTCGGACAACGACTAAAATAGTCCGCTAGTACATTTTCTTTTCCGGGTACATGTTGGAAATTGAAGGAAAATTCTGATAGTTCCATTAACCATCTTGTTGTTACATCAGCAGGGGAGTTGGTTTTTTTGTATCTATTTAATGGTTTGGCGTCCGAAAGTACTGTAAATTGTCTATTAAATAGGTAATACTTGAAAGATGTTATGCCTTTATAGATCGCATAAAGTTCAAGCTTTATGGGTGGGAATTTTTTTTCTGCATCAGTGAGTAGCTTTGAGTAATATGCTACGGGTAGAAGCATGTCATTTCTTTTTTGCATCAAAACTGCAGAAATAGCTTGTTTCGAAGCGTCTGTGTTGACATAAAACTTTTCATCCCAATTGGGCAAATGAAGAACAGGCTCATTAAAGAAGATTTTTTGTAAGGTTTGAAATGCTGACTCTTGTTCATTATCCCACACAAACTTTGTTTTTGGTTTTGTAATTTCGATGAGTGGGGCAACAAGATCAGAGAATGATGGTATTAGTGACCGATAGAACGAACACAGTCCTACAAAGGCTTTAGTTTGCCTTTTTGTCTTAGGTGTAGGAAATTCAACAATTTTAGTGATGTTACTTTGGATAGGAAAAATTTTATGATCTTTAATATAAAACCCAAGAAATGTAATATCAGTTTTAAAGAAGGATGACTTTTCTGGAGATAAAGTTACGTTATGTTTGATGAAGACATTGATTAATTTATCTAATTTATCGAGCATCTCTTGAAATGAGTTAGCACCTACGACCAAATCATCTTGATAGGCAAAGCATGAGTCAACTCCAGACTCTTGGATGAGAGTGTCTATCAGTTCTTGAAATGTTGAGGCTGCTGTTTTAAGGCCAAAAACAAGGACTTTGAAGGTGAAAACTCCCCATGGGGTAGTGAAAGATAATTTGTCTTGCAGGTCTTTTGGAACAGCAATTTGCCAATATGCTGATGGAAGGTCAAGAGTAGTAAAAAATTTATATTGTGAGAGTTGTAATAATAAGTTAGATATCTTAGGGAGAGGATATGAAGAAGGTATAATGATGGCGTTAAGTAGCCTGAGATCTAAGGCAAGACGGTACTTCTGTGGTTGAGACGGACTTGTTTTCTTTTTCTTTACCAAGAGCATAGGACATGCCCAAGACGAATTTGATCTTTTAATGATATTGGCTCGTAACATTTCTTGTATTTGATCAAGAGCCTCTTGTTGAAGGGCCTGTGGTACTGGAAAGGGAAGAGCTTTTATGGGATGAGAGTTAAGTAATTCAATGTGTGGTGATACCAAATCGGTTTGACCAATAGTATCGAGCGATTTAGAAAAGGCCTGAGCTTTGCTACGGAGAAGATTGCTCATCGTTTCACGTTGTTCAGAAGTAAGGTGATTCAAATCAAAATCTTCAGGGGACAGATCATTTATTCTTTTTTGAATTATCTCATCTGATGGAACAATTAAATTGCAATGATGTTGCTCTATTTCGTCAAAAGTGTAATTTTGAATGTGCTCTTCTGCCACATTGTTGATAGTGCCAAGTCTGGCATTTTTATTTAAATGTATGGTCTTATCAGATGTATTTTCTAAGACGATGACAAAGGCGTTATTCTTAATGTGTGGTAATGAATGTAATGATTCGTGTCCTATTATTTCAGAACTTTTTAATTCAGGTACATACAGAAAGTACTGACTGGGTTCAGAAGTAAATTTTGCCCGAACATACACACATGATTTTTTTGGAATTCTAACTTTTCGGAAATTCTGAACCATAATTTCTGGTTCATTTTCAAGTGATTCCTTACTAACGTCTTTATCAGCTTCGTTGTCAGAAGCAATTACCGAGTCATCAGTATTGAAAGATGCGTCAATGTGGTTGATGTATTGACCATTTTTGGTTTCACTAATGAACGGAACAACAACGTCTTTTAACAAAGCAGAGTTAAAACCTGGGGTAAGTGACATATTATTTTTGTGCATAAAGTCATAGCCGAGAATTATCTGGAAATCACTACAAATGTCAGTAATGTATAAGTTATGTTTAAAGAAAAGATTACCAATTTTAAATGATAACATAATACAACCCTTAAATTCAACCTTAGAGTTAATTGTAGAGATATTAACTTTATTTGAGAGGTATTTGTAGTTAACTTCGTGTTTAATTGTTTGAAAATATTTATCATCGATTAAGCATAGGGTGGATCCACTGTCGAGAAGAGCTACAGATTTAATATTATTTACCTTTACTTCAATGCAAGGAAGTTTTGCTTTGTTATGAAATGTGCTACATATACGGTGTTCCACCTTTTGAGTAGCATCTGAATTTAAGGCAATTTCTTCTGTTTGCACAAAGTTGTTAGAGAAAGATGGGTTGTGAGTTTGTGTACACTTATTTAACACTGGCTTGCTTGGAAGCCTAGAGATCAGAGTGCCAGTTATCTCTGTCTCCTTTGGTAGTTTAAATTATTACGATTTTTCTTTGGTGGATTTGGTTTGTTTCGTGGGGACTTAGGTGATTTACTACTTTTGCATTGGTCATTTGCACGGCAGTTGTCTATGAAAGACTGAAACTCGAAGCAATTCTTCATGACGTGCCCTGGCTTTGCACAAAATGAACAAGTCACAAGCCTTTTGTTAAATGACTTTTGTCTGTGACTGTTTTTGTTGTTGGTACTTTGGTATTTTTGTCGCTTTTCACTGAAAATTTTACTCGGACTGAGACGTGGTTCCCTAACCTGTGCATGATTGAAATGTAGAACTGGTTCAGTTCGGGTGCTCTCCGCTTCACTATCTAGTGAATAAATGGTGAGTAACTGTTCAGTTCTATCAATGGCAGATTCCAATGAATCAATGTTCTCTTCCAACAATTTAATTTTAATTTTCCGAGGTAGATTTTTCAAGAAGTGGTTAAAAGAAATAGGGCTTAAAGCCGCTTCACTTAATGTTGGATAAGACAGCCTACACAATTTGCGAATTCTGCATGCAAATGCACGAGGGTTTTCCTCAGAGAGCATTACACATTTATCTAATAGGTCAGAAGCCTTGCATTTATCCGGTTTCTTCCCAAAGAATTTAACAAATTCATCCCTAATACTTGATAAAGAGTCGAAGTTTTGTTTGGCAATAGCATCAAGGTAGAAATCTAAAGCTTTATCTTGGATTTTTGATTTCAAAATGGCAATTACTTCTTTGTCTGAATAATTATTCAGCTCTTTGATTTCTAGTAATTGCTCGAAAAAAAAATCTACAGTCTCTGGAGAGCCAGAATATGGTTGAATAGAAATTTTTGGAGGAATGGCTTTGGGAGGCATATTTATACACTGATAACCACCTTTATACTTAAATAACAAATATGTAAAAAAACAAATTCACATAAAGTTGAAATATCAATTTATACCTTGTTATGCTGATGACAGAAGACAAATATTTTATTATTATTATTTTTTAATCAACATTTTGAAATGAATCCTGTACTATTCATTTAAAATTCTTTCAATTTGATTATATTCATGATAAAAGATATATTTAAAAAGGAAATTACTGTATTTATGATATCTGATACACAATATGAAAAATATACAACAACCAAAGTATTCATAGACTGTACGATTCAATATTATTTATCAATTGCCTCATTTCATTCCCATTTAATTCATATTTTATCTGTAAGAAATCATAAAATATACTTATTTGAATGAACATGTAAGGACAAAAACAATAATGATCTTTATCTTCTTTTTTTTTTTATATACTAATAACATTTACCACCTTATACCACAATTGAAAAATTTTTATCATCATATTTCAGGTAATTTTCCTTTTACTTTTCTATTATTTATTTATTTCATATATATAATCACATTTTATAAGATATTTTGCACACAAAAAATTAATGAGTAACGTTAAATTCATTCTTGCATCCATGTAATTAAAAAAAATGTTTACTTATAACAATATTCTTTATTTTCATGAGTTGAAAGAATTGAGGTTTATACTATAATAAATTAAGCATTGTTGCAATAGTCCAGTGTTACATAGAAGGAAGGTCCGGAACCATATGTGGTAATGTAAAAGGTATACTTTGATGAGGTACACATTATAATGTTCAAAACATGCATTAAACAAGTTAAATATAGTGAAATCATGTTTAAAATTTGTCAAAGGGCCGTTGCTTTATTTGCGTTGTGAATGGTAAAAAAAAAATAATCCAGGAAAAATGGTCAAAATAGTTTATTTTTACTTCCATGCTCACTGGACTGCAATTAACAAGTTGTCGAATAAATTTCAATATTGCATGCAACAAATGCACTGACAGTGGCACGTTTAATTTGCGTGAACACAATGGATACCTTCTTTGAGCATTCTGGTGGTACACTAGGCCTAACTCTGATGACATAAGTTCAGTCAATAAAACAGAGTCGCCAGAATAATTTATGCCAAATTAACTATGTGGATGCATTTTTTTAAAATCAATATCAAAAATGAAAAATAAAATAAAATAAAGAAACAAAAAGGGAAGACGGTGGCTCTTACTAAAACTTGGAAGAGAAGACATAGTGATGAAGTTTCGCCATGTGCACAAGCCGCGTGAAGAAAATTCCAAAAAAGAAAAGCCGCGACCTCAATCGTGTCCATCCGATCACCAACTGATGAAAACTTCTTCCCAGCGAGGTTACCAGGCTAACTGAGCATTATGCCAAAATCGCCAAGCAACACGACAAAAATTCACAAAAAACAAAGTGCATTTACTAACGCCGTGGGCTTAACCGCCAAAACTGATAACCCAAAACAATTGAAGTGGAAGTAGCAGTGGAAAAAAAAGCAAGTCGCAAGGTGTGCGCAGTGATTTGCGAAAGAACGACTCACCTACGCAGACAGTAAACTACCAAGGAGGAAACATAACCGCTTGAGTTCTAAACAAACTCAAGGCGAGGAAAGGAGAAAAGGTGGGGAAACTCACTGGATGAGTCGTGATTACGACACACAGGAACATTTGACGAACGAGACTGGTCGTACTAAGCGAAAATAAGTCTTTCCAAATCACTGTAAGTAAGCATTTTGTTAGTTTTTCTCTTTTTTGCAGAAGTTCCATACTTATCAGCCTGCTCACTAATTTCTTTCTCTTTCGAAATTATCAAATTCGGAGTTGAAGGCGATATACCTAAATGTTTAGCGATGTTAATTTATTTCTCAAAAGGATTTTTTTCCACCTTATCTATGATGTAAAGCCTTTCTTCCAAAGTTCGGATTTGTTTTGCCATTCTTAAAATTCACAGAACGCATTAAATTGAAAGCTGACACTCTTGAAATTAAACACATACACTGCACACAACAAGTTAGCCATGAATGTGGTAGCTGGAGCTTGCAGAAGCGGATGCATCCATCCTCCCTTTTACACAAAACAGAATAACCCATTCTCTGAACAAGAACACCTGTTCCGCATTCAGTTATTTACACGTACATACATGTCACAATATCAGCGCTAATCTCAGTATTTCTACCCCTAAAACAACACAAATGAGATATTTTAGGATAAAAGAAGTAATTTCAGTTTGTATTTCATATGGATACGCTTGATCTTCAATTTCATTTTGGTGAGGAGAAAAATTTTACAACAATGAATGCGGGAAAACGACTTTTTGAAGAACGATGTATGCGGGTTTCGTTAACATTATTTAAATACAATTTGTTCAGGGACCATAGAAATAAAACGATCAATGCGGGAAAACGATGGATGCGGGAACGATAGATCGAGGTTTCACTGTAACTCAAAACATAGACTTTATTAATGAAAAATTTACTTATAAAAATAGCCTTGTTTGTCAAAATGGAAGTATCTGTGCTAAATATTATGTAAAATTGTATAAAATTTAACTTTTTAATACCGTTAAACTCTGAGATATAAAAGTATTTGTCCAGCCGAATATTCGGTATTCGGCCGAATAGTTTCTATTCAGCTGGTCAAATATTCGGTATTCGGTCTAACAGTTACTATTCGGCTAACCGAATATTCAGTATTCGGTTTACTTGCAGGCCGAATATTCGGCCAAAATCACTATTCAGTGCATCCCTAATTGGGTTAACCATATTATTTTGATGTTCAAGTTACAAATAAAAAGAGAGAAGATTGGTTGGGTCAAAAATGATAACGATATCCAGAGACAACCCCCCCCCCCCCCACCTCCTAGAGATAAATTATGATATCATGTGCCATACCACTCCCTCCCCCCTAAAAGGATAACGTTATGTATGCATAGCCCCTTATCTTATTTTATCGATAGATGGCAGCGCCAAACAATTTTCTTAAATTTTTACCATTCTAGTTTAAATATATTCTACATTTTGCCGACAGATGGCCGTACCAATCATTTACCTTAATTCGATCAAAGAGCGTGTTCAGAAGTGCACTTCGCGCCGCGCGCGCGCTCAGAAGTTTATGCCATGGAGTAGGTCTTATCGAAGAAAGGAATTTTAACATAATTCAATTATTTCATTATTTTTATGGTTCAAAAAAGGTAAAACCAACGACCATATTTCTTCATCCTTCCAAAACATGGTTTTCGTAACAGGAATACATGCCTATGTTCACTCAGATAAAATCTAAAATAGTCGGGAAAAACATCACGTGACCTTCTTTATCTACTTTAGCCCATTTAGCATTTAAAATTAGTTAACCAACCGCACACAAACTCCGCGCGAGCTGCTCAAAAAAATTGTGTGGGCGATTTGATCACGTGATTGTGCGTTTTCTGCTTATGTGTTATTGGTTGTGCTTTGCTTGGTAGGTTGATTGATACAATTTAAGAATTCAACTGGTGATCTAAAAATTTTAACTTTTTAACAATTTTCTTTTTATATATTTAACCACTTCACCGGCGACGGGTATAGGGAAACAGTGCTTTTACCCCCGACTTATCTCGGGGCAGCCGTTGAAGTGGTTAAAAATGATTTATCAGTTGATTTATATCTTCTGTGATAAATAGAATGCTGTTAGTAAACCAAGATTGTGATATCAACATATGAGATTTGTTTGTAATCTACTATACTGGATGGATTTCAATGGAATTTGCACTGTTAGTTAGACAGTTTTTCAGAGTAGGTTTTAATATATATATTTCTTATTTTATGATTGCATATTTTAATACCGTGTGGATAACAGACCAAAATACATGACAAAACATGAGAAATAAATGGCATTCAAAATTCTGTTAGTATAAGCAAAATACTTACTTATACTTTCAGTAAAAAATTTATAAACATTCTAATCATACTTTATTCATTACAAACTAGACAGCAGACCTATACATTTTATCTCTTTAAAAAAATATATGTACAGATATTTTTAGTTAAAATAATTTACAACTATTACATTTTATTTTTATAATGTTCAAAGTAGAATATGATTTCTAGCCTAGTCTCGATAAAAATTCACTCGTAAAGTACTCAAAAAAAAAAAAAAAAAAAAAAAAAAAAAAAAAAAAACCAAGGAATTATTCTACGTGCAAAAGGATATTTTCGCACAATATATATTATTTTTTCATTTGGATTTTCTTAATGTTTATATCATTATCCATATACATACTACATATATAATCACCCAGAAACAAAACTTTGAATATTTAAAAGGCGTTCAGATCTAAAACTTTCATCTCGAAATACCTCATTTTCTCACATTTAAATCAAAGAAAAATGAGTATTTTATTATTATAATAAAAATACACGTGCCTCTGTATAACAAAAATAAAAAATATATCTTCATCAAAAATATCTTATTCATTATGAAAAATATAAAACAACCAATAAACAAAACAAAAAAAAATTGTGACACAATGTGGGACTGGAAGGATTCGAACGCGCAATACCTAGTCTCGAGTTCACTGCCTTATCCATTCGGCCATCCAGCACACGTTCCTTTTGCAACAAAATATCTTTATAATTAGCACCTTAATTAATCAAATCCATGATCT
The DNA here is from genome assembly GCA_963932465.1 of Maratus speciosus. NCBI lineage: Eukaryota > Metazoa > Arthropoda > Arachnida > Araneae > Salticidae > Maratus > Maratus speciosus. The sequence goes on along the minus strand of OZ010798.1, from coordinate 244,677,384 downwards.
GTTCCTGAACATACTACGTGTTATTCCATACATGATATGGACCCACTCCATGTTCCTGTCTCCTGAGCTCGCGCGCGTAACGCGCGTGCTTCTTGAACACACTCAAAGTTTATTATTCCTTTTTTATGATTTGGTAAATTTAAAAAACAGAAATATTTACAAAAGAACTGATAAACAGTTTATATAAAACGATATTAGGCCTAGAACAGAGGAATGTTATAACCGAGAATGAACTAATGTCATTATATTGAATAAGGGAAAAAGTAATGACCAGTAGGCCTAAATTAGGGCAAAAAACAATAACTGACATATTTAATCCTTTGAGGGGCCAGCAATTGTGATTGTGTAACGTTGAATTCACACCAGAAAGTTGGAAAAATTATGTTTTTAAATAAGGAAAAGCAATTTTACGACTTTTTTCCACCAAAGTAAGAAAAGTAAAATTTAATAAATTTTTTCTGGTGCAAATTTTCATTAATCGTAGGTGGGATAAAATATATCCCACCGCCCCTCAAGGGGTTAAATAAAACCGTAATCGTAAAAATGTTCTGTGTATATTTAATTTTATAAGATTAAATGCTTATATTTTCTGTTGAATTACTTAATATATAACACATACTGGACAATTGCACAATAAAATATAATAAATAAAGACACAATCTTGCTTAATGGTACACAAAACACGAACTTTAATAAGTTAAAAGTTAATTTCTACGTTTCGAGCTATTTCTACAGCCGTCTTCAGGAAAATATGATGGAAAAAAGGCTCAAAGTTCAGAGACGAAAGCTTCCTGTGCAAGAGATAATTAGTCGAAACTTGACTTGAAATGATTTGAATACAAAAATGTAGGGTTGTCATCTCGTGAAAATAAATAATTATTAATGAACTGAGATCAGATGAATCAAAAAGGTCGATTTAAGAAACCACTCTTAAGCTGGAAATTCATCAAATTCAGTATTCCAAGAAATGGTTTCCGAGAATCGTAACCCCACTTTCAGGGCTTTTAAAAATCGTTATGTTATTTTTACTTTCTTCTATCTTCAATAGAAGAAAGTATTGTAATCGAAATTTTTTTCGACTTCCGGTTTTCGATGGATTTACACGTTTTAGGGGTCAGAGATCCCAAAAAACATGTTTATAGAAAATGTCTGTCTGTCCGTCCGCCCGTGTGTCTGTCGCCATTGTACCATCAAAAAGCGTATAAAGTTATGCATAGAATTGAACGAAATTTTTATTTTAAGCTTTTGGCTATGACAAGCATGCCCTCCCTGAATTTGGAAAAAAATCGCCGGTAGGGGGCGCTGTAATAGCAATTTTTGTGCGATTTTGAATATTGTACCATCGAAAAGTGTATGAAGTTATGCATAGAATTGAACCAAATTTTTATTTAAAGTTTTTGGCTATGGCAAGTAGATCCTCCTGAATTTGGAAAATATTCGCCGGTAGGGGGGCGCTGTAATAGCGATTTTGAATATTGTACCATCGAAAAGTGTATGAAGTTATGCATAGAATTGAACCAAAAAAAGGTTTTAAGTTCTTGGCTATAGCAAGCAGGTTCTTCCTTAATTTGGAAAAAAATCGCCGCTAGGGAGCGCTATAATAGCGATTTTTGTGCCACTTTTAATATTGTACCATCGAAAAGTGTATGAAGTTATGCATAGAATTGAACCAAATTTTTTGTGTTGTTTTTTGGTCATGGCACGAAGTTTCTCCCTGAATTTGGAAAAATTCCACCAGAAGGGGCACTGTAGTAGCGATTTCTGTGCCATTTGCATTATTCCACCATCAAAAAGTGTATGAAGTTATGCATAGAATTGAACAAAATTTTTTGTGCATGTTTCTGGCTATGGCAAGCAATCCTCCCTGAATTTGAAAAAAATCTGCCGGAAGGGGGGCGCTGTAATAGCCATTTTCTTTATTGTCGTTATCGTTTGTGCCATTTTCTTTATTGTACCACCGAAAAGTGTATAAAATTATGCGTACAATTGAACCAAATTTTTTGTGCATGTTTTTGGTTTTGGCCAACAGGTCCTCTTTGAATTTGGAAATATTGCGCGGTAAAGGGGCTGTTTGATAGTGATTTTTGTATACTTTTCTTGATTTTTCGTAGTTCTATTGTCCCTCGGCGGCTCGTGCAGCGGCGGAACTCGCTTCCTGCTAAGCCGGCTATTTGCAAACAGCTGATAACAGCAGAATAAGGAAAAACTAATAATTTTAACAAATATCATGATACAGATTAACTCGTTTTTAGTCCGTTTAATTGACTGAAGCAGAAATTTACGATGAAAATCAATGTTGGTATAGTATTGAACTAATAATATTGAAGTATTAACATCTGTAACTAGTTTTTGAGATATTAAGATGTATAAGATAGAAGAAAGTTTTGGGATTGGCACATCCAACTAGTTTTTAATAGAAACCCTTTTCCGAGTCTTCAAAAATTAATACATATCTTTGCATTATTTTGAAAACTAAAAATACAGACTGGATAAATAGAAAAATTAAAATGATTGAAACTTCTCAACTAGCTTGTTGGATATTAAAACGTTAAATATAGCCACTTAAACAAGTCACGCTGAATTCTAAATAACATATAATTTAGGACGAGTTTCAAAACTCACCTTATCCAAAAGAAAAAAAAATCGTATTTTCTCTATTAATGAATTCTACTGATTAACCTGCATCGAAAAACACCACAAATAACAAAAATCTAGTTTTATCTTGTATTTCTGGCATTGTAAAATCTTGGTTTACAATGAAAACCAAAAGGACGCAGTTAGCGGTTTTTCGCCATTAAAATCCCGTCCTCAATTGAAATCCGTCATATTCAGTATTCCAAGAAATTGTTTCCGAGAATCGTAACCCCACTTTCAATACTTTTAAAATTCGTCATGTAATTTTTTAATAGAAACCCTTTTCCAAGTTTTTATAAATTAATACGCATCTTTGTATTCTTTTGGAAACTAAAGATACAGACTGGATAAATAGAAAAATTAAAATGATTGAAACTTCTCAACTAGCTTGTTGGATATTAAACCGTTAAATAAAGCCACTTAAACAAGTCACACTGAGTTTTAAAAAACATATAATATAGGACAAGAGTTTCAAAACTCGCCTTATCCAAAAGAAAAAAAAATCGTATTTTCTCTATCAGTGTATTCTACTGATAAACTTGCATCGAAAAACACCACAAACAACAACAAAAAAAAACTAGTTTTATCTTGTACTTCTGGCATTGTAAAATCTTGGTTTTCAATGAAGACCAAAGGACGCAGTTAGCGGTTTTTCGCCATTAAAATCCCACTTTCAAGACTTTTAAAATTCGTCATGTAATTTGTTAATAGAAATCCTTTCCCAAGTCTTCAAAAATTCATACATATCTTTGCATTCTTTTGAAAACTGGTTAAATAAACAAATTAAAATGATTGAAAATTTTCAACTAGCCTGTTAAATATTAAAACGTATTTTTTCGTAAAAAATAAGAAGGTGTAAAACATACAGTTTAAAAAAGTATATATAGCTTATCCTGTTATTCTTAATTTTCGTGACTTGTAGGCGTGGCTATCCAAATAGTATTCTCGGATGTACACGGTGTGTTCAAAAAGTAATGCAACTGCTGCTATTAAAAAAATATATATATTCAAAATATAGTTAGAAACGTTTAGAAATCTTCAAAGTGCCCCTTAAGCATCTACACATTCTGTCTAGCAATTTTCTCAGGCACGGTACACGGCCTGGAAGGCATCGACGGGAAACTCGTTCAGAGCGGCCGTCACGGCACACAATAGGGCAAGAAGCCTTCAAATCTGGCAAAAATTTGAAAAAATGAAATTCTAATTTGAACTACTGACATACGTCACTTTAATAGAGCAGATGTCAGTAAACATCTGCCTAGTATTTATTAAAGAGTGTGTAAAGTTATCTTTGTTGTCATTAAAGTAAGAATTTAAACTGCATATCGCACGATGATAATTAAATGAAAGAAAATTGAATAATTTTCTTTCAACATTCGTTTGTAAATTACGCTGTAATAATTTAAAAATAATATTTTTTGACGATGGAACCTTCAACTTCAGGTATGTAACAAAAACACATTAACTTTTAATTTGTTTTTAATATGATTTTTATAGATAAAGTGACGCTTAGAATATATAGTAGTGAAATTTATAAAAAAAAAAATTAACAGTGTCTGCAAACATTGAGTTTTAGTTATGAGTTAAAGCAGGTTAAATGTCAACTATAATTTTTTCTATTAGGTTTGAGTTTTAGGATGGTAAATATTTCAGAAAATTTTATTCTTATTTTAATTGTATGGTCATTTTTTTATAGTTAATCATCCTCAATTTTTTGTTAGTTTACGTACATAAGCATGATTAGGTATTTTTTTATTTTTTTTTGGGGGGGGGGGACGAATTTAAATACATTATACAGGGTGTTTCTAAAAAAATATCGGGGCTTTAACGCTTGGTAGTACATATTAGATAAAACTTAAAAATATAATACATAAAATGAAAGAGCAACTCAAAGAGTTTTACCTACAAGCTTACAAGAGATCAATGTGATCACCTTTCGTCATACGGTTCAGTCGATAGCTCAGTTCTTCCCAAACGTTGATTAGCAAAAAAGTCCTGTTCAGACGCTCACCCTAGCTGACGTCATGTGATTTCTACCTGTGGGTGTTCATAAATGATCGTGTGTATGTGCCTCCACTACCAGCTGACCATTGCAGCTGTTGCAACAATGACCCCACAAACACTACTCAACGTTTGGGAAGAGTTGAGCTATCGATTGATGCGTGCCGTATGACGAAAGGTGATCACATTGAACACTTGAAAGCTTGTAGGTAAAACTGTTTGAGTTATTCTTTCATTTTATGCATTAATTATAATTTTTATTTTTATTACTACCAATCATTAAAACCCCAATATTCTTTTAGAAACACCCTGTATATTACCAGAAAAGAGTTTCTGAATATCTTCCTCAGACAAAACGTGTGTGCTACTACTAAGACAGCAGAAACAGTTTTGCTTCTGCTGTCTTGATAGTAGTACATACATTTTGCCTGAGAAAGGGGGATTCACTCCTTCAAAACGAGTAGCTGATATTCACTTTAAAGTGCGCTTCAGAATCATTAAAATTATTGTGTTTGCAACACCAGTTTTTTTTTTTGCATTTTTAATGCAATATTGTGGATGATTTATAAATATTTCATTTGTATAAAACTATCTTAATTTCTTGTTTATAACCTATTTTTGTACAGAAAATATTTGAAAAGTTTTGTAAATTAATTAATAAATTACTCTATAGTAGGGGTGCACAACCTTTTTAAGAGAAGGGCCACTTACAAAAATTTCTGAGCTGTCGAGAGCCACGTCGGTAACACGGAGGTAATTTTATTTCGGGGGGGTGATCTGTGGCCTATAATCAGATAAAAAATAATGTTTCGGGAGGGAGGAGGGAGTTTTACCACTCTAGGTTCCATTACCCAGTCAACATATCCAATTCAGTTTGCAAGGCTATATCAACAGTTTACGTTTGTATATGTAACAGAGATATAGAAAGGATTATTTAGAAGGATTGATAATATTCCTTGACTTTATTCCGGGGAGTAAATTTTGTTTTATTAAAAGTGCTAAAAACAAATGTAGGCATGAAAGTGGCTAGTGGCAAAAGAAAACTGAACTTCATGAACGAAGGGGGTGGGAAGAACCGATCAACGAAATTTGTGATTTTTCCGCGCCTGATCGGCAGAATTCGCGATTTTTTCGTAGCCGACCAACGAAATTCGCGATTTCTCAAAGCACGATCGATAAAACTCGCGATTTTTCCGTGCCCGATTAATGAATTTTACGATATTTTCGCTCCTGATCGACAAATTTTGCGACTTTTCAGTGCCCGATCAACGAGTTTTACTATTTTTTCGCCCCTGTTCGTCGAAATTCGCTATTTTTCCGCCCCTGATCGACGAAATTCGCGATTTTTCCGCCCCTGATCGACGAAATTCGCGATTTTTTCGCCCCTGATCGACGAAATTCGCGATTTTTCCGCCTCCGATCAACGAAATTCACGATTCTTAACTGACTCTGACGAAATTTGCATTTTTTTTCCGTGGCAAATTCACGAAATTCGCTATTTTTTCCAGCGATAAATTGACGAAACTCAAGATTTTTCCGCGCATCATTGAGAAAATTCGCGATTTTCTCGCGCCTGATCGACAAAATTCGCGATTTTTCCGCACCTAATTGACTAAATTCACTATTTTTTCGCGTCTGATCAGTGAAATTTGCGATTCTTTTCGTGCTCGACCAACGAAATTCGTGATTTTTCGGAGCCCTATCAACAAACTTTGCGATTTTTCTGTGCCTGATCGACAAAATTCGCAATTTTTTCGTGGTCGATTGACGAAATTTGCGATTTTCTACGCATGATCGACGAAATTTGTGCCTGATAAACAAAATTCGTGATTTTTCCGTACCGGACCAAAAGAATTCGCAATTTTTCCCAACTCTACCGACAAAACTTGCAATTTTTCCGTGCGCCGAATCCGTGGCGAAATTTACAATTTTTACTGCGTTTCATAGACATAATTCGCGATTTTCCGTGCTTGATCAACGAAATTTGCGATTTTTCCGCTCCTGATTGACAAAATTCCTGTTTTTTTTTTTAGTCCGATCAACCAAATTCGCGATTTTTGAGAGCCTCATCGACAAAACTCGCTGTTTTACAGCACCTGATCAAAGAATTTCGCCATTCTTAACTGACTGACGAAATTTTCAATTTTTCGTGCAGCAAATTGACAAAATTTACGATTTTTTCCTGCGACCTATGCATAAAAATTGCAATTTTATCCAGTTGACGAGATTTCCAGAATTGGCGAAATTCGCGGGCCGCACGTTAACCTATCGCGGGAGACAGATTGTGCATCCATACTCTGTAGCTTATGTAATATTTTAAATTTTACAACGTAAAGTCTATAAAAGAATGTATACTGTGTTTTTTTCCCCTCAAAGTAAATTTTATTTATTGTCAACTTTGGAGGCTTCCTGCCTCATTGTGCGGCGGTTTGGATTGCGTCATTGCCATCCAAACGATGTCCTTTGAGAGCGATTTATTCCTAGGAGGCTGTGGAAGCGTTGCCAAACTGTGCTTCGTCAGAAACTGACGGAACAACGCTCCCTGAACATTAGGCCTGAGCGCTGACACAAAAATGGCGGCTGTCGTAGGCGGATTATTTTTCATTCTTGTACGGTCCCCTAAATTAAGATACCAGTATTTTCTAAAGGTTTTCTTTGACTTGTTTAATATCAGAAAATAAAGTGTAAAACTTAAAAAATATATTGGTATCAAAATACAAAGGATCGTATACACGCGTGAAAAATCCGCATATGGCAGCCGCCATTTTTGTGTCAGCGCTCAGGCCTAGTGTTCAGAGGGCAATGCATGGAAACACAAAGAGGTGTAGCTGGGAGCATTAACATGATGCAGCAGCCAGGTAGCGGCGATCCTTTTTCTCATTTTTTCGAGAACACTCATGTAGTATACACCAGGAGGTACAAATTCCTTTTGGACTACACCTTTTGCATCGAAAAAGACTCGTCGTGACACGGTTTTTGAGACAAGATTCACAAAATCAATGATGCTGATGCAACCACTGCTCGGAAGAGGCTGAATTTAGACACGTTGCCCAGCCACGCCTCCCCTCTGCCTAGCCCTAGCTGTGAGAATGCGCTGCGACGTACAGTCTTTTCAGAATAAAATCACTTACATTAATTTTTGAACACACCCTGTATGTCTCGGTATAATTTCTTATATTCTATACATACATAAGCAACACAAATATTACTATGGATGTATAAAAGACACCTCTTTACATTGTAAAGAACTTGATCGTTCAATATATTTTCCAGAAGAAGTGACTGCAGATATACATAGAACGCGGTTTGCGTCCCATTACTATGAATAGGGCTGTAATAATCTAAATCAAGACTTACCACATATTTCTGTCGCAAAACTCATTTTAAGGTTTGAAAATGTTTTCCATTATATAAAAAGTGGCCCTCTGTTGGTTCTTTTTTGAACTATGAATGATTCACAGGTTATTTGTGTCAGCTGTCACGTATGTATGACTATCAAATGTATGCCATTTGTAATTATGGACTCATTGACAACACACCGACGGTGCAACGGCACACATTGCTCGTCATCAACGTATTGAAAGAGAAATTTCCAGATCGCGTAATATCAAGAAATTCTGATGCGAATTGGCCGCCAAGATTGTGCGATTTAAACCCAATGGATTATATTATTTTATTTTTTTTTGGGGGGGGGGGGGGGGAGGGGGCTCTGAAAAGTAAAGTGAACGCCAATGCTCCCCGCACAATCCAAGACCTCAAATGTGACATCCGGGTTGAAATTTTGCCAATGGATCCGCTCATTCTGGGAAAAGTCCAAAAATTTTGATGTTCGGATATTGGCATGTAAGCGGAGCCGTTGTGGCCACATGTGCGATATTGTATTCCATACAGAAATGACATAGACCACCTTCCATGTTCAATAAAGAATTTCGATTTTCACTCATAAAAAATGCGTTTCCTTTCATAATAAAAAGAGAACAAACAGATAGAACCCCCTATAGGTGGATAGAGGCTTTCGTAGAATCTGTCATAGGGAAAAGACGAATTTTCGTACAAAGCATAGATACGAAAATAGTAATAAGTTTTTAACCCAGAAACAGAATTTTCTGCGTCAGTCTGCAGCAAACTAAAATTTATCTGCGACCCAATAAGCCTACTACCTTAAGAAATAACAGAAACACTTAAAGTAAGCAAAACTTCCATTTATAAAGAAAAGATAACATAAGGATAAAACAAATACCATAAATCTAATCTAGAGACTTTCTTAAATCCTTTCTTAGCGGCACTCTATGTCATAAGAACTATTTTTACCCCAATTTTCAAAATTTTAGGTTCAGTAGTTTCGCCTGCGCGTTGATTAACACGAAATTCAGACTTTCTTTTATATATATAGATATAACATAAGGATACAACAAATACCATAAATCTAGAGACTTAAAGCAAATTTCAGCTATTTTTTAAGCCCAGCATTCCTTTTTAAATTGGTGGATTAATCTGCAAGGTTTAAAATAATCTGCAGCCCCTGCTGCCATGCTGCACTGTTTCTGCTACTGGGGTTTTTAATAATGTCAATAATCACAATAAATATAAAGTGGAAGAATGGGGATTAAAGAGAAATATGAGTAAAACTGGGCATTTAACTACAGGTCAGAAAACTGATATTTTATAGAATGATACTAATCTTAAAACTGTAGAAGAATTCGAATACCTTGGACATGTTACCGGCCAAACCCGATTTTAGGCCAAACTAGATTGGCCCAGGCCAAACTAGATAGGCCTAGGCCAAACTAGTTTATCCTAACGCGCATAGGATAAACTAGTTTTTCCTAGGCCAAACTAGTTTATCCCAACGCCCATAGGATGAACTAGTTTTTCCTAGGCCAAACTAGTTTGGCCTAACGCTCATAGGATAAACTAATTTAGCCTGCCATTCATTGGTCCGAACTAGTTTATCCTAGGACAGTGCAATTTGACGTGCTTTTATTGATCCCAACAACCGCTCCGATCCTACCTTGTACAAAGTAGTGTTGCCGTCACCCCTGAATAATATATTTTATTCGATGAAGAGTAATATACTCTCCCTCCTATCTTCCCCATTTCACCATCGCCGGTAGAAAATATGTTCCATATGACAAATTGTGCGCTGGAGGGCCAAAGAATGGGATGAGAGGCTATCATAAAATTTAAGAGAGGATGAATTTAGAGGATTGATTAATAATGTACAGAAGAAGCTCGAAAATTCGGCATCGTCCGGACCGGGACCTTTGAAAACTCCAGATTTCTGAAAGAATAGCAAATGCATTTCTGATATTCTTAATGGTGCATATCTATAATTAATTCAAAGATATTTATGGTAATATTTATGAATGATTTATGGTGATATTTATGAAAGAAAAAAAAAATTCACAGAAATATCACTTGGCTTTGAATTAATTATGAATAAATGCACCATTATCAGAAGTACATTTGATATTCTTTCAGAAATCTGAAATTTTCAAAAAATCGGCGAAGTCCCGGTGCCAGTTTGTCCTAAAATACATATATTTTCAAGCTACTATTATTTCACAATTAAAATTCTCTTTAAAAAATAGTACATATACATTTATGCGAATGGGGATACAGTACTGTAAAACCTGCTCGAAGAATCTGTGTATGATTAAATCCTGTTTTAAACGGAAAATGTTTTGTAATCGGTGCAAATCGGATATAATAATCTTTTTTTTTTCTTTTTTTTTTTTTTTTAATATAATACACTTGCTATAGACGAAGGACCTGCTAAAAAAGGAACTTAACTATAAGGAAGTTTTTTTCTCTCTTCTACGACATTCGGCTTTAGAAGGTTTTTCTATATAAAGCAAGTCTCCAAGCAGTGTAAAAAAATTAATGGTATTAGTAATAGTTCAGATATTTACATACAAATAGAAGATTTATTAATGAATCAATTTAGTTTAGGATAGAATCATTAACATGGTTATTCGACATTCTACGGCTTGGGGATTTAAAAATTTTAAAAATTATATACAATAAAGACGAATTAAGAAGAAGAATTATATACTTCTAAGACGGAATTGCATGGCAAAGAAGAAAAGTTCGTTATAGGAAGGTTCCTTTATTAGAAGGTTCATCGTCTGTTGTAAATGCATTATATTATTTTTACAAGTACAAATATCCTCATTTCACATATATCAATGTGTGGTTTTTTTTGTTAAACTCGGTATTCCGTCATAGGCAGGTTATTTTTCTCAGGTTTTACCTTACTTCAAATTTTTTTTACGTAAAAAGGCTCATCAAAAAACTAAAAATAATAATAAATATATAAATTTTAATTGTGGAATAATAGCGATTTAAAGATACGTGCATTAAAAAAGAAGTTGGACAAATATTACTGACATTTTTACTGAACAGACCAGAGATCCTGTCGATCCAAATAATTATGATATGAACTGGGTTGGAAATTGGACTGAAAATTTCTGCATGTGCCGACCTCAAGAAGAATGTAGCCCAGTCCCGACTTCAGCAAGAAAAAAATTGAGTCGCGGTCCACCTCGGTCTGAACCTCACGAAAATGTAATCCCCAAGCCAAGCCCGGAGCGAGTGTCGGTAAGGAGAATAGGGCGGCCCGTAAAGATCCTTACATCGAATAACCAAAAGATTAGCTCACAAAATTTTGTAAATTTAGGCGCTAAACCTATTATATTAAAATAAATAAACGAGTCTTTGGGATCAATAAAACCACGCCAAATTGAATTAGCCTAAGATAAACTAGATCGGCTTCGGATAAACTAGTTCAGACCGATAAATAACAGGGTAAACTAGTTTATCCTATGAGCGTTAGACCCAACAAGTTAGGCCTAGAAAAAACTAGTTTATCCTATGGGCGTCCGGATAAACTAGTTTGACCTAAGACAAACTAGTTTATCCTATGGGCGTTAGGATAGACTAGTTTGGGCCTAGGAAAAACTAGTTTATCCGATGCGCGTTAGGATAAACTAGTTTGGTCTAAGATCGGATTTGGCCGGCAACAGCTATATCAATCATGAAGATGGATGGAGCCAAAGATATGTTAAAAGGAGAATTGGTGGAGGCAAAAGTGCAACAGCAATGTTGAATTCTAATGTTCTATAGAGTAGTAATATTCTCCCTAAAATTAAACATTTTATAATGCTATTGTGCAAAGTATTTTACTGTATGGCGCAGAGACATGGACATTAAATCTTTGTTTAAAAAAGAAGCTCATTTCTACCAAAATGGATTTCGAACGAAGACCTGCGAAAAAAAGTTTAGGTTGGAAAAAGTTAAAAATTCAAGAATACGTGAAATACATAATGCAAGTCAAACAAGAGGTTGTTAATATAGTCGAGTATAACAAGCTTAGATGACAAGGACATATTCGCAGAAAGAAAGAGGAACGCTTTCCTAAAATCCTTTTTGAATGGAGTCCAGAAGGCAAACTTGATGGCTTGAGGACTTGAGGATGACTTGGAAAGATTCTATTCAAGAGACAGTGAAAATATATGATTTTACTGATGAGATTGCTCTTATGGGAAGGATCTCTCAGAACTATTTTTATAAGATTGAAAAATTAATTTATTAATAACTGCATAACAAAAAGATAGCTTTTAAAAATTAGTACGACTTATAACATTGTTTAGTACTAAACAGACTATCTCTATCAGGGTTGAAACTTTTAAATTTTAGCCCCAATTCGCTCTCAATACAGACTTGAAAAAAAACTGTCATTTCATGAATTTTATTACCCATATTTCTGCAAGGATTTTTTAAAGATGTCACATATTATGATATGTTTATACATTGTTATATTTTTTTACAGCAGATATATATATATATATATATATATATATTAAAGAACTGATCAAATATTTAGCGACTTTCTAGCCGATAGCGATCCCTACATTCAAAACTGCTGGTCTAACGTACTTTAGTATGAAAATGATTTCTGGCCCTCACAAATACTCTTTTCCCAGTGTCACCATGATGATGGAATTTAATCATATTTTTCTCTCAAATGAGTTTTGACATAACTTGAACACAAGCAGCTTTTGACGAATGTGGATTAGATGTAAATTTTATTTTATAAAACAAAAAAGACAGATATCACACACATACGTTTGATTTTCTCTCAGGAAAGAGCCGAAGATGATAAATTGGACTTTTATTTTCTTTTCAGTGAAAACGATTTCTTTCAATTATCACGCATGTATGATTTTCTCACCAGTATGGATACGAAAGTGAATATTTAGATAAATTTTCCTCGAAAATGACTTTCGACATACATCACACACAAATGGTTTAGTGTGGGTTCGTAAATGATTTGTTAGAGTTCCTCTCAACGAAAATGACTTTTGACATACATCACACAAAAATGGTTTCTCTCCTGTGTGAATTCGAAGGTGCTTTTTTAAAGCTCTTAACCCTGAATATGACTTTTGACATACATTACACACAAATGGATTCTCCAGCTGTTTCTCGCGAGCGTGGATTCGTAAATGATTTGTTAGAGTTCCTTTCAACGAAAATGACTTTTGACATACATCGCACACAAAGGGTTTCTCTCCAGTGTGGATTCGAAGGTGCCTTTTTAAAGCGCTAAACCGTGAAAATGACTTTTTACATACATCACACACAAATGGTTTCTCTCGTGGTTTATCTCCCTTGTGAGTTCGTAAATGAGTGATTAAAGTGCTTCTCATTGCAAATGAAGTTTGACATACATCGCACAGAAAGGGTTTCTCTCCTGAATGTATTTGAAGGTGATATTTTAAAGAGGTTAACCATAAAAATGACTTTTGACATACATTGCACACATAGGGTGTTTCCCCAGTGTGAACTCGAATATGTTGTTTCAACTCCGAGAGATTTGAAAATGATTTTTGACACTTCCCGCATGCGGGCGGTCTTTCATTAGTGTGAATTTTTATATGACTTTCCAAATAATGTTTTCGAGAAAATGTTTTTTGACAGGTATTACATAAATGAGTTTCTTTCACACTATGAACTTTAATATGTCTGGTTAAGTCAGAATATGTTGAAAATGATTTTTGACACTTCCCGCATGCGTGTGGTCTTTCATTAGTGTGAATTTTTATATGACGTTCCAAATACTGTTTTCGAGAAAATATTTTTTGACAGGTATTACATAAATGAGTTTCTTTCACACTATGAAGTTTAATATGTCTGATTAAATCAGAATTTTTTGAGAATGATTCTTTGCACAGACAAATGTAAACTTTCTCTGTTTTTTCAATTTCGGAAAGACCATCTAAATTAAAATTTTTTGATAAACTCACTCGACATACATCATAACCATGTATTTTTTCTTCTCTTTTCACTTGAAAGGCCGATTGATCTTCCATTTATTTATTTTTCTACCGTTAAATACTGCACTGGAAGGCTATCACATTTAAAAAATGTATTTAGTTTAAATATATATAATTTGTTTAAATAAATATTTTTTTTTAAACTTTTTTAGATTCCTAATAAATAACCAGTCTTTATTATAAATTGTGCATCTATTTGAGCCTTTCAAATAGATCAATTCAGCTTTCCACTAAAAGAAAAAAGTGGTTTTAAATAATCAAATACGTCCAGTTTCGAGACATTAGTTCATCTGGGTACAAATGTTTTTGAAACAACTTTAGTTTGCTTCTAACTATAGTTCAAGGATGTTCAGATGCGTGTGAATGCCGGAGTACAAAGACATCAATAATTTAAAGATGCACGTTTCAAAATTGTTCTTCTTTCGCTTAAAGGATAACTATTGGGTAAATTTGAGAAAAAGTAACAAATGAATAATATTTCTTTTATTTTTCTCTTTACTCTTCCAAAAACCTAAAAATACAGAAAAAGAAATATTTAAAAACATGAAGTGGAAAATTAAAAACTAATTTTTATCATATTGTCATGCTATATACATAAGAAATGAAAATATTTTGAATATCGCTAGCTCCATTATTTTATCAATTTTGTAAAATATCATTAAGGAAAACAAATGGAAATGCCAACATTTATAAACATGATAAACTCTCAATATAATTATTTAAAATAATATCAATATCATAGAAACTCGACAGAATTTCTCGCCAAGCAAAAGAAATAACAATGCAATGAACCGTAAATGAAAGGAATTTCCGCCAATATATGCCAAACGATTTTGCAAAATTTTTTTAGTATTCTGTCTAGTTTATATTTTCCGGACTGACCAAAACGGGATTTTGACACATCTATAAATCACGTTCTATTTATGATAGAAACGAAATTCTTGTTTCTACGGAATGGGGCGTGACACGTGACTCAGAAATCCAAAAGTAAAGTGGAATGCGGCGAATAGGTTTTCAGCAAATACGATTTTTAAAGTGCTGTTTTGTGCACTTTTAAAATTCTTGTTCTGACCAAATCTGTTGACAGGGCTACAGTCATGTGTAATTATCGGATTTTTACGCGTTTTACGTCATCAGAATTGTTTTTATGAGTAGTTCAAACCTTTGAAAGTTTCATGCAAAATGCCGAATTCGCCCATATAATTTTCGGAAATCCGCAACCCGACCCGAATCTGACATATTTCAATCCGCACTCCACCTGAACTAAAAATATTTTAACCACAACAAGACTCGAACCCGAAATGAAAGGAAAAACGTAGGAATGTTTTAGATAGAAAAATGGACAAATCTGTATTTTTTAATATTCAAATAAGTAAAACCTCTGAATAGCAGACACATCGTTGAATAGCGTCCTGCATCGGACCGGGCTGTCCTTAATCTTCTTTTTTCGGGTCGGTACGACTTTCATCCTGCTGGTCGGGTTCACGCTAGAATATTTCTCGCTGGTCAGATGTAAGTTTATTGCAAGTCTGATTTTGGGAAATGTGTATTTGAATAAATATACCAGTACGAGTACACATCGTATATGCAATTTCCTGCATGAGATATAAAATATATATAAGAAATGTAGTTAAAGAAAGTGTGGAATCGGAAGTGAATACTAATCAAAGGTATAAGCATACGCATAATGAGTGTTAGGAATTGAAAAAGTGCTGAAATTTGAAAAGGGTTCGCTAAATAGGCGTGTCCGCGTTTCGGGAGCGTCCACTGTGGAAATCTTATTGTATATAGATTTTTAACCTGAAAAAATGTCTTCTGACACAGATTATTTTGATGGAGATTATTTGGAAAAATCGGGTCAACTCGATCCCGACCCGCAAGAGTCAAAACCCAACCCGAAACAATGAAATTCAACCTCACACGCAATGAAAAAATATAGCGCCGTCGGGTGCGGGTAACCCGACCCGAAGCAGCACTCTAGGCCGAATTCGTATTATATATTACAAGTGTCCACGACCCCGGGGTTGTCTCGAAGACAGAGTTCGATGAAATTTCCGTTCATCGTCGGAGAGGGCTTAATTTTTATCTGAAGACACGGGTCGGGTAGGACTAAATTTTATTTTTTGAAAAGTTGGGCCGGGTAGGAATTTCATTCTTCCAGGGTCTTTCTTTTTTTTTCTGTAGGTTCGGACCAGATCAGGATGTATTTTATTCTTTCCGGGCTGTATCGGATGAGAATTTTTTCCCACGAGTAATGTCCTGGTAACTTTTCTCGTCACATATTAGTAGAGAAAGCACTGTTTCTGCTTTTTTTTAAAAAAAGGGTAGAACATGTTTTTAAATAAAAGGCCCTTGGGCAAAATATGCGAAAAAAGCAGGCACACAGGGCAGGTATGGTATGTTTGCTTTTTCAACCAGAAATGCACGGTGTTTAGCTTTTATAATGGCTGTGCGAACAACAGTTTTTAGCTGGATACTATATTAATTTGAACAATAATATAAAAAACACTCTTTGTTTACTCATTCATTTATAAAAGGTTTAAGTAAGCAGATGGATTTTCGCAAGTGTTATATCTTCTTGAACCTTATTTTGTATAGGCGAATAACGATTGCGGTCAGTCGAATAAACGTTGAACAGAAGTGCACACAAGTTCTAGACAAAATATAAGATTTTTGGCAACATCCGGCCGTTGTGAAGACATACTGTGGCCAACTTGTGGTTGAATTGTCTGGCCTCAGACTAAGGAATACAATTTTAATTTAAACTCGTAAATTCTGATGTAATTTGGGTAAGGTACCGGTCTCGGGATCCCCGAAAATCTGGACATTCCGCGTAAATCGGAATACCTGGCAGCATTTAGTTCACACTACAATAATTTATACGGTTAATAGGTTTGCTGCAATTCGGGTTGCCAGGATTTTCACAAAAAGTTTGACCATCTGTATGTATCCGATGAAAAAATATACGTATTTGAATACGTATTTTTTTTTCATCGGATACATACAGATGGTCAAACTTTTTGTTGATTTTCTGTAAGCAAGTAATCACTATTGGTTTACAATGGAAGTCTATGGGAATTTGGAGAAATATTAGAGATATCGACAAGTTGGCGTCACTTTTGGCGACTAAGTTTGGTCGCCAAATTTGGCGATATATCGCCAAGTTGGCGACAAACTTGGCGGTATTTGGCGATAGAACTGTGTCCCTCCTACGGTAACACCCCTTATAGGTATGAAGACGAATTAACTGCTGTTCAGTAATCGCATAAAAAATGCAGTAACAATTCAAAAATCGCTGTACGAATTCCGAATAAACTTTTTTGAAAAGAGAACAAAATTTACTATATTGGGTTAAAAGAAAGAAACCGTATTATTTTCACTAATGTGGAAAAATCGCCTCGAAACAAAAAAGCGCTAAATATCGCATAAAAAATTAAATTAAAAAATCTAATAAAAAAGTCGAAAAACTGGGCTTCGAGGTGCAAAACTTCATATATAGACGTACCTTTTCCCCAAAATTTGTTGCTCTACGTGCAGCGGTACCTTCAGAACACCGTCGACACACTCACTCACACACAAACTTCCTTCCTTATTATTATATACTAGCGAACTTGCCCGGCGTTGCCCGGGTGCGTCAAAAAACAGAAGGAATAACGAAAAATCTCTGAAAATCACAATAAGATATCGCCAAAAAATTTTAAATCGATTCTCAAATTTTGAAAAGAGAAAAAATATATATATATTGTGTTCGAGGATTGCAGGTTGATTCCTTTCAGTAATGTGGAAAAATAGTCAAATCGCTAAAATACACTAAAAATCACATACAAAATTCCCGAAAAATTCGAAAATTGCTATACGAAATCGGAATAAATTGTATTGAAATGAGAGCAGAATATACTTTATCTAAAAAATGGAATGTCAAAAATTTTCAGCAGATCGCGAAGAAATGTAAAAATCGCATTAAAAATCACAAAAAGTTCCAAAATCACGAAAGTCAAAATTTACTATAATTGGATAAAAGTTTCAAATCTGATTTCTTTGGCCTGCGGGCTCTCTTAAAATTTATGTTTTGGAAATCATGCTAAGCATTAGATCATGTTACTTTTATTCGTAATTAATTTACTTGGACTCCCTTAAATATAATTAATATAATCCCTTAAGTTAATATTAGTTTTTGTTGCATTAAAATATCTCAATTTGTTGATTTTCTGTAACCAAGTAAACACTATTGTTTTACAGTGGAAGCCTATGGGAATTTGGCGAAATATTAGAGATATCGCCAAGTTGGCGTCACTTTTTGCGACTAATTTTGGTCGCCAAGTTGGAGACAAACTTGGAGTTATTTGGCGACATAACTGGAACACCTCCTACGGTAACCCCCCTTATAGGTATGGAGTTGCATTACATGCTGTTCAATAATCGCATAAAAAATTCGCTAAAAATTCAAAAATTGCTGTACGATTTCTGGATAAACTTTTTTGAAAAGAGAGCAAAATTAAATATAATGGGTTAAGAGAAAGAAATCGTATTATTTTCCCTAATGTGGAAAAATCGAATTAATATAATCCCTTAAGTTAATATTAGTTTTTGTTGCATTAAAATATCTCAATTTGTAGATTTTCTGTAAGCAAGTAATCCATATTGGTTTACAATGGAAGTCTATGGGAATTTGGCGAAACATTAGAGATATCGCTAAGTTGGCGTCACTTTTGGCAACTCATTCTGGTCGCCAAATTTGGCGATATACCACCAAGTTGGCGACAAACTTGGCGGCATTTGGCGACAGAACTGTGTCCGTTTACGGTAACCTCCTTATAGGTATGGAAATGCATTAAATGCCGTTCAAGAATTGCATAAAAAATTTGCTAAAAATTCAAAAATTGCTGCACGAGTTCCGAATAAACTCTTTTCAAAAAGAGAACAAAATTTACTATATTGGGTTAAAAGAAAGAAACCATATTCTTCTCACAAATATGGAAAAATCGCCTCGAAACTTAAAAAAGTGCTAAAAATCGCATAAAAAATTAAATAAAAAAAAATCTATTCAAAAAAAAATCGAAAATCGGGCTTCGAGGTGCAAAACTTCATATATAGACGTACCTTTTCCCCAAATTTTGTAGCTCTACGTGCAGTGGTCTCTTCAGAACACCGTCGACACACTCACTCACACACAAACTTCTTTCTTTATTATTATAGATAGATAGTATAATTATCGAAAAAATTTTAAATGGATTCTCAAATTTTGAAAAGAGAAAAAAAAATTATACTGTGTTCGAGGATTGCAGGTTGATTCCTTTCAGTAATGTGGAAAAATATTAGCAAATCGCTAAAATACACTAAAAATCACATACAAAATTCCCGAAAAATTCGAAAATTGCTATACGAAATCCGAATAAATTTTATTGAAATGAGGGCAGAATATACTTTAGGTCAAAAATGGAATGTCAAAAATGTTTCATCAGTTTGCGAAGAAATGTAAAAGTCGCATTAAAAATCACAAAAAGTTCAAAAATCACGAAAGTCAAAATTTACTATAATTGGATAAATGTTTCAAATCTAATTCCTTTGACCTGCGGGCTCTCTTAAAATTTATGTTTTGGAAATCATGCTAAGCATTAGATCATGTTACTTTTATTCGTAATTATTTTACTTGGACTCCCTTAAATATAATTAATATAATCCCTTAAGTTAATATTAGTTTTTGCTGCATTAAAATATCTCAATTTGTTGATTTTCTGTAACCAAGTAAACCCTATTGTTTTACAGTCGAAGTCTATGGGAATTTAGCGAAATATTAGAGATATCGCCAAGTTGGCGTCACTTTTGGCGACTAATTTTGGCCGCCAAATTTGGCAATATATCGCCAAGTTGGCAACAAACTTGGCGTTATTTGGCGACATAACTGGAACCCCCTTATAGGTAAGTATATGCATTACATGCTGTTCAATAATAGCATAAAAAAGTTCGCTAAAAATTCAAAAATCGCTGCACGAATTCCGATTTAACTTTTTTGAAAAGTGAACAAAATTTACTATATTAGGTTAAAAGAAAGAAACCATATTCTTCTCACTTATATGGCAAAATCGCCTCGAAACATAAAAAAGCGCTAAAAATCGCCTAAAAAATTAAATAAAAAAAAATCTAATCAAAAAATCGAAAATTGGGCTTCGAGGTGCAAAGTTTCATATATAGTCGTACCTTTTCCCCAAATTTTGTAGCTCTACGTGCAGTGCTCTCTTCAGAACACCGTCGACACACTCACTCACTCACTCACTCACACACAAACTTCTTTCTTTATTATTATAGAAGATACACTGGTCATCAAAATTAAAGGATAATGAGAAAAATATGCTCACTAAGTTAATGATGCAACCAATGTCCAATGCTGCAATTATTTATGTTCATTAAATACTACTGAACACAAAATTGCACTTCCGCGCATACGTTAGCGTCGGAAATATGTAAATTAGATGATTGACAATGTTGTGCGCAATGGATGTATGTTGGAATTATGTCTGTAGAGTTGTTTAAATTGAATGTGATGTCTAAGTGTGATCAGTATTCATTAGTTATGGCTCAAAGGTATCATTTAAGTTAAGGTCAAAAGTGACGAATAATTGGTAGAATCGAGGAAGGTCAAAAACAAATGGAGGTCGCCCAAGATTTGAATATCTCTCAAAGTGTCATATCAAGAGCTTCGAGCCTTGAGGGCTTTTTAAGCACTGGATCCGTTGATAGACAGCCTGGTCAAAGGAGACCAAGAGCAACAACGGCATCCGAAGACCGTTTTTTGTCACTGTGGCTTGATGAAACCGCGAAGCGACTACATGAGATTTGGTTGCAGACTTTCAGGCTGCCACAAAAACTCGAATTAGCCGTTCTACTGCTGCACGAAGGCTTAATGAGGATGGACTGTATGCGAGAAAACCGAAAGTTTGTGTCCCACTCAATCCAGCTTCCCAAGGGGCCCGTTTAAACTGTTGCTGTCATCATGTTCAATGGAGCCGAGAAGACTGCACTCGAACGGGATACTTCGCGGACAAGGGAAGGGCAAGTTGTGTCTTCTTTCATCTCTGCAGATTAAAACAGTGTTCAGCCTATATCTGGACTCGTCAGTAAACAATACTTGAGCTCAGTCTTCTTGCCTCCATTAAACTTGACGAGGGTAACAGTTTAAACGGGCCCCTTTGGAAGCTGGAGTGAGAGGGACACATACTATTGGTTTTCTCGCATACAGTCCACTCTTGTTAAGCCTTCGTGTAGCAGTAGAATGGCTAATTCGAGTTCCGGTAGCAGTCTGAATGCCTCAAACCAAATCTCTTGTAGTCGCATCGCGGTTTCTTTAAGCCACAATGACAAAAAACGGTCTTCGGATACAGTTGTTGCGCTTGGTCATCCTTGCACAGGCTGTTTATCAACGGATCCAGTGCTTAAAAAGAGGCTAAAACCTCTTGATATGACACTTTGAGGGATATTCAAATCTTGGGCGACCTCATTTGTTTTTGGCCTTCCTTGATTCTGCCAATTATTCGCCACTTTTGATCTTAACTTAAATGATGCCTTTGAGCTATAACTAATGAATACTGATCACATTCAGGCACCACATTCACTTTAAACAACACTACAGACCAGCATTCCAACGTACGTCCATTGCGCACCACATTGTCAATCATCTAATTTGCATATTTCCGACGCTAACGTATGCGCGGAAGTGTAATTTTGAGTTCAATAGTATTTAATTAACATAAATAATTGCAACATTGGGTATTGCTTGCAACATTAACTTAGAGAGCATATTTTTTCTCATTATCCTTTAATCTTGATGACCAGTGTAGTTTAATTAAATTTTAATTAATTAATTTTAGTTTTATATGGGAGACAAAATGACGGCCATTGATTATTGAACAGCATTTAATGCATCTTCATATCTGTAAGGAGGGTTACCATAGGGGAGAACCCTGTTCAGTCGCCAAATTCCGCCAAGTTTCTCGCCAACTTGGCGATATATCGCCAAATTTGGCGACCAAAATAAGTTGCCAAAAGTGACACCAACTTGCCGATATCTCAAATATTTCGCCAAATTCCCACAGACTTCCACTGTAAACCTACTTGCTTATAGAAAATCAACAAATTGAGATATTTTAATGCAACAAAAACTAATATTAGGTTAAGGGATTATATTAAATTTTTCTTTGATAACCTAAGTAGGAATTGACTTTAAAAACAAAATTTTTATATTACTTGTTTTTTTATTAGAAGGATTTGTTGTTAGTTTTGTTAAGCGGACGGCGGACGTTTAAATGTTTGTTTTGTTTTTTTCATTTTCATCATAGAGACATGAAATTGTGTGCAAATATACATTTCACCATAACATCTTAAAATAAATTTCCAATCTTATAATAATTTTAAGATTTTTTTTTTTTAAATTTGGATTTTAAAACGAAATTTTAAAATGCTTCGTGCGTTTGAATGTTTGACATATTTTCTTGATTTTACATTTTAATCACTTAAAAAACTATTACAAACAACTCTGTGAATCCATTTTTTAATAACTTGAATAGTTATTATTTTTTTTTTCTAAATTCTATATCGATTTTCAAAAAAATATTGCCTTTTAATAAGTTAGAAATAAAATTTATTATCTTAATGAAGTCGAATTTTAAAATGTATACACAGTTTCTTTGTAAGCAATATAAAAATTCTTCCTTATAGAGCATTTCAAAAATCCAAAAACGTTGAAAAATCAGTTTGGAGAAAAACAGATTTAAAGTATTTAAAGGGGCCAAAAAATTGTTTGTGTACAAAATTACAACACCTGTAAATTTGCGAAAAATCATCGCATCTGCATGCGGTTTTTCACAAATGAATCACCACAAATTGGAGTATATTAATACACTTTAAAAAAAAATTATTTTTGTGCTGATTTTTGCTCAAATAAAGATGCATGGTCCCTTAAGTACAGTTAGGAATATTAATTAAAGTAGCTTAATGCATCCAGGTCAGTCTCACAAATCTTAAACTTAAGTATATAAATTTTCAATTCCTACTATTAGTTCACACTCTCCCTATATTTATTTATTTATACATATCGTGTTCAATTTTTCAATCGTTAATAAAATACTTATTATTCATCCTATCAAGTTGAAATAAACTTTTTAGAACTTGTACTGGATGACAATTGATGTTAATGCAGATTTTTCAAATATTAATTCATTAATTAAATTTTAATTAATTTAGTTTTATATGGGAGACAAAATGGCGGTCATTGGTTTATTGAACAGCATTTAATGCATCTTCATATCTATAAGAACGGTTACCATAGGGGGACCCTGTTCTGTCGCCAAATATCGCCAAGTTTGTCGCCAACTTGACGATATATCGCCAAATTTGGCGACCAAAATAAGTTGCCAAAAGTGACACCAACTTGCCGATATCTCAAATATTTCGCCAAATTCCCACAGACTTCCACTGTAAACCTACTTGCTTATAGAAAATCAACAAATTGAGATATTTTAATGCAACAAAAACTAATATTAGGTTAAGGGATTATATTAAATTTTTCTTTGATGACCTAAGTAGGAAATGACTTTAAAAACAAAATTTTTATATTACTTGTTTTTTTATTAGAAGGATTTGTTGTTAGTTTTGTTAAGCGGACCGCGGACGTTTAAATGTTTGTTTTGTTTTTTTTCATTTTCATCATAGAGACATGAAATTGTGTGCAAATATACATTTCACCATAACAACACCTTAAAATAAATTTCCAATCTTATAATAATTTTAAGATTTTTTTAAAAAATTTAGATTTTAAAACGAAATTTTAAAATGCTTCGTGCGTTTGAATGTTTGACATATTTTCTTGATTTTACATTTTAATCACTTAAAAAACTATTACAAACAACTCTGTGAATCCATTTTTTAATAACTTGAATAGTTATTATTTTCTTTTTCTAAATTCTATAACGATTTTCAAAAAAATATTGCCTTTTAATAAGTTAGAAATAAAATTTATTATCTTAATGAAGTCGAATTTTAAAATGTATACACAGTTTCTTTGTAAGCAATATAAAAATTCTTCCTTATAGAGCATTTCAAAAATCCAAAAACGTTGAAAAATCAGTTTGGAGAAAAACAGATTTAAAGTATTTAAAGGGGCCAAAAAATTTTTTGTGTACAAAATTACAACACTTGTAACTTTGCGAAAAATCATCGCATCTGCATGCGGTTTTTCACAAATGAATCACAATAAATTGGAGAATAATAATACACTTAAAAAGAAATTTCGATTTTTGGGTTGATTTTTGCTCAAATAAAGCTGCATGGTCCCCTAAATAGAGTTTAGAATATTAATTAAAGTAGCTTAATATATCCAGGTCAGTCTCACAAATCCTAAACTGAAGTAGGCACATGCTTTAAGGTATATATAATAGACCGCTAGGCAGCTGCACAAACCATCACCTCATCGAGTTTACGGCTGAAATTCCAGAATTAGTTAAACCTCGATTCGCATATTAAAATGCAACTGGTCTGTCAAGTCATATCTTGGTGGAAAATACCTGTAAACCCGAGTTTAGGGGTTAACTGGAGGTTTAACCATTGTATTTTACTGCTACCAGTCCTCCATGTTTCATGCCTTTGGGAGCAGGAAAATACAATGATAAACCTACCGATCAACCACTAAAATCGTGTCTGCAGGTGGTTTCCACAGAGATATGATTTGGCAGACCAGTTGCATTTTAATATGCTAATTGAGTTCTGTCTAATCGAGGAATTTGAGCTGTCAACTCAATGAGGTCTCTTCAGCCGCTTCCCAATTTATAACTGAAACCTTTCAATTAAAAAAAAAATGTTTTCTCCAAACTAGCAGGTTTCGCTGGCTCCCAGTAGCAGAAAGTTATAGTTGTGTCTGCGACAGCAATTTAGTGGGATGAAAATTGTCTGCGGAAGTAGCATGTTACATTTTCTTATGTACAAACATTATAAGTGTTAAAATAAACAGCGCTCTTACTGATTAATACCAGGGTGATTCTGAGTAAAATAAAAAAAAAATTCACAGCAAATTTTCCGAAAGGTTACAACAGGGGGGGGGGGGGGGGGGGAGAGTGAAAATCCACTACCGGCACTATGCATTTTTCTTCGCGCGCTTTTGATGAAATTTGCGTTTTTACACGATCTTTTGACGAAATTTGCGATTTTACGCGATCTTTTGACGAAATATGTCGTTTTTACGCGATCTTTTGACGAAATTTGCCGTTTTTCTCGATCTTTTGACGAAATTTGCCGTTTTTTCGCGATCTTTTGAAGAAATCTACTGTTTTTCGCCATCTTATGCGGAAATTTCTCGTTTTAATTTCGCGATCTATAGACGAAATTTGCCGTTTTTTAACGATTCTTTGACAAAAATGAGTTTTTTTTCGCGATCCTTTACGAAATTTGCGTTTTTTCCTCGATTCTTTGACGAACTTCGTGTTTTTCCGCGATTCTGTGACAAAAATTTTCGTTTTTTCGGCACCCCTGGAACGAAATTCATGTTTTTGTCGGGATCTTTTGGTGAAATTCGCCTTTATACAGCGATCCTTTGGCAGAAATTTGCGTTTTTCGAGATCTTTTGACGAAATCCCGCAAAATTAATTCCGATCTTTTGACATAAAATTTCTTTTTTTCGTGATCCTTAAACAGTAATCTGCGTTTTTCGTGATCCTTAGACAGTAATCTGCGTTTTTCGCGATTCTTTGACAGAAATTTGCGTTTTTTCGCGATCATTTGACAAAAATTTGCATTTTTTCCGAAATTGTCTGACTAAACTCGTGTTTTTTCCTCAATCCTTTGATAAAATTCAACTTTCTTCCGCGATTTTGTGACAGAAATTTGCGTTTTTCTCGCGCCCCTGGAACGAAATTCACGTTTTTTTTCGGGATCTTTGGATAAAATTCAAGTTTGTACAGCGATCTTTTGGCAGAAATTTACGTTTTTCGAGATCTTTTGATGAAATTCCGCGTTCTTTCCGCATTGCTTTGACTTAAATTTGCGTTTTTTCGCGATCCTTTGACTAAATTTGCGTTTTTCCCACAACCGTTTGACTAAAATCGCGTTCTTTCCGCGATTCTGTGACAGAAATTTGCATTTTTTCCACATCCCTGGGACGAAATTCATGTTTTTTTCCGGGCTCTTTTGACGAAATTCGCGTTTTATAGTGACCCTTTGGCTATAAATTACCGATCTTTTATGCGAACGATTGTCGAAATTGATATTTTTCGGCGACCATTTGTCGAATTCGTGATATTGTTTGTCAGAATTTTCGTACTTTTTTTTTCCTTTTAAAGAAATGATTTTTTTTTTTTTTTTTTTTTTTTTTTTTTTTTTTTTTTTTTCCAAGTTGGCAAATTTATCTGCAAGGTCCAAAATAAATCTGCGACACATGTCGCGCACTTTCTGCTACTGGGCGCTGGCTGTGCTGGCCAGCATCTCCAAACGAACCAGGAATCAAACAAAATATATAAGTGAATTTGAACTAGTGATTTAAAATAATATGGACTTTTACTGGAATGTCTTTCCGCTTTCCTGAAAAGGATACGAATGCCATTGCACTATTATATTTCTAATGTGTTAGACAAAATTTTAGCTATTAAGAAGTAACTCTTTTAGTTAATTATTTATAGTAGGATTTGGAAAAGAATGATAGAACAATACATACTAAAACAATCCCTGAAAAATTAGCTAACATTGCAAGTTTTATCCAAATCCCCTTCTCAAGTGAAGCCCTTTTTAGAATAACTAATTTTTCATAATCGGATACACCTGATTATAGAGTTATTAAATAACTAAACAACATGGAACATATACATTATATAGTAAAACCTTCTCTGAAAATGTATCTAACAGAGCTGCATTTTATGCATATAGTAGGTGAAAATATTTTAAGAAAATCGAGTACATCTTCCAGAGGTAAATATAAAACTCTCCTTTTCTAAACATAAAAAATATAAACTAAAGTGAGTGGTGCAATAATCTACAAGCGTCCCTGTAAATAAACCATAAATGTTACATACTTCATTTTTAATACTGATAGTGATACCCAATAATATATATCCATTTCATGGCAATCGGACTATATTTACGCGAGTTAGAGCACGGACAGACAGACTGAATTCATTAATACTTTTCAACTATGTCGGAAAGGGTTAAAAAAAAAGTTCTATCCTAAGCAAATAACTATTCCGAAAAATTTATGCTCCTGCACTTATTCGCATTTTATTACAATAAAATCATAACAAGAACGAAAAATCATGCATCCAGCATAGATTATGTAACACTTTCAACACATTCATAATGCAGTGTAGTAAAACTTTACAGTTTATTAAGGTGAAAGATGTCTAAATAAACAATTTAGAAAACGCATAACGCACTTGAAAACTGAATTTCCGCAATTACCATGAATTGTACGAAAAATACCCAAATATTTTTGTGCAGCCCTGTACATGATCTATAGATTCACATGTATATTACATAGTATGCTAAAAGATAATTTAATTAAATGCACAGCACAGTTGAAATTTCCCATTCAGCAAATTCTATCAATAAAAGGAAATGAATTTGAGACATTTTGTGTAGACCTGTATAGAGCAGTTCACATCGCATGACTTTTACCGGAGAACAATGAAGAAAGCTGTAGGACACACAAACAGAAAAAGCATTGATAAAAGTAGGCGATAGCTGTCCTACAGCAGCAGCAAAAACCTGTTCGTGACGTCACCTTGCACAGCTCTATATGATCTATAGAATTTATATACACCAAGAAATATGCAAAAACATAGTGAAACTTTTAAAATGTGTATTACAAGTGAAAACGTACTTCCAGCAACTATTCTTCATAGCCAGTACTGTAGCGAAACATTTTAGTGTGTCCCTGTAAATGAGCGATAAATTATATACACACCAGTTTCTACAGTAAGCGTTTCGTAGCACACCTCAGTGACATACACAAATTTCAATATATTTAAAATAATGTAATATCATTAAAGTATATTGTAAACGATATTTCCCCATAGACTGTAATGTAACGGGATACTTTTGAGTGTCTCTGTAAATGAACCGTTAACGCTACAAACTTCATTTTAAATACTGAATATGCCACCTTAAACACCAACAATATATATATCAATTTCATGGTAATTTGACTATATTTACGCAAGTTAGAGCACAGACGGACAGACAGACAAATCGAATTCATGAAAGTGTTAAAAAGTGTCTCATTAGACTCTATATAATGAATTCACTTTTAAATGGAATGTAGTCTGTATTTTAAAAACTACACCAATTTTAAATTTTCCAACGGCAATGTGCTCTCTCTTTTTAAACTATAAAATGCTTTGTCATGTTGAATTTATCCAAAATGCAACTTTTTCGAAAAATATATTCATAACTATAGGAGGTACAAAAAATAAATAATAAATAAAAGTACCCAGTTAAACTGATGGCATTGAGCTCACAGTCTATTCACAGTAATTGTATATTATACTCTTTCTTCAAAGAATAATGCCTTTCGAAAAATAAATTAAGGGGGATTAACCACCACCCTGTTTCACATCTTTATACTTTACCAATGAGACTTCAACTGTCATCAGGGAAGCACCCCTGCAGAATAAACCGGTATACCAAATTTGAAGCAAATTGGGTAGGAAAACCCATTTATCTAAATTAAAGTGGAATTACCCCTGTAACCCCCTTTTATACTTAACCAATGAACCCCCAAAACTAATCAGGTAAGCACCTTATTATAATAAAACGGTAAACCAAATTTGAAACAAATCGGATAAGAAAACCCATTTATCTAAATTAAGGGGGTATTACCCCCTCCCCCCTGATCTTCCTTTATACTTAAACAATGACCCTCCAAATCTAATCAGGAAAGCACCTTATCAGAATTAACCAGTGTACCAAAATTGACGCAAATCTGAAAATTCTGCATGGAAAACACATTTATCTAAGTTAAGGGGGGGGGGGATTACCCACCATAACCCCCTTTTATATTTAACCAATTAACCCCCAAAACTAATCAGGGAAGTGCCTTATCATAATAAACTGGTATACCAAATATGAAGCAAATTGGATAAGAAAACCCAATTTTCAAAAATTAAGGGGGAATTACTCCCGTAACCCCCCCCCCCTTTTATACTTAACCAATGAACCTCCAAAACTAATCAGAGAAGTGCCTTATCATAATAAGCCGGTTTATCCAAATCGGATAAGAAAACCCATTTATCTAAATTAAGAGGGTATTACTCCCCCCCCCCCCGAACCCCCTTTATACTTAAACAATGAACCTACAAATCTAATCAGGGAAGTGCCTTATCAGAATTAACCAGTATACCAAAATTGAAGCAAATCTGAAATTTCTGCATGAAAAACACATTTATCTAAGTTAAGGGTGGATTACCCCCCAAAAGCCTCTTTTATACTTAACCAATGAACCCCCAAAACTAATCAGGGCCTTATCTTAATAAACCGATATACCAAATTTGAAGCAAATCAGATTAAAAAAAAACATTTATCTAAACTAAGGGCGGATTACCCCCCGTAACCCCTTTTATACTTAACCAATGAACCTCCAAAACTAATCAGGGAAGCACCTTATCATAATTAAACCGGTATACTAAATTTGAAGCAAATCGGATAAGAAAACCCATTTATCTAAATTAAGGGGGTATTACTTCTCCCCCCCGATCCTCCTTTAAACTTAAACAGTGAACCTTCAAATCTAATCAGGGAAGCGCCCTATCAGAATGAAGCAGCATACCAAGATTTAAGCAAACCTGCATAGAAAACACATTTATCTAAGTAAAGGGGGTAGAATACCCTTCCGTAACCCCCCCCCCCCTTTATACTTAACCAATGAACCGCAAAAACTAATCAGGCAAGTGCCTTATGAGAATGAACCTAGAAAAAAAATTTGAATCTAATTGGATATTTCTCTTAAGAGTTATCTCGTCACGTACGTACGTACATACAGAACCGGTTGGCACATAAGCTCTCGGGCTTTGATAGCCTGTGAGGAGCTAAAAATGTACACTGGCCTCCAAAAGTTAAGGTACAGGGACTGGATGCTTTCGATTGCACACAGTTTGTTGAGTATCTACCAACATTATTGAGGAATTGTTCTTGAACTTCTGGGGTGTAAAGAACATGTTTGATTTCATATTTCTCGATGAAGATTTAGTCGGGCCGACAATTAGGGGGCTAATAATAAATTTAATAATAAAATAATATTTGCGATCAGCTATGCAACAGAAAATGCTGGAAATGGTTTGTCACTGCGTTAAATGACTATTTGGGTCCTGTTCAACATTTGTGTGCATTTGTGTAAGCACAGCACTCATATTCGTGAAGATGTTATTGTGTCTGTGAAAAATTCAAAAGTTTTTTGCTTATAGCATACAGAGTTTTAAACCAAATTTAACACAACTTTCCGAAAACTTGACAAAGAATAGTAGCAACAGTATACTGCAATTAAAACATGAATCATGAATATATTGAATATTTTATGAGATATGGGCATTTTTACGAGATAATTTTTAACTGCACATATGCGGAAGATTTCAAAATTTTTATTTCATAATTTGGTAGTCAGTATTTTGGGGCAACTTCTATAAAAAGTCCAGTCAAATGTTGTGAAAACTTAGAAAGATATAGTGAGCTGATTGAAAAGTTGTGGAAAATCCCTTATAATAAAGCTATTTTTAGGAAGCAACTCACTATATTGACCCTATCTTTGATCGCAAAAATTATTTTATTATTAAATTTATTATTAGCCCCCTAATTGTACGCCCGATAAATATGAAATGAAGCATGTTCTTTACATCCCAAAAGTTCAAGAACAATTTGCTAATAATGTTGGTAGATATTCAACAAACCGTGTACAATCGAAAGCATCCTGTCCCTGTACCTTAACTTTTGGAGGCCAGTGTATAAAGGATTTATTCACATATTTAAAGGGACTGTTTACCTTTTCAACAATTTTGTATATTTTTAAAAATATGGTTCAAATGGTGAACTCACTGCATTTCAATGTTCAAATAAAAGTGAATTTTGAAAAAACAATTTAAGTGCATATTTAATTAAAAGTTTTTAAAACATTGCATTTTTTAAAATCCTTACTACTTTTTAAGATATTGATATTTTTTCCCAATGCTGTTTTTTTAAGATTTTCAAATATGTATTACACAAGATTGGGCATGGATTTTTAGATACATCTAATATTTTATTTAATATAATTTTTTTCCTTATATATAGTGTGAAATGGTGAAATCTAATGCATCTTCATATACTTTTATTTATAAAAAAAAAAATCACAAAAATCCTGAATCAGGAGACAAGAGATTTTTTTCTTGGGGCCCATTTTGTGAAAAATAAAAGTTATTTTCCTGAAATTTATTATTCTTTTGTGAAAAATAACATTTTGTCACGAAAGATGAAATACAGTTTCTCAAATCGAACCAAACATTTTTTAATAATAACTTCTTTAAATCGTTCAGCAAAAGTTTCCCTTTCTGGTGCTTAATTATTAAATGCATATGTTTAATTATTAAGCAATGGATTTTTGTGAATGGGCCTGTGTTATTGAACCATGAGTTCAGTCATATGATTAAGAATTACATATTAAAATACATACGGGATGAAATACAAAAAAAAAATTCTGTAATTTCACCCCTACATCTGAGATGAATGTTTCATTGCTTACATCTGTAAAGATATGCAGATTTTAGACGTTTGTGGATTTGAGCGAATCTACTGTACTATTATTTTTTAAACAACTTTTAAATATTATGCAATTTTTTTCAATTGTATATTTTTGGCATCGGGCTCTGATGACACGAAATGTTTTGGGCTCGGATTTTAAATCGTCTTGTTCAGTTGGTTGGTTGTGTTTATGATGGGCAATTACCAGCACGAGGGATATAGGCCCTAAGACGGTGGAGTGTCCTCCGTGGGGGGTCTTTCTAAAGGAACCTAACTTATATTTGTGCAAGGAAATCCAAGGTTTGAAGAAAACCATGGCAAATTCCGAATGATAAAGACGTCAGGGACAATTGGGTTCGAACCTAGCACCTCCCGTCTACCAGCTTCGAGAGCAGAAACTCTCGGCCACACGTCGTGTTCGGGCTCCGATAAAAGAGCCTGAATTCATCTCGCCTGGGTATACAATAGAGTCACAAACGTTCATGCCTAGAGTATACGCTATAGCTTTATTTGAGAAACAAAGGGTATACAGAGCATCTTAAAAAACAAAGTATACGGATATACCTCCATATACTCTCAACTACACCCCTGAGTATATTAGGAGTAAATTTGAATTAGTTCATGCAAGTGTTAAAATTTCTTAGAGTGTGGCAGAAAAAGAGGCAAAAGGAAAATCTGTTTCCTCTTTCTAAATTTCTAAATTTTAAACAAATATTCTTTCTATTTGACGATAATTTTTAAAAGAAGTAGAATTTATTTCTAATACATTATTTAAAATAATTAAACTCTAAAAGAAAAACCGTTCAGAATGAAAATCTTCTCATTACTATAAATGCATATAATGTCCACAAAACCTGGCTTCTCCTATTTCTCCCCCTCCCTCCCTCACCCAAATAAATAAATAGATAATACAGTAGACATCCTCAAATCTGCAAATGCCTAAAATCCGCACAGCATCGCAGATGTAAACAACGAAACTTTCAGTTCAGATGTAGGGGCAAAATTACAGAATTTTTTAGTTTTATATTATTCAATATGTGTTTTAATATGTAATTCTCGATAACATGGCTGAACTCATGGTTTTTCATAAAGGAAGTATAAATCTTTTTCTGAAAAAAAAAAAAAAAAAAAAATCAAGATACGCTGATATCACTGGTAATTACAATCTTTTTACCCGATATATTTATGTATTAAACAAAGCTTTTTAGGTTTTTAAGTCTGGCTAAACTTGAAATAAAATTTCGCTTACTTTATGATTTTGATGTGAATTAATAGGGCACTTTTATGAGGAAAGTTTCATTGAATAATTCACAGAAAATGTATCTCATCTTTATTATGCATATTTAATTATAAATTACTAATTATTTAGTTGACCTTTACTTTAAATAATTTCATCATTAAAGAAATTATTTTACTTTTTATTATTTTAGTTTATTGCTTTACTTAATTATTTCAATATTTTACTATATAGCAAGCATTCATTATCATTTTGATTGCATTATTACATTCAAATTACTGTTTAAAAAATGTAAACAAAGCAATGTCCAGAAATAGGCAAAATTCTAAAATCTGCACAACCTTTTGTCCCAAGCTGTGCGGATCTGAGGGAGTCTACTGGACTGCTTTTCCCTAGATTTTATTCTGCTTACATCTGCAATGCAATAGTTAAATAACACAAGTAAGGGGCAGCCCATAAACGATGTCACGCTTTTTTTCAATATTTTTACCCCCCCCTCCCCCTATTTGTCACAAAGTGTCACACTTCACCATACCCCCTCCCCTCCCCCCTTTGTCACATGTCACGCTATATTACATAAACATATACTTGCAGTTCAGATACAAAGCATTACGTTATAGATCATATTTCAAACTTTATTTTTAAACTTTAACTATGTGTTTTAACGACATTTGTGAGCATAACAAAAAAAAATCATTCATGTACTTATTTTGTTAGAAATAAGATTAAAGTTTATAACAAAAACATAATATACAATAGTAATAAAATATTAATACAAAAGAGGAGTTGAAAACACTCGTATTTCGGAATTTGAAATGGAATTTAATATATTTGGCTTTAAATCTACTTTATAAGCACAAAATACTTTAATTTCAAAATAATTTCAAAATTTAATCAGCTGAATTTTAATGCTTTTATTTTAACCAAAATGTGTGATGTCACATTTCTTCTTATCCCCTCCCACCCTCTTGTCACAATTTCACGAACTCCCCTCCCCTCCAAGCGTGACATCATTTGTGGAAGCCCCCTAAGTCTAAATAATTTATATGTAATATTTACACAGTACAGGTGTCTAGGATTGCCCAAAGTAAGGCACATGAAAAAGTTCTAGGATAGTACTCGACAAGCATGTCAAAACTAACAAACATCAGAAGTCAGGTAAGTGCAGAAGTGATTCATCTCGTTGGCTTTAAAAAAAACATAAAACATATACTACTAGAAGTTGAAGGTGATTTACGACACTCCTTCAGCAAATTTAGACCAAAAAATTAAAATATATGCTAACAAATGTATCTATTACATTAAAAAACTGGCTACTTGTGAAGTTTAGGTACACTAAATATAAAATAAAAGTTACGTTAATTTGTATCTGATAATTGCATTCTTTGTTGTTATTTTTCTATTCATGAATCTTACCATCAACAGTAGACAAAATTAAGAAAATTGCTTCTGTGCACATAGTAAAATAATCTTAGTAAGACTACAATATCACATTTTGAACTAACCGTAAATATATTACATCATGACAAAATCATAAATAAATAAAAATAATAATAAGGAAAATTTAAGTATGAGACAGTAGTAACAAGTAATAAACATATCCTTATCTATCTTTCTTGCAACTTGTAACTGCTTCTAAAGTGCGGATAATTAAACCATGTGATTTTCTCAGCAATCGAGATGGCCGCTTCTGCTAAATGTAACTGTCCTTGAAATTTTATCTGACCTCTTCATGGTCACATAAACAGTTTTATACAAGGGGACAGTAATATAAATACAGTACACTCCCTCAAATCTGCACACCTTCGGACCAGAGGATTGTAGAATTTTGTAGATTTCTGGTCATTGCTTTGTTTACATTTTTTAAACAGTCATTTGAATGTAATAATTCAATCAAAATTATAATGAATGCTTGCAATAAAGTAAAATATTTAAATAATTAAGTAAAGTAATAAATTAAAATGATAAAAAGTAGGATAATTTAAAAAATGAATAAATTATTAAAAGTAAAGGTTAAGTAAATAATTAATAATATATACTTAAATATGCATAATAAATATGAGAATACTTTTTCCTGGAATTATTTATTCATTAAAACTTTCCTCACAAAGCTACCCTATTAATTCACATATATCATAAAGTAAGGAAGTTTTATTTCAATTTTAGCCAGCCTTAATAACCAAAAGAGCTTAGTTAATACATATATATTATTGGTAAAAAGATTGTGATTACCAGTGATATCAGCATATCTTGATTTTTTTTTTTAGAAATAAATTTATACTTCCTTCATAAAAAACAAAAAAACTAGAGAACAGGAATTTTGCTTTTTCAGAATTTAGTGTTGACTCCGACATTTCCATTATTTCATTTTCTTTTGATGGACTAATGGCTTCTGAACAATTGGGGAAAAAAATGGCCATAGGGGAGATTTGGGACAGTTGATCCCTAGGTCTAAAACCAAAGAAAAAATGCAATTAAGTCTCTGAAACTGAAAACATTAATAAAGTAATCCCTTATCAACATATTCAGCAACATACTTTGATTCAGCTATTTTTATTTTTGTTGTAAAAAAGGAAACTCTGTTTTCTTACAATCAAACTTCTTTTTGAGTACACAGTTTGTGTTTCACATTTTTTGCTAAATATTACTAAATTACTTAATTTTATTGATATAACATACTAACGTACCTTACTCCTTAAATGTTGTTATTTAAATTCAACACAATATCTTTATTTTTGATTTAGCAACTTTTTCCCCCAAACATGCACATTAGGGACACTTGATCCCTGTTGTATGGGGAGACTTGATCTAGGGATCGAGTCTCCCCAAACCAAATTTAAGCTAAATTAATGTTAAATTTTATTAACCACCTACTTCTCATTGTGATATTTAGATATTATCTGTATTAGTTAGAATATGGTTGCTTGATTTTAGATGGTTGACAAAGACAGAAAGTTAATATGTGGCTGCATATGATGGTTAGCAAGCACATGGTAGATGAATGCATATGTGAGACATACGTCTAACTTTGCAAAAATTTTACAGCACTACGTAAAGAATGCAAGATATTATAACCAAAACAGTAAAGTTTTAATAATAATGAATAATCATGATAACCATATAAGCATTGCATTGAGAGTTTGAATTATGAGAAAGAAAATGGAATAATTTTGTTAACAATATCACGGCACACTTCTCACAAATTGCAGCCTCTGGATCGTACTGCATACGGACCATTTAAAAGATATTTTAATGCAGCTGCTCAAGACTGGATGACTAAACATCCTGCTCAAAGAACAACAATTTATCAATTTGCTGAACTGATTGGAATTGCCTATCCTAAAGCCATGATGACAAATAACATAATAAATGGATTTAAAATCACTGGAATATCCCTTAAACAGGAATTTCTCAAGATGATTTTTTATCATCTTTCGTCTCAAATCAACCATTAACTCCAACAAGCAGTAAAAAGAATACAGTTAAATCAAACATAGTGACACCAGCAGACATACAAGCCTTCCCTAAAGTTTCATTATCAAACATGGGAAAATCTAAAGAAATGAAAAAAGGGTCTTCAAAAATTTTGACAAGCACGCCAACTAAAAGACAGAATGTAGAAGAAATACAAGATCGTCAACTGAATAAAAAACAAGTCAGGAAAAACTCATTTCATCCCAAGAAAAAAAGTAAAAACACTAAAAGTGAAAGACCCAAATCTTCAGAAAGTTATAAAAGCAGTTATAGTGTTTATGATTCAACCGACCCAGATCCACTTGATG
This sequence comes from Maratus speciosus, assembly GCA_963932465.1. Taxonomy (NCBI): domain Eukaryota; kingdom Metazoa; phylum Arthropoda; class Arachnida; order Araneae; family Salticidae; genus Maratus; species Maratus speciosus. The sequence goes on along the minus strand of OZ010798.1, from coordinate 244,640,656 downwards.
ACAATTGTAATGAAATCATTGAAGATCCAAAATATTTGTCAATTGGTGAAAATGACTTTGTCATTGTGTAATTTCTGGGAAAGAAGAAAATTAGTCATTTCATAGGAAAAATTTAAAAGAAGATTTTATCATCTGAATGTGAAATCAATTTTCTAAGAAAACGAGGACTTAATTTCAACCAATTTATTTATTCAGAAAAGGTTGACAATAGTGTTGTGGATAATGATGACATTGAGGAAAAACTACCCAAACCAACCATACTCGGTGGAATTCTTCAAACTGCAATAATCTTAACATTTACATTTGGTTTTTCAAGCTTTGAAAATGTTTTTGATCATTGTGTTTTTTTTTTCCTTTTTACATCTTAGTCAACAATAAATTTGATTTCTACTACTTAATTTGAATCATTTCAATGCATTTGTTTCGAGGATCGAGTCTCCCTTGGCAAGGGATCAAGTCTCCCTCCAACTGGGGAGACTTGATCCTTTTTTTATTTTTTGGAAAACTATTTATTTTTATTTTAAAAATAATTTTTCAAAAATAAAAAAAAATACTGTAACAAGAAAGACACATGAGCCTTTAAGAATAACTGGAAACATTTTTTTAAATATTTTGATTTTTCCAAAATAAAAATTGAAAACTGAAAAAGGGATCAAGTCTCCCAAGCCTCTGCTACTTTTTTTTTTTTTTTTTTTAAATTATGGCCATTTTTTTTCCCATTCTGACCAAAAAATAAGAGATCTAACTTTTTACGTCTGCTCTTTCATCTTCACCTAACACTTCATTTATAATGGCTGTTTCATAATAATAGAAGACATCAGTCCATCAAAGGAAAATAACTCGGTGAAAGCGGCCACTCGGTTAAGAGGAGCTCAGATAATCAGACTCTACTGTAGCTCAGTTTTAAGACTTAAAACATGCAATTTTATTTTATATAAAACGATGTCATCCGAATCCGCTGAAGAATTTCTCAATTACGATCCAATCATAAGCATCTACAATAAAGTATGGGTAGGACGTCACTATCTCAGAATAATACACAAATGCAGCAAAAAGAAAGCAATTCATTAATATTTTTTCAATATAGCACGTATTTTAATTACTTTTTTTTCAGTTTTTATGAGAAAGTGGCAACAAGAAGATATAATTGCTATTTTTCAACTATTTTTTATTTACTTTCTATAGAAATGGAGTACTTGAGTTGCCAAAATGAAACAAATGTCGCTAAAAACTACAAAAAAATTTAAATGGAGATACACTTTTCAAACAAATTGCATTTAAACGAACTTTTTTTTCCAATAAGACGGTATAAAAGTTGAAAATGTGCGATGCTTAGAAGTTTTAAAAATTGCTAAAGAGTATTTAATCGTAATGCTTTGTTTTACGGCTAGCGTCTGTAAGGTAACGTTATTTTTTGGAAACAAAATAAGCTGGGAGAAAGAAATAGCATACCGTACAGGGGGCTAAAAGCCAAAAAAAAAAAATAGAGTTCAGTCATATTATTGAGAATTACATACTAAAATAAATATGGATTGGTATAAAATTTTAAAAAAATCTTTAATTTTGCCCCTACATGTGAATTAAAAGTTTCATTGTTTAGATCTGTGATGATGTGCAGATTTTAGGGTTGTGGATTTAAAGGAGTCTACTGCATAAAAATAAAAAATAGGGTCAGGTGGGGGAAAGTAGTGGGATGGGGGAAAGTGGTGGTAATCTAAAAAAATGCACTTTTTTCACAATGAATGTACATATTTTTACTTTTTTTTCAATTAATACATAATAGGAGTTTGTGACAAATATTTCTATTAAGATTTGTAAATCTGTCAACAAGTTTACTGTTGTTTATCTTCTTGTTTACATATATGTGCAGATTCTTCTTAACACATGGCATTGATAAACTTTGTTCTTGATCCTTTCGCACTTGAAAAAATTAGTATATTTTGATACATTTCAGTAGAAGAACTTCTTAAAAACAGATTCATGCATCAAGGTAAGAATTATTTTATTATTTCAATTTTTTAGGATTTTTTTTCTGAGGTGGGGGAAAGTGGTGGTATAGTTAGGCTTAGCTCAATGTTGTATGATGATTCTATTTTAGATTGTAGATGTGATTAATTTTTAAAAATGGGCTGTAATAAAAGTATTAATCTAAAAAAAATAGGCTTTATTTATAAATTTTAATCTTAATATGATCATACAATTAAATTAAAAGTTATTTTTTACATAGGGTCAGGTGAGGGAAAGTGGGCCCATGGGGTAAAAGTGGGGGTATATTGAAAAAAACCTATTTTCTCTTTTAAATTAAGATATTTTGTTAATTCTTTTTTTGAGACATATATTGAGATTATGGCAACTATTCTTATTTTAGTTTTAGAAACTGGAAACAAATTTAATGTTTACAAACTATCTTGTTTATGCTCATTGCATATCGTCAAAAAGTCGATCAGCTAAAATAATCGCTCAAGTGATAAAAATTAATACATTATATCACATAAAGCATTTGAATAAATCACCATTGGGGAACTATTAGACTTCTCTTACTATTTGGTGGTGAAGATTATAGAGTTCAGCAATATATGCTACATTACTAAGTGAACCTAATTTTGATAGCCATGGACACATAAATATACACTAATTTCGGAACTACCCCCACTTTCCCCCACCATGGGGTTAAATGGTGGTATCAAAACATGCTCTTTTAAATGTATCACTGTCAGAAAACAATCGAATAAAATTGAGTGGTTATGCTTCATGTTTAATCTATATGAATCCAATGTATAGAAAATGCATCAAAAGTTTCATTAAAATAAATTTAATAGTTTGATTTTTGGGCCTTTTCTAAAAAAAGCTTGATTTTACCACCACTTTCCCCCACCTGACCCTAGGGGACAACACTTCTCTGGCCAGGATAAATATAAAACTCTTTATAATTGACAATAAGAATTCTTTATTTCCATTATAATGTAAATTTTTAATTTGGATAGTAAAATTTCTAAAAATAGTTTGTCATTACACTCAAATCTGTTCCAGAAGATCGGTGCATGAAGTGGGGGACAAGGAAAAGAAGTGACAATTTGAATATTTAAAATATTATTGGACTATAACTGAGAGTTATATTTTCTTGAATTTTTTTTTCAAAATTATAGAAAGACATTACAGAATACCTAAGAAAATTATATAAACGACAAAAGATGAAAATACAGCATATAACCCTAATACTATGTTCACACTAGATACCTTAAGATATCTCAAGCCGCCGAACTTTCTCAGGGAGTTCCATAAACTCTCTCGGTAAGTTTCAACTTACTTCGGCTAGATACAGGAACGACCACTCTCTCTCGTTGGCTATGAAGCTTCACTGTTACTGATTGACTGTTGCAGCCGTTTCTATTTTAAGCACATGCGCATATTATATTTTACTTTTGATCAGATCACAGACACAGTGACGCTACTGAGATATCTTAAGGGAAGTTTCTCGATGTGAACAGGCATCCAATTCCGGGAGGGTAGCACTTCAAAACTGGCGGTCAAAGATATCTTAAATTTCTAGTGTGAACAGGGTATAATGGATACAAATTACCAACTGATTGGTGATTCACTCATATGACTGTAAAATTCTTCTTCCAATTCTTTCACAATTTATCTTTGATTTTCAAATGTAGACTACCTTAAATCCGCAATCATAAAATCCACAAACGCCCAAAATTCACATACCATTGCAGATGTAAACTGTGAGACTCACAGTTGAGATGTAGGAACAAAAATTCAAGCTTTTTTAAATTTTTATACAATTTGGTATACATTTTAATATCTAATTGTGGTTAATATGATTGAACTCGTGCTTTTTAATGAAGGAAGTACAAATTTACTTCCAAAAACATTCAAGACAGCACTGATATCAATGGTGATTGTCTGATCTTTTTACTAAATAGGGGAGGCTTGATCCCTTTTTAAGTTTTTAATTTTTATTTTGGAAAAAACAAAATTTTAAAAAAATATTTCCAGTTATTATTAAAGGCTCATGTGTCTTTCTTGTTGTAGTATTTTTTTTATTTTGGAAAAACCATTTTTAAAATAAAAATAGTTTTCCAAAAAATAAAAAAAGGATCAAGTCTCCCCAGTTGCGGTGAGACTTGATCCATTGCCAAGGGAGACTTGATCCTTGAAACAAATGCATTGAAATGATTCAAATTAAGTAGTAGAAATCAAATTTATTGTTGACTACCTAACATGTAAAAAGGGAAAGAAACACAATTAATGATCAAAAAACATTTTTAAAGCTTGAAAAACCAAATGTAAATATTAAAATTATTGCAGTTCGAAGAATTCTACCAAGCATGGTTGGTTTGGGTAGTTTTTTGACAATGTCATCATTGTCCACAACACTATTATCAACATTTTCTGGATAAATAAATTGGTCGAAATTAAGTCCTCGTTTTCTCAGAAAATTGATTTCACATTCAGATGATAAAATCTTATCTTAAATTTTTCCTACGAAATGACTAATTTTCTTCTTTCCCAGAAATCACATAATAACGAAGTCATTTTCATCAATCGACAAATTTTTTGGGTTTTCAATGATTCATCAAGTGGATCTGAGTCAGTTGAATCATAAACACTATAACTGCTTTTATAACTTTCTGAAGATTCGGGTCTTTCATTTTATGTGTTTTTACTTTTTTTCTTGAGATGAAATGAGTTCTTCCCGATTTTTTTTTTTTTTTTTTTTTTTTTTATTCCTCATGTGCATGTTTGGGTACAAAAATTGCTAAATCAAAAATAAAGAAATTGTATTCGATTTAAATAACGACATTTAAGCATTAAGGAATGTTAGTATATTATATCAATAAAATTAAGTAATTTAATTATATTTAGCAAAAAATATGAAACACAAACTATCTACTCAAAAAGAAGTTTGATTGTAAGAAAACAGAGATTCCTTTCTCACAACAAAAATAAAAATGGCTGAATGAAATTATGTTGCTAGATCTGTTGATAAGGGATCACTTTATTAATGTTTCCAGTTTCAGAGACTTAATTGCATTTTTTCTCTGGTTTTAGACCTAGGGATCAAAGTCTCCCTAGGGATCAACGCTCCCAAGTCTCCCCTACTGTGTTAATCAAGTTTCTTTGATCAATAAGACTGGCTTCATGAAATGAAACTTCATTAGTTTACAATTTTTATGTAAATTATTAGTGTACCTATTATGAGGGTGTATTTTATTGAATAATTGATGAAAAAATATCTCATCATTATTATGCATATTTAGCTATGCATTATTTTTTACTTGAACTTTATTTTTAATATTTAAATTATTTTTTTAATTTTCTTAATTTTTATTATTTTACTTCATTACTTTACTTAATTATTATTAATATTTCACTTTATTGTAAGCATTCATTATGATTTCAAGTGCATTATTACATTCTGGACTATGGTTGCTGTTTAAAAAATCTAACAAAACAGTGACCAGAAATATGCAAAATTCTAAATCTGCACAACTGCTGGTCCCAAGCTATGCGGATTTGAGGGTGTCTACTGTATTTGTTTTAGAATATAAGAAATTATTAATTTGTTTTAATTCACAGAAAAAACCTTGAATTTTAAAATTTTATAGATTAAATTGGGTACTTGTCAGTTATCCTGTTGACCAATTTTGCCAAATTATATAAATTGCCAAACCACTCTCCAAATTATACAAATTGACATAATTTATATTTTAAATAATGAAAGAACAAATAAATTAGTGTAACATTAATAAAAATACTAATAAAACATCGAAATAAACATCCCTTGACCTAAACACATTCTGTCAAGCGAATGTGACATTTACGATCAACAATTATTGGCATTATATCTTACAATTTGGCGACAGTAATTTGGTCGAGAGGATAACTAACAAGTACCTTTTTTATAACTATCCTCCTCTTAAATAATAACTCAAAGAAGTTTTTTTTTTGTGTAAAGTTTATTTGTAAAAAAGGTCTTGTTTACCAAAATGGAAGTATCAGTGTTAAATATTATGTAACACAGTTTTAAAATTTAGCTTTTTAATACCTTTAAACTTTGAAGTACAAGAGTATTTGGTTTACCCGTAAGCCGAATATTCAGTCCATTCCTACTAATAATCTATAAATATGTGGGTCAATAGCTTTTTATACCACTCGATTTAAATTTCGACGTTTCACAGTTTTCGTGAAAAACAAATGTGATAGAAGTGCAAACAGACACATGAGTAATTTTATAATGGTTCAGTTTTTTACCTTTTAAGTACCAAACCTGAAAACAGAAGAACTAAAATTTTTATTAGAATTTAATGTAAATATAGTATCCTGATAGTAATTATAAATATAACAACATTCCTCAAAATATCCTACGTTCATATAAAATATAGCAAAATTATTAACATGAAAAGGTCTGTAGAATGTAGACATTTTTAGAAAAAAAAATATACCTGTTATTGATTAACGAAATGATAAATAATCAATTTTAACTTGGAAAAACATACACAATTTTAAACAAAAATAAATGATTTCTGATTCAATAAAATGAGTCATTCCTATTTCATCAAAGCTAAGCGTGAGTCATTCTTTTTTTATGTTCCAAGGTTCGACGCTAGAAGGCTCTGCTGGAACCACTCCCGATTCCAGCACTTGAATACGCCCTCTTGTGAAACCGTGAAGAACTATTTCTGAGTCGGTAAATATTTTGCTAGCCTATTAAACGACATTGAAAACTTGTGTGTTTTACATTGATAAAAACGAGCATTTTTTTGTGTGTATTATTTTGTAATAATGGATAATAGCTTCTGCTGTGTTCTGCAATGTAATTCTCAGAGATCTGATCATCCAAGAACCAGTTTTCACAGATTTCCCAATGGAAAAGATTTATCTTCTGCACGCTTACGTGAAGGATGGATTTGAGTGTTAAAAATTGGCAAAGAAGTGTCAAAACGCAAGGTAGTCTGCGGCAAGCACTTCCAGCCTTCAGATTTTCCCCCAGAGGTAAGAAAACAGAATATCTTTTTTTTATATAGTGCTTTGTTAATTTATTTTTAACAATAAAAATTAATATTATGATACTTGAAATGTAGCTTTTAATTTTTTTAAATGTGGAAATCAGGGTTGACAGGTCTTTAATCACGACAGTTTTCATAGGTCAAAAACCTGAAAAAAGGGTAAAATTTATTTTGATCAGTGTGACTTTTCATTCAGTAATTTTTTTTTTTAATTTAAGATAGGTGATTGTGGTTTCTTGCTTACCGTATTAAATTTTATATAAATGTTTCAGGAAAGTACAAACAATGAATGACGATAAAAAATATAGAAGTGCTAGAACGCTGAAGCTCAAAAAGTTCGTATATATATCTGATGGTAACATTAGCAAATAACTGCTAGGTAAGTATTAAATAAACTCTGCAGTCTGATTTTTTTTTCTTTCACATTTTAAACTTGAAAGGTTCCATCACAAAGGCTTAAGTTACACATTGATTAAACAAGTATTAAAACTTGAACTTATAAAATGTAATAAGTGAAAAAAATATGAAAATGAAACATTTTTAAAAATAAATATTAATCTAAAATTTCACAACTGCAATAACATAATATTATAAAAAATTTTAAATGTCTTCAAATACTAGTATTCCCATTTGATGTTTTTTAAAAGGTGTTGCACCCTGCTCTTTTTGTTTAAACTGCTGGTGCGCCCTGCCTTGTTTCCCAGTAGCTTCTTTGTGTCCTTATTTTTCTTTCAAAATACTTGGCTTTTTCTTCTCCTCCATCCCCATCCCTCCCTGACTTTTCAAAACAAAAGTTCTGTTGCTCTGATTGACTCACATATTGTAAGTTCTAAACCAATGTAAAAAAAAAAACATGCAGCAGCTGCATATTGTATCGTGTTTTCAAATCATAATGCATTTTCTCGGCCTGGGCTGTTTTTTGCTCAGTTGAAAATATTCAATTCGTATGATGACTTTACCAGTCAATTTCATTGTGTTAAAATAATAGTTTACCAGAATAATGTTTCCTGATGTATTGTTCACCATCTCCGTCCACAAGGCGCAAGGGCCAAGCATTCGATTTTGTACGTTTGGATTTAATAGCCTCCGTCTTTGTGCACGTAATGTTGTGCGTTTCTTTCTCACGTGTAAAAAGGCATTCAGGCCTAAATGCTCTGCTATCAAAAGTGAATGTGCACCGAACTAAAAATATACTCTGGAAACATGCCCTTTCGTTGTAACGTACCAATTACTAGTAAGTAATGTAAAATTTAGAAATATGTACATAGTTTTAATTAATTGTTTCTGTAAATAATAGTATTATAAAATAAAATATTTTATAGCAATAATACGCTCATATTCAAAATATTAGAATAATTGAGAAATAGTAATATGGAAAAAATATTTTTCATTTATTTATTTTTGATAGTAAGTAAATGCAATAACATTTCTTATAGATTAAATCTGGAATGTTTAGATAAGATTTTAACATATACAAAATATAAAATACAATACTATAAATTAGGTATACAGCTTTATTAAAAACATCAAAATATTAGAATAAAATTTAGATTGGTTCAAAATATTAGAATATTTTATTTTACGCAACAATATTACCTTATGAATATGAAGTAAATGGTAGTTAATATTTTGTAACATCCACTTTAGCTTTCATAATAGCGTACAATCGATCTTGCATACTATATACAAGGTGTTTACAAACATCTCTATAAATATTAGCCAAATAGACTTTATACGTGCCACTAACTCAGTTTTATTTAAAGGAGGATTTTCTTGGAATTTTTTCTTCGTTATACACCATAAGTTTTCGATGGGATTAAGGTCTGGTGAGTTCTGTGGCCAAGGAAGTACCTTAATGTTGCGTTGGAGGTACCAATTCTTAGTTGACACCGAGGTATGCTGTGACGCTAAATCTTGTTGAAAGATAAAATCATCTTCGAATAAATCTTCTGATGTTGGAATCATGCATGGGCGTACCCAAGGGGGGTTGGCTGATGGGGCTACAGCCCCCCCCCCCCCCGAAATTTTCGAATATGATATGAAAAAGTGCTGGTTTTTCGTCTTTCTTTTTTGGAAATTTTTTTTCGTTTTTTTCAGTCATACGGCGAGCTAGCCATTCTCATTAGTCCCATATTAGTCCAAATTGACAACAAAGAAGAGAAAGGGTGCTGGCGGGGTTATAGCCCACCCCCCCTCCTCCTCCCGAAATAGTCGAAAAATTGAACAAAAAAGTGTTTTTTCCTTACTTCTTTAAGATAAATCTGCAATTTTTTCTTCTGCCATACTGCAAAATAGCCATTATCGTTAACATCATATTAGTCCAGGTTCTATTAGTTAGGGGGCTGATGGAATTTCAGCCCCCTCCTCTCGAAATGGTCGAAAATGAAATGAAAAAATAGTGCTGAATTTTTTCTGTCTGTTTAAAATAAAATTGCATTTCCTCCCTATAGTTCAACAGACTACGCGCTTTCTTCTCTTTAGTTCCATATTAGTCCATATTGACACCAAAAAAGAGAAAGGGGGTTGACAGGGTTACAGCCCCCCCCCCCCCTTAACCAGAAATAGTCGAAAAATTAAATGAAAAAGTGTTTTTTCCTTACTTTTTTAAAGATAAATCTGTAATTTTTTCTTCTGTCATACAGCAAAATAGTCATTCTCGTTAACACCATATTAGTCCACATTGACATCCCAGCATACCCAAAGATGGGGAGGAGGCTGATGGAATTACAGACCCCTCTCGAAATAGTTGAAAATGAAATGAAAAAATAGTGCTGTTTTTTTCTGTCTATTTGAGATAAATTTGCATTTTCTCCCTTATCATTTAACAGACTAGCCGCTCCCTTCGCTGTAGTTCCATATTAGTATACAGTGATACAACATTATACCAAAAAAGGTAGAAGAGGGCTAATGGAGTTACAGCCCTTTCCCAAAAAATCGAACATGAAATGAAAAAGTGCTGATATTTTCCTTTTTGTTTGAGGTAAATTTGTATTTTTCCCCTATCATTCAACAGACTAGCCGCTCTCTTCTCTTTAGTTCCATACTAGTGCACAGTGACACCACATTATACCCAAAGAGGTGAAAGGGGCTAATGGGGTGCCCCCTTCCTAAATAGTAGAAAATGAAATGAAAAAAATGTTGATTTTTTTCTTCTTGTTTGAGATAAATTTGTAATTTTTCTTCTGCCATACAGCGAAATAGCTATTCTCGTTAACAGCATATTAGTCCACATTGACATCACAGCTTACCAAAAGAAGGGAAGGCGGCTGATGGGCTTACAGCCCCTCCTGCCAAAATAGCCGAAAAAAATTGCTTTTATTTCTTTCTGTTTGAGATAAATTTGCATTTTTTTTTCTCCTATCATTCAACAGACTAGCCACACTCTTCTGTTTAGTTCCATATTAGTGCACAGTGACACCACATTATAACCAAAGAAGTAGAAAGGGGGTGATGGGGTTACAGCCATCTCCCAAAATAGTCGAAAATCAAATGAAAAAAGTGCTGATATTTTTCTTTTTGTTTGAGATAAATTTGTAATGCAATTGTTTTCTGCAATACAACGAACTAGACGTTCTGGCTAGTCTCATATCAGCGCACAGTTACACCACAATGTACCCAATGAGGGGAAGGGGATGATGGGGTTACAGGCCCCCTTTCAAAATAATCAAAAATGAAATGAAAAAAAACTCCTGTTTTTTTCTTTCTTTTGAGATTAATTTATTTTTTTTTCTGCGACGCAGCCATTCTGGTTAGTCTTATATATTAGTGCACAGTGATGCCCCAGCATACACCAAAGGAGTCTATGGGGATAGGGGTTATGAGGTTACAGCTCCATTCTACCTCTGAAGAGATCGCAGTTAAATGAAAAAAGGGCTGATATTCCTTCTTTTTCAGATAAATTTGTTTTATTTTTTGGCATGCCAAGAATTAGTTTTTCTCGTTAATCCAATATCCTCCTCAGTCTTGCGACCAAATTTACTTGAGACAACAAAATCCATTTTCAAATGATTGAAAAATAGCTCCATCCCTGTTTTACACGATAAATGAAAGCATATATGCTCAGTTCAAGGGATCTACAGATAAATTCGACAAATCTAAAAGTAGTTTAATTTAAGGATCTTTTTAATTTCTCTCATAGACGGCGGGCGCCAAGATTGTCAATGCGGAAGTATGTTAATGCACAGTAACACCACAGCTAATCTCAAGTCGATTTCGGCTAAATCGGAAATCCGATGCAGAAGAGTTGACTGCAAAAATAACTTATTAACTTTCATTTTTCAGTCGCATCTCCATGCCACACCGAAATATGGGGGTGTGGAGGGTTGGAGGGACTAAGCCTCTTTTCCCTGCCAAAATGGTCGGAGTTAAATGGTAAAAAAATTTACTTCTTACTTTTTCGATCAATTCAATTATATATATGTTTGTCATGCATTGCACTTGTCTTTCTTATTAGTCCCATGTTTGTGCATAGTGACACCTTAGCTAATCTCTTCAGAATTTTGGCTAAGTCGGAAGTCAGGCACTATATATGCGCGGAAGAGCTGCCTGTCAATGATATTCATTAACTTTTGTTTTAAACACTCGATTACTTCCTCGTATCTGTAAGATACACAGTGACTTATTGTTTGACTGCAAAGACATATCTGGAGTTCAGTAACGTCCCCCCCCCCCCCCACTTATCTTCCTATTCTATCTTAACTTTGCAGCCAGTATTTTTCATCTGGAACGGTTTAAAGTCCTTGTTATTACTTGTGCAATGCACAAATAATAAACAAAGTCTTTATTTTATATATGTGTATAAAAATATTTTGTGTATACAAAAAATATTTTGTGTTTGTTACAATATTAATTTATTGTTAAACAAGAACCGTAGCTAGAATTTAGTTTTGGGGGTTGGAAGAACAATTTTATAGATTTTAAGTTATAACGACTTTCTTTTAAATGAAAGTATATAAAAAACCCCCAGTAACACTTTTCAACATATTTCGATGTGAGATGGTCTCAGGATCGGACCCGTGCCCTCCCCCTTTTCCCACCAAATTTGATTCTGAGTAAAAAAAAAAATTCTGAAATTCACATCAAATTTTCTGAAAGGTTACAGCAGAGGGGGGAAGGAGAGGAAATCCCTTCCTGCCGCTAATTATTTTTGTTGTAGTTTGGGTTAACTCTGTTTTCATTTCAGGTCAATTTCAGACTGAGTGTAGATTCCTGTAAGTTGGGTTCGGGTTAACCAGATTTCTAAAAAGTTAGTTCAGTATATTATTTCAGTTTAAAAACTATACATATAATAATAAACACACATATTTGTATGTGTTTTTAACGCGATCCTTTGATGAAATTCAGGTTTTTATCACGACGCTTTGACGAAAGTTGCATTTTCCAGCGATCTTTTGACAAAATTAGCTTTTATCCGCGACCCTTTGACGAGATTCGCGTTTTCTTCGTGATCCTTTGTCGAAATTTGTGTTTTTCCGCGGCTTTTTGACGAAATTTGCGTTTTTTCCGCGAGTTTTTGATGAAATTCCAGATTTTTGTCGCGGATTTTTGACGAAATTCGCTTTTTTCTCGTCTTTTTGATGAAATTCGCGTTGGATCTTTGACGAAATTCGCGTTTTTAAGACGAAAATTGCCGCGTTTTTTTTTGTTTTTTTCGCTGCTGTTTGACGAAATTCGCATCTTTCCGCAGTCTTTTGCCGAAATTCACGTTTTTCTGTGGCCCTTCTTTGTGACCTTGCTTTTTCTTTTTTGCGATCCTTTAACGAAAGTCGCGTTTTTTCCGCTTCCCTTTGACGGAATGCGTGTTTTTTTAGCGATCCTTTGTCAAAATTTGCGTTTTTTATGTGGTCTTTTGATGAAATTCGTGTTTTTTTTGTGGTTATTTGACGAAATTCGCATTTTTTTCGCAATCCAACGTCGAAATTTGAATTTTTCGGGGTTTTTTAACGAAAATTGCGCTTTTTCTCGCCTTTTTGATGAAATTTACGTTTTTCTGCGGCCCTTTGACAAAATTCACGTTTTTCCGTGTCTCTTTGACGAAATTCGCCTTTTTTGCGATCCTTTTTACGAAATTAGCTTCTTTTTCGCAGCCCTTTGACGGAATGCGTGTTTTTAGTGATCTTTTTTTCGAAATTCGCGTTTTTTCCGCGGCCTTCTGACGACATTTGGGTTTTTTCTGTGCTCATTTGACGAAATTAGCGTTTCTTCTGGGATAATTTGACGAAATTTGACTATTTTTTCGCTATTCTTTGACACACTTCGCATTTTATCTGCGCCCTATGACAAAATTCCTGTTTTTTCCTTGATTCTTTAAAGAAATTAGAGATTTTTTTTGCGAATGATTGATGAAATTGATTTTTTTCGGCGACCATTTGTCAAAAATCGCGATATTCTTTTAAGTCAGAATTTTCGGACTGATGACCAAATTTTCGGAAAATTCGGAACAAAGTCACCCCTGATCCTCTCCTGAGCCCTCCCCTCCCCCCGCCTCTGATTACGGCCTTATTGTCAAAAATGATCTCTGTTTATAACAAAATTCGACGCGTTTCGCAAGATTTAGAACATTATGAAAATTTAAGTCATGGGCGTACCCAAGGGGGGGGGCTGATGGGGCTACAGCCCCCCCCCCCGAAATTTTCGAAAGTGATATGAAAAAGTGCTGCTTTTTCCTCTTTCTTTTTTGGAAAGTTTTAATTTTTTTCAATCATACAGCGGACTAACCATTCTCATTAGTCCCATATCAGTCCACATTGACAACAAAGAAGAGAAAAGGGACAGAAGGGGTTACAGCCCCCCCCCCCTCCACCCGGAATAGTCGAAAAATTAATTGAAAAGTAATTTTTCCTTACTTTTTTAAGAGAAATCTGTAATTTTTTCTTCTGTCATGTAGCAAAATAGACATTCTCGTTAACACCATATTAGTCCACATTGACATCACAGCATACCATAGGATGGGGAGGGGGCTGATGGAATTTCAGCCCCCTCCTCTCGAAATGGTCGAAAATGAAATGATAAAATAGTGCTGAATTTTTTCTGCTTGTTTAAGATAAATTTGCATTTTATCCCCTATCGTTCAACAGACTATACGCTTCCTTCACCATATAGTTCCATAATAGTCCATATTGACACCAAAGAAGAGAAAGGGGGCTGACGGGGTTACTGCCCCCCCCCCCCAAACCAGAAATAGTCGAAAAATTAAATGAAAAAAGTGGTTTTCCTTACTTTTTAAAGATAAATCTGTAATTTTTTTGTTCTGTCATACAGCAAAATAGCCATTCTCGTTAACTCCATATTAGTCCACATTGACATCACAGCATACCCAAAGATGGGGAGGGGGTTGTTGGAATTACAGCCCCCCTCCTCTCCAAATAGTAGAAAATGAAATGAAAAAATAGCGCTGATTTTTTTCTGTCTACTTGAGATAAATTTGCATTTTCTCCCCTATCATTCAACAGACTAGCCGCTCCCTTCACTGTAGTTCCATATTAGTGTACAATGACACCACGTTATACCCAAAAATATAGAAGGGGGCTAATGGGGTTACAGCCCTCTCCCCAAAAAGTCGAACATGAAATGAAAAAGTGCTGATATTTTTCTTTTTGTTTGAGATAAATTTGTATTTCCCCCCCTATCATTCAACAGACTAGCCGCTCTCTTCTCTTTAGTTCCATACTAGTACACAGTGGCACCACATTATACCCAAAGAGGTGAAAGGGGCTAATAGGGTGCCCCCTTCCTAAATAGTCTAAAATGAAATGAAAAAAAAAAGGCTGAATTTTTTCTTCTTGTTTGAGATAAATTTGTAATTTTTCTTCTGCCATACAGCGAAATAGCCATTTTCGTTAAATACATATTAGTCCACATTGACATCACAGCTTACCAAAAGAAGGGAAGGCGGCTGATGGGCTTACAGCCCCTCCTGCCAAAATAGCCGAAAAAAATTGCTTTTATTTCTTTCTGTTTGAGATAAATTTGCATTTTTTTTCTACTATCATTCAACAGACTAGCCACACTCTTCTGTTTAGTTCCATATTAGTGCACAGTGACGCCACATTACACCCAAAGAAGAAGAAAGGGGGTGATGGGGTTACAGACCTCTC
Organism: Maratus speciosus; assembly: GCA_963932465.1. Taxonomy (NCBI): domain Eukaryota; kingdom Metazoa; phylum Arthropoda; class Arachnida; order Araneae; family Salticidae; genus Maratus; species Maratus speciosus. Next base: position 244,625,541 of record OZ010798.1, on the reverse strand, counting down.
CGAAAATAGTTGAAAATGAAATGAAAAAAGTGCTGTTTTTTTTTCTTTTTGTTTGAGATAAATTTGTAATGCAATTGTTTTCAGCAATACAAGGAACTAGACTTTCTGGCTAGTTTCACATCAGCGCATAATTACACCACAGTATACCTAATGAGGGTAAGGGGGCTGATGGAGTTATAGGGACCTTTCGAAGTAATCAAAAATGAAAAAATTCCCTGTTTTTTTTTCTTTCTTTTGAGATAAAATTTAATTTTTTTTTTCTGCGCCGCAGCTATTCTGGTTAGTCCCATATACTAGTGCACAGTGATGCCCCAGCATACACCGAAAGAAGTCGATGGCGACGGAGGTTATGAGGTTACAGCTCCATTCCACCTCCGAAGAGATCACAGTGAAATGAAAAAAGGGCTGATATTCCTTCTTTTTCAGATACATTTGTTTTATTTTCTGGCATGCCACGAATTTGTTTCTCTTGTTAATCCAATATCCTCCTCAGTCCTACGACCAAATTTACTTGAAACCACAAAATCAATTTTCAAATGACTGAAAAATAGCTCCATGCCTGTTTTATTGGATAAATGAAAACGTATATGGTCAGTTCAAGAGAATTACAAGTAAATTCGACAAATCTAAAAGTAGTTTAATTTAAGGAGTTTTTTAATTTCGCTCACAGTCGGCGGGTGCCAAGATTGTCAATGCGGAAGAATATTAATGTACAGTAACACTACAGCTAATCGGAAGTCTATTTCGATTAAATCGGAAATCCGGTGCGGAAGAGTTGACTATACTTAAGTACTTAAATGTAGCTTATTAATTTTCATTTTTCAGTCGTATCTCCATGCAAAAAAATTGTGTTTTTTCCAGGTTTTTTTGACGAAATTTGCGTTTTTTCCGCAGTCCTTTGAAGAAAGTCACTTTTTTTTACGCACTCCTTCGTCCAAATTTGCGTTTTTTTTTTCGTGATACTGTCGAAATTTGTGTTTTTTCCGCGTTTTTTCGACGGGCTTTTGATGAAACTCAAGTTTTTTGGCAGATTTTTGCCGAAATTCACGTTTTATTTTACGAAATCCTTCGTTGAAATTTGCTTTTTTTCAGCGACTTTTTGACGAAATTCGATTTTTTTTCTCGTCTTTTTGATGAAATTCGCTTTTTTTCTATGGATCTTTGACGAAATTCGCGTTTTCTTTGACGAAAGTAGCGTTTTTTTCGCAGCTGTTTGACAAAATTCGCTTTTTTTCGCAGTCTTTTAACAAAATTCACGTTTTACTGTGGCCCTTCTTTGTAACCCTGCTTTTTCTTTTTTTGCGATCTTTAACGAAATTCGCATTTTTTCCGCTTACCTTTGACGGAATGCGTGTTTTTTTAATGATGCTTTGTCGAAATTTGCGTTTTTTCTGCGGCCCTTGGACGAAATTCGCGTTTTTTACGAGGTCATTTGCCGGAATGCGCGTTTTTTTAAGTAATCTTTCGTCGAAATTTGCGTTTTTTCCGCGGATTTTTGACGAAATTTCCGTTTTTTTCTCGTCTTTTTGATGAAATTCGTTTTTTTGGGATCCTTTGCGAAATAAGCTTTTTTTCGCAGCCCTTTGACGGAATGCGTGTTTTAAGCGATCTTTTTTCGAAATTCGCGTTTTTCCGCTACCTTTTGATGAAATTCGCATTTTTTCGAGATCCTTTGTCGAAATTTGCTTTTTTTCCGCAGCTTTTTGACGAACACGTTTTTCTGTGGCTCTTCTTTGTGACCCTGCTTTTTTTTTGCGATCCTTTAACGAAATTCGCGTTTTTTCAGCTTCCCTTTGACGGAATGCGTGTGTTTTTAGCGGTCCTTTGTCGAAATTTGCGTTTTTTCTGGGGCCCTTTGACGAAATTCGCTTTTTTTCTGTGGCCATTTGCCGAAATTCGCGTTTTTTTATGCAATCTTTCGTCGAAATTTGCGTTTTGTCCACGGCTTTTTGATGAAATTTGCACTTTTTTCTCGTCTTTTTGATGAAATTTGCGTTTTTCTGTATCCTTTTGACGAAATTTGCGTTTTTCCACTTTCATTTGAAGGAATGCGTGTTTTTTTAGCGATCCTTTGTCGAAATTTGCGTTTTTTCTGCGGCCTTTTGACGAAATTCGCGTTTTTTCCCAAGGGCATTTGCCTAAATTCGCGTTTTTTTTACGCAATCCTTCGTCGAAATTTGTGTTTTTACTTTGGATTTTTGACGAGATTCGCGTTTTTTTGCGATCTTTTACGAAATTAGCTTTTTTGTCGCAGCTCTTTGACGGAATGCGTGTTTTAAGCGATCATTTTTTCGAAATTCGCGTTTTTCCCGCGACTTTTTGAGGAAATTCGCGTTTTTTCTGCGGCCCTTTGGCGAAATTCACGTTTTTTTCGAGATTCTTTGTCGAAATTTGCTTTTTTCCGCGGCTTTTTGACGAAATTCACTTTTCCTCAGCCTTTTGACAAAATTCACGTTTTTCTGTCGCCCTTCTTTGTGGCACTGCTTTTTCTTTTTTTGCGATCCTTTAACGAAATTCGCATTTTTCCGCTGCCCTTTGACGGAATGCATGTTTTTTTAGCGATCCTTTGTTGAAATTTCCGTTTTTTCTGCGGTCCTTTGACGAAATTAGCATTTTTTCTGTGGTCATTTGCCCAAATTTGCGTTTTTTAGTCAATCCTTCATCGAAATTTTCGTTTTTTCCACGGCTTTTCGACGAAATTTGCTTTTTTTCTCGTCTTTTTGGTGAAATTTGCGGTTTTCTGCGGCCTTTTGACGAATTTCGCGTTTTTTTCCGCTTCCCTTTGACGAAATGCGTGTATTTTAGCAATCCTTTTTCGAAATTTGCGGGGTTTTTTTGGCCCTTTGACGATATTCGCGTATTTTCTGTGGTCATTTGATGAAATTCGCGCTTTTTCGGTGGCCGTATGACGAAATTCGTGTTTTTTCGCAATCCTTTGTTGAAATTTGCGTTTTTCTGCGGCTTTTTCACAAAATTAGCGTTTTTTCTCCTCTTTTTGATGAAATTTGCGCTTTTCTGCGCCCTTTTGACGAAATTCACGTTTTTCCATGTCCCTTTGACGAAATTAGCTTTTTTTGCGATCCTTTACGAAATTAGCTTTTTTTTCGCAGCCCTTTGACGGTATGCGTGTTTTTAGCGATCTTTTTTCGAAATTCGTATTTTTCCCGCAAACGTTTGATGTAATTCGCGTTTTTTCTGAGGCCTCCCAGCTAAAAATGTACTGCAGTGAAACTTTAAAAAAAATGTAGTTGGAAGACTGCGGTGATTTGGCACAAATCTCTGCAGTGTTTTTGAAGTCGACATAACTATAAATTAACCGCAGTAAATGTGTAGTTGATAACTACACACTCACCGCAGTCAATTTATAGTTATGTCGACTTCAAAAGAACTGCAGGGATTTGTGCCAAATCACCGCAGTCTCCCAACTACATTTTTTTTGCAGTTTGACTGTAGCCTTTTAAAAATTTATTAGAAAATATGGGGAGAAATGCCGGATGTGCATAACATAAATAAGTCGTATTAGGCCTTTCCAACAAAATGCCACATGATGGGTGACTCCAAAATTTAGAAAAAGTGCCCTGTTGGGGGGGGGGCAAAGTGGGGGTAGGGAAACCGGATGTGCATAACATGAATAAGTGGTATTAGGCCTTTCCAACAATATGTCACATGATGGGTGACTTCAAAATTTAGAAAAGTGCCCCCTTGGGGGGGGGGGCAAAGTGGGGTGAGGGAAGCCAGATGTGCATAACATGAATAAGTGGTATTAGACCTTTCCAACAATATGTCACATAATGGGTGACTGCAAAATTTAGAAAAGTGCCCCCCTTGAGGGGGGCAAAGTGGGGGGAGGGAAGCCGAATGTGCATAACATGAACAAGTGGTATTAGACCTTTCCAACAATATGTCACATAATGGGTGACTGCAAAATTTAGAAAAGTGCCCCCCTTGAGGGGGGCAAAGTGGGGGGAGGGAAACCGGATATGCATAACGTGAATAAGTGGTATTAGGCCTTTCCAACAATATGTCACATGATGGGTGACTTCAAAATTTAGAAAAGTGCCCCCCTTGAGGGGGGCAAAGTGGGGGAGGGAAACCTTGATATGCATAACATGAATAAGTGGTATTAGGCCTTTCCAACAATATGTCACATGATGGGTGGCTGCAAACTTTAGAAAAGTGCCCCCCTTGGGGGAGGGGGGCAAAGTGGGGTGAGGGAAGCCGGATGTGCATAACATGAATAAGTGGTATTAGACCTTTCCAACAATATGTCACATGATGGGTGACTGCAAAATTTAGAAAAGTGCCCCCTAGGGGGGGGGGGAAACCGGATGTGCACAACATGAATAAGTGCTCACAGGGCTTTCCAACAGTATGTCACAAGGCATGATGGCAAAATTTAGAAAAGTTCCCCCTTGGAGGGGGGGGGGGGCAAAGCGGGTGAGGAAAGCCGGATGTGCATAACATAAATAATTGGTGATGGGGCCTTTCTAACAAGTTACATGAGGGATGTCGGCAAAATTTTGAAAAGTGGGGGGTTGCACCACCTGGAATACATCCTCACTCCTCTATGAAATTTTTATATATTATAAATGACATTTATCGGAGGGCTCTGTAAAAAAATCCAATCTAAAAGGATGAAAATATTAAAAAAGTTCAAAAAGTAAGAGAAATAATGAAATTCTTCGATCAGCCGTGGTGAAAATCTGTGAAATTCATCCATCGACAATATGAAAAAAATCGCACGAGTTTTGCAAATCAATCGCAAGGAAGCTCCCGCACATTTCCCCGATCAGTAGAAATAAAATATTGCAAAACTCGAGAATTGGTACCGTGAAAAAAATTGCAAAAATCATTACTCACTCAATGAAAATATTTATGAAATTCCCCAGTCCATTATTGAAAAGCCCCACCAGAGGCCGAGAGGTTCTGCTCTCGAAGCTGGTAGACGGGAGGTGCTGTGTTCGATCCCAATAGCGCCCGTCGGCCTAATCTTTCAGAGTTTTCTTCGGACCTTGGTTTTCCAAGCATAAATACGGGCTAGGTTCCCTTAGAAAGACCACCCACGGAGGGCACTCCCCCCCCCCCCCGTTAGGGCCTATATCCCTCGTGCTGATAACTGGCCATCATAAACGCAACTAACAACCATTATTGAAAAAAAACAAAAACAAAAAAAAACAGAACAATTCTTCAGTCGGCTGCTTTAAAATATTGTGAAACTTGTCAACCTGTTGCAGAAATCAATCGTGAAATTCATCAATCGAGACAAAACTCACAAGATTCTTCAGTTGGTGGCATTAAAAAATGTGAAATTTGTCGACCGATTGCAGCTGAAAAACTGCTAAATAAGTCACATTAACTGATAATTGAAAAATAGTTATTGCATAATAACATTAAATGGGGGGAAAAATCGCAAAATTCAATCTGTCACAGGAAAACATTGCAAAATTTTATTGATAAAAAATAGAGCTGTACTGAGTACTCGGTAAATACTGAGTATTCGGCATACTCGGCAAAATTTTGGCCGAGTACTCGGCCAATATCGAGTAGTTGTAAGAATTTCAAACTGATCAGTAAAAAGTTATTCGAATATCAATGTATAATATATGTAATAATTCATAAAACTATTTACTCAGTATTTAACAATATGTGTACAAAATATAGAAAAAGTTAAGCAAAAACCCCTCATAAAATAATTCAAGATTAAAATTTAGTTTCACACATACAAATAAAAGTAAGTTTTTCTTATTACACAACTACTCGGTATTCGGTCGAGTAGTCAGTGGCCGAGTACTCGGTACTCGGCCAAAGTACTACTCGGTACACCACTAATAAAAAAGGAGTCTAAGAAAACCAATTCAAATTATTTTTTGTGAACAAGGTACATGAATGCAAGAAAAAAATTTAGGTGCCAATGGGCAGTCTCTCACCACTAAATTTTATTTGTTATTTTTTGTCTAATATTTCACCTAAATTTTTTGTAAGAATTTAAGTGAAGAGAACTAATAAAATTTAGTGGTGAGAAACTGCCTGCTGGCGCCTAGATTTTTATACTTCTGTTCTGCGAGTGCCCTTTTTTAAAAATTCGCACACAGCAGTCCTTTTTTCTAGAATCATCACTATCCTAGTGTTGATTCTAGATAAAAAGGGCCACTGAGCGGAAATGTTTAAAAAACAGCACACTTGTACCTTGTCGCTTGCAGGGAAAATCTGAAAAAGTGGTCTGAAAGTCGAAATTCATTCATCGACCATATGATAAAAATCCCACGAGTTTCACAAATCAGTATCAAGAAAAAACTACATTTTACCAGTAGATAGAAATATAATATTGCAAAATTTGTCAATCAGTTGCATGAAAAAAAAACTGAAAATAGTCATTAAGTCGTCAGAAAATTTGGTGAAATTTGCCAGTTGATTGTTGGACAAAAAAGAGAAATCCTTTAGTTGGGGATTTTGATCAAAAATTTACCTTAACACTTTGGCTGCCCCCATTTTTCAAAATCTGTTCCCAGGCACCGAATGCGTGACTTAGAGATCTGCACGGGCAGTCCCGTGGCCCCAGAGTTGATTTCAGGGGGTGGACAGGAGGACTCTCATTGCCTTGGAAGGAATGTGTGTGTCCCCTCCCCGGACCACCCCCTGAAATCAACTCTGGGGCCACGGGTCTGCCCATGCAGATCTCTTAAGCCACACATTCGGTGCCTGGGAACAGATTTTGAAAAATGGGCGGCAGCCAAAGTGTTAACGTAAATTTAAGGATACTGTCATTGGTTTAACATTAGCTTGTGAGTATTGTAACATGACAGTGTACTAAGCTCATTGAATATCCTCCTATGCAAAAAAAAAAAAAAACATTTAAAAGAAAAATTAAGGATATTGTCATTGGTTTAACATTAGCTTGTGAGTATTATAACATGACAGTGTACTAAGCTCATTCAATATCCTCCTATGCACAAAAAACATTTAAAATAATTAAGGATATTTTCAGTGGTTTAACATTAGCTTGTGTGTATTGTAACATGACGGTGTACTAAGCTCACACAAATCAGTATCAAGAAAAAACTAAATTTTACCAGTGGGTAGAAATATAATATTGCAAAATTTGTCAATCAGTTGCATGAAAAAAAACTGAAAATAGTCATTAAGTCGTCAGAAAATTTGGTGAAATTTGCCAGTTGATTGTTGGACAAAAAAGAGAAATCCTTTAGTTGGGGATTTTGATCAAAAATTTACCTTAACACTTTGGCTGCCCCCATTTTTCAAAATCTGTTCCCAGGCACCGAATGCATGACTTAGAGATCTGCACGGGCAGTCCCGTGGCCCCAGAGTTGATTTCAGGGGGTGGACAGGGGGGGCTCTCATTGCTTTGGAAGGAATGTGTGTGTCCCCTCCCCGGACCACCCCCTGAAATCAACTCTGGGGCCACGGGTCTGCCCATGCAGATCTCTTAAGCCACGCATTCGGTGCCTGGGAACAGATTTTGAAACATGGGCGGCAGCCAAAGTGTTAACGTAAATTTAAGGATATTGTCATTGGTTTAACATTAGCTTGTGAGTATTGTAACATGACAGTGTACTAAGCTCATTGAATATCCTCCTATGCAAAAAAAAAAAAAAAAACATTTAAAAGAAAAATTAAGGATATTGTCATTGGTTTAACATTAGCTTGTGAGTATTATAACATGACAGTGTACTAAGCTCATTCAATATCCTCCTATGCACAAAAAACATTTAAAATAATTAAGGATATTTTCAGTGGTTTAACATTAGCTTGTGTGTATTGTAACATGACGGTGTACTAAGCTCACACAAATCAGTATCAAGAAAAAACTAAATTTTACCAGTGGGTAGAAATATAATATTGCAAAATTTGTCAATCAGTTGCATGAAAAAAAACTGAAAATAGTCATTAAGTCGTCAGAAAATTTGGTGAAATTTGCCAGTTGATTGTTGGACAAAAAAGAGAAATCCTTTAGTTGGGGATTTTGATCAAAAATTTACCTTAACACTTTGGCTGCCCCCATTTTTCAAAATCTGTTCCCAGGCACCGAATGCATGACTTAGAGATCTGCACGGGCAGTCCCGTGGCCCCAGAGTTGATTTCAGGGGGTGGACGGGGGGGCTCTCATTGCTTTGGAAGGAATGTGTGTGTCCCCTCCCCGGACCACCCCCTGAAATCAACTCTGGGGCCACGGGTCTGCCCATGCAGATCTCTTAAGCCACGCATTCGGTGCCTGGGAACAGATTTTGAAAAATGGGCGGCAGCCAAAGTGTTAACGTAAATTTAAGGATATTGTCATTGGTTTAACATTAGCTTGTGAGTATTATAACATGACAGTGTACTAAGCTCATTCAATATCCTCCTATGCACAAAAAACATTTAAAATAATTAAGGATATTTTCAGTGGTTTAACATTAGCTTGTGTGTATTGTAACATGACGGTGTACTAAGCTCACACAAATCAGTATCAAGAAAAAACTACATTTTACCAGTGGATAGAAATATAATATTGCAAAATTTGTCAATCAGTTGCATGAAAAAAAAACTGAAAATAGTCATTAAGTCGTCAGAAAATTTGGTGAAATTTGCCAGTTGATTGTTGGACAAAAAAGAGAAATCCTTTAGTTGGGGATTTTGATCAAAAATTTACCTTAACACTTTGGCTGCCCCCATTTTTCAAAATCTGTTCCCAGGCACCGAATGCGTGACTTAGAGATCTGCACGGGCAGTCCCGTGGCCCGAGAGTTGATTTCAGGGGGTGGACAGGAGGACTCTCATTGCCTTGGAAGGAATGTGTGTGTCCCCTCCCCGGACCACCCCCTGAAATCAACTCTGGGGCCACGGGTCTGCCCATGCAGATCTCTTAAGCCACACATTCGGTGCCTGGGAACAGATTTTGAAAAATGGGCGGCAGCCAAAGTGTTAACGTAAATTTAAGGATACTGTCATTGGTTTAACATTAGCTTGTGAGTATTGTAACATGACAGTGTACTAAGCTCATTGAATATCCTCCTATGCAAAAAAAAAAAAAAAACATTTAAAAGAAAAATTAAGGATATTGTCATTGGTTTAACATTAGCTTGTGAGTATTATAACATGACAGTGTACTAAGCTCATTCAATATCCTCCTATGCACAAAAAACATTTAAAATAATTAAGGATATTTTCAGTGGTTTAACATTAGCTTGTGTGTATTGTAACATGACGGTGTACTAAGCTCACACAAATCAGTATCAAGAAAAAACTAAATTTTACCAGTGGGTAGAAATATAATATTGCAAAATTTGTCAATCAGTTGCATGAAAAAAAACTGAAAATAGTCATTAAGTCGTCAGAAAATTTGGTGAAATTTGCCAGTTGATTGTTGGACAAAAAAGAGAAATCCTTTAGTTGGGGATTTTGATCAAAAATTTACCTTAACACTTTGGCTGCCCCCATTTTTCAAAATCTGTTCCCAGGCACCGAATGCATGACTTAGAGATCTGCACGGGCAGTCCCGTGGCCCCAGAGTTGATTTCAGGGGGTGGACAGGGGGGGCTCTCATTGCTTTGGAAGGAATGTGTGTGTCCCCTCCCCGGACCACCCCCTGAAATCAACTCTGGGGCCACGGGTCTGCCCATGCAGATCTCTTAAGCCACGCATTCGGTGCCTGGGAACAGATTTTGAAACATGGGCGGCAGCCAAAGTGTTAACGTAAATTTAAGGATATTTTCATTGGTTTAACATTAGCTTGTGAGTATTGTAACATGACAGTGTACTAAGCTCATTGAATATCCTCCTATGCAAAAAAAAAAAAAAAAACATTTAAAAGAAAAATTAAGGATATTGTCATTGGTTTAACATTAGCTTGTGAGTATTATAACATGACAGTGTACTAAGCTCATTCAATATCCTCCTATGCACAAAAAACATTTAAAATAATTAAGGATATTTTCAGTGGTTTAACATTAGCTTGTGTGTATTGTAACATGACGGTGTACTAAGCTCACACAAATCAGTATCAAGAAAAAACTAAATTTTACCAGTGGGTAGAAATATAATATTGCAAAATTTGTCAATCAGTTGCATGAAAAAAAACTGAAAATAGTCATTAAGTCGTCAGAAAATTTGGTGAAATTTGCCAGTTGATTGTTGGACAAAAAAGAGAAATCCTTTAGTTGGGGATTTTGATCAAAAATTTACCTTAACACTTTGGCTGCCCCCATTTTTCAAAATCTGTTCCCAGGCACCGAATGCATGACTTAGAGATCTGCACGGGCAGTCCCGTGGCCCCAGAGTTGATTTCAGGGGGTGGACGGGGGGGCTCTCATTGCTTTGGAAGGAATGTGTGTGTCCCCTCCCCGGACCACCCCCTGAAATCAACTCTGGGGCCACGGGTCTGCCCATGCAGATCTCTTAAGCCACGCATTCGGTGCCTGGGAACAGATTTTGAAAAATGGGCGGCAGCCAAAGTGTTAACGTAAATTTAAGGATATTGTCATTGGTTTAACATTAGCTTGTGAGTATTATAACATGACAGTGTACTAAGCTCATTCAATATCCTCCTATGCACAAAAAACATTTAAAATAATTAAGGATATTTTCAGTGGTTTAACATTAGCTTGTGTACTTATTGTAACATGACGGTGTACTAAGCTCACACAAATCAGTATCAAGAAAAAACTAAATTTTACCAGTGGGTAGAAATATAATATTGCAAAATTTGTCAATCAGTTGCATGAAAAAAAACTGAAAATAGTCATTAAGTCATCAGAAAAATTCGTGAAATTTGCCAGTTGATTGTTGGACAAAAAAGAGAAATTCTTTAGTCGGGGATTTTGATCAAAAATTTACCTTAACACTTTGGCTGCCGCCCATTTTTCGAAATCTGTTCCCAGGCACCGAATGCGTGACTTAGAGATCTGCACGGGCAGACCCGTGGCCCCAGAGTTGATTTCAGGGGGTGGCCCGGGGGGGGGGGGCTCTCATTGCTCTAGAAGGAATGTCCCCCACCCCGGACCACCCCCTGAAATCAACTCTGGGGCCACGGGTCTGCCCGTGCAGATCTCTAAGTCACGCATTCGGTGCCTGGGAACAGATTTTGAAAAAAGGGCAGCAACCAAAGTGTTAACGTAAATTTTGTCATTTGTTTAACATTAGCTTGTGAGTATTGTAACATGACTGTGTACTAAGCTCATTCAATGTCCTCCTATGCACACAAAAAAAAAAACATTTAAAATAATTAAGGATATTTTCAGTGGTTTAACATTAGCTTGTGTGTAGTGTAACATGACGGTGTACTAAGCTCACACAAATCAGTATCAAGAAAAAACTAAATTTTACCAGTGGGTAGAAATATAATATTGCAAAATTTGTCAATCAGTTGCATGAAAAAAAACTGAAAATAGTCATTAAGTCTAGGGATTGACCGAATACCGAATAGTCGATTCAGTATTCGGCATGTAAACCGAATATTCGGCTTCGGCTGAATACTTTGAAGTATTCGGCCGAATAATTGCAGATAAGTATTTTCTTAGAAGTAGAAGAATTCTCTTTTACTTAGAAGTAGAATAGGCTAAATGGTGAGTTTCAATATTATGTGCATGAGTTCAAAGTTCAGCTGCACTACCAGAAACAAGTCAAAGGCCATTTTTAATTACAAAAAAACTTTTTTTTTCTTTCCTAAAATAGTCTATATAGGGCTGAAATCAGAACAACTGTCTACGATATAGGAAAAAAAAGTAAGGAATATGGGCATCTTTCAATTACCATTTAATTTTAATTATTTCTACATTAGTTTTTTCAATTTAAATTTATTTAATGTGTATTCTCTTTAATATACACCTCAAATAAGTATATCAGAGTTCATTTCTGTATATCTAAGGTTTATATTAAAGAAAATACATGCATCAAATAAGTATACTCCTATGCCTATCCTATAGCTTTTATAACCATTAAAATTAAAATCGCTCAAATTTATCTTCATCACCACAGTGATAAATATTAATCAAAATATAAATATGTATCAATAATTTCTCAGAAAATAGTTAAATGTACAAATTGATATACCTTTTGTATTTGAGAACATTCCAATTCAATATGTATATAATTAGACAATCAGTAAATAAGCTTAATGACAACATTGTTTCTTTTTATTTGGATGAACTTTTGTTTTTCTGAGAATCCTTATCCTTAATAATAGCCTGTATAGTTTAATACTTTCATTGGGTTAATTTGGATATTGACTAGTGATAAAATAATAAAAAATAAGTGATGGGTTAATGAATTTGTGAGTTGAAAGAAGTCATTAAATTTTTTTGTGTAATTAGATTTAAGAATAAAAATGTAACTGAATTAAATTATTAAGAATTTAATTTTAATTAAAGTTTATTAAAAAAGCTAATATATGCAAAAATGTGTATTAAAAATTTTGGTACTTTTCGGTTAGCCGGGCGCCAGTGTTATATTTACATTCATATATATGCACATATATGTACATATATATATGTACACGCACACACATAAATATATAAACATATGTATACATATGTGTGCATATATATGTATATATGAATGTAAATATAACACTGGCGCCCGGCTAACCGAAAAGTACCAAAATTTTTAAGTATTCAGCTGCCGAATACCGAATATTCGGTGTACACTTTGACCGAAGCTTCGGTATTCGGTATTCGGCAAAATTGCTGATTCGGTCAATCCCTAAAGTCATCAGAAAAATTTGTGAAATTTGCCAGTTGATTGTTGGACAAAAAAGAGAAATCCTTTAGTTGGGATTTTGATCAAAATTTTACCTTAACACTTTGGCTGCCGCCCATTTTTGAAAATCTGTTCCCAGGCACCGAATGCGTGACTTAAAGATCTGCACGGGCAGACCCGTGGCCCCAGAGTTGATTTCAGGGGATGGGCAAGGGGGGGGGGGGCTCTCATTGCTCTGGAAGGAATGTCCCCCCCCCCCCGGACCACCCCCTGAAATCAACTCTGGGGCCACAGGTCTGCCCGTGCAGATCTCTAAGTCACGCATTCGGTGCCTGGGAACAGATTTTGAAAAATGGGCGGCGGCCAAAGTGTTAACGTAAATTTAAGGATATTGTCATTTGTTTAACATTAGCTTGTGAGTATTGTAACATGACAGTGTACTAAGCTCATTCAATGTCCTCCTATGCACAAAAAAAACATTTAAAATAATTAAGGATATTTTCAGTGGTTTAACATTAGCTTGTGTGTATTGTAACATGACGGTGTACCAAGCTCATTCAATATCCTTCTTAATAAATGAAAAAATCATTTAAAAAATTTAAACGCATATGAAAACTCTGTCATGTGGAAAAAAAAATAATTCTTCGATCGCTTGCAGGGAAAATCTGAAAAAGTGCTCTGAAAGTCTAAATTCATTCATCGACCATATGATAGAAATCCCACGAGTTTCACTAATCAGTATCAAGAAAAAACTAAATTTTAACAGTGGGTAGAAATATAATATTGCAAAATATTGCCTTTATTATTTGATTCTGAGAAGTGTCATAATTGACGAAAAAAACTAATTTGGCCCTATTACCATTCAGAAGTGTAAATTTTCTTTTTAAAATAACACAATTCATATGATAGTAAAAAAAGATTGCTTCATTTAAAAAATTTAATATTTTACATAATTAGTGAGTATGTACTCATTAAATAAAAATTATTATTAACACTATGTTATGTTATTAACACAATGTGTCTAACCGCTTTGTATTACATAAAACTGTTTCATTCCTAAAAAGAAAATAAGTTACTTACCTGTGAAATGTTATGCACTTATTGTAGGTATCCTAGGCAGCCATCAATTTATAATTTGAAGTTCAGTATTTATTTTTTGTGTAACTGAACATCAAAACATACTTTAATACAAAGCACAGATAAGTATCTGTGTAAGATATATAAAAATTCTGAAACTTTTAATCTAAAAGAACATACTGATTGAAGCTAAATCTGAAATAAAACATTGTTAATTACTATAAATAGATAAGTGCACTAAATCAAGTAAAATCGAACTATCTGGATAACTATCTGGATTGTCAGAAACAAAATTTTATCAAATGTTTTGGATGACATTTGAATTTAATTAATCCTGTTTATATGAAATGGACCTAATTTTTTTTTTTTTTCGCATGCATTAACCGTTAATAGTACAATCTCATCTAGATTTGAAATACTAACGATGATTGTACAAAAATTGCGACGGTTTATAAATCGTTATCACTTTATTCAAATTAATTCAATCGTGTGGATCTGAAATTAATTTCTTTCGATTGAGAATGTAAAAATACCCATACAGCCACTTTATTTCAATAAACAGTGGTGATATTTTTCGCCAAACTGCAAAATAAATGAACTTCTGTGGTACTCCGCGCCGATTTTCATAAACAAGCCGGCGTTTCCGTGAGTTGAGGTGTTTCTTTAATGCTTCTCCTGCAGTTGCAACGAAACCATGGGGTTAGACATTCAGCTGTAAGGGGTTGAAAAATAAATCATATGTCCAAATGAGAAATTTAAATAAAATAAAGTAAGAAAATTATACTATTTTTTTGTTGTTCTTCTTTGTTTTTATGAGGTAAAAGTGGAAAACTGGAAGTTATATGTATGTCCGATATGGAAGAAAGACAATTTATGCAATATGCAATGAGTAAACCCATCTGTGTTTCTAATTTCTAATCATGGGCGACATATAAAAGAATGGTTGGGCCACTGTCCCTCTCGATTTTGAAATTTATCTAATTAAATTTCCTTTTTCTTCGATTTTGAAAAACATAGTAAATTTTTTTCGAGTAATTTAAAATAAAAGAGGAACTAAAAACTAGTTATGAAGATAGTGCGGCAGTGAGCAAGGGAGACCTATTGCCCCTACCTTGATTTTAAAATTTAATTAATAAGAATTTCTTTTCTTCTGTTTTCAAAAACATTATGTAAATATTTTGAGTAACTTAAAATGAAAATAAATAAGAAATTTTCAGTTAAGGGGTGTTGTTGGTGTTGTTGGTGGTGGTGTGAGTGTGTGTGTGTGTGGGGGGGGGGGGGGTGAAACTCATTGCCCCTTCCTGGATTTTGAAATTTAATTAGCAATTTTTTTCTCCAATTTACAAAAACATAGTAAAATTTATTCTTTTCGAATAACTTAAAATAAAGGAACTAAGAACTTTCTGTTAGGGGAAGGGGGCATATGTGAGTCATTGCCCCTCCCTCGATTTTAAATTGTAACTATTTTTTTTCTCTGATTTTTGAAAAACATAGTGAAATTTGATCTTTTCTCTTATCTTAAAATAAAAGAATAACTAAGAATTTTCTCATATGGGAACGAAGTTAGAAGAGAGCTATTGCCCCTCCCTAAATTTAAAAATTTAATTAATTAAATATTCTTTTTCTTTTGTTTTCAAAAACATAGTAAAGTTTATACTTTTCGAGTAACTCTCAATAGAAAAATGAGAAATTTTACATTAAGAGGTAGGGAGGGGGGTGAGAGGTTCATTGCCCTCCCCTCCCTGGATTTTAAAATGTAACTAATAAAAAAATTTTTCCACTTTTGAAAAGTAGTAAAATTTATTCTTTTCGACTAACTAAAAATAAAGAAACTAAGAATTTCCTGTTAGGGGAAGGGGCATAGCTGAGCGATTGCCCCTCCCTTGAATTTAAATGTTAACTATTTTCTTCGCTTTTGAAAAACATACTGAATTTTTTTTTAATTATCTTAGAATAAAAGAGGAATTAAGAATTTTCAGTTAGGGATAGGGTAGGGGGTAGGAGAAAACTATTGCCCCTTCCTGGATTTCAAAAGTTAATTAAAATTTCCTTTTCTTCTATTTCAAAAACATAGTAAAATGTATACTTTTCGAATAATTTACAATAAAAAAAATGAAGAAATTTCTCATTTCCCGCCCCCCCCCCCCTGGCTTTTGAAATTTAATTAATATTTTTTTTCTCCGATTTTGAAAAAAAAAAAAAAATAGCAAAATTTATTCGTTTAGAGTAAGTTAAAAAAAAAACTAAGAATTTTCCGTTGTGGGCAGGGGCACAGGTGGGTTGATGCCACTGCCCCTCCCTCGATTTTGAAATTTAACTAATTTTTTTTCTCTGATTTTGAAAATCATAGTGAAATTTAATTTTTTTTCTCTGATTTTGAAAATCATAGTGAAATTTAATTTTTTTTATCTTAGCTTAAAATGAAAGAGGAACTAAAAATTTTGCGTTAGGTAGGAATGTGACTTTCAATTAAGTCCTTAAAAGTCTTGGAAAGAGTATTAATTATCATTAGTATATAAAAAGTGTGTTTCATAACATGCAACTCTCACAAAATCAAAACAATTTTAAACACTTTAGAAAATTCGGGATATATCACACAATCATACAGCATTGTGTATTGCAAAAGTATCTTACAGTAACTGCTGTTATACTGTAGTTACTATTATAATAATCATACTTACAAAATTAAGACCTGTAAAGTTCTTCAGAAACTGCAGTCAGACTGCAGATACATCACCGAAAATTTTTGTGAATTAATTGCTATAAAATCACTTGAAATTCACTGCCGTTTTACTGTAGACATAAAGTCTTACTATTTTTTAAATTTTGGGTTGAAAAAATACTTGTCAATAACTGGAAAATAACTGAAGTTTTTTTACTGTTGATATTGCACTACAAAAAAAACTACAGTTGACCGTAGAAAAACTTGAAAAATACATCATTTCTGTAAAAAAACTACAGTTCATTTTTAGCTGGGCTTATGGCGAAATTCGGGATTTTTCTGTGCCCATTTGACGAAATTAGCGTTTCCTCCGCGAGCATTTGACGAAATTTGACTGTTTCTTCGCAATCCTTTGACAAACTTCGCATTTTATCCGTGGCCCTATGACAAAATTTCGGTTTTTTCCTTTTCGAATCCTTTAAAAAAATTGGAGATTTAAAAAATTTGACGATTGATGAAATTGTTTTTTTTCGGCGACCATGTCAAAAATCGCTATTTTTTTAAGTCCAAATTTTTGGACTAGACAAAATTTTTCAAATTTTCGGAAAATTCGGAACAAAGTCACCCCTGCCCCCCCTCCCCTTGCTACGGCCTTATTGGCAAAAATGATTTCTGTTTATAACACAATTCAACGTGTTTCGTAAGATTTAGAACATTATGGAAATTTAAGTCAGCCCCCCCCCCCCCCGAAATAAAATCCTGGCTACGCCACTGATTTAAGTCACCCCCCCCCGAAATAAAATCCTGCGTACGCCACTGAAATCATGTAATATTCCAAAATTTCTTGATATATCTGAGAGTTAACCTCTTCGTAGACGATACATAACTTTCCAGGTCCTTCTGCACTCATGCAACCCCAAACCATGACACTAGCAGCAAATTTTACGGAACGTTTAAGGCATTCTTTATCAAATGCTTCTTGCTTCATTCTCCAAACTCGAACACCTTGATTACCATATGAAGCACAAAACATACTTTCATCACTAAATAATATATTTTTCCAATCTTCTTCGCTCCATAAATGTCTTGATTTACACCAATTCAATCTTATACGCTTTTGTTTTACAGTCATGACAGGTTTTGCTTTCGATACACGAGATTCAAACTTAAATTTCTGGATGTGTCTTAATGTTGTCGATGTAGAAACTTCAACTCCTTCTTTTTTCCATTTTCGGTGCAAGAATCGCACACTTTTAAAACGGTTTTTCTTAACTATACGCTTCAGTTTCCTGTCATCTCTAGCAGATGTTTTTGGTTTTCGGCCGCCATTTTGGCGATTATTTTGAAATTTTCCCTTTTTTTAATATTGTATTAGTATTTTACTAACGCTTGATTGCGATCAATGTAAATAATTCGCTATATAACATTGATTTTTACCGTGGCGATACAAATCAACCATACGAAGTTTAACCCTTTATCTGCTGCATTATGATCTACTGAAATTTTTTTCATGTAATATTTTTTTTTCAGTTACTACAATGAAAATTAAACGATAAACATAAAAAAAATACTCACCCGCGAGAAAGTTAATTATTTAAAGGTAATTAATTAAAGTGGTACTTTAAAGTACCGTCAGTACACAATGACTAAAATATCGTAACAGAAAACGCGCAAGGTATTTCAAATGGCACCAGAAAATATTTTCGATGTAATAAGTATGCGTAACATAGGCTTTTCCTTATTTACAAATAAATCTTTGCATATTCCAGTGCCAGTCATTTATTTCAACACTTTAGAATTGAAAAAGCTTTGCCTCTGAAAGGGTTTAAAAAAAAACTATTTTTTTAAGTTTCGATCTTGTTAGCAGTCCTGGTGACATCTATATTCCAGGGACAACACGTTCTCTCGCATTTCCACATATGCAATATATGAATTTAGATATGCCATTTCTAGCATAGCAAAAACGAGCCGGTACCGCAATTTTTTTCAATTTCCTATACAAAATAACAATAAAACAGCAAAGAAATACCAGGGAAATCATTACTACACTATATTTTACTAATTACACTTTAAAGCAGATGAAAAGGTTGGATAACTACACAGACGAAAAGTAAACAAGAAGTTTTTCTCCAACACCCAGTGTACTGACGGTACTTATAAGTACCACCGAGTAATTCAACTGTTAAATCAAATGCATACACCGTTCACCTAAAATAGCTAGTAAAACTGTATTCTACGATCGTAATGAACACATAAAAAAAAATCCATCACTTATCTTATATCCTTTACTGTGTTTGCAGCAATAAAAAGACGAGCGTGACAATCTGTACAAAATGTCGGCACAAAACCCATCGTCTGTGTCAAAGATAGCCTCCTTCCTCGCTAAAATAACAAATCTAGAACTACTGCTGCCATGTATCCGGATAAAGTGGAGTTAAAAGAGTGTTTTTGCAAAGTACCATTAGAATATTAGTAATATTCACTTTGGGATGAAAGTTTAAAGTGAGTAGTACTTATAAGTACCGTCAGTAGATAAAGGGTTAATAGATTCAGGAATATCACTCACACGACCCATTTTAAGACGAAAAAGCAAACAAACTGCAAAAAAGAATACTGATTTTAAATAAAATCGTCTGAATTTAATCAATGATGCCATCAGTTATGAAGTGGTGATAATTAAAGGAAAATTAATGTGAAATATTCTAATATTTTGACTTTTCAAAATATTTTTTTTAATTAATCTTTTTAAAAATGATATTAATTTTAAGATAATAAATAAGTTTAACCAACAATACGTTCTTAATAAAAAATATCGTTTGCATATTTGCATTAAAAGACATTAAATTACCAAAGCATATTTTCAATTTGTAAAAAAAAAAAAGTAATTATTCTAATATTTTGAATATGAGCTGTAGAATGAGAATTTATTGTTATATCGAGTTGAAAGAAAAGCCAATTTTAAGCGAGAGTAGCTCGGTCTTCCCCGCTGGTTGAAATCTAATATATAAAATGAAAATTTATCTGTCTGTAATGCTATACAAATCCACAGTTTGGAAGCCAGAATTGTGAAATGTTATGTACATGTGTAAACACGGCCGAGGCAAATAATGCAATCCGGAAGCGAAATAATTTATAGTTAACTTTTAATTAATAAAAAACCAGCAATTTCAAATCAAATTTAAACATTTTTCGTTATAGCAGCTGCCAACAATTAAAAATTCACAATAAAATCCCTTTTTTTTTCATGTTCAACCGCGCGAGTTCTTTAACCAATGTCAGATATATATATATTAGTACGCCACGCAGCAATACTAAAAAGGTGTAGCGGGTATTACCATAATTCTTTTACCTCACATGCAAATAATTAGATATTATTTAATTGAGCTTAATTATTACATTTAAAAAAAAAAAATAAAGGCAAACATTTTATCACAAACATCAACAAAACTTTTTATTCTACTTATTCCCTTATTCCAAAGATATCGTATTATCGTCTGCTGCCATAGTAACATGATAAATTAAATTTCATTAAAAATGCGCAGTAGTAGAAAAATATATTACTAAATCGAATAGTTATTTTTAATTTTTGTTTTAGAATTAAATTCATGAATTCCCGTGCATAGAACGGGTTAAACAGCTAGTAATAAATAATTAATTAATCTTCTACATTATTCCGTCTAAATATTCAACTATCTCTTCACCCAGGAAATAATCATTAAAACTTACGATTAAATTATTCTTTATTAAAAAGTTATTAAATTTAAAATCAATAAAAATATTACAATTTTTAAATCATTTAAAATTATTAATTTTTATTAAAATTAACAAAGAAAAAGATTGTTACATTAAACTCGTCTAATCAAATTCGCCCAGTCGAGTGTCGCTAAATTCTAGATTGTATGTTTGCCATTCTTTGGACAAAAACGTCTGTCTAAGCATGCATTCTTTGTCCTGCAATACTGGACCAATAAAATTTACTTTTAAATTGTATGTATCATTGAATAATCTATATAAAGATAATAAAATGTATGACAAATATCACCTCTTTCATATTTAATGTGTATAATTATTTTTAATTTCGTAAAATCTTCTAACCTTTATGATATTTTAAACATTCATTTTATTTTTTATTGCGTTCGCGGTTATGTGAAAGGTAGAACTCATTTTTTCTCACGAAGGAACATTTAAAAAGAAAAACCTAGAGCAACAATTATTATTATTTTATACAGAAGGAATGTTATTTAAAATTGTATAGAGAGACTCGGGGTACCTAGCAAGATAATTGGCGCTGGGTGCCGTTTGCCCGTTGGTTGCGCCTGCTCGCATGTTCCAATACCTACTCGATTCAGATCCAAAACCGTTCTGCTTCGCGCACCAAATTCAAATATCAAGACCAACTGACCTTGAAAGTCTTGGACGCGTTAGTCGATGAATTAAAATTTTATTCTAAATTATTTTGGCGTGAGTGTTTATTAGTTATCTGGTATATCGTCTGTCTGTAGAAACCCAGCTCGAATCCAAGCAGCGGAACGTTTAAATAAATAGAAGTTTTTAGTTTTAATAAATAATCTGAATGAAAAAAAATCCCTGCCGGCTCGGGCCTACAGGCGGAGGTAGATTTCGAAGTTAAGTACTAAATTCACCAACAAAACTTAAATCAAGATTAGAAATAAACCCAGTTCCTTCACTAAGAATGAGCTCTAGGGAGCTAAACATTTTGTGAAAATTGTAATATACACGAATACACACACGCATGTATATAGAATAGGTTTAAAAATGGCTAAAACAAATTCAGAGAACCTCAAAATGAGAACCTAATGTTAATATTTTCATAGTCGGGTTTTTATCATGTTTTAATACGTTTCTTCAAACTCACATGACGTTAAATATTCGCCTGCTGAGGTCCATTATATTTCCAATATGACGCAATATATATATTTTTTAATTCGTCAAACTATTTATTTCATTTTGAGTTTTCATGCGGAAATCTTGCTCTAAAAAACTTATAACGTAATATTCAATTTGTTTTCAATTCGTCAAACTATTTATTTAATTTAATTTTTCACGTGAAACCTTGCAATAGAAAAGCAATTGTTGTGGTGAGAATTTTATTGCTCTTTTTTTATTGTTGGCAACTGTTATAACGAAAAATATTTATTTTTTCCTGTCATTGTTGTGTAAGAGCTGGTTTTATCAGAATCATGTTAAGACGGTATTCAAAATTTTGAGCCCTCCTTATTTCCATTCCCTTGGGCCGATTTTGCCCATTTTCAATCCCCGCCGAGATATTAACTATGTGAAAGTTGTTGGCGAGTTTGAAGAAGATCCGTGCATAATTGCGACTTTTATCGTGCGGACAAAATTTAGTACATACATACATATATATATAAACTTTTTAGGTGGGGGTGGTTTTGGGTTCCTGGGGTCCTATAATGAAAAGTTATGAAGGAATTTTTCAAAAGTCGCACCATGGTAACGACTGCAATAGGTAGTATTTCTTACGAAATCTACCTAAAATGGAAAGTTTCTATTTTTTAATATTTATTTAAGTTGTAAAAACTCACTTTAATGAAAAAATGGAAAGTATCTATCTTTAAATGTTAATTTAAATTAAGTTATAAATATAATAAATAAATAAGTTAAGTTATAATAAAAATTAATTTATAAAAAATAAATTTAAGCAATATTAGCAATTTATATGATGAACATTTTTGTATATATTTTTGTGTTATAGTGATTGGGGTTTTAATGAATCGCATGCACTTTTGAGATTTCTACACAACGAAGTCAATGCATGCAGCGATTTGATTTTTTCTTTTTAGTTTTCATGGGTGCAAAGCTCTCATACATGATAAAAAATAATTTACAAAGTTTAGAAATCCTGGCATAAACATACTAACATTGTTAAAAGAGATTTTGCGTACAAAAGTGCAATTTGTTTTATTATATTTCAAAAAAAAAAAAATAATAATAATAATAATAATAAAGAAATATATATAAACGTGCGTAAATTATATTTATGTACATATTTATATATTTTTGGAATTAATCAGACTCATTATTAAACAGTGTTGTATGCATCAAAAATACACGTCGAATAATGCAGTCGATCGCCGCTTGATCACGAAATACATTTTGTTTTCATCTATGATGTCGCAATTTCTGTTTTGTATTCTTTTCTACCCCAGGGGGTTCCAAAAGTGCCAGGTTGTTTTCATGTGTTTTTTACACCATACCATATCTTTCTTAATTTTACTCAGAACTTCTTAAATGAGACATCATTTTAAAAGCATTAATTGCGTAATAACTAATTACTTTCGCTACCCTTCCCTTCCGCACACACACACACACACACACATTGCTCCTTTTTTATTTTTTCTCAAATATTCTGTTTTTAATTTCAGTTTTCTGACAACCGCACTATACGTATTATTGTTTCTTGATTGCAAAATAACTAAAGTTTTCATCTCCGATGTCGCAATCGCTGAATTTGTATTCTTTTGAACCCCATGGTGCTTCAAAAGTGCCTGGCTGTTTTTTGCCATTTTTTGAGTAACTCTTAATTTTACCCGGAATTTAACAAATCAGACATCATTTTAAAGCATTAAATGCGTACTAACTAATTAGTTCCGCACACTGTAAAACCATAAATTATCCTGTTGCTTATGATCTTAATAGAAATTCTATATTTTAATTTAAATGTCATAGATTGTACCTTATCAATACCATATGATTTTATTCTAAAACACCATAGATTATACTAGATAAATGCCATAAGATCTCGTTTGAAAACACCATAGATTGTGACATACAAATTCCATAAAATTTCATTAAAAAATGCCTCAGAATGTACCATTACAAGTGCCATAAGATTTCATTGAGAAACACCATACAAATGCCATAAGATTTCATACCAAAAACTCCGTTGACGTTTACCGTAGTGCCATAAAAATGACCATACACATAATGTTTATATGGTTTTCCATAGATATTTTTTACCTTAGGCAAAAAACCATAATATTTCATTTCTGGTTTTTTTTATGGCAATTCTATGTCATTTTTTGAAGGGTTACCAATGTACGTAAACAAAGACACATTATTTAAAAATTTTTTAATGATAAATTATTATTATTTGTATATTTTATCATTCATAAACATAAAAAGCCACAATTTTGCAGCATTCAAAGTTTTTTTTTTTTTTTTTTTTTTTTTTAATTGACTTGCGTATAAGTCTGAAACCAAATTTGCTTGCGAAAATTATCAGAAATTCCTCGACTTGTACGCGAGTATATATGGTACACCTTACCTTTATTTATTAATTTTCTCAAAGCATAAATTTTAAGTGCTTTAAAGGGAAAATACTCTTCAAGGCTTAAAATGTGTAATCCTTTAACTGGAATAAATGGTACACCACAAGAAGTACAGTAAAATATAAAAGGTAAAACTAAATTTTCCCGTTCCAGATCCGAATGGATCCATGCGGTTCTTCGAAGGAGATTGCGTAGCGACCACCAGTCCTCCAAGGCACCAAGTGACGCCCAGCCACTACGACCGCAAACCCGCCAGTCGGAACAGCTGTACATGGGACACACAAGGCGAAACCACATCTCAGAACTTCGCAAAGTCTGCTCTGCGGCCTAATTCTGTTCGCCCCACGGACTGTTGTGGCGAGTTCGAGACTCAAGAAAACTCCTGCATCCGGGGCGACGCTGCAAACTTGCGACAGATCCTAAAACAAAACACCAAGTGGCCAGTCTAGGCAAGCCAGAGCAACTAAGCCTGCCACTGACAAGGACACCGTCAAGACCACAAGCCCTTCACCACAACGGAATCGCTTAGACCTGACTACGAAAGTACAGGCCGTGGAACTAGAAGGGATCCTGCAATATATCGCTGGCAAATCTCGAGGGATGCGATAGTTCCCTCAGGCACCCAAGGTGGTCAGTACTGAGTACCCTGCTTAGAGGATCAACATGGTTGCCGTGCACCATCAACAGCCACACGGCAGACCATCTACGGCAAGGGCATTACGCCTTAAGGGGGTCTCTATGCCCCCTTAGGTGCCGACCGAGATCCACACCCTGCTCAAAGGCCCAGAGAGAACAGGGCAGTTCGCTTCTCAGAATTTCAGTATCTAAAAAACGGGACCCAGAGACCCAGCACGATCCACAGCCGGGCATACTGTGCACGTATCAAGACTTGTTCCCAACAAAAACGCAGAGAGTCCTGCTTACGTACAGACACGCCGAACTAGCTTTGCCTTCGAAGTGACGACGCCCCCACTCTCAAGCAACACACAAATACACTAACATCAAACACATAAAGTTGAGGAGATACCCGAGAGGGGGCATGGTAATCCAATCGACACACACCTCCTACAAGATTGGCTAGGCTTCGTGGTTATGCTACCCTCGCCAGCCGCAGTCGACACCGGTCTTTCGTATCTCACCAACTCCACCGGGCATACCCCATATAGAGCGTGGCTGGCCCCATCCGACACACACCTTCCACAATTCGGCGGGCCCACGAATTATGCTCCCACACAGTCTGTGGTGGACTCCGGCCAGACTTGCCTCCCACTGACTCAGGAAGGGGCCCTAGCTGAACTAACAACTACACTCACAACACACTTTTTGGGTGTTTTACCACATTTTTAACTTTTCTGCAACTTTCAAATTTTCACACACAAACACTTAGGACACCAAGGCCCGGAAGAGGGATCCCGCCCCATCACCCCGAGGACCGCCTCTCAACGGGGGCCCTGCTTTCGGTCACCTTCCACCAGATGGTGGCCGTCCACAGCCTGGCTCCCTGTCATCCTCCCCACCAAAGGGGTTGGTTAGAGACCACCAAGAGGGGCCGCGCCGTGCATATTTCAGCCTAGGAAGGAACCAACCTAGTTCACCTGGGACCACTGTTGAGGCGCATACACGACTTGAATTGCGAGAGGCTATATATTGCGCTTCACAATTCCAAACAGCTACAACGTAGCCATTTCAGGATTATAAAGGGTAAAAAATAAATTACCATATTTATAATATTGCTTTATTAGAGATTTTTATCCATATTTTTTAACACATTAAATAGTACAAAACAGAGCAGAATGATTTCACATTGATAAAAACATTTAAAAGAGCTTCTGTGTACAATGTATTTATTGTCATAGATATATTTAACAAAATTTTACACAATTACTTAAGTTTGCGGTCGATGCTAAAGTTTAAGGATTTGTAAAAAATAATATTTTGAAACAAAAGATGAAATCCAGTTACTCAAAATCAAACCAGTAATTTATTAATAACTTCATAGTCCTTCTGCTAAAGTACTGCAAGAAATAGTTTTAGAAAATCGTAGTCCCACGTCCCACTTTTAGTGCCTTTAAAATTTGTCATGTAATCTTTAAATGCATAAGTATTTTGCATTCTTTTGACTACTAAAAATACAGACTGAATAAATAGACAAATTAAAGTGATTGAAACTTCTCAACTAGCTAGTTGGATATTAAAATGTTAAATAAAGCCACTTAACCACTTCACTCGCAGTCTTAATTTCGCTGGTGAAGGGCTATATACTAGGCTGTGCGGTGTAAAATGTTTGTGTCATAAATCATTTCATAACTTCCGTGATATAATAGTAATGAATTTAATGTCGCTAAAGGTTTTACAACATTGTCATGATACGCAGTATAAAATAATATATAAAACTTGCACATTATATTTAAAGGCTATCTATTCTCTGACCAATGAGAATGCTACATAAACGCTCTTGGAGCGTTCTCATTGGTCAGAAAATAGAAAGCCTGTAAAAACAGAAGTAATTTTTCAAGATATTTTTAACAGTGATGGTCGAAAGCTTATTTTCTTTCTTATAATGACGTAAGATGTGTAGTGAACGTATTAGTGTACGTAATGGTCACTGATTACTGAATTGAGAGGACATCCTGGGAGTGAAGAGGTTAAACACCTCACACTGGATTAAAAAAAAAAAAAAAAAAAAAACATAATTTAGGACACGAGTTTCAAAACTCGCCTTATCTAAATGAATAAAAAATAGTATTTTCTCTATCAATGTATTCTATTGATTAACCTGCACCGAAAAACACCACAAACAACAAAAAAACTAGTTTTATATTGTACTAGCAGAACTACCCGGCTTCGCTCGTGTCAATTTTAAGGAGCCGTCCAGGTAAAATAAATTAAAACGAAATACTACGGCATTGACAATAACTGGAATTTGTGCATTCCCATTCACAAATCATTAAAAAGACAATCAGAAAACATGACGTTATAGTCTCGCAACCATAGTAAAATCCCTGAGCTTTAATAACAGAAGGTGCGTGCAACTCGATTACGAAAGATGAACCCATTTACTCTTAATGCAATAGTATAAAGAAAAGGCATGTCTCTGAGTAGCGCTGTTATCATATTTTCGGTGGCAACAACCTAATACAACAATAAATTTCTTTTTTACTGCAATTTAACCTCTAAACATCGCACATTCGATTGTTCCACCCGTCTTATAGAAAATAACAGTACTTTCAGTAATATTTATCAAAATTTTTTATGGATTAACAGATTTTTTATGGATTTTAAAGTAATTTTCAAGGATGAATATTTTTTAAATATGCTTGAAACCCAATAACAAATTATTTACTCAATTATTCAAAAACATTGTAAATAATTCAGAATTTGTTTGTTTTCGGGTAATATTCAATAACCGAATTGGCAAACGAAAATAAAACACCAAATATAAAATAAAATAAAACACGAATTTAACAGATATCATATCAAACTACTCAAAATAATCTAATAAGTATATTTTTTTAACTTTTAAAATTAAAATACATGTTTTCTTTGTCACGCGTAACAGAAATATACGATTTCTCACAATAAGGGGGAAAATACAATACATGAATTTATAAGCTTTGATTAAAGTATTAGATCAAGAGGGTTTTCACTCTAAATAAAACATCACTCTTAAACGTAAACTTAAATTTTTCATTAATAGAAATTAAATCAACAATGATTAGATGAAATGATGTCATTTTCCATGAATTTTAATCGTGACATCAGCCAAGAATTTTTTTGAAAAGGGACCTAACTTTTATCTTTTTACTATAAATCACAGAAAAGGTAACTACTGAATCTAAATCAATACGACACTTACCGGGTGTCCCAAAAAGGACTGACTGATTTTAAAATTCAATAACTTGCAAACGGTGACAGATATTAAAAAAATTCTTGCAGGAGGGTTATGCATAAGGTCAAAAGTTTTATTACAGTGATTTTCAATTTTAGTTCGATTTACAAACAATAGATGGCGCTGTAAGCAATAGTCGCTAAATACTGGCTCGATTTTTGGTCCTTTATCTTGTTCCATGCAGAAAAAGGAGATGGAAATGTATTATCCGGGCCACGAAGTACCAAAAATCGAGCCTGAATTTAGCAACTATTGCTTACAGCGCCATCTATTGTTTGTAAATCGAACTAAAATTGAAAATCACTGTAATAAAACTTTTGACCTTATGCATAACCCTCCTGCAAGAATTTTTTTAATATCTGCCACCGTTTGCAAGTTATTGAATTTTAAAATCAGTCAGTTCTTTTTGGGACACCCGGTAGCTATAAGATATGGCAGTAGTATACAATCGAAGTAGTAAACAAAATGTAGGAGCCATTTATTTTTACAGTGATTTTGGCTACACGTTGAAAAGATTTGATAGAATGTGACGTCATATGTAGCCTTTATTTTCTTTTTCCTTAATTGTTTTCATGAAATTTTACTGTCTGTATTAAAAAAAGCTGTTTTAATCTAAAAAAACATTCAAATTAAGGTGCTACGTTATTTTACCGCTCTTATAGTTAAAGTTTTTATTTTATATTGAAATTGTATTTCCTGTTAAGAACCACGTCAATTTCAAAAATGCAAAAATATAGCAAGAAAACCTGAATTTTTATTGGAAAATAAAAAAACGCATTATCGTTAATTTTTTCACATTTTTGTGTCATGGGTGTGGCAACAGAAAAGAAACGATTTAATTAGAAACTTTAAAAAGAGATATTTCTATAATGTTAAATTATGTAAGTTGGTAGAAAAAAGGGATAAATAGTGGTCTGATGATTTTTTAAAGTTGACAGTGATCTTTTCCACATTCTAAAACGTATGTACATGAAGTTTCGTGCAAATCGGTGAAAAATTGAAGATTTGTATAAAGGACATACACACAGAGAACGGCTTTTATATATATATACTAGGGGGCTCTGCCCCCTGCAAGCTACGCTCGCCAACCCCCGTTCAGAAACCGCAGAATCTGAAAATCTAAAAATCTAATAGGTTTTTAAAATATTAGAGAAGATTAAATTATACTGAAAAAGCTGTGCAGATCTACCTGTAAACGGGTTTCCATTCAATTCCCTTTGATTGCAAAAATTTAACGGAGAATCAGTTGCTGTTAAGACATCCAATGGTTGTTTTCGTTTTTGATTAAAGAGGATCAGTTAAACATTTGAAAAAAAGCTAAAATAAAATGAATTAAGCATTCAGAGTCTTTGTCAACCGATATTTTAAAACAATCTCTATAACAATAGCCTTAATCATGTGACTATCATCAATAGTTCCGGGCGGAACACTTTGCTTTTTATACTCTAGGTGCCATTTTGATACATTAATGTTATCCAGGCACAGGTGATAAGTCGCCAAATATTATTCTATCCCCATCATTTCATCTATATTATAATAGTTCAAGTCATCAAATGCCATAAACAAATACGATCTGATCCTTTTGCCTTTCATATGAAAGTTTGGAACAAATGTCATATATATTGGCGCGATTTTTTTCCAACGGCAATTTGGGGAACGCATCAACAGCATAAACAACAACATCCGGCTTACCATATCAAGCAAAATAACGATACTTTGGCGCCAGTTAAGTACCCGTTGAGTATATGACATTGGCGTCAGAAAAAAATCGCGCCAATATGGGGCCGTATATGACATCTGTGCCGAAAGAAAAAAAAGCCGGGTGCAAATCTCGCCAATATCTTTTTTTCAAGTCGCCAGTTAGCATTTTTTTTATTGTTCGAGTGGTAAATTAAAACATTGATTTGAAGTTGAAACTAAATGTCATGGTTTGTTACATAATTTAATATTTCGCCAGATGTCATATACGCACCGCATGTTTGGCATGTTTTTTTACGAAAATTTGGCGAAAGCCTCGTTTTCGAATACCAGTTACATATGTATTTTTTACTACTTAGTTATCCCGTCGACAAAAAATCTATCGCGAACTATAAGATTAAATGTCAATAATGCTTGATCGTAAATGTCACATTCACTTGACTTTTAGCAAGTTACACGTGTTTACATCATTAAGTGAATTTATTTTGACGTTTTATTTTTATATTTATTAATGTTATACTAATTTATTTGTTCTTTCGTTATTTAAAATAAAAATTTTGTCAATCTGTACAATTTGGCGATTTATATAATTTGCGAAATTGGGTGACGGAATAACTACTACATTGTACCGTATTTTTTAATTATTTTCTATTATTTTCAAAAGGAAATAGCAAAAAAATAATTAATTACTATAGAACAAAATAATTTATATAAATTTAAAAAAGAAATAAAAGTAAATATACATTTATTATTAAATAAACAACAATAGCCGGGTTACCACGTTTATCAAAATAATGCCATTTGTGCGCTTATTAGGTACCCCGGTGCGTATATGACATCTGTGTCTATTATTTTTCTTTTCGTTTTTTTTTTTTTTTTTTTTTTTTTTTTCTTTTCTTTTCTTTTTTTAAAGAAGTGAAAGCCATCAATTTAAATGTTTCATTTTTAAATGAAAGTTTTGTATTTAACAAAATGATAACGAAATACAAAAGAAGCATTGTTCTTAGCATAGATTTAAAGGAGGCCCAACTGTCGACAAATTAATTTAAAATAGTAACCTTTTCTGAATTATGAAAAAAAAATTCTGTTATGATTAAAATTTGAGTTGCCATCATTAGAAAAAATGTATTTAAAATTAGAAAAAAATTAATATTTCGAAAACTAATTCGAATTTAAAAATTCTAGTACCAGTTTTGAGATCTGTGGATCAACACGGATTTTTGGTGTTAATTTCATCGCAAAGTATTCCATATTTTAGGAGAAATCGCCGTGAAACAAAATCAGTTGTTTAATCGGTCGATTCAAAGAATCGATACATTTCAGGCGTTTCATATATTCGTTTCATAAATTCGTTTCATTAGGATTTTATATATATAGGGTAGATATAGATTTCTGGCATTGTAAAATCTTGATTTACAAAGAAAACCAAAGGACGCAGTGAGCCGGTTTTTCGCCATTAAAATGACGTTCTCAATTGAAATTCAGCATATTCAGTATTACAAGAAATGGTTTCAGAGAATCGTAACCCCACTTTCAGAGCTTTTAAAATTCGCCATGTAATTTTTTAATAGAAACCCTTTTCAGAGTCTTCAAAAATTCATACATATCTTTGCATTATTTTGAAAACTAATAAGTCAAAGTAGATAAATAAACAAATTAAAATGATTGAAACTTTTCAAGTAGCCTGTTAAGTATTAAAACTTTAAATAAAGCCACTTAAACAAGGTACACTGAATAATTTAAAAAAAAAAAAAACATATAATTTAGGACATGAGTTTCAAAACTTGCCTTATCGAAAAGAAAAAAAAAATCGTGTTTTCTCTACCAATCTATTCTACTGATAAACCTGCATCGAAAAACGCCACAAATAACCAGTTTTATCTTGTATTTCTGGCATTGTAATATCTTGCTTCACAATGAAAACCAAAGGACGCAGTTAGCGGTTTTTCGACATTAAAATCACGTCCTCATTTGAAATTCATCATATTCAGTATTCCAAGAAATGGTTTTAGAGAATTGTAACCCCACTTTCAGTGCTTTTAAAATTCGTCATGTAATTTTTTAACAGAAGCCCTTTTCCGAGCCCTCAAAAATTCATACATATCTTTGCATTCTTTTGAAAACTAATAAGTCTGAAAACTAATAAGTCAGACTGGATAAATAAACGAATTAAAATGATTGAAATTTTTCAACAATCACGTTAAGTATTAAACGTATTTTTTCGGGAAAAGTAAGAAGGTTAAAAGCATACAGTTTAAAAAAGTATACATAGCCTGCCCTGTTATTCTTAATTTTCATGACTTTTAGGCCTGGCTATCCAAATAGTATTCTCGGACGTACACGGTGTGTGCAAAAAGTAATGCAACTGTTGCCATAAAAACAAATTAGTCAAAATACGTTTAGAAATCTTCAAAGTGCACCCTCAAGCATCTACACATTTTGTCTAGCGATTTTCTTAGGCACGGTACGCGGCCTGGAAAGCTTCGAGGGGAACCTCGTTCTGAGCGGTCATCACGGCACACAGTGGGGCAAAAAGCCTTCAAATCTGGCAAAAAATCGAAAAAATGAAATTCTAATATGAACTACCGACATACGTCACTTTAATAGAGCAGATGTCAGTAAACATCTGCCTAGTATTAAAAAGTGTACAAAGTTATCTTTGTCGTCATTAAAGTAAGAAGTTAAACTGCACATCACACGATGATAATTAAATGAAAAAAAAATCAATAAATTTGTTTCAACGTTCGTTTGTAAATTACGCTGCAATAATTTAAAAATATTTTTCGACGATGGAACCTTCAACTTCAGATATGTAACAAAAACACATTAACTCTTAATTTGTTTTTAATATGATTTTTATAGATAAAATGACGCTTAGAATATATAGTAGTGAAATTTATAAAAAAAATTAACAGTGTCTACAAACACTGAGAGTTTTAGTTATGAGTTAAAGCAGGTTAAATGTCAACTATAATTTTTTCTATTAGGTTTGAGTTTTAGGATGGTAAATATTTCAGAAAATGTTATTCTTATTTTAATTGTATGGTCATTTTTTTTATAGTTAATCATCCTCAATTTTTTGTTAGTTTACGTACATAAACATGATTAGGTATTTTTTTCTTTGGGGGGGGGGGACGAATTTAAATACATTATACAGGATGTTTCTAAAAAAAATCGGGGTTTTAACGCTTGGTAGTATTTATTCCATAAAACTTAAAATTATAATACATAAAATGAAAGAGCAACTCAAAGAGCACAAGCTTACAAGTGTTCAATGTGATCACCTTTCGTCATACGGTTCAGTCGATAGCCCAGTTCTTCCCAAACGTTGATTAGCAAAGAAGTTTTGTTCAGACGCTCACCCTAGCTGACGCCATGTGATTTCTACCTGTGGGTGTTCATAAATGATCATGTGTATGTGCCTCCACTACCAGCTAAACATTGCAGCTGTTGCAACAATGACCCCACAAACACTACTCAACGTTTGGGAAGAACTGAGCTATCGACTTGATGCGTTCCGTGGGACGAAAGGTGCTCATATTGAACCCTTGTAAGCTTGTAGGTAAAACTGTTTGAGTTGTTCTTTCATTTTATGCATTAATTATAATTTTTATTTTTATTACTACCAATTATTAAAACCTCGATATTCTTTTAGAAACACCCTGTATATTACCAGAAAAGAGTTTCTGAATATCTTCCTCAGACAAAAAGTGTGTGCTACTACTAAGACAGCAGAAACAGTTTTGCTTCTGCTGTCTTGATAGTAGTACATACATTTTGCCCGAGAAAGGGGGATTCACTCCTTCAAAACGAGTAGCTGATATTCACTTTAAAGTGTGCTTCAGTATCATTAAAATTATTGTGTTTGCAACACCAGTTTTTTTTGCATTTTTAATGCGATATTGTGAATGATTTATAAATATTTAATTTGTATAAAACTATCTTAATTTCTTTTTATAACTTATTTTTGTACAGAAAATATTTGAAAAGTTTTGTAAATTAATTAATAAATTACTCTATAGTAGGGGTGCACAACTTTTTTAAGAGAAGGGCCACTTACAAAAATTTCTGAGCTGTCGAGGGCCACATCAGTAACACGGAGATAATTTTATTTCGGGGAGGTGATTTGTGGCTTATAATCAGATAAAAAATATCGTTTCGGGAGGGCGAGGGAATTTTACCACTCTAGGTTCCCTTACCAAGTCAACATATCCAATTCAGTTTGCAAGGATATATCAACAGTTTACGTTTGTATATATAACAGAGATATAGAAAGGATTATTTAGAAGGATTGATAATATTCCTTGACTTTATTCCGGGGAGTAAATTTTGTTTTATTAAAAGTGCTAAAAACAAATGTAGGCATGAAAGTGACTAGTGGCAAAAGAAAAGTGAACTTCATGAACGAAGGGGGTAGGAAGAACGTATCACCGAAATTTGTGATTTTTCCGCGCCTGATCGACAGAATTCGCGATTGTTTCGTAACCGACCAACGAAATTCGCGATTTCTCAAAGCACGATCGATAAAACTCGCGATTTTTCCGTGCCCGATCAATGAATTTTACGATATTTTCGCCCCTGATCGACAGAATTCGCGATTGTTTCGTAACCGACCAACGAAATTCGCGATTTCTCAAAGCACGATCGATAAAACTCGTGATTTTTCCGTGCCCGATCAATGAATTTTACGATATTTTCGCCCCTGATCGACGAATTTTGCGATTTTTCAGTACCCGATCAATGAGTTTTACTATTTTTTCGCCCCTGTTCGTCGAAATTCGCGATTTTTCCGCCCCTGATCGACGAAATTCGCGATTTTTCCGCCTCCGATCAACGAAATTCGCGATTTTTAACTGACTCTGACGAAATTTGCATTTTTTTCCGTGGCAAATTCACGAAATTCGCTATTTTTTCCCGCGATAAATTGACGAATCTCAAGATTTTTCCGCACATCATTGAGAAAATTCGCGATTTTTCCGCACCTGATTGACTAAATTCACTATTTTTTCGCACCTGATCAGCGAAATTTTCGATTTTTTTGTGCTCGACCAACGAAATTCGTGATTTTCCGGAACCCTATCAACAAAATTTGCGATTTTTCCGTGCCTGATCGACAAAATTCGCAATTTTTTCGTGGTCGACCGACAAAATTTGCGATTTTCTACGCATGATCGACGAAATTCGCGCCTGATCAACAAAATTCGTGATTTTTCCGTATCCGACTAAAGGAATTCGCAATTTTTCCGAGCTCGATCGACAAACTTGCAATTTTTCCGTGTCCGATCGGCGAAATTTACAATTTTTTACCGCGTTTCGTAGACACAGGCACGTAGCCAGGGAGGGGGCTAAGGGGGCTGAAGCCCCTCCCGAAAGTTTAAAAAAGGCTTTGCAAAATTATCTCAATGATAATAAAAAATAACAATATTTTTCTTGTTTTTATCTTCCATTACATTAAAACTACGTACATATTTAGTTGTAAAAATATTTAATTATAGTAATAGCAATCCCTCGTTATATCGCTCATTTGGATATATTGTTCTTTATTCATACCTACCACTAAAAATATAAGTTCTTCTTAAAACGCAATTTTAACTGTCTTTATGCATAGCAAAGCAAAATTCGATAAGGGTAATTCCATACCATTAACTTAGACTAAGAAAAAGTGAGTGTAATACACGTACGGCGTATAAGTAAACTTTAGGAATCAAATATAAAACATTTGCTTGCATGTTATGATCTTCCTTAATTTTATTTATCCTCATTATATTACGCATATAATGAAAATTTAGAGAGGTCAATGTTAAAATGTTTTGTAGAGAAAGGAGCCAAAATCTTTAATAGCCGTATATAATGTAAATTCATTTGAGGATTAATGATGTTAAAGAAAGTATATTTGAAAATAGTGTTATAACTGTAAAAGATTTTTTACAAAAAAAAAACTAGTAGCAAGATATTTTGAAAAGGAATGGTTTGAAGAAAAAAAATAGGGTATCGAGAAACCTTCAAAGGTGCCACGGCGTCCCCCAAGCTCTTAAATTGTTTGAATCTTTAATAGAAAGAAAATGTGCTCAGAGTAGTCTGTTTGCCTGGTTCATGGTCTTTGTCCTTTGAATAATTATCAACTATAGGGATGTATACCCCTATGCAGGGATTTTTTTCGGCAGTTTTTCACAGCAACCCTAGAGAGTTTTCTAGGAGTCAACATATAACATTCTAACAATTTTATTTTGTGCAGAGCAAGAAATGCCACTTAGAGGTTCTCATGATAGCGGCCTTCTAACGTTAACGAAACCTATAAAAAAAAAGACTAAGCTAACAGCGCTTTAAAGATTTAGAGCTAAGTCTGAAACGCCATATTATAATCAGCCGTAGAAATGCTACTTAATTCAGCCCAGACATTTAGAATGAAGTCATTTAAATATACTCGGATATAGTTACCGAAGAACTAATTACCAAAATAAATAACGCGATCTGTTTTAGCTTGATTGCTGAAAAACTATGGACATTTCAAACACAGAACAGCTTGTCTTTTGTGTTAGATATCTGAACTATTTATAAAATACACAAAACCCATATTTCGGGAAGATTTTTTAGATTTCATCCGAGTAAATGACTTGTCCGCCGAAAATTGAACAGAAGTAATATTACAGCATTGTGATGAACTACGTGTTGACATGTCTAAATGTGTCACACAGGCGTATGAGGGAGTGGCCAGTATGGCTGGTTATGTTAATGGGGTCCAATCTAGAATTCGCCAGAAGTATCCACAAATTAGATACGTCTTTTGTGCAGGCCACCGATTAAACTCTGCATTGCCCAACAGCATGTTGATGAAACTGTCGATGGCGTCTTCCAAACTGAAATAAAGATCTTAAAGACTAACATTTAGGCACAGAAAACGCGCAAGCCCTCAAATTTCATCCGATGAAGAGTATTGCAGGGTCACTATTCTCTGTGCAGAAAGTCTTATTCAAAATTTGAATGACGGATTCATTTCGAATGAAGACATTATAACAAATTTCCAAGTATTTCTTCCAGGATTTGCTTCTCCGGAAAAAGCAAGCATATTAGAGAATCTCTCTTAATATTTTGAGGATCAAGTGACAATCTCGCAAGTGAAAGCTGAATATGAATTATGGGACGAGATAATTGCTAATGTTGACACAAACACAGAGGTTCCAAAATTTTTAGAGTACTGTAATGTAACGTATTAGAATACGATGAAACAGTTGCACACTGTAAATTGAAATGTCTGAAATTCAGACACATAAGTGTCTGAAACGGAGTGTTCAATTTTCAGACATTTTAAAGTGTCTAAATTTTTAAGACGCTTGTATGTGTCTAAATTTAAGACACTTCAAATGTCTGAAATGCATCCATGTTTGACCACCTTTAATTTCTCTGCAAAAGCAGCCATTTTTTCGGAAAGCCTTATACACAGAAAAAAAAATCCTTCAAAATATAAAAATTGTACCGCCAATCAAGACGCCAGTACAATTTACGTATTTTAATGAAAATTTTCTTCAATTTCTGGAAAAATTTATTTATTTATTTATTGGAAAATTTCTGTATTTAAAAAAAAAAAAAAAAAAAAAAAGAGAGAAGGGTACACATGTATTTCAATACAGTCTCGCACATTTTACATGATTAACTACTTTTACTCAATTTACAACAACATTGTATTTAACATATACCTTAACAGCATTGCACCTATCCGTCGCGGGATACGAACTCGCAACCTTATGGTCTGTAGACTATGCGATAATCCCTCTCGGCCACGATTTCACAGCTAGGAAGTTCAAATATTGTTAGTTACTTGTGACTCACAATTTATTTTACAGAAACGGTAAATATTTTGTCTATCTGCTTATAATTTTGAAAGATTTCACACATCTTCTCTCTAGAATTTTGAATATTTTGCTTTTCCTGCAATGTAAGATTAGCAGAAGGTTTATCTACTTCTACCGAAGAAATTTTCAGAACAGAAATATTATTGTTAATACAGATGACAGACGTTATTTTTGAAATATTAAAATATTTAAAATTTTTTAACAGTGCATATGTATATATATTACATATATATTTAATTAATATCTATATATATTTAATTCGGGCTTGTCCCGTTTTAGTTGTGTGTTTGGGGGGGGGCGGAGGGGCGTAATTCAACGCCCATTAAAAATAAAATCAATTTTTCATAAAAAAAAATGCATATATTTTTGCCCAAAGCCTGTGTTTAATGTTAATGCGAAGGTATGTGTATATAAAAGTGTGTGAAGAAATATAGTGTTCTATTTTTTGATTTTTCTTTCTTTCTTTCTTTTTTCAGATCGGTTGAATATATGGCAATTTTTTTTTAATTGGACTCATTAATCCCTATATATTCCATATTCCATATGCCATATATTCTGAACAAAATTTCTCAGTTATAAATATTGTATATAATTTTTCTTCAAAAATAATAAAAACCAGTGTTTTATAGTTGCGCAAATAATTTTTATCTTCCTTTTTTTCGATCGAAATACAGGTTAAAAGTTTTCGATGAGACTAATTTTCTTACGGTGAAATGAGATCATTCCTGAATTAAATCAATACTCAATGATTAGCTAAAATGTTATGTAGTAAAAAATTTCAGAAATATTCTATATAATTCCAAAATAATAGTTATAACGAACTTAAATAACTTCTCAAAACACCATCAAACACTTAAATGCGCAAATTAATAATAAGTTCGATATTTCTTATTCAATATATTGAATAAGAAATGTATAGATGGCGCCACAGTTTTGAGATATATTCCAGTTATTTTTCTTTTGCGAAAATTTCGTAATTAAACTTGATATTTTCTTTAAATTTCAGAGGGAAATAGAATCAGCATACACTTTGGATACCACACAGATTCAGTGGTGCATCCAGAATTGCGATTTGGAGGGGACTAGCATATTTTAGAGGCAGTGTTATAGTTGTAAAAAAAAATGCAAGCGTCGTAACAAACTGGAAAGTTTTGGTTGGTGTAATTCTGAATGCTTTTAAAATGTTAAATAATGAAATACTGTACTGTACTAATATATACTTTTGTTTTTGCGATTTTTTTTGTGTGTTTCCGTATTTGGATAATTTTAAAGTGTGTTTGCAATCAAACAATTTAAAGTTTTATTATTAAATTATCAAAATATTATAAAGGTTAAAGTGTGCAAAAAGTTGCACTGGATCTTAAATTTATAATTAAGTAAATAGTTTTTTTTTTCTAAAGTAAATCTTAAAAACATCAATTAATTAGTTTACTTAAGTATAATTAAGTAATTAATGTTTATAATTAAGTAAATTTTTAACATGCTATAATTTCGAATTTCATAATAAAATTTAAAAAAGAGAAAAAAAAATGTGCGACAAAATTAATATCTTTTTAAAAATTCCGATTTTTTAAGGATCTATTAAAAAATAATTATATTCTTTCATAATTAAAAAAAAATAATATCTAGTCTAATCTGGGAGAGGCTTCAGCCCCCTTAACTCCCCCAGTAGGTGTGCCAATGCACTAGTTTCAATATAAATAAATAAATCATGTTTAATATACGTGGGTTTAGAAAATTCTGATTGCGAAATATGTGGATTTGTCCTTGAAAGATTATATTATGCCTTTTAAATGGAGAAATATGCAAAAAATGGAAAATTTTCTGGAATTTACGGAAGTAAATTTATATTAAAATACGTAAATTGGCGTCCCAATTGGCAATATAATTTCCATATTGTAATGGTTATTTTTTACAGTGTATAAAGCTTACAAAAAACAGTGAACAATTGATTGCCTATAGCAAAACTTGCAGGGTGATCAAAAATGGATGCGATTCAGATGTTTTAAACGTCTTAAATTCAGACATATACACGTGTCTTAAAAATTAAGACACTTTAAAATGTCTGAAAATTGAACACTCCAGTTTCAGACACTTATGTGTCTGAATTTCAGACATTTCAGTTTACAGTGTTTATACCATGATCATATAGTTAGACACTTAAGTGTCTTAATTTCAGGCACCTATGATGTCTGAAATTCCATATTCAGACACTTAAGTGTCTGAATTACTCTTTCAGTCACATATGTGTCTGAATTTAAGACGCCCTTATTTGCAGTGCAGACAGTCTTGGCCACAATCCCGCTAATCAATGCTGAAAGATCTTTTTCGAAAATGAAAAGAATTAAATCTTTGCCTCAAAACGTTACAGCCGATGAGAGACTTTGTGGCCTTGAAATGATTTTTACTCATTGGGACATTAAAGTAGATAATGGTAAGGAAATAAGCCTCATGGTTGAGAAGAAGTTACGAAGATTGCTTCTGTAGCACAAGTAAACTTACTGTACCAAGAGTACTGCATTTACACTATAAACAATAACTGCGATTTTACAGTATAATATTGGCAGCTCGGGTGCCAGTATTATACTGTAAAATTAATAGTGATAAACCGTAAATAAACAGTAGTATACCCTTTTATAAATGAAAAACAGAAATATACCACATATAACTACTTATATTACTGTTTATTTTATGGTTTATTATTGTTATTTAACGGATATAATTGTTGGTTTTACAGTATTATACAGGCACCCCAACTGCCACTAAAAAACTGTAAAATAAACAATTTATTTTTTGCAGTGTATAACAATTCTAATTCTAATCAGAGAATGTGAAATATAAATATAATTTTTATGATACCTATATCCGTAACAATTTTTTTTTCTTTTGAAAAAATAATGTGTGTAATTAATTTCATGTATGGGTTAATCATTTTAAGACACTCGTATGCTAATATTAATCCTGTGCTTTAAATCTGTTAAATTACTTGTTTGCATTTCAATATTTTTTAACGTTTTTCTCATAGGATACATGAAGCTCATATCAAACATTGTTAGTTTGTGCTTTTTTATTTTCCTTGTAGTTTCCCCTAAAAACACTTCCGGTTTCCGAACCGGTCAGGAACTGGAAGTGCTCTTGAAAACTATAAATTGAAATTGAAATCGAAAAAATACGAAATGACAATTTTTGACATAGACATGAAGTATTCTATGCAGATACCTTAAGTTGAGCTCTTTTTATTTATTTATTTATTTACGCTTTAAATTATGCAAATTACTGCTGTTAGATCACAAAAAATTCCAAACTTAAGCCCCCTCCGAAGGGAAATCTTGGCTACGGGCCTGGACATAATTCGCGATTTTCCGTGCTTGATCAACGAAATTTGCGATTTTTCCGCGCCCGATTGACAAAATTCCTGATTTTTTTTTAGTCCGATCAACCAAATTCGCGATTTTTGAGAGCCTCGCTGTTTTACAGCACCTGATCAAAGAATTTCGCCATTCTTAACTGACTGATGAAATTTTCTATTTTTCGTGCGGCAAACTGACAAAATTTACGATTTTTTCCTGCGACCTATGCATAAAAATTGCAATTTTATCCAGTTGACGAGATTTCCAAAATTGGCGAAATTCGCGGGCCACACGTTAACCTATCGCGGGAGACAGATTGTGCATCCATACTCTATAGCTTATGTAACATTTTAAATTTTACAATGTAAAGTCTATAAAAGAATGTATACTGTGTTTTTCTTTTACTCAAAGTAAATTTTACTTATTGTCAACTTTGGAGGCTTCCTGCCTCATTGTGCGGCGGTTTGGATTGCGTCATTGCCATCCAAACGGCGTCCTTTGAGAGCGGTTTATTCCTAGGAGGCTGTGGAAGCGTTGCCAAACTGTGCTTCGTCAGAAACTGACGGAACAACGCTCCCTGAACATTAGGCCTGAGCGCTGACACAAAAATGGCGGCTGTCGTAGGCGGATTATCTTTCATTCTTGTACGGCCCCCTAAATTAAGATATCAGTATTTTCTTAAGGTTTTCTTTGACTTGTTTAATATCAGAAAATAAAGAGGAAAACTCAAAAAATATATTGGTATCAAAATACAAAGGATCGTATACACGCGTGAAAAATCCGCATATGGCAGCCGCCATTTTTGTGTCAGCGCTCAGGCCTAGTGTTCAGAGGGCAATGCATGGACACTAGGGTGGTCACAAGGAACATGGGAAAATTTTTTTTAACGTTTTCTTCGGGGGGACCCTCCTAAAAGTTTCCAATTAGTTAGAAAATGAGATTGGCAAAGTTTCAACTGAAATTAATAACATTAACCCGTGCCTCATCGAGGTTGAAGTCTTGAAAATTTGCAGTTTTTGGCAAAAAATTGCCGTTTTTCTTTCTTTACGTGAAAACTATTTGTCTTAGAAACCTGATTCTTGTTTTATTTCATAGAAACAGTTGTTGCCTTAAACCTTTACTCTCATCAAAACTTATAATTAAGGAATATTAGTATTTTTCAGGTCAGCTCGTGAACTATACCCTCAAACTCTGCATTTTTGAAACATAAGTGCAAAATGACAAATTAATAATTTTATTACTTTTGATAATTTTTTTTGCATTATTTTCATTAATACGCAAAAATAAATGAACAATTTTTGCAACTTTAAAAATATTTCACGAATTATAATTGATTATTAGTTATCTAGTTCTGTGTCTATTAAGAAAGAGCTTCTCGATTTGTGTTGCAGTTGAATATCTGAATTTCTCTTTTTATTACAAGGCTGTTTTTGTTACCTGTTATCGTTATCTATTTTTAGAATTGACGAAACATTCCGTAAAGCCCACCCCCTTTTGATATGATGTCAGAAATGTAAGGTTTTTTTAATTGGCCACTTGTCTCATGAAATCATCGACTGTAAGCTACCAAGTAATCGTCAAGTTTTATGTATTTTATTTTATAATATTCGCAAAATGAAACTGAACGCCAGAGAAGCTGCTAGATTTAGAGTACATCTACCAGTTAACCACAGACTTTAATTTTAAGTAGAAGTGCAATTGACTCCCCAAATAACTATTTCGTAAACAAAGAACTGAGATCATCGAAAACAGATTTAAAAATTCCGGTTTAGAGAGAACTGTTATTCACTGGGATGGAAAACTGCTTCACCATTTTTTGAATAAAGAAAATGTAGAGAGGATAGAAGTTTTAATTAGTTGTGGGGATGAAGAACAGTTACTACGAGTTCCACAGCTTGAAAATAGTATCGGAATAATTCAGGCGAAAGCTGTATTTTCAGCAGTTGAAGAGTGGAGGAAGTTGGTAAAATCCAGGCAATATGTTTTGATACAACTGCAGTAAACAACGGTCACCTCAGAGGAACCTGCATTCTTCTATAGCAATTGTTAAAGCAAAAGTCTTCTGTATTTACCATGTCGCCACCCTAATCTAGAAATTATCCTAAAAGCTGGTTTTGATTGTAAAGTGGGAATAATCACTGCTCCTCAGCCAGATATTTAAAAAAACAATTCTGATTGGGTGGTTTAAATTAAACCAGAGTAAATATAAAAATGCTATTGAAGATGAAATAGTAGATATAAACAGTTAATTCAGAAGAAATTTCAAGTTTTCTTACAGGACCTTTTAAAAATTAACAGCTCAGGGATGATTATAAAGAGTTTATCCAACTTTAATTTTTATAGGACTCCTTCCTATAAAAGACTTTTTTCAGAGCACCTGGTGCTTTTAATCATGTCAGATGCACAAGCAATTTATTCTCTCAAAATATATTGTCATAGATAATCTCTCAATAACAAATTTAGAAAAAGAAGGTATTAAAAACCTTTGCTTATTTCTAATCAATATTTATGTAAAATCGTGCTTCAATATTCCCACTCCCACTTTGGACCCCAATCCAAGACCTGCAAATAATAAAATCACTTGTTCACTACAGAAAAATTGATAAATAGGTTGCAGACAAAGCACTCGTTAAAATGATAAACCATTTTTGGTATCTTAACTCGGATCAAGTTGCATTTTCCTTTTCAGATGATACTTTGAAAAAAAAAAAAAAAAAGTCAACATAAGCATGGCTGTAAAATTAATGTCATTTGAAGAAGAAATGATGATGATGATAAGAATTTAAAAGCAACAAAAGTTTTCAACGAAGTGGATTATTTATTGAACAAAGAAGTCAATGTTTTTGTTTCATCTCAAACTATAAAAAATTTTAAGAGATTTTATATTAATAAGCATTTTTTAAATACTGATCCCAATCTATGGTGTGAAAATAAACCTTATTTGAAAGCAAGAAATCAATGAATGGTTTTAAAGTTGTCATTGACATAGCTGAAAGGGGAAGAAAATTAACCAGAGATTTCAATTCCTGTTTAACAAAAAACGAAAAATAAAAACAGTATATGCTAAAAGTTGTATGTGAATGTAGAAAAACTTTTCCAGATTCTTCAAAAGCCACCTTATCTAAGCCATTTACCACCTTAATCCTTTCTGGCGCAGTGGTCCCATGTCGAGACTACCTAATTTTAATTCCAAACTTACTTGTTTGTAAATTTAGGTGTAGTCAATCATTTCATTATTTTACGAACAGAACTTTTCTGTACTGGAAAGGATCTATTTTTGGTGACAATTGTAGGGGATAATAATTAATTTTTTTATTATGCTTCCTTTCTTGTAACACAACTTTAATAATAAAATGCATTTGAGCATATTTGTTCTAATTTTTATACTTTCTTTACACACCCCCCCCCCCTTTTTTTTAAATTTTTTCAGTTTAAAATTCGATTTTTTTTTTTTCATTTTCTTTGGAATTTTTTTTAAATTAGTACTTTATCATGTACAAAATGAAAAACAAAAGGGGGGAAAACAGATGAAATGGAATGTTACAATGTTTTTTTCACATTTTCATAAAAATCAATTTTTACGATTTGGGTGAAGTCTGGTCCTAAAAAATGCTCATATGTCTAAATTTATACATTTTTAGAAATAAAATGGTGTGTGGTTCTTCAAAACGAAGCTTTTTTATATAAAATGAGACCTAAATTATGTTTCTAAGTTTAATTGTATTTATTTTATGAAGGATAAACAGCATTTTTTTGCGAAAAATCACGTTTTTTTCAAACTTTAACCTCAATGAGGCACGGGTTAATATTATCCAAATGAGCTAAAACTTTGCCATTCTCATTTTCTAGTCTATTGGCAACTTTTTGGGGGGTCCCCCGGAAAAAATTCAAAAATTGATTTCTTGTGACCACCCTAATGGACACACAAAGAGGTGTAGCTGGGAGCATTAACATGATGCAGCAGCCAGGTAGCGGCGACCCTTTTTCCCATTTTTTCGAGAACACTCATGTAGTATACACTAGGAGGTACAAATTCCTTTTGGACTACACCTTTTGCGTCGAAAAAGACTCGTCGTGACACGGTCTTTGAGACGAGATTCACAAAATCAAAGATACTGATGCAACCACTGCTCGGAAGAGGCTGAATTTAGACACGTTGCCAAGCCACGCCTCCCCTCCCCTCTGCCTAGCCCTAGCTGTGAGAATGCGCTGCGACGTATAGTCTTTTCAGAATAAAATCACTTACATTAATTTTTGAGCACAC
This sequence comes from Maratus speciosus, assembly GCA_963932465.1. NCBI lineage: Eukaryota > Metazoa > Arthropoda > Arachnida > Araneae > Salticidae > Maratus > Maratus speciosus. The sequence continues at coordinate 244,580,751 of OZ010798.1, read as the reverse complement.
CCTGTATGTCTCGGTATAATTTCTCATATTCTATACATACATAAGCAGCACAAATATTACTATGGATGTATAAAAGACACCTCTTTACTTTGTAAAGAACTTGATCGTCGAATATATTTTCCAGAAGTGACTTCAGATATACATAGAACGCGGTTTGCGTCTCATTACTATGAATAAGGCTGTAATAATCTAAATCAAGAGTTAACACATATTTCTGTTGGAAAACTCATTTTAAGGTTTAAAAATGTTTTCCATTATATAAAGGGTGGCCCTCTGTTGGTTCTTTTTTGAACTATGAATGATTCACAGGTTATTTGTGTCAGCTGTCACGTATGTATGTCTATCAAATGTATGCCATTTGTAATTATGTACTCGTTGACAACACACCAACGGTGCAACGGCACACATTGCTAGTCATCAACGTATTGAAAGAGAAATTTCCAGATCGCGTAATATCAAGAAATTCTGATGCGAATTGGCCGCCAAAATTGTGCGATTTAAACCCAATGGATTATTATTATTTTTTTTTTTTTTGGGGGGGGGGGGGTGTTCTGAAAAGTAAAGTGTACGCCAATGCTCCCCGCACTATCCAAAACCTCAAACGTCACATCCGGGCTGAAATTTTGCCAATGGATCCGCTCATTCTGGGAAAAGTCCAAAAATTTTGATGTTCGGATATTGGCATGTAAGCGGAGCCGTTGTGGCCACATGTGCGATATTGTATTCCATACATAAATGGCATAGACCCACCTTCCATGTTCAATAAAGAATTTCGATTTTCACTCTTAAAAAAATGCGTTTCCTTTCATAATAAAAAGAGAACAAACAGATAGAACCCCCTATAGATGGATAGAGGCTTTCGTAGAATCTGTCATAGGGAAAAAGACGAATTTTCGTACAAAGCATAGATACGAAAATAGTAATAAGTTTTTATCCCAGAAACAGAATTTTCTGCGTCAGTCTGCAGCAAACTAAAATTTATCTGCGACCCAATAAGCCTACTACCATAAGAAATAACAGAAACACTTCCATTTATAAAGAAAATATAACATAAGGATACAAGAAATACCATAAATCTAGAGACTTAAAGCAAATTTCAGCTATTTTTTAAGCCCAGCATTCCTTTTTAAATTGGTGGATTAATCTGCAAGGTTTTAAATAATCTGGAGCGCCTGCTGCCATGCTGCACTGTTTCTGCTACTGGGGTTTTTAATAATGTGAATAATCACAATAAATATAAAGTGGAAGAATGGGGATTAAAGAGAAATATGAGTAAAACTGGGCATTTAACTACAGGTCAGAAAACTGATATTTTATAGAATGATACTAATCTTAAAACTGTAGAAGAATTCGAATACCTTGGACATGTTACCGGCCAAACCCGATTTTAGGCCAAACTAGTTTATCCTAACGCGCATAGGATATACTAGTTTTTCCTAGGCCAAACTAGTTTATCCTAACGACCATAGGATGAACTAGTTTTTCCTAGGCCAAACTAGTTTGGCCTAACGCTTATAGGATAAACTAGTTTAGCATGCTATTCATTGGTCCGAACTAGTTTATCCTAGGACAGTGCAATTTGACGTGCTTTTATTGATCCCAACAACCGCTCCGACCCTACCTTGTACAAAGTAGTATTGCCGTCACCCCTGAGTAATATATTTTATTCGATGGAGAGTGGTATACTCTCCCCCCTATCTTCCCCATTTCACCATCGTCGGTAGAAAATATGTTCCATATGACAAATTGTGCGCTGGAGGGTCAAAGAATGGGATGAGAGGCTATCATAAAATTTAAGAGAGGATGAATTTAGAGGATTGATTAATAATGTACAGTAGAAGCTCGAAAATTCGGCATCGTCCGGACCGGGACCTTTGAAAACTCCAGATTTCTGAAAGAATAGCAAATGTATTTCTGATATTCTTAATGGCGCATATCTATAATTAATTCAAAGCCAAGTGATATTTATGTGAGAAAACAAATTCACAGAAATATCACTTGGCTTTGAATTAATTATGAATAAATGCACCATTATCAGAAGTACATTTGATATTCTTTCAGAAATGTGAAAATTTCAAAAATTCGGCGAAGTCCCGGTCCCAGTTTGTCCTAAAATACATATATTTTAAAGCTACTATTATTTCACAATTAAAATTCTCTTTAAAAAATAGTACATATACATTTATGCGAATGGGGGATACAGTACTGTAAAACCTGCTAGAAGAATCTGTGTATGATTAAATCCTGTTTTAAACGGAAAATGTTTTGTAATCGGTGCAAATCGAATATAATAATCTATTTAAAGAAAAAAAAACATAATACATTTGCTATAGACGAAGGACCTGCTATAAAAGGAACTTAACTATAAGGAAGTTTTTTTTCTCTCCTACGACATTCCGCCTTAGGGGCCGTTCAAATATTACGTAAGCACCTAGGGCGGGGGAGGGGGTTAGCGATTTGCTTATTTTTGCTGACAAGGGGGAGGTGGGGATTTGAATGATGCTTACGTAAGACATTTTCAAAATCTCTTAACTTGTAAAAAAAACTATTAAAAAAATTGAAATTGAAAAAAAGAAATAGCAAAAGAATATTAAACTTGAAGTTCTGATGTCAGCTATTTTGACAACACAAGGAAAACATAAACGATCTCTTTTATCTAGAGGTGACTGTTCATGTTTGAGGCACGAAGGCTTATTATCTCTGAGAACTTACTATTTCCAATTGTGAGAATAGAATAGAATAGAATTGAATGGACCGATGCGATATGTTGTATTTTGACAGTACGAGTTTTCCGGGAAAGTTTCCAAAACAAAAGTAAAATTACATCTTTTTTGCTTCCACCCCTCCTCTGTCAAGTGGTTGAACCCCATAACTAGTGACCGATTGCTCTACTGTCTGGTGTCTCGTGAGTTTTGAAAACCTCTCAGTACTGTAGTGTAGTGGTGTTAAAAATAAATGAAATCGGAAATGTGTCTTCATTTAGAGAAATCTTGTATAAAAAACTTTTTGAAAGTTTCAAAATGTCTGCATTAGATAAACTTTTGAAGGATATCCAATGTAAAACTAATGATGTGTGGCGGCAGTATAAAAAGTCTTCTAAAACTGACAAAGACTTAGAGGTATTTGTGCTAAAAAGAATTGAGGACGAAGGCAACAAAAAAGAAATCAGTCTTTCTTGATTATTTTATAAAGGTAATTATAATAAATTTATTCTTAAAATTTTAAATATATTTTATCATATTTTTAAGTTTACATAATTACTTGTAAAAATTGGAAAAAGATAAGATAAAATTACCTTGTAGCCTTGGCGAAACATGGTCACTATGGCAATAAATAAAGACCAAGGAAATGCCAAAAAACGAGTTATTACTTTTTAAACCTTATTTTTTCTTTTCAAATAACTCTAAAATTAATGCATCCATGGGGGAAAAAAATTAAAAAATATCTAAGTTTTGTAGCAGATAATCTTCTAACTGTTTTCAAATTTTGTACCTTACTAAAAATGAAATGTAATTTAATTGAATTGAAGATGCCGTATGACTATTTTTGCCCTTCCATAAAGTCGCAATTATCCGCAAGAACTTGTGGAAGTTGTGGCCAATACCATGCATCTCAGAAGTCAGCAAACAGACACAAAAAAAAATTCAACACAGTGAAATAAAAAGAAAATTGACCAGTTAAACTGATGGCATTGAGCTCAAAGGCTATTCACACTAATTATATATTATACTCTTATTTCAAAGAATAATGACCCTCGAAAAATAAAAGAAGGGATTAGTCCCAGTTGCCCCCTTTATACTTAACCAAAGAACCTACAAATTTAATCAGGGAAGCTCCTTAACATAATAAACTGGTATACCAAATTTGAAGCAAATCAGATATTTCTGCATGAAAAAACCATTTCTCTAAATTAAGGGGGGGGGGGTATTGGCTCCCCCCATTTCTCGCTTTATGCTGAACCAATGAACCTTCAAATCTAATCAGAAAAGCTCCTTATCAGAATGAACATTGAAAAAAAAATTAAACTAAATTAGATAATTCTGCATGAAAGCCCATTTATCTAAATTAAGGGGAGGGGCAATTGCCCCCTTTCCCCCTTTTATACATAACCAATGAACCTCCAAATCAAATGAAGGAAGCCATATCAGAATAAACTGGTATATCAAATTTGAAGCAAATCGAATAATTCTGTATGAAAAACCCATTTATCTAAATTAAAGGGGAGACTAGCCCCGTCCCTCTTTTATACTTAACCAATAAATTTCCAAATCTAATCAAGGCAGCTCCTTAACAAAATAAACCGGTATACGAAATTTGGAGCAAATCGAATAACTCTGCATGAAAAATCCATTTATCTAAAATAATAGGGGAGGGTCTAGCCCTCCTTTCCTCCCTTTATACTTAACTAATGAACCTCCAAATCTAATCAGAGAAGCTCCTTAACATAATAAACCGGTATACCAAATTTGGAGCAAATCGAATAATTCTGCATGAAAAGCCCATTTATCTAAATTAAGGGGGGTAGCCTCCTTTCCCCCCTTTATAATTAAGTAATGAGCTTCCAAATCTAATCAGAGAAGCTCCTTAACATAATAAACCGGTATACCAAATTTGGAGCAAATCGAATATTTCCGCATGAAAAACCCATTTATCTAAATTAAGGGGGGGGGGAGGACTAGCTCCCCTTTATTCTTAACCAATGAACCCCAAAAACTAATCAGGGAAGCGCCTTATCAGAATGAACCTAGAAATTTTTTTAAAGCAAATCGGATATTTCTATCAAGAGTTATCGCGTTACGTACATACATACCTACATACAGAACCGGCGGGCACATAAGCTCTCAGGCTTTGATAGCCTGTGAGCTAAAAAGCGAGAAGGCCTATCTTATACGACCATTGAGAATTGCTGCTCGTCGAGCAAATTAACTTATGTGCGTCATAAAATTCGTGGAAGATATGGAAGACGTTGAGAAGATCAATGAAAATGAAGTTGATCAAGATTGCATCCGAAAAGAAAGCGATGAAGATAATCAAGTAAAACTGGAAACCAATATCATAACAGATATGGAAAAGTGGCTTGACCAGTCGTGGTCAGCATCGGGATAGATATGGACATGTTCAAATTTAAATTTTACAAATGGCTAAGTTCTTCTAAAATTGTGATTGTGAAAAAGAGCTAAGAAATTTTCTTAACACTTTAAGACCGGACTGCTTTTTGAGTTTTTTTTTTAAATAACTGAAATTTGTAACTGATAATTCGCTATCTGTTGACAAAATTCATATAATATAGTTTCTGTTAACCGGCACAATCACTCGATTCCGGCATTTATGGAATAGATAACATAGGAAAGTAGAATTTATTTAATGATTAACCCGCACGATCGTGCGGGTCCGGTCTTAAAGGGTTAACTAGAATTGTAAGGAAATAAAACAAGCATTTTTTTAATTATTTTTTTTAAGTCGAGTAGAGTTTTTCTAATTTGAATTAAGTCCTATTCTTTTTCAAATTAAATTATTAGTGTTAAAGAAAAGTGGAGGGGGGGGGGTTGCAATTTTCTTACGTAATTATTAAGGGGGGGGGGTTGCGATTTGCTTATTTTTGCTGACAAGGGAGGAGGGGGGGGGTCAAAAATTGCCAAAAACATGCTTACGTAATATTTGAATAGCCCCTTAGAAGGTTTTTCTATATAAAGCAAGTCTCCAAGCAGTGTAAAAAAATTAATGGTATTAGTAATAGTTCAGATATTTACATACAAATAGAAGATTTATTAAAAAATCAATATAGTTTAGAATAGAATCATTAACATGGTTAATCGACATTCTACGGCTTGGAGATTTAAAAATTTTAAAAATTCTATACAATAAAATCTTCTAAGACGGAATTGCATGGCAAAGAAGAAAAGTCCGTTATAGGAAGGTTCCTTTATTAGACGGTTCATTGTCTGTTGTAAATGCATTATATTCTTTTTACAAGTACAAATATCCTCATTTTACATATATCAATGTATGTTTTTTTTTGTTAAAGAAGGTATTCCGTCATAGGCAGGTTATTTTTCTAAGGTTTTACCGTACTTCAAATTTTTCTTACGTAAAAAAGCATCGACTCATCAAAAAACTAAAAATAATAATAAATATATAAATTTTAATTGTGGAATAGTAGCGATTTAAATATACGTGCATTAAAAAAGAATTGGACAAATGTTACTGACATTTTTACTGAACAGACCAGAGATCCTGCCGATCCAAATAATTATGATATGAACTGGGTTGGAAATTGGACTGAAAATTTCTGCCTGTGCCGACCTCAAGAAGAATGCAACCAGTCCCGACTTAAGCTAGAAAAAAATTGAGTCCCGGTCCATCTCGGTCTGAACCTCACGAAAATGTAATCCCCAAGCCGAGCCCGGAGCGAGTGTCGGGAAGGAGAATTGGGCGGCCCGTAAAGATCCTTACATCGAATAACCAAAAGACTAGCTCACAAAATTTTGTAAATTTGGGCGCTAAACCTATTATATTAAAATAAATGAGTCTTTGGGATCAATAAAACCACGCCAAATTGAATTGGCCTAGGATAAACTAGATCGGCTTAGGATAAACTAGTTCAGACCAATGAATAACATGGTAAACTACACTGCTCAAAACAATTAAAGGATATTTGAAGTTTTATATAAAATAAAGATATAAACGAAATTTTTTTTTTGCCGAAAATAGAAGAAGAGAATCACAAATGCAAATTTTTCTGTTTTTCAAACTGTGGAGTATGCAAATTTTGAGTTCGACGTCAAAAACGTCGCTTCAGCGGCAGCGAATGAAATTTGACTTTCAACTGGATAAAAGAGAATGAAGACAAGGATGATCGGCATTCAGTGATTGCTTTGTTTCGATGAGTACGATGTCTCAGCGAAGTCATTTGACAGATTCAGAAGCTTTGAGAATTGTTGGTAGGTTAGAAGGGGGCCAAACTCAAGCCGAAGTAGCGCAAGCCATTGGAGTGTCACAAAGTGTCATTTCCAGGATCTGGAACCGTTTTTTGGAGAGTGGATGTGCAGGCCGAAGACCAGGGCAAGGTCGTAGACGGGCAACAATGCCCAATGAAGATCGGTATTTAGCGTTAACAGCTCGGAGACACCGAACCATGAACGCTACTCTTCTCCAACAACACCTTCGCTCGGCTGCAGGCACCACGATTTCAACTCAGACTGTCCGAAACTGGCTCCATGCTGTAGGTCTGTATGCTCTCCGACCGATGGTATGTGTTAGATTAACATCAAGGCATCGTCGCGACCGCAGGGAGTGGGCAACCGAGCATGTCAACTGGAGGAGAAATGAATGGAGCAATATTCTGTTTTCTGACGAGTCCCGTTTTTCTGTGCATCCGGATAATAGGCGTATTTTCATCTGGAGGGACCGTGGCAGTAGGAATAATCCTGCGTTCGTGCACGAAAGTGTCAGATTTGGCGGTGGAGGAGTGTTGGTGTATGGTGGCATCTCCATTGACGGGCGCACTGACCTCTACATCATTCGAGATGGAGCTCTGACTGGTCGCCGATATATGGATGAGATCCTCAGACCTATTGTAGTCCCTTACGCTGCAGCAATTGGAGATAACTTCATTTTAATGGACGATAACTGCAGGCCACATCGTGCAAACCTGGTGGAGGATTTCCTTTTCGAGGAAGGAATCGTTCGAATGGAATGGCCAGCGTGTTCTCCAGACATGAATCCAATCGAGCACGTTTGGGACGCTCTAGGAAGACGACTTTCTGGCCGCCAACAACCCCCACAAACTCTCCAAGAACTGGAAAGAGTTCTTCTGGAAGAGTGGGGCAGAATACCCCAACTCGTCATTAATAGCGTCATTGAGTCCATGCCTCAAAGGTGTTCAACGTTGCTGGACGCCCGTGGAAACCATACCCCCTACTGAAAATGATTTTCTTTGAAGAAAACACCTTTTCTTATTCTTTTTTTCTCATATGCACAAATTGTGTTTTTTTCCTTTAGCACACAAATGCGCAATAAAATGCATTTTTTTCTGCCAAACATGTGTAATTTATTCTCATATAACCTACTATGTCTGTCGACCATATATCAATCAGCTAAACAGTTTACCAGATACAAAATCCACCTAAAACTGCAATATCCTTTAATTGTTTTGAGCAGTGTAGTTTATCCTATGAGCGTTAGGCCCAACAAGTTTGGCCTAGGAAAAACTAGTTTATCCTATGGGCGTCCGGATAAACTAGTTTGACCTAAGACAAACTAGTTTATCCTATGGACGTTAGGATAGACTAGTTTGGCCTAGGAAAAACTAGTTTATCCGATGCGCTTTAGGATAAACTAGTTTGGCCTAAAATCGGGTTGGCCGGTAACAGATACATCAATCATGAAGATAGATGGAGCCACAGATATGTTAAAAGGAGAATTGGTGGAGGCAAAAGTGCTACAGCAATGTTGAATTTTAATGTTCTATAGAGTAGTAATATTCTCCCTAAACTTAAACATTTTATAATGCTATTGTGCAAAGTATTTTACTGTATGGCGCAGAGACATGGACATTAAATCTTTGCTTAAAAAAGAAACTCATTTCTACCAAAATGGATTTCGAACGAAGACCTGCGAAAAAAAGTTTAGGTTGGAAAAAGTTAAAAATTCAAGAATACATGAAATACATAATGCAAGTCAAACAAGAGGTTGTTAATATAGTCGAGTATAACAAGCTTAGATGACAAGGACATATTCACAGAAAGAAAGAGGAACGCTTTCCTAAAATCCTTTTTGAATAGAGTCCAGAAGGCAAACGTAGGTTGAGGATGACTTGGAAAGATTCTATTCAAGAGGCAGTGAAACTATATAATTTTACTGATGAGATTGCTCTTATGGAAAGGATCTCTCAGAACTATTTTTATAAGATTGAAAAATTAATTTATTAATAATTGCATAACAAAAAGATAGATTTTAAAAATTAGTACGACTTATAACATTGTTTAATACTAAACATACTATCTCTATCAGGGTTGAAACTTTTAAATTTTAGCCCCAATTCGTTCTCAATACAGAGTTGAAAAAAAAAAAACACTGTCATTTCATGAATTTTATTACCCATATTTCTGCAAGGATTTTTTAAAGATGTCACATATTATTATATGTTTATACATTGTTATATTTTTTTACAGCAGATATATATATATATTAAAGAACTGATCAAACATTTAGCGACTTTCTAGCAGATAGCGATCCCTACATTCAAAACTGCTGGTCTAACGTACTTTAGTATGAAAATGATTTCTGGCCCTCACAAATACTCTTTTCCCAGTGTCACCATGATGATGGAATTTAAGCATATTTTTCTCTCAAATGAGTTTTGACATAACTTGTACACAAGCAGCTTTTGACGAATGTGGATTAGATGTAAATTTTTATTTTATAAAAAAAGACAGATATCACACACATACGTTTGATTTTCTCTCAGAAAAGAGCCGAAGAAGATAAATTGCACTTTTCTTTTCTTTTCACTGAAAACGATTTCTTTCAATTATCACGCATGTATGATTTTCTCACCAGTATGGATACGAAGGTGAATATTTAGATTAATTTCCCTCGAAAATGACTTTTGACATACATCACACACAAACGGTTTAGTGTGGGTTAGTAAATGATTTATTAGAGTTCCTTTCAACGAAAATGACTTTTGACATACATCACACAAAAATGGTTTCTCTCCTGTGTGAATTCGAAGGTGCTTTTTTAAAGTGCTTAACCATGAATATGACTTTTGACATAAATTACACACAAATGGATTCTCCAGCTGTTTCTCTCGAGCGTGGGTTCGTAAATGATTTGTTAGAGTTCCTTTCAACGAAAATGACTTTTGACATACATCGCACACAAAGGGTTTCTCTCCAGTGTGGATTCGAAGGTGCCTTTTTAAAGCGCTTAACCGTGAAAATGACATTTTACATACATCACACACAAATGGTTTCTCTCCCTTGTGAATTAGTACATGAGTGATTAAAGTGCTTCTCCTTGCAAATGAAGTTTGACATATATCGCACACAAAGGGTTTCTCTCCTGAATGTATTCGAAGGTGACATTTTAAAGAGCGTAACCATAAAAATGACTTTTGACATACATTGCACACATAGGGTTTTTCCCCAGTGTGAATTCGAATATGATGTTTCAACTCCGAGAGTTTTGAAAATGATTTTTGACACTTCCCGCATGCGGGTGGTCTTTCATTAGTGTGAATTTTTATATGACTTTCCAAATAACGTTTTTGAGAAAATGTTTTTTGACAGGTATTACATAAATGAGTTTCTTTCACACTATGAAGTTTAATATGTCTGGTTAAATCAGATTTTTTTGAGAATGATTCTTTACACAGACAAATGTAAACTTTCTCTGTTTTTTCAATTTCGGAAAGTCCATCTAAATTAAAATTTTTTGATAAACTCACTCGACATACATCATAACCATGTATTTTTTCTTCTCTTTTCACTTGAAAGGCCGATTGATCTTCCATTTATTTATTTTTCTACCGTTAAATGCTGCACTGGAAGGCTATCACATGTAAAAAATGCATTTAGTTTAAATATATATAATTTGTTTAAATAAATATTTTTTTTAACTTTTTTAGATTCCTAATAAATAACCAGTCTTTATTATAAATTGTGCATCTATTTGAGCCTTTTAAATAGATCACTTCAGCTTTCCACTAAAAGTAAAAAGGGGGTTTTAAATAATTATTGTTTCGAGACATTAGTTCATCTGAGTACAAATGTTTTTGAAACAACTTTAGTTTGCTTCTAACTATAGTTCAAGGATGTTCAAATGCGTGTGAATGTCGGAGTACAAAGACATCAATAATTTAAAGATGCACGTTTCAAAATTGTTCTTCTTTCGCGTAAAGGATAATTATTGGGTAAATTTGAGAAAAAGTAACAAATGAATAATATTTCTTTTATTTTTCTCTTTACTCTTCCAAAAACCTAAAAATATAGAAAAAGAAATATTTAAAAACATGAAGTGGAAAATTAAAAACTAATTTTTATTATATTGACATGCTATATACATAAGAAATGAAAATATTTTGAATATCGCTAGCTCCATTATTTTATCAATTTTGTAAAATATCATTAAGGAAAACAAATGGAAATGCCAACATTTATAAACATGATAAACTCTAAATATAATTATTTAAAATAATATCAATATCATAGAAACTCGACAGAGTTTCTCGCCTAGCAAAAGAAACAACAATGCAATGAACCGTAAATGAAAGGAATTTCCGCCAATTTATGCCAAACGATTTTGCAAAAATTTTTTAGAACTCTGTCTAGTTTTTATTTTCCGGACTGACCAAATCGAGATTTTGACACATCTATAAATTGCGTTCTATTTATCATAGAAACGAAATTCTTGTTTCTACGGAATGGAACGTGACACGTGACCAAAAGTAACGTGGAATACGGCGAATAGGTTTTCAGTAAATCCGATTTTTAAAGTGCTGTTTTTTGCACTTTATAAATTCTTGTTCTGACCAAATCTGTTGACAGGGCTACAGTCATGTGTAATTATCGGATTTTTACGCGTTTTACGTCATCTGAATTGTTTTATGAGTAGTTCAAACATTTGAAAGTTTCATGCAAAGTTTTTGATTTATACCTATTAAGAAGTAATTAATTGATAATTGTTCTAATGGGTGCTTATAATATTTCTAAAAAGGTTCACTACTTGTCTTTTGCACACTAGAAATGGATTCATTAGAATAAAACGCGATCGTCCAGTTGCCTCGATTAATCATTTACATTTGCGCTGTGAATGTATACTAATAACCCGATCCTAGTAGGTGATCAAGCTGAAAAAGGAAATAAAATACAGTACCTCCACTCTTGCAATGAAAAAAAACCAACTCAAATACTTGTTTCGAACAAGGAAGATTTTTATCGGCATCCGATGATCATGAAGCATCTGTGAGGCTATAAATCAGTCTTGATTTTCACAAAGTATCTTCTTAATAATTCATGTGGATATACGGTAAAACTAGTTGAATAAAACACTAAGAAGAGGTCCTTAGGAAAGGAGACTTAGCCTCGTTATAAAAATATTCTCAAGCAAAACTACGGCATTGACTTCCGACATTACCGGCACATCCGGAGCACGAGGCCCACGGAATGTGCGGCGAGCTAAATCGTTTTACTCTATACCAGTAACTGCACTAGACTGAACTGCTAGGAGAGAGAGAGAGAACGCTTTTAAACTCGCGCGCGGCAGCTAAAGGGTTGCCGTAAAAAGGCGAGAGCGCGCCAAGAAAAGCCAGGAGCGAGACGATATCGCTAAAACGGCGCAAAGAGGATCGCAAAATGCGATTTACTAAACATCGCGTGCTGAAATGAAAACAGTGCTTAAACTGAAAATGGTAAATGAAACCAGTAAATTTAAAACAGAAAAGGTTAGATTAAATAAATAAGAGATGTTTAAAAGTAAGATTAATTAAACTGCCTGGGGAAAGGAAACAATATATTGCTACACAATAATACCAGTTTAAAGTAATTTATTCCTATATTGAGCGTGGCGTACGTAATATAATTTATTCATACCTTGCAGCGTGGCCTACGTAATATGTGTAATTCTACTTATATTTGCATGTGAGCTAAAAGAATTATCGTAATACCCACTACTCCGAACCTGACAAAATAAATTTCTCGACCCACAACCCGACCCGAACTCGCCCAAATAATTTTCGGAAATCCGCAACCCGACATGAACCTGACATATTTCAACCCGCACTCCACCCGAACCCAAAATATTTTAACCCACAACAAGACCCGAACCCGAAATGAAAGGAAAAGCGTAGGAATGTTTTAGATAGAAAAATGGACAAATCTGTATTCTTTAATATTCGAATAAGTAAAACCTCTGAAAAGCAGCCACATCATTGAATAGCGTCCTGCATCGGGTCGGGTTGTCCTTAATTTTCTTTATTCGGGTCGGAATGACTTTCTTCCTGCTGTTCGGGTTCACGCTAGAATCTTTCTCGCTGGTTATATGTAAGTTTATTGCAAGTCTGGTTTTGGGGAAATATGTATTTGAATATGAATTAATATAGCAGTACGAGTACACATCGTATATTCAATTTACTGCATGAGATATAAAATATATATAAGAAATGTACAGGGTGGTCACAAATCTCTTATCTTAAAATTTCCTGATATTTCCATGATTTTTCCAGGTTAGCTTCAAATTTCCAGGTCAGCATTAAAATAATGAAATTTTCATAGATAATTTGATTTACTGCATTACTCTAATGCATATAGTCATTACTTAGTAAAATCAAAAATAGACACTGCATGTTAGAACTTGTGGAACTGTACAATGTGAGAATGCTGTCGAGTCGAATCAAAACGACATCTAGTAAGGAGCAGAATGGAAAATTATTGTGCATCATTGTAATGACAATAGGGGCAAACTTCAAATAAGGATAAATGGTAGTCAAGATTGATAGACAATTACCGGATAATTAATTGATAAGTTTTCTGTTTTGTCTAAAGTGTCAAATGTGTAAAAATTAGGGATGGGAAATATACCCACACAATCATTGCCATTTGTTCTAAAGCTTTCCAAATCTTAAAAAGAAGGGTTTCAATTAATAAATTCGAAATTTCTCCACTAAAAATAATCTTAAGATTATCTGAAGAAATCTCCACTTTCTCCAGAAATTCTACAGAAATCTGAAGAAATTTTGAAGATTTAGCTTTACCTTTAAAATATCTGCAGACATTTTTAAGATATTCTAACAAATATCTGTAGAATGGGCCAATTACCTACAGATTTTCTACAGATTTTTTTTAGTGAGGTTGGGACAAGCCTTTGTTTAGAACTTTATAACTTTTTTAGAAATTGATTTTCTTTCATATTTAAAGTGCATAATATAGTGAGTGCTTAAACAGAAATGTTCACAAAAAATTCAAACATTCATAGTTGACTTGATTAATTGACATTTTTTAGACAAGGACATAAAATTTCCCATTATCTGAGAATGACTCGTTATCAATGTTCGTCATTTATAGATTTGTACAAGGAAAATACAACCATTCATTTTTATCCTAAAGATAAGTTGAGACTTTTTTTTTTATTATTGGCTGAAACCGATGCCGAAAGTACACAGCAGGAATTTGTTAAAATCATTTTTAAATTGTTTCAAAATTAATATTTTCATTAGCTCGATTTTCATATTCCTGAAAATCTGTTTAAAATGGCAAATTTGTTTTTTATATCCAACCACTGGCAAAAATCTGTAAAAGTCACTATTTTCATTCTTATAAATTATCAATACAACTATGACAGAAAGACATGAGTTCTGTTTTCCAATAAACAAGGACTTCAAACAGAAAGAGAAAGAAAGAAACAATAAGAGATATTTCACAGCTTCTGTATGTTTTTAACACTGACCATGCAAAGGCTTCAAAATCAGATAGAATATTTCTCTTTATATCACTCTAGCAAAACCCACAGCTTTGCTCGCATAATAGTTGAAATATGATAGTAGTATTTGTGTGCCTATTTTTATTAGAAAAAATTATACTGTAAGTAATAATTTAAAAAAAATTACTAATTATGCCACAGTTTGACTAAACTTCATTATTACACTGCATTAGGTAAAAATGAGGCTTAAATTAATAAGAATTCAAACTAATTCTAAATAAGATATTTAGAATTCTTTTTTTTTAAATGCTCATTTCAGTTTTTATTTGAGATTTTGATAACACTTTGAGGTATAAGCCCGAGTGTCACACGGGTTCCGTTATCGGTGAAGTGAACTAAGCCCGAGAGTGTCTCTTTTGTCAACTTTTAACCCTCTGAGCTATAAAATTATCAACTATATACATTAGCGGTCTTTTCAGATATTATCTAGGACTTTTCTATATTGGAAAAAAAAATTGAGATTGCAGCACTAAACAGGATAAAGTATATGAAAATATCTAGAATCGGAGCTTAAGCCTTAAATGCCGGATGTTGCTTTTCGGCAACATACCTAATTTAGGCTCTAAAATACTATTAGAATAATATTGAAGCTTTAATGCCTAATGTTGCCAATAAAATACATTCTGAAAATATTATTAAATCGATTTTCAACATGTAGATGGCAACACTTGTGCTGTTTAAGAATAAAGATAGATTTATTTTTTCAATTGTTGCTACCTGTTCTTTTTGTTTTGTTTGGAAGCTTGTGAAATATCCTATTTTGTTCTGAAGTGAGCAAGTAAAATTTATTTCTTATTATAGTTCCTAAAATTCTTGTGTGTTTAATATTATAGAATTTTATCAAAGAAAATTATTTTTTCAATTAAAGACCAGTATTGCCGATTAGTAACAAACTGTTTTTCAGCCGTAAACCATACTTAAAACAAAATATAATTTTTTTAATTATTTTTCCCATGATTTATTTAAAAAATGAAAGCCGAAAAACATTATTACAATGATTTTTGAAAAATCAGGCATTTAAAGGTTAACTCGAACTTATTGTGGATTTTGTGGTGTTGCTCTTTGTGCAAATCTGTGCTTTCAAATGTACCACACAAAAGCAAATTATGCCAAATAATGTTAATATGCAAATAAAATCTATTTTCAGATATTTGTATAACATTTGGATAAGTTTTTATTCAAGTCTGTGTAAAACTGTATGTTAAAAAATGTTTTCTTATGGGAAACTTTTTTTTAAATATAAAACATTCTTTTTTAATAATTTCTCATTAAATACTAATTAATTTACATAATTAATTACATATTCAAGTACATTAGATATGCAGTTGAAATAGCTCAGATCTCAAAGTGTTAAAAATAACAATCATTCCATATTTCAAGATTCTAGTCTAATGGTCTATTACTCCTCAGGTGGTAGTGGCACCAACATAACATATAGCATATGTTTGAACAGGGGTTGTACCATGAATTTGCCAAGATATATTTTGAAATCGGTTTGGTATTTCCTGAGATTACATAGAAATAGTAATTTAGAAAGTTTTTAAAAGGCTTTTTGTTCATTTTACCACTTTAAATTTTGAATCTTTTAGAAACGGATCTTAGAGAGCATTTACGTTTTATATCTATCATGCCAAACTTTAAGTTTCTATCATTAACCATCCATAACCCATCATAATCCATGGAAATCGTATTTTAAAGCATTTTTAGAATGCTTTTCACTTATTTTCTACTTTTAAATTTCTATTTTTTTTAACTCATCTTTGAGGGTATTTACACCATATAAGTAACTACTATACCAAGTTTCAAGATTTTGTCTTTAACAATTCCAAAAATAAATAAATAAATAAAAATAAAAAATAATAAAATAGAAATTTAGAAAATTTTTACAACGTTTTTCACTCATTTCACATTTAATTTTTTTAGAAACAGTTGTTAGAGAGCATTTACATCTTAAAATTAACTACCAGGCCAAATTTCAAGTTTCTAGCCCCTTCAGTATAACTAAAATTGTAATTTTGAATGTTTTTCGTCCTGAAACCCCCTTTTGGTAGTGACACTGACAAAAAAATACAAGTTATGTTGGATCAGAAACTGTCACCGTCAATTTTTCACTATTACATTTAAAATCAGTTTGGTATATTTCCTGTGATTCCACAGATATCTTAATTTATGAAGTTTTTAGAATGCTTTTTGCTCATTCCAACCTTTTAAATTTCAAAATTCTTAGTAACAGTTTTTGAGATCATTTATATCTTATATGTATCTACCACGCCAAATTTCAAGTTTATATCTTTAACACTTGCATAGAAATCTCAATTTAGAATGTTTTAGAAAGCTTTTTGCACATTTTCACAGCTTTTATCGAATATTTTTTTATTTATTTATTTTTTTTACTGGCCTTAGAGAGCAATGATATCTTAAGTCACTACCACGCCATACTTAATCTTTCTAGCCCCTTTGGTATCACAACATCGTAATTTAGAATGTTTTCTGCTTCTGCAAACTCCTGATGGTAATGGCACTGATGACATAAAATGTATCCTATGTTTTAACAGGGATTGCCACCATCAATTTGCAATCATTACTTTTGAAATCAGTTTGGTATTTTCTGAGATTTTATAAAAATCGTAATTTAGAGCATATTTGGAAAGCTTTTCGTTCTTTTCACCTTTTTAAATATGAAATTTTTTAGAAACTATTTTTAGAGAGCATTTACATCTTATAAATATCTAACACACCAAACTCCAAGTTTCTATCTTTAACAAGTGCTTAGATATCGTAATTAAAAATGTTTTTAGAATGATTTTCACGCATTTTAACCTTTTTTAAATTTAGATTTTTTTTTTTTTATATAAGTACCATGCTAAATTACAAGTTGCTAGCCCCTTCAATATCACAAAAATCGCAATTTGGAACATATTTTGCTTCTAAAACACCGAGGTGGTAGTGGCACCGACATAAAATCTATATTTTATGTTGGAGCAAGAACTGTCGCCATCAACTTGCAACTATTACTTTTGAAATCAGTTTGGTATTTTCTGATATTGCATAGAAATGGTAATTTGGAACTTTTTAGAACGCTTTTCATGCACTTCCATCCTTTTTAAATTTCAAATTTTTTTCTATTGCTCTTAGAGGGAATTTACATCTTATAAGTAACTACCATGGCAAATATCAAATTAATAGCTCCTTCAACAGTTTTTGCTCCTCCAACCCCCAGTGGTAATGGCACCGGCATAAAATATAGCATACGTTGGAACAAGGACTGGCCCCATCAATTTGTAATCTTTATTTTTTAAATCGGTTTTGTATTTCCTGAGATAACGTAGAAATTGCAATTTAGAAATTTTTAGAACACTTTTCGCGCATTTTCACCCCTTTTAAATTTCGAATTTTTTAGGAACTGTTCTTAGACTAATTTATATCTTATAAGTAACTCACATACCAAATTTCAAGTTTTTAGGACCTTCAGTAACACAAAAATTGCACTTTTAGAACGCTTTTTGCTTCTGCACCCCCTTGGGGATAGTGGCACAGATTTAAAATATAGTTTATGATGGAATAGGGACTATCACACCATCATTTTGCCATCATTACTTTTAAAATTCGTTCGGTAGTTCCAAATATTACCCCCTCTAAATAAACACACAAACTTTACTTTTTTATAATATTAGTATAGATTAATAACAATTCAGTTTACTGTCAGTTTTTAAAGGATTGCAAAACACTGTAAGAAACTTGGGCTACATTCTTTTGCTTCTCAAACAGCGAGAGCTTTTTTCTTCAATTTTTGTACAAATAAACAGGGGTGTAAAAATCTAGGTGCCAGCAGGCACTAAATTTTATTAGTTTTCTTCATTTAAATTTTATTAGCATTCTTACAAAAAATTTAGACGAAAAATAACGAATAAAATTTAGTGGTGAGTGATTGTCCGCTGGCGCCTAGATTTTTACACCCCTGCAAACAAATTTTTTATCATGAGCCTGAGCTCAAAGACTGGATAAAAATAGAGTCCAAGCTGGTTTCAGGTACAAATTTTGCCCGATAGCCAAGATTAATTTCTTCTTTCCCGATTACCGCAATCGTAATGGTAATTAGTACTTGTTTCAATCAATTTCCAGATTTAGTTTGAATTTCCCTGAGAGTTCCATGATTTTCCCGGTGAACCAAATTCCCTGATATTTCCATGTTTTCCAAATCGGTGACCACCCTGAATGTAGTCAAAGAAAGTGTAGAATCGGAAGTGAACACTAATAGAAGGTATAAGCATACGCATAATGAGTGTTAGGAATTGAAAAAGTGTTGAAATTTGAAAAGTGTCCGCGTTTCGGATGCGTGCATTGTGGAAATCTTATTGTATATAGATTTTTAACCTGAAAAAATATCTTCCGACACAGATTATTTTGATGGAGATTATTTAGAAAAATCGGGTCAACTCGAACCCGACCAGCAAGAGTCAAAACCCAACCCGAAACTGACCCGACCCGAAACAATGAAAGTCAACCTCACCCGCAATGAAAAAATATAGCGCAGTCGGGTGCGGGTAAAAGCGGGTCACCCGACCCGATACAGCACTCTCTAGGCCGAATTAGTAATATATATTACAAGTGTGCACGAGCCCGGGGCTGTCTCGAAGACAGAGTTCGATGAAATTTTCGTTCATTAAGCTCGGTGAGGGCTTAATTTTTATCTGAAGACTCGGGTCGGGTAGGACTAAATTTTATTTTTTGAAAAGTTGGACCGGGTAGGAATTTCATTCTTCCAGGGTCTTTCATTTTTTCTGTAGGTTCGGGCCAGATCAGGATGTTATTTTATTCTTTCCGGGCCGTATCGGATGAGAATTTTTTTCCCACGAGTAATGTCCTGGTAACTTTTCTCACTTATTAGTAGAGAAAGCATTGTTTCTTCTTTTTGCGATTTTTTAAATAAAGGGTGGAACATCTTTTTAAATAAAAGGTATGGTATGTTTGCTTTTTCAACCAGAAGTGCACGGTGCTTAGCTTTTATAATGGCCGGGCGAACAACAGTTTTTAGCTGGATACTATATTAATTTGAACAATAATATAAAAAACACTCTTTGTTTACTCATTCATTTATAAAAGGTTTAAGTGAGCAGATGGATTTTCGCATGTGTTATAATATCGTCTTGAACCTTATTTCGTATAGGCGCCTAAAGATTGCGGTCAGTCGAATAAACGTTGAACAGAAATGCATACAAGCTCTAGACAAAATATAAGATTTTTGGCAACATCCGGCCGTTGTGAAAACATACTGTGGCCGACTTGTGGTTGAATTGTCTGGTCTCAGACTAAGGAATACAATTTTAATTTAAACTCGTAAATTCTGATGTAATTTGGGTACGGTACCGGTCTCGGGATCCCCGAAAATCTGGACATTCCGCGTAAATCGGAACACCTGGCAGCATTTAGTTCACACTACAATAATTTATACGGTTGATAGGTTTGCTGCAATTCGGGTTGCCAGGATTTTCACAAAAAGTTTGACCATCTGTATGTATCCGATGAAAAAAAAATACGTATTTGAATATGAATTAGCATATATTCAATTTACTGCATGAGAAATAAAATGGTCAGAAGTGTGATAATAGATTATCATTTCTTTAAGGATTATTTTTTCTTATTTCGAAATATGAAAAATATTGCCAACTTTTCGTTTTTAACACACACAATAACACATACATCGTATCTGTGATAGTTTATGCACACCTACAGCTACACGTTACATGTATACAGATTGTGAGGTACCCTCTATTCAAAGAATTATGAGCGTACAAATATTTAAGTGTTAGGAATTGAAAAAGTGCACTAAATAGATATGTCCGTTTTTTGGCAGTGTGCATTATGGAGGTCTTATTGTACTTAGATTTTTAACCAAAGAAATATTTTGAACATTCTTTTGAATTACCGAGTCAACCAGAACCCGACCCGCAAGAGTTAAGACCGAACCCGAAACAATGAAAGCCAAATGCGCTGCGAATAAGTCAACCCGACCCGAATTCGAGAAAAATGTTCCGTCAAACCGACCCGACCCGAGTGCGAGTAAAAGCAATAACCCGACATGATGCAGGAATGTAGTAGAGATCTGCATAGGCTGACATTTACAGACCCGAGCCCGTCCCGAGAATGCGGGAATATCCCAGTACATTGAAGAGATTTTTCTCTTATAACTAGAGAATTTTGGGCTTAGGTTCGTGATTTTTACTTATTTTTAGATAAAAGGGATTTATAAATTCCGTTTCTAATACGAAAAAGTACTAGGCAGCACAGCTGCCGGAACATCCATGTAATTTGACGAACATGCTGCTTTAGGTGTCAGTATTTCAGGTAATCGGCGTGTTTTCTGTATTTTTTTTTTTGGAGGGGGAGGAAAACCAAAGCGAAAAGTGCAAATTTTCCTGTTTTAACGAAATATAATCAAAGGAAAAATTAGTTCAATTCGCAGATTATTTTGAGAGCATAGAGGTTTGGATTATATTCAAGCCGAACCCAACAAACTTCGACCCAAAACCGATATGCTTCAATCCGAACCCAAACCCACCACAAAATGGAAAAAAAAGCCATATTGTAATGGAAAAGAAGCCTACAATTATATCTCTAGTATCAATTATCTTTTTTATGTAGAAAAAGCAATACATCTGTATATGTACTCGTTGATAGTTAAATAATATAGATTTTCAGTTTTAAATATATTTTGGAGAACCTTTTGAGAAATCAGGTAGAATCGAATCCATCCGCCAGAAAAAAATTAAGTTAACGCATAATCGAAAAATAGAAATCAATCCGAACTTCTCTGAAAAAATAGTCATTATAGTCGGATCCGACCCAAACCACCAGTCGGGTTGGGTTCAGTTTGCCCAACCCGATGCAGGACTCCACCCGAAAGGCAATCTCAGCTCGATAAAAAAATTTCATCCTCCACATTTCGACCTGCACCCGAAATATTCCAACCTCAACCAAACCCCAAACATAAGCGATGAAAGAAAGAATACATATCCATATTTAATGCAACTATGTAAAAGTAGTCTACAATTATACCTCTAGTATCAATTTTAACTTTTAAGGGAAAAATTCAATATACATGTACTCGTTAATATTCAAACGTATAATTCTTCACCTTAAAAATAATTTTGTAAATTAAGAGATGTAAATTGAGAGATGGATTCATGTCGAATCAAGAACCGTAAGTATCAACACCCGACCCGAGCCTGAAACAATTAAAGTGAACCTGACTCGAATCCGACCCGCAACGACAAAAGATTAGGCCCAACCCGATCCGGTTCCGACCGCGATTCGGGTCAGATTCAGTTTGCCCAACCGGATGCAGCACTCTACTTGCCATTTAACCGAACTCAGACAAAATTATTTTCGCCCTGCGTATTATTAACCGAGCCCGAAATACTTCAAACCAAGCCCATCGTAAATCCACAATCAGTGAAAATCGATCTACAATTCAATGTAGTTGTAAAAAAATAGCATATGATAATAACTTCAGTATAAATTGTATCTTTTATGTTGAAAAATAAATATGTTAAGAGCCGTCCATGTATCAAATATGTAGATTATTATCTGAAGGAATTTGGACATCTTTATTTAAAAAAAAATTGGGTTCACCTGAACCCAACCTGCAAGAATCAAAATTCAATCAGAAACCGATTCACACTCGGAAGAATTAGTTTAGTCAATCCCATTTGCAAAGGAAAATATGATCTCCATTTGGACTCAAACCGACCGGGCCGAAATTCAAGCCAAAATACTTTCCCTGACGACTGATTTGACACCGACGGGGCGATCAGATATGCCCGACGGGGGGCATTGGCCCCCGGACCCCCCGCTAGCGCCGCATTTGGGCCCCAATTGTTCATGAGCCCCCTACCAGCAATCTGTCTGCCAAATTTCTTAGCCCTGCGTCTGTGGTTTCCGAGTTTTTGAGGTTACATAGATAGATACGCACAAGGATTTTAATAGGGTAGATGATGTTATTGCATTTGACCCAGTTAAGCTCCCTATTGTAAGACGGCATTGAAGCATTTACGGTTCGTTTACAAGGTCACTTAAAAGATCTTGATTACATTACAACCGATGGATATTTAATGAGTGGCATGTATTTTAATCAATTTCTACTATTTCAATCTCTAGAAAATTTTATGTTACTTAAAAGTTTAACATGAATTCAATTTGTTTATCTAAAAGCTCAACGATCCAAGTTTCTACTTTATAAAAGATGTTTCTATTATCCATTTTATTGAAAGTGCTTCTAGATTTCAACACACACCCTTTTAAAATTACAATACTATGGGTATTTTTGCACACAAAATTTAGATAACAATTAAATGAAATTTTATATTGCACGAAATCGGAATGATTTTTGACGAAGGTACTGCGCACAATAATCATCGCAGAACGTCCTGCTGATATTTGAGGAGAAACTAGATTATAGAAACGTGCCAGTGGACCTCGATTATGTAAAGATTCTAGGTAAACACTGACTCAGGAGAAACCACAGAATTTGTTCAGAAAGATAATGTAAGCACTTCAGTGAACACAGGGTACTTGTCATGAAAATAATTCGATAGAGCTTTAGGATTACTGTTTATCATATTGAAATTAGCGGGAAAATGTTCTCTTCTGTATTGCTTTTATACAAAAACGCAAATATACTCAAATATTTTTTTCAACATTCAAAACTTAGCAATTTATTTAACTTAAATCATTTTACAAGGGTAATACAGTCAGTCTGGTTTTTTATTACCTAATTTTTTTTTTCATTTTTACAAACATTTTATATCAAATAAATTTTTGGCAGTTTTATTGGAATTTTTCGTTTTTCTTTTCATTTAAAAAGATTAATAAGGGGATTTATTAAACTAATCAACTCTGTTATTTTGGACTTGGTAATTAAAGAATGCTATCAATATGCCATAAATGTTAGAGACATATAGTAACATGCTATCAATATGCCTTTTAGTCAATTTTTAATCAGGAAATTGAGCTACTTAAAAATTTACAAATATGACTAAAATTGGGGAAAAACATTTCATAACGATGAAATATCGAATTCTGAGCTTTTATTGAAATGAATTATAATTTATCGTATGAATTATCCGAAATATATGAGAAAACATTTGGAAAGCATTCGACTTAGTATGTTTTGTTAGACACGTAAAAAACAATTAGGAATTTAGAAAGTACATGCATTGAAAATACAGAAAGTCCAACAAATGTTAGAGCTTATGAAAACATTTAAGAATAAAAAAAAGCTTAATCAAATAATCTGAGTTTCTGCCGCGCTTATCGGAGGGACGCTGGATTTCCTGAAATAAAAATAACTAATTTTATTTAAAAATTACTTCAAGCACAGCCGGTGATAAAACAAAGGTTCATTGTTCGTTCTGCTTTTAAGTCTTTACAAATTTTGTGTAAAATGATATGAATTTTGAAAATGTTAAGTCAGTTTTCTAAAAGTTATTAGGATAAAGTATGAATTTTGAAAATGTTAAATCAGTTTTTCAAAAGTTATTAGGATAAAATCCTTGCTGAGTTAATGAATCACCGCATAGCTTATAGAACAGCAAAAAATATTACTGGTTAGTTCGACACATTTAATCATTTCTAAAAAATAAAGGATTTCTTCTGAGATTTGTAAGGATCAATAAAATGGTTTTTAATTATTTTTAAAAAGTCCAACCTTATGTCTTACTAGATATATAACACTTTTGAAAAGTTTTATAGTATGACTATTAAATTATTTTTTTAGTTCTATCATCTCCCGTTTATCTTTTTTTTTCTGCATTAAAATGGAACATGTATAAAGCAAATGAAATACCTTACAAAAAGGAGTGATATCTAATAAAAAACAGCTCGTTGTAAATAATCCCGCCAAGTCACAAAACTAAAACATTAGTCATAAAAAGAAGTGATATCACATAAAAAGAAGCAATATAGAAGTGCATACTCGGAGTGCCGTGTAAAAATCTATCACTAATCATAATATTTCCAAAGGACTCGGAGTGAGGTACAGTATATGAAAACTACTTGGCGACCTGCAGGCGTATATTTAATATATGCAGTACTTATATCAAATTCGAAAAATTGTGAAAGTCGAAAAAATTATTTTTAAAGTCTCATTATATCACTCTAAATATTTGTAGGAGGAAGATCTGTATTAAATCAGAAAGATCTGTAAGAAAAGCACGAAATGGTATGTAATTGTGGTAATCATCTATTATTACAATTATACTTTTCAATATTTTAAACATTATTTTTAATTACTGAAATACGTTTAATAATACACTTCTTCAAAATTAAAGGGGAAACTTGTAAAATGGATCCTGTTTATGACAGAATTCTTTCTTAAACGTAAAATGTCGTTTTCCAACATAAGGAATATTATATAATACTACTGCAACAGAAGACTTACTAGAACAGATTTTTCCCCTGTCATGTGCAATTCCGTTTACGTAGGCTTTACTGCAATATATCTTAGTTCAGTTAACGTCTATTATTAAGTGCATTGTTAGTAATATTCATATGATCATTATTTTTTATTATTATTTTAGAAACTCAAAATGTTTATTACATGTTTACTTAGAAAATCCTCCTCCTAAAAGGGGTCTTTCTCGTTCAAATAATGGTAAACAAATCGATCACATGATGTTAAATAAGAATGAGCACGTAAGCACCACAAGCTTCAACTTTCGACAGTTTAATGGGATCAATAATACAAGAAGAAAATTGTTAAACATATAGTCATATGTATGTGCCGGAAGAACAAGCATTATAAAAGCCTGCAGGTCGCCAATACTGTACCTCATTCAAAGTCCTTTGGAAACATTATGATTAGTGATAGATTTTTACACAGCACTCAGAGTATGCATTTCTATATCGCTTCTTTTTGTGACTGATGTTTTAGGCTTGTGGTTTGGCGGGATTATTTGCAACGAATTGTTTTTGATTAGATTAATTGTTTTTGCATATGCTGTTTCCACCGTAGTTTAAATTGTCTGTTAGAAAACACGTCGGAATGTAACTGTATAACAATGGATTTTCTTGCCACGATATTACGCAGGGGGGCGGAGCCCCCCTAGTTTATTAAAGATAACAATCGAATTGAAGATCGATTAGATGCGGTTGGTTTACTGCGCTTACATCCAGCTTATCGTGGCAAGAAAATCCATACAGTTACATTCTGATGTGTTTTCTAACAGACAATTTAAACTACGGTGGAAACAGCATGTGCAAAAAAATTTAATCTAATCAAAAACAACTCATTGCAAATAATCCCGCTAAACCACAAACCTAAAACGTCAGTCACAAAAAGAAGTGATATCAAATAAAAAGAAGCGATATAGAAGTGCATACTCCGAGTGCCGTGTAAAAATCTATCACTATTCATAATGTTTCCAAAGGACTCGGAGTGAGGTACAGTATGTGGAAACTGCTTGGCGACCTACAGGCTTTTATAATGTTTGTTCTTCCTGCACTTACATATGACTATTTGTTTACCAATTTTCTTCTTGTATTACTTCTCTCATTAAACTGTGAACGAAACTGTGTCTCATTCGATGCTTATGGTGTTTACATGCCCATTCTTATTTAACACCATGGGATCGATTTGTTGATTATAAACAGGATACATTTTACCAATTTTCCCTTTAATTTTAATACAGTGTATTATTAAACGTATTTATGTAATTAAAAATTATGTTTAAAATAATGAAAAGTATAATTGTAATAATAGATGATTACCACAATTACATACCATTTCCTGCTTGTCTTACAAATCTTTCTGATTTATTACAGATCTTCCTCCTACAAATATTCATAAGAGTGATATAATGAGAAATTAAAATTAATTTTTTCGATTTTCAGAATTTTTAGAAATTGGTATAGGTACTGCATGTATTAAATATACGCCTGCAGGTCTGTAAACAGTTTTCACATACTGTACCTCACCCCGAGTCCTTTGGAAACATTATGAGTAGTGATAGATTTTTACACGGCACTCGGAGTATGCACTTCTATATCGCTTCTTTTTATGTGATATCACTTCTTTTTATGACTGACGTTTTAGGTTTGTGGCTTGGCGGGATCATTTACAACGAGTTGTTTTTGATTAGATATCACTTCTTTTTGTAAGGTATTTCATTTGCATTATACATATTCCATTTTAGTTCAGAAAAGAAAAGATAAACGAAAGATGATAGAAGTAAAAAAATAATTTAATAGTGAAGCTATAAACGTTTCAAAAGTGTAATATATCTAGTAAGACAATGTTGGACTTTTTAAAAACAATTCAAATACATTTTATCGATCCTTACAAATCTCAGAAGAAGTCATTTATTTTTTAGAAATAATAAAACGTGTCGAACTAACCAGCAATATTTTTAGCTGTTGTTCTATAAGCTATAGGATGATTCATATATTAACTCAGTAAGGATTTCATTTTAATAACTTTTGAAAAACTGCCATTACATTTTCAAAATTCCCATGATTTTACACAAAATATGTAAAGACTTAAAAACAGACTGAATAATGAGCATATGTCTTATCACCGGGAGTGCTTGAAGTAATTTTTAAATAAAATTGGTTTTTTTTTTTTTTTTTATTTAATTTTGAAATCCAATGTCCTCCGATAAGCGCGGCAGAAACTCAGATTATCTGATTAAGCCTCTTTTTTAAAAAATGTTTTTATAAGCTTGTTGGATTTTCTGAATTTTCAATCATGTACTTTCTAAATTCATAATTGTTTTTTACGTGACTAGCAGGACATACTAAGTTATATGCTTTCTAAGTATTTTCTCACATATTTTGGATCATTCATACGATAAATTATAATTCATTTCAATAAAAGTTCAGAATTCGATATTTCATCGTTATGAAATGATTTTCCCTAATTTCAGTCATATTTGTAAATTTTTAAGTAGCTTTATTATCTGATTAAAAATTAATTAAATGCTATTTATGCATATTGATAACATTCTTTAATTACAAAGTCCAAAATAACAGAATCGATTAGTTTAATAAACCCCTTATTAATATTTTTAAATGAAAAGAAAAGGAAAAATTCCAATAAAACTGCCAAAAATTTATGTGATATAAAAGGATTGTAAAAAAATGAAAACAATTATGTAATAAAAAACCAGATTCACTGTATTACCTTTGTAAAATGGTTTAAATTGAATAAATTGCAAAGTTTGGAACGTTGAAAAAAATATTTGAGTGCATGTGCATTATAGTATAAAAGCAATACAGAATTGAACACTTTCCCGCTTATTTCAGTATGATAAACAGTGATCCTTAAGTTCTGTCGAATTGTTTTCATGACTATAAGTGCTCTGTTATTCACTAAAGTAAATACATTATCTTTCTGAGCCTGTTCTGTGGTTTCCCCGTAGTCAGTGTTTACCTAGAATCTTTCCATAATCGAGATCCACTGGCACGTTTCTATAATCCAGTTTCTCCTCAAATATCAGCAGGACGTTCTGCGATGATTATTGTGCACAGTACCTTCGTCAAAAATCATTCCGATTTCGTGCAAAATAAAAAGTTCATTTAATTGTTATCTAAATTTTGTGAGCAAAAATACCCATAGTATCGGAATTTTAAAAGGGTGAGGGCTGAAATCTAGAAGCATTTTAATAAAGTGGATAATAGAAACGTCTTTCATACAGTAGAAACCTGGAACGTCGATCCTTTAGATGAACAAATTGAATTCATATTCAACTTTCAAGTAACCTAAAATTGTCTAGAGATTGAAAAGGTACAAATGCATTAAAATACATGCCACTCAGTAAATATCTATCGGTTGAAATGTGACCTTGTAAACGAACCGTAAATGCTTCAATGCCGCCTTACAATAGAGAGCTCAACTGGGTCGGATGCAATAACATCTACTACTATTAATGTGCGTAAACGTCTGTATGTATATGGTAACACACTTCATTTTAAATGCTGAACATGCCACCTTAAACACCAACAATATATATCAATTTCATGACAATTTGACTATATTTACGCGAGTTAGAGACAAATCGAATTCATGAAAGTGTTAAAAAGTGTCTCATTAGGCTCGAAATAATGAATTCACTTTTAAATGGAATGTAGTCGATACATTAAAAACTACACCAATTTTAAATTTTCCGATGGCAATGTGCTCTCTCTTTTAAAACTATAAAATGCTTTGTCATGTTGAATTTATTCAAAATGCAACTTTTCCGAAAAATATATTCATAACTATAGGGGGTACAAAAAAAAAAAAAAAAAAAAATTAAAGTGCCCAGTTAAACTGATGGCATTGAGCTCACAGACTATTCACACTAATTGTATATTATACTCTTACTTGAAAGAATAATGCCTTTCGAAAAATAAATTAAGGGGAATTAGCCACCCCCTGTTTCACATCTTTATATTTACCAATGAGACTCCAAATGTCATCAGGGAAGCACCTTATCAGAATAAACTGGTATACCAAATTTGAAGCAAATCGGATAGAAAAACCCATTTATCCAAATTAAAGGGGTATTAGCCCCCGCCCCCCCCCCTTTATACTTAGCCAATGAACCTCCAAATCTAATCAAGGAAGCGCCTTATCATAATAAACCGGTATACCATATCTGAAGCAAATCGGATAAGAAAAACAATTTATATAAATTAAAGTGGAATAACCCCCCTTTTATACTTAACCAATGAACTCCCAAAACTAATCAGGGAAGCGCCTTACAGGGCTGCCAACCTCTGCGAGTAAAAATGTGTAGTTTGAACATTGAAAATGTGTAGTTTTACGGAATCAAGTGTAGTCAAGTTGCATCACCGCACTTGACCCCAAAGGGTAAAAAAAATAAAAACATAAATCCGTTTAAAATATACTAGGATTTCCCTCAGAGGGATTAGTCTGAGCGATATTGCTGAGAACATAGATTTAATAATAACATGTGGAAGCAAAGAAAACGAGATGTTATCTTTAATTGTCCATATACTGCGATAAATTGAAATGATGAAAATAAACGAATCGTAGAATTACAAAATCATATATATAAATTCGTATACACTGATTAAAAAAATGGGAAAGAAAACCATGCAAGACAGCCATGCATGGATATAAAATTGAAAGTACGCAATATATTAAAAGTAAAATAGAAAATGAAACACTAAATTATTTTATATCGGAATTGTAACTGTATAAAATGATGTCAAGAGCATAATCAGACGCTCCGCACCGATTTGTGTAACTTTAAATGACAAATATATGATGTTTGAAAAGAATGGACTAAACTTTTTATGGTTGTGTGCTCCCCCGGAATAGTTAATATTGTACAATATCTGTTTTCCACGGATGTAATGAGATTGCCGATAAGAATTAAGGAATTCTCTCTTCAAAATCTGATGTAGTATCAAAGTACCGAACACGCCAACAGTGGCATGCAATGCGTCGTTAGAGTGTGTTTTAGATTTGCTCGATCGGATTTAAATGATGAGTGTATGCTGGCCACTACATACGCTGTATTGTGTTGTTTTAAAACATATTCTGTACAAGTTGAGCTCTACTTAACATGTATTAAATAAAAGAAATCGGCAATGATTGCAGAATAAAGTATGACGCAAGATCTGAATATATCGTTTGCATAACTTTTGAGCTGTCAAAGTGTCATTTGAAGTAATTTACAAATCCATCCATTTTTTTCAGCAAATCATGCAAGCTAAAATACGCCAATATTAACCCGATTATGAAATTTCACCAGAATAAGTTAATATATAAAAAATCTACTAATGACAATTGAGAATATGACTTTATGATAAAATGTGTAGAAAATGAATCAGAAAAAAAAATCATATCAAATTTAAAACGCCACTTCCCTCTGTTAGTGGCCTTGGCGAGATAGAGAAAAGCCTAGAGAAGGAACACTTTAACAAGTACTTTCGGGCAACCTACTCTGTTTCATACAGGTCTTTATTCGATATTTACACAATTTATTTAATGCTAGGTGGGTATCTATCAGTTTTGTTGAATTTAAATTGCATGCAGCATTATGAAATATTTAAAGTTTTTATACCTAATAATTCCAAATTAATGGTAATTGAGAACGCTTTCCGTTCATTTCATCTTTTTAAATTTTAAATTTCTTAGAAACCATTCATAGAGACAATTTTATATTTTAAAACTAACCCGAAGCAAAATCTCAAGTTTTTGGAAATTATAACACAGAAATAGAAAATTTTCGAAAGTGTTTTATTTCTGCAGTGTTTTATATAGCGACATTTTTAGAAATTGGTCTATTGCGAGAATTTACGTCATGTCAGTTTTCATGATTATATTCCTAACAGTTCCATGTACTTCGCTACTTAGATCATCTTTAGATCTTTTTCTGCTTTGTTTAGTCTTTCGATTTTTTAGAATTCGTTCTACAACGAGCATTTACATCTTATAAATTACTGCCATGCTGAAGTTCTAGTTTCTAACCCCAACAGTACCCCAGAAATTTCAGTATTCCAAATAAATCATAATTTAGAACCTTTCTAGAAATTTTTACGTTTACCTGTCAAATTGAATTTTCGAACCTTTTAGAGAGCGCTCATAACGAGTATTTACATCTTAAAATCAACCACCACACCGAATTTAAAGTTTTTAATCCAATCGATATCACAGAAATCACAATTTTAGAACTTTTTGCTCCTGCAGCGATGTAGGTCGTTGCACTGACATACAATATAGACTTTTTTTCGGAGCAGAGATGACCATCAACATTCTTTTAAGTCGGCTATGTTGTTTCAGAAATAACACTTCACAAACATTAATAATAATAATATTATACACTTTATAATATTATAACGCTTTATAATATTAGCATAGATGTACAGATACAGAAGCCATTTATCTGTTACAAACTAAATTGCCCGGCGTTGCCCAGAATTTGAAGAATGTTTGTTCTGAAAAATCAATTAAAAAAAAAAATATTTTAAATATTTTGAAAAAATATAAATGAATGATTTCTGATAAAATATGGAGCTATTATAAACAAAATTTAATTTTAAGTACCTATATTAATATTACAAACATATGAGGGCATATGAATTATGAGATAGCCGATTTTATTTTGTAGAGTTTCTTGAATGACATCCCTTTTTTTTCGATCTGTGTATTATTCAGCGATAATGACGTCCTATGCGTACTTTACTGTAGAAGTTGTTTAAGACTGGATCATAAATGAAGAATTCTTCAGCGAATGCGGATGACGTCATTCTGTACAAAATAAAAGCGTGTGTTTTAAGTCTTAAAACTGAAATATGTTTTGTACTATCTATATTTATATATATTTTATTTCATCCGGGGTGACACTAAATTCTGAAAATACAGACTTCCCGTTTTCTAGTTTTTTTCAATCTCTGTACAGTTTCGGCCTCAAAAAGTGAGATTTGTTACAAAAAGATATAAATAGTTATGATAACAAACCTGATGAACTTTTATACTTATTTTTACAAGTAAATATGGCACAGATGTCATATACGCACCGAGGTACCTAATTGGCGCCAAAGTGGTGTTACTTTGCCTGATATGGTAACCAGTGGCGGCTCGTGACTGTCATATTTTGGGGCACTAAATGCACGGCGGACTATTCTTTCTTCTTATATCTTCTTATTTCACTTATTCTTTTCTTACATTATTTTTTTGAAAGAAATCGTTACCTTGTTTAATGGTCGAATATTCCGCCAACAAATATGGCAAAGATTTCTTTTAAAGCAATAGTGGTAGAAGAAGAATAAATTTGGCAGCCATGGATTTAGTGCCCCCCCCCCCCCCAAAAAAAAATGCCAGTCACGAGCCACCACTGATGTAACCATATATAACGTTATTATAATTTGTTTTGCTCTATAATTATATCTTTTATTGATTGTTATTTCCTTTTAAAAATAATAGAAAATGTTTTGTTTATCACTTTATTTTGTTTTCATATTGAAATAAAAAAATAACGTGCTATTATAGCACGCTGTATGTAACTGATATTCGAAAACGACGTTTTCGCCAAATTCACATAAAAAAATCACGCCAAACACGGTGTATATGGTATCTGTGCCATAAATATAAACATTTTATTTATATATATAATATCATTGCTTTTTATATACAATTTACTTTTGTTTGTATATAAAAATAGGTAATTGACTTGTTAACACAAAATAAGTTGTATAAATCTTTAAAAAATTGCTTGAGTATATGAAACATTGAACAAGTTGCACGAAAATACGCATAAAAAGCTTACTTGTCTCGCCAAACCCATTTTCTCTACCTCGGCAAGGCCCTTATACAAGAAAAGTGGCAATTTCATTTTTAAAGACTAAAAAGAAATTAATATAAATGGAAATTGTTTTTTTTTTAATCATGCTTTCAATAAAATTCACAAAAATTTAGAAAATATATATGTTTTATAAATGCACTAAATAGTAGAAAAGTCTTGAAAAAAACCTTAAATGTACGGAGTTTAAATTTAATTCGGTGAGTTCAATTACGGAAGATAAATGGATTTAAATGGGAATTTTGCCAAATTAGACAGCTATCTCCAAGTTGGCTTCATGTATAGAAACTTTTTTGTCGCCAAATTTGGCGATATTTCGCCACGTTGGCCAAAGTTTGGCGATATCGTGGTAACCCTGTCATTAGTACTTTTCAACAAATACTCATTGTTGAAGCTAATGATGATTTCTCTATAGAAAATCAAACGTAACCATCAGGTAATTCACCATCCCTCCCCCCATCGTTGCCCCATTAGGGATCGAATTTTAAAAAATCAATGTTCAATTCATATATTGCCCTCAGGAATACATATATATTCCAAATTTCAAAACTCTATGTCAACAGGAAGTGGGTGAAAAATGAATCCCAAGATTTGAGTTCCACAGACAAATATAATTGTAAGTTAAAAGAAAGCATGCAAAAAAAAAAAAAAAAAAAAAAAAAAAAAAAAAGAAAGAAAGAAAGAAAATAAGAAGAAATGATGCTATAAAGCAAAATATTTTATTAAACATCACATAATTATTTCTAATTTTCACACGTGAAATATAAAATATGCTTTTGACGATTAAAAAATGCTATTGAGAGATTAACGCAAAATCTCAAATCAAAATTTTTATGCCTTTTTTCTTTTAAATGGAAAAACAAACAGATTTCTTTTCCTGTTTGATTAAATTTAAATACGGTTTATGGTACTTCAATATTACTGTGTGCGTATTTTTTTTTTTTATTTCCTCCATGTGTTCAAACCAGTTGTCTACGAAAACATCCACCGGTGAAAGTGACGCACATCAAATTTCTGTGACGTATGCAGATAAATTGTGCTTTTTTACCAGTTTTTTTTATATAATTTTTAAACGGTTTGGAACTTATTTTTCATAGTAGGTGCATTCAGTAGCGACCCTCATAGGTACCTTCTGGTGCAATCAGAAACGAAATCCGACAAATATTTTTTGAGTTATGCTTGACAAAAGGTTTTTATTAGGCTTTTTTTTTAGTAGGACATGGCGTTAATATCCATCGTAGCTGTATGGTCTCGGACAGTAATATTACGCTGAGTATTAGCCTTCGCTTCGCTCAGACAATTATAAATAACACTTTTTTTAAATACATTGATTTAACTATCATACATATTAAAATAGAAAAAAATTTACAAATCAAAATATAAAACTTACCTTTTATTCCATAGGTATTCATCAGGAAAATTTAACTGAAAAATAAAATCCCTGATTGAAATTTTTTTTGGTCGATTCTTTTCCCTTTCACCAAACACAACACATAATTTTAGATCAAAATAGCAAGACATTACTTTTTTTACGCAAGAAAACCTAGCACAATACCTATTTTAAATCATAATAAATTCTGTTATTATTAGCATATAAAAAACAAACAGGAAACAAAAGATTTAAGAGAAAAAAAACATTTTATTTTGTAGGCATACCTTTCAATTTTTCAAGTATTGTACAGTGGCTTTTTTAGCATTTACAATTTCTTCTTTTGAAAATTTTCTTTTATAACAACACTCATTATTAGACAAGAAACTGACTTTTTCAGTAAGTAATGCATTTAATGTTTCAATGTTAAGGCATGAACGAAACTCAGTTAAGTTGTGTCGAACAATGCTGAACACTCATTCACTAGCAGCATTACTGTGTGGTATTAGGAGAATTGTTAACATTATTTTAGGCAAAAATTTATACTTAATTGATCCGTTTGGATCTTTTATTTCCAAAATTTTACTCCATGCAACATCCGCATTGCAGGATAATATATCATCACTTAAAGGGTCTATTTGATACTTGGAAAATTCCATTTCCACAGCATCCAAATCATTATAAGATATGCTATCACAAAAGCGATCTGTAAAAAACATTACAGAAGAAAATGAGACTTGAGCCCTAAGAGATGGATCAGCTATTTCTGCATGACTCAAAATATCGCTCGTAAGTGGGAGCTTTTTAACAGCATATGTACAAACTGCTTCATAAAACTTTCTCACACTATGAAAAAACTTTTTTTTCACTTCTTCCGATATATTACTTTCACCAATATATGCTTTTGTCTTGGCTCCAATCACAAGATCTTCATCTAATTTTTGATGGCTTGATTTCAGAAAATCAATCTTTGTGATATCACTGCTAGAAAAACTCGAAATGGCAGATGGTTGTAAGAATCTGACTAATAAATCCATGAAAAAAGAATTCAGATACCTTCTTACCAGAGTTGTATAATATAGACGCACGCGCGCACGCCGTGCGCGGAAAATTTTCCGCAAAATTCGGAACTTTGCGGAAAATCTTTTAAAAAAAAAAAAACGTAATTTTTGTTCTTGTAACTTTTTTTTTTTAAATATCAAAAAATTAAAATATTCCCCAATTTTATGTACGATTTATTTATTATTTGCCAGGGGGGATTCTCTTCCGAATTTTCCGAAAATTTAAGGCATTCTGTTCCGAAAATTTAAAAAAAATCAGCCATCAGTCCGAAAATTGCAACATAAAAAATATCACTGAAAAATATTGCGAATTTCAACAAATGATCGCCGAAAAAAAGACCAATTTCGCCAATCGTTCGCAGAAAAAATCGTCCATTTTGTCGAAGCATCGCGGAAAAAACACGAATTTCGTGAAAGGACCGCGGTTAAACGCGAATTTCTCCAAAGAATCGTGAAAAAAAAGATAATTTCGTCAAAGAATCGCAGAAAAAAAACAAATTTCATTAAAGGAACGCAAGAAAAAAACGAATTTTGTAAAAGCATAGCGGAAAGAGCCCGAATTTCGTCAAAGAATCGCGAAAAAAACAATTTTCGTCAAACAATCGCGGAAAAAACGCAAATTTCGTCAAAAAATCGCAAAACCCCCACAAAATTCGTCAAAAGATCACGAAAAGCCCCACAAAATTCGTCAAAAAACCGCAAATTTCGTCAAAAGATCGCGAAAAAAAATGCAAAGTTCGCCAAAAGATCGCAAAAAATCCACGCATTTCGTCAAAAAATCGCGAAAAACAGCAAATTTCGTCAAAAGGTCGCGAAAACACCACAAATTTCGTCAAAAGGTCGCGAAAAAACGCAAAGATCGCCAATTTTTTCAAATGGCTGCGGAAAAAACGCGTACTAGTTAGTGCTGGGAGTGGATTCACCCCCACACCCCACCCCTCTGCTGTAACTTTTGCTGTGAATTTCAGGAATTTTTTTTTTTTTTACTCAGAATCACACCTGGCTGACTGACTGAGTGACTGGCATTTTGTGTGAAGAGGTCACAATATTAAGGATTGGGCTGTTTCTAAATGCACTGACAAAATAATTGATAAGAATTCACCTTTTCTTATGTTTTTTTGCTTCATTATTTTTCTAACCAAAATAATTATTCTTTAATTAATATCAATTAATTTTTAATTTAAATGGTAATTATTTTAAAACTACTGTTTTTAATCAAATCGTCAAAATAATATAACACGTTATTTTATTAAACATTAAATTAATTTGCAGAAAGTTTTTGACCCAATATTTGTGTGCGCAGAAAGTTTTTGGTTTTATACAAGTCTGCTTCTTACAAGATGAATTTGTGGTACATCACTTTGTAATTGTACATTTAATGTTGTAAATATTGGTAGAACTGCTTCAAGGAATAGTAAATACAACTTTGTGTCAGGAGAATGAATAACTTTTTTTATGTTTCGGAATTTTGCATTTTGTTTGAACTCCAGATCAGAACTAAAAAACTCTACTATTGCATTCCACTGCGAAAGCAGCCTATTTATCGTTTCTAACAATGATAGCCAACGAGTCGAGACAAATTTCAAGATTTTGTAAGGCTCTAATCCACATGCTTTCTGGCAATCAATCAAAATTTTTTTGCGCTTTGAACTTTTATCAAGATAGTAATAAATATCAACAAGTAAAGATTCAACATCACAATGTAGCCTTTTAGCTGCTTTTTGGGCACAGATATGCAATAAATGGCACAAGCAGCCTTGGACATATAAATTAGGGTTAGCTTTTTTAAGGTGTGAAACAACACCATTTAAATGACCAAGCATAGTTTTTGCATTAATCACAACCAAATGCTACAATTCTTCCAATTTAAATCTTTGTCATCAATTTCTTGATTCAGCATTGAAAAAATTCCTTCTCCTGAATTGTCACTACATTCTTTTAATGAGAGTAATCCACACTGAATTTTTTGCTTTGATTCATCAAAATACCTGACAAGAATAGGGTATAGTTTAACAGCATTTTAGTCAGTGCTACCATCAGTTGAAAGTGAAAAAGGCATACGTTTTAGAATAGTCACTATATCATGGCAGGTTTTATTTGCCATACATTTTAAAATGGCTGTCGTTTTAGTTCGAGCACTAGCATACTGTTTAGCGATTTTGGAATCCAGAAACATCGCTTTAAAAAGGTAGCCTGCATGGTCAGTAGGGTGGTCCTTATATGGTCAATTTTAATTTTTTTTTTCCTTATGTCTTACCATCAAAATTTGTTCCAATACAGTAAAAAACAAGGGAGAAAAAGTTTGAATGAAAAAGAAATATATTTAGAGGTAGCTCAAGCTTGCTGAAGTTTGGCGATTATACTAAAAAACATGATTATATCGACAGAAAGAAACTAAGCCAAAATGATAGTTTTTATTATGATAGTAAATTAATTTTACTTTTGTATAACACAAAAACACAATATTAAGCATATAAAAAATTGAAAGTATCAGTAATTAGTTTAATTTGTTAAGTCCATTTTTCTGCAGAGAGGATATGCTTTTCGGTGCTCTTCCACAACTTTCGTCAATAGCTTAAACTGAGATTCATTTCTTGTAAGGATTCCAGTGTACTCTTTGATCAAAGCAATATCTCTCATAGCATGATCATTTACCACTTTAATAGATTGCACAATCTCTAATGCAATCATATAATCAGAATTAGTGCTCCAATGTGTTGGGTCTATTTGAAAGAATCATTGAGGTAAATTCATTTCTTTGAACTTCAAAGATTCTTTGGTAACAAAATCTTCAAACTTCCTTTCATGAAAAGTTTTAAGGGAAACAGTTATCCTCTTATCAGGATTCTTTGTACCTTTTTTTATTTTGAAGGACTTCAACCATCTTTCTTTTTGTTCAAACAGACACGTGGCTATCGAAAAAGGACAATTCGGAAAGATCTTCTGACATATACCACAGATGCTTTGACAATTTCTCCGATGCAGTCTTTGCATGTATTCTTGAGTACTCTAATAAAATATTCATCAATTGAAAGTCATTATAGGGTGAGGTTTCTGTTATTGAATCAGTGATCCAAGCTTTAATACACCCTGACTATAAAAACACAAACATCACGAAGACCTCTTTCTTCCTTTTCGGTAACCTTGAATTGGAACTTGAATATTTTCAAAGAATATATTACCTTAGCCATCCCACGAGCATGGTGTATTGCTCCTGGAAGCCTGAAACGAATTCTCCTGACAGGTATTTCCCCAAGGAAAATAACAAGTTCGACAAATTCTTGGTAATCATCTCTTAGTCCACATGTTGATGATTCTTGTGTAGTGGCAAACTCCAAAATTTCATCTTTTACATCTTGTACAAAAGCTCGAATATTATAATCTTTCAAGCCTGTTTCAAATTTCTCTCTATCTAGAAAACTCCAGTAGTCTTGGAAACGTTTGAATAAAGGTACTTCTAGACTTGATTATGTAGTTCCCAAAGAAATATGAAATACTTTTCCAATGATAAGTTCCATAATATGATGACAGCAGGCAAAATAAAAAAGTTTCGTTCAAAGCTTTTCTTCCAAAAGGACACAAGCACCTTTCTCTTTTCCAGTATTTGCTGATGTGGTGTCAAAGCTCATTCCAATCACTTTATCTGCAATATCCCATTCATTCAAAGTTTCATAAATTGCATCGGCTTGTACTTCGCCTATTGCAGAAGGAAGTTTAGCAACTGAGAGTATCTGAGAAACTCCTTTTCCAGAAAATATAACTGCTAGTCTATCTATTTTCTCTCTACCGGTTAACTCTGGTAAAAGTTTTCCATCCCAATGGACAATGAGAGGAACATTTCTTTGTAGCTGTTCTTTAATTTCTGTGATTGTTTAATTCTACTAACAATTCTTTTAATATGAACTGCACTTTTGTTCAGACTGACTTCTTTAATATCACATCCTAAACTCTTTCCTGTTTCTGCAACTACAAATACTGCTTTTCTGTCTGATAATTTTGTCCTGTCTAGAGTTGTTGCTAATTCTGGAGTTATGATATCCATACGCCCTCTCTTAGCTTTGAATGTCCCAGGATCTGATGCTGCATCCTCAAGCAGTTCAATTTTGTGATCGCGTTCTTCAGTTTCATTTCCATCTTCTCCATTTGAGCTATCTGTAAAAGACTCAAGTACTGCTATTGCCATTTCTACTGTCAAAGTTTAAAACTCACAGTAAAATAGTACAATTTAAAAATCAAAATTTCTTAAACTTATTAGCTTATAAGGCAAAAGATTTAGACTGATTAATCAAATTTCAAAAATATTCATTTATAAACAAACAAAGCACAAACCAAACCCAAAAGTAAGATGACAGCAGTTGCAGTTAAGTCTAAAATAATAATATAGTTTTAACTAATTTAACT
This sequence comes from Maratus speciosus, assembly GCA_963932465.1. Classification (NCBI taxonomy): domain Eukaryota; kingdom Metazoa; phylum Arthropoda; class Arachnida; order Araneae; family Salticidae; genus Maratus; species Maratus speciosus. Next base: position 244,541,131 of record OZ010798.1, on the reverse strand, counting down.
CAATAAAAGTTTAAACTTACAATAAAATAGACCAATTTAAAATTTATTTAACATGTATTTGCTTATCTAATAAGGCAAAAGAAATAGAAAATAATAAATAGATAAATAATTCTTAGTTGAATCTCCGTTGCTAGTACTGCCATCTATGAGAGGTGAGAAACATTTCTCTTCTTCATGTCAATGAAATTATCTGTAGATAACTAGTAAATCTGCAGATCAGGAGCCTCAACGTCATCTTTGCAAGTCATTGTTTTGTAACACTCATTGCGTAATATTCATCTTCCTACAAATCGCTTTTTAAAGTTTTAAAATTACATAAACATTTATAAGAATACAAAATATTTCGTAAAGTTTCAGAAATTAAATGTGTTAAACAAGTGGTTATACACTGATGTTCTGAAATTCTGATGAGCTGCTTATTCTGGTAACTTTTTTAATCAAAAATTGCATTTCTTCAAGAGGGCAGAGCCCCCCTGAACCCCCCGTAGTCTATTTAAATTTACATTCGTAATTTTTTATTGATTGTGCGGATGGCTATAGTATATCATAGATTTTTTTTACGCTGTGATTTATAAGGATAAGCATAAGTTTTTTTTATATAAATTAATAAATTTAAAATTTAAAATAAAATCCTCATGTTAACCGTACGCAAACAATAAATCTTGAAGTGACGCCAAAAATGTAACCTTAAAATCCGCTACGTTCGACCCAAACACAACGGCGAGCTTAAAAAAAGAAAGAAAGAAAAGAAAAATATTTTTAATAATACAGTTATATAATTAATTTATTCATAATACGATGAAATGCTACTTTAGAATGCTTAAATATAAGCAGATCATTTTCATTTTACAGAAAAAATGCACGGATGAAGTCAAAGAATTCGGTCCCTGTTCCACGTGCTTGTTTTGTTTGGGCCGAATGAGGGCATTTAAATCTGAGCGATAACGCACATCATATTGCAAACTGTTTTTACGGCATACTGCATCTCCATCTATCTCTTTCCTCCGTGAATAATAGTTAATTTTATTTTAGCCAAGATCTATTTACTCCAACATCTTTTTTTTTTTTTTTTTTTTTTTTTTTTTTTTTTTTTTTTGATAAATGACGTCTAATTCACCTGCTATTCGTACTTACTCAAAACCTTTCATCTTGTTATATTAAGAAATACTTGAGTTTTCTTTTTATTCCCAATATGTCGCCATATTAATTTTTTTATTCTTATTTTTTTTTTTTTTCATTTTCCTGTTTCACGTCAAAATCTTTCAATTGAAAATTGTTTAAGAGAAAATATTATTCAGGGTTTTGATTTTCTTGGCAACGATTAAAGAAACATTGATAAATTTTATGAAAAAGTGTCACATTATTCTCTATGAAAATAATGAACTTTTGTATGTTTAAGCAAAATATTTGAATAAAATAAATAAAATATTGCCTATTTTTATTTCTGGGGCTAAAATCCATCTATATGCAAAAATACAAATGCATTAATTCATCCGTTTTGACGTTGGCTTTACTGTAACATTATAGACGCATTTATACTAATATTATTAAGACCAAATACGTTGCTAGGCAACTGATGAAAGAAAAGGTAAAAAATGAAATATGTATTATGTCAAATTGATAAAACAAAATGCTTTATATTATTGGAAAACATGCATAAAGTTCCCCCAAAAATTATAAACCTAATTTAAACAATCTCGCAAATATATTGACATAATTTCAAACTAAATGGAATAATTTAATAACCTTATTTAAAAATTTCAGCATCCAAAATTTACCATTTAAATCCATTTTTTATATGAGCCATTTTTTTTCAACAATTGAAAATCGTCTGACTTGCCATAGAAAAGCATTACAGAGCAAAATAAAATGTTCTATATTTCCCGAACGAATGGACCAAATTTAACCAAAAACTATACAGCTAAGTCCGAGTACCTCATCAACATGCCCAATTAATTTCAAGCCGGTCGGATGCTTTTTGCGGCAGTTATCGCGGAACAGACAGACAGACAGACAGACAGAAAAACGGAAATCAAAACTTTTCGTGTCTCCACAGTAAGCCTTCACTGACGTTTCGGCAATTATTTAACTAGTAAATCTGCAGATCAGGAGCCTCAACGTCAGCTCTACAATTCATTGTGTTTAGCACCCTTTGTGTAATATTAATCTTTCTACAAAAAACGAAATTTAAAGTTTTGAAATTACATAAACATTTATAAAACGAAAAAATATTTCGAAGGTTTCTGACATTAGAAGCGTTAAATTAAACCCCTTGTTATGTAATGGTATTCTGAAAATCTCATGAGCTACTTATTCTGGTAATTTTTAGATAATAAAGTAGATTTCTTCAGGGGGGCTCTGCCCCCCTGAACCCCTTCGTAGTGTAATTTAATTTACATTTGTAATTATCAATTAATTGTGTTAATGTCCTTTAGTAAATTCTACCAACAGACGGAAACGTACATGAATTCTTTTCTACAGCCCTGTATATTACGTGAAGATTTTTACGCGTCGTCTATAACATTTAAATTTAATGCAGACAAAAAACCCTCTTAAAACTGCTCATATCACATTTCCGGGGATTAGTATGCACAGTGTGCACCATATATCCAGTTTCTGCGGAGTCCTGTATATGGTTCTATTTAAATTCTGCAAACATTTGTTAGTATACTAAATGTAATTGGGCTGGGAAATAGAGATGCAACGAATATTCGGCTGAAGCCGAATATTCGGCCCATTCGGCCTGTCTGCCGAATATTCGGCTTCGGCCGAATATCAAGTCCATTATTCGGCCTTGGCCGAATAGTAATACTGTAATAAATGTTTTTATATTTACACAGTATAACTTTTTAATTTGACAATTTATATTCATCATGTATAATGAAAATTTTATTTGAAATTAACAAACACTTTTTTCCCATTAACTTTCATACCTCGAATGGGTTTTATCTACCCATTTTTATATAAGAGGCTAATTTAGGAATCATGTTAAAAAATTTTATGCTGTATCAGTAAGTACAAAAAGTATCTGTAATAAGCTAACATAATCTGTTAAATTTAAAATTCATCAATAGAGTCAAAACACTGTATTAAATACTAGTGTCGTGAAGGAAATTTTCACCTTGTTATTAATAAACTTTATAACATACAGACATACTTATAACTACTTAAAAGGTGACATAAGCATATCTCATAGATCTCAGGGTTGCATTAAAAAATATTTTTTATATGTTTGTCACCTTTTAAGTAGTTTGAACTACACACGATGAACTAATTTCTTCTTAGGAATTTTTAACTCATTAATTTGTATATCAGTTAATCTTGAACAAGCTAATGGCAAATGATTAAAATGTGTAAATGATTTTTTTTAACCTACAACAATGAAATCATTTATTGATTTTTGGTATGTTAGAGCATCAGATACTGTTAAATGCAATGAATGTAATTTGCTTTTCCTTACAGATATTTCCTTCCTCTGAATCTGAAAACACTCACTATACACTTCTTAATAGTGCTATCTGCTGACAGCAAAGAAAAAAAAAACAATGATAATAATAATAATGATAAAAAAATGTTCGTTAATTGTGAACTTTATAAAGTCTACAATGATCTCTTTCCACCATTTTAGAGGATATTCCTTTCATCCTTTCTATCAGCTGTTTTTCTTAAGATATTAAAATTTCTTGTTTTTTATTTTATTTCATCTGAAAGCTGAAACTTATGTTTCCTAGTACTTTTAAAATTTTGTCATTATTTTAAAATGTAATAACACACATAATATCTATTAAAATGTAACTAGACAATACCTGATGAGGAACTTTTGCTAAGAGTTTCTTTTTTTGCCTGAATTATATTATTGCGGCAATTTTTAGGCCGAACATAGCCGAATATTTTTTCAGAGTAAAATAATGCTTTCAAAAATTAAAAATTTGTATATAAATAATTTTTTAAAAGAAAACAATGCATTTTAATTGTGAAATATACAAGAATTGTGCATATAGTGCATACTTTATTTTGTTTTTAGGCAAAAATAAGTTCATTATTCGGCGGCCGAATAGGCCGAATATTCGGCTGTAACATGGCCGAATATTCGGTATTCGGTTATTCGGCCAAAGCACTATTCGTTGCATCACTACTGGGAAATACATAACTCAAATAATAAAAAAAAAAACACACTGAAGCAATTCGCGCTCATTTTCATTTATACTTACGAATTCATTTGTGTATCCCTGTACATGGTCTATACAATATTTAAGCACTACTTATTAAGCACAAATTTACTTAACGTTAAAACGCACACCATAATCGAAAATGCTCTTCAGCAATCATCCCTAATAGACCAGAACTGTATCCGAAATTTTTTATGTGACCCTATAAATGAACGATAAATACGATACAAATCATATTCAAGCTTCTTGTAGTCAACCACAGTAATGTAATTTAATTTCATAATGTTTGAATTAGTGCAACACAATTAACACACTGACGACAGGGAATTTAATTAAATCTGGGTTTAAAAACAGTAGAAGCTCCTCCCTCTTCTGAAAGTGTCTCGGAAATTGGTTTCTGAGATATGTTTTTCATGTTTATGCAGCAGTAAATATCTTTCAATGTACGGATGTAATATATAATGTCTTACAATCTATAAAAAATATGGACAACACAATATAAATGTCTTTTCTGTAAGGTAGAGGTCACTCCCTTAGCCAATGATGTATTCTGAATAAAAACGAGAATTCTCGTTTCCCGTCGCTAATGTGTTAAAATAAGCTGTGAAGAGCTTTTTTCCCCCGTAGACCACATTTTAATCGACCACTTTTTTGTGACCCTGAAAAAAACATATGTTTTGCACCCCATATACTACAAAAATGTTTCAAAAATACATATCAATTTTATTATTTTGTAACAGAGTAACATCATTAAAAAACGCCACAAAAGGATTTTCTTCAAAGATTGTAATATTATGAATAATTTTGAGTTCCCTGTACGCATGCTGTAAGTGCTACACATAACATATTTTATAGTAACCAGGTTCTAGTGCACCTTAATAAAGTATATAAATTTCATTGCGTTTAAAATTGTGTAACATTATTAAAATACACCGCAGACGATTTTTCCCAAAGACTATAATGTAACGGAATAGTTTTGAGTGCCCCTGTAATTAAGCTATGAATGCTACACTCTTCATATTTAATAACAAACATACATTGGCAAACCTCAATAACGTATATCAATTACATGTAATCCCGACTATATTTACGCGAGTTAGAGCACGTAGAGAAACACGGCAGGCGACAGATAGAAAAACTGAAGTCATAAATACTTTTCATCCATGTTAGAAAGTGTTAAAAAGGATTTACATGCCTTTAACTGTACTTTTTTTTTCACTTATAGCATGGTTAAACATTAGTTTAAACATCCTAATCCATGCGATAGCAATAACATATTAAAAGCCCCCCAAAATATGCATATCTGGAGATCTATAAATCTACTGGAAAATAATTCATTATCGTGCCCACTGTTAATTGCATAAATTGCATCGATTTGGCGCGATAAAATATTTTTTGTGATAGCCTTTTAATAGTACCTGCAACAAAAATAACGTAATTTACTAACTTCATTCATATTTGACGCAATGATAGGCTACGAATAACAGTCGCTAGGCAACGAAGAAAAGGAAAAAAAAAAAAAAATATGTATCATGTAAAACAAGAAAATTAATTTAAAAATTCGTTATATTATTGGAATACATGTATAAATGTCCTCAAAACATTATACACGTAAATAAAAAAATCTGATAGATATATTGATAAAACTTCAATATAATAGGAATAATTTAAAACCCTTATTTGGAATTTTAGTATCCATAATTTGACATTTAAATCCATTAATCAAACGTGCCATTTTCTTTCAACAAATGGAAATTTGAAAATCGTCTGACTTGCCGTAGAAAAGCATTATAAAGAAAAAGAAAATCTTCCATATTTTCCGAACGAATGAACCAAATTTAACCAAAAACTATACAGCTACGTCCGGGTATCTCACGAATATGCCCAATTAATTTCAAGCTGATCGGGTGTTTTTTGCGGCAGTTATCGCGGAACAGACAGACAGACACACAGACAGAGAAACGGAAATCAAAACTTTTCGTGTCTCCACAGTAAGCCTTCACTGACGTTTCGGCAACTAGTAAATCTGCAGATCAGGAGCCTCAACGTCATCTTTGCAAGTCATTGTTTTTTAACACTCATTGCGTAATATTCATCTTCCTACAAATCGCTTTTTAAAGTTTTCAAATTACATAAATATTTATAAGAATACAAAATACTTCGTAAAGTTTCAGAAATTAAATGTGTTAAACAAGTGGTTATACACTGATGTTCTGAAATTCTGATGAGCTGCTTATTCTGGTAACTTTTTAAATCAAAATTTGAATTTCTTCAGGGGGGCTATGCCCCCCTGAACCCCCCGTAGTCTCAGGGGCGGATCCAGAGTATCGTTTGGGGGGGGGGGCGATCCCGAGTGACATATAATCAACGTAGTCATAACTTCTGTTGCTCAAATCATTCCTTGCAGTTAATTATTAAATGAATATGAAATAACTAGTAAATCTGCAGATCAGGAGCCTCAACGTCATCTTTGCAAGTCATTGTTTTTTAACACTCATTGCATAATATTCAACTTCCTACAAATCGCTTTTTAAAGTTTTCAAATTACATAAATATTTATGAGCATACAAGATACTTCGTAAAGTTTCAGAAATTAAAAGTGTTAAACAAGTGGTTGTACATTGATGTTCTGAAATTCTGATGAGCTACTTATTCTGGTAACTTTTTAAATCAAAAATTGCATTTCTTCAGGGGGGCTCTGCCCCCCCTGAACCCCCCGTGGTCTATTTAAATTTACATTCGTAATTTTTTATTGATTAGTGGTTATAGTATATCTTAGATTTTTTTTCGCTGTGATTTATAAGGATAAGCATAAGTTTTTTTATAAATTAATAAAATTTATATTTAAAATAAAATATTCATGTTAACCGTACACAGACAATAAATCTTGAAGTGACGCCAAAAATGTAACCCTAAAATCCGCTACATTCGGCACAACACAACGACGTGCTTAAATGGATGAAGTCAAAGAATTTGGTCCCTGTTCCACGTGCTTGTTTTGTTTGGGCCGAATGAGGGCATTTAAATCTGAGCGATAACGCACATCGTATTGCAAACTGTTTTTACGGCATACTGCATCTCCATCTATCTCTTTCCTCCGTGAATAATAGTTAATTTTATTTTACCCAAGATCTTTTTATTCCAGCATCTTTGTTTTCGATAAATGACGTCTAATTCACCTGCTATGCGTACTTACTCAAAACTTTTCATCTTGTTATATTAAGAAATACTCAAAAGTTTTCTTTTTATTTTTAATATGCCGCCATATTAATTTTTCTAAACTTAATTTTATTTTTCATTTTCCTGTTTCACGACAAAACATTTCAATTGAAAATTGTTTAAAAGAAAATATTATTCCGGGTTTTGATTTTCTTGGCAACAATTAAAGAAATATTGGTAAATGTTATGGGAAAATGTTACGTTATTCTCTATGAAAATAATGAACTTTTGTATTTTTAAGCAAAATATTTCAATAAAATAAATGAAATATTGCCTATTATTATTTCTGGGCTAAAATCCTTCTATATGCAAAGAAACAAATGCATTAATTCATTTGTTTTGACGTTGGCTTTACTCAAGCATTATACACGCAATTATACTAATATTATTTGGACCAAATTCGTTGCTAGGCAACAGAGAAAGAAAAGGAAAAAAATGAAATATGCATTATGTCAATTTGATAAAACAAAATCCTTTATATTATTGGAAAACATCCATAAAATCCGCCCCAATATTATAAACCTAATTAAAAAAATCTCGCAAATATATTGACATAATTTATTGGAATAATTTAATGTTATTTAAAAATTTCAGCATCAAAAATTTACCATTTAAATCCATTTTTCATATGAGCCATTTCTTTCAACAAATGAAAATCTGAAAATCGTCTGACTTGCCATTGAAAAGCATTATAGAGCAAAATAAAATGTTCATATTTCCCGAACGAATGAACCAAATTTAACCAGAAACTATACAGCTAAGTCCGGGTACCTCATCAACATTACCAGTGAATTTCAAGCCGATCGGATGCTTTTTGCGGCAGTTATCGCGGAACAGACAGACAGACTAACGGAAACCAAAACTTTTCGTGTCTCCACAGTAAGCCTTCACTGACGTTTCGGCAATTAATGTGATTTGAAAATATTACAGACTCTTGATTATCCGACATCCGATTAACCGAAACACTCGGTTATCCAACACTCTTATTATATAATCCCGCTCTCTCCTCAAAATATGATTTATTGTTACTTATTAGGTCGTAAAACTAGTAAATCTGCAGATCAGGAGCCTCAACGTCAGCTCTGCAAGTCACTGTTTTTAGACACACTTTGGTAATATTCAATTTCATGCAAACCGCAATTTAAAGTTTTCAAATTATGTAATTATTTATAAGAATAAAAAATACGAAGTTTTCAGACATTAGAAGCATTAAATTAAAAACGTTGTTATGGAAGGATATTTTGAAATAATTTTCATGAGCTACTAATTCTGATATTTTTTAAATAATAAAACAGATTTCTTCAGGGGGGGGGGGGGCTCCGCCTCCTGAACTCCCCGTGGTTTCATTAATTTACATATGTAACTTTTTATTTATTGCACTAATGGTTATCGCAAATCTTAAATTTCTTTTTATACTTCCGAGCCTTAATTTTCAATACTGGTGGACAGAAAATGATTCACATTGACGCAATTATATTAAAAGTTTAGGTTTTATGAATGAAAATATAATTTCCTTTTAAAAATAAAATAATTTTCATTCATATTTTCTGAAATGAGACGGCATTAAGAAGTAACACTCGTCATAAAATATTCTTTTAGGTAATCTAGTTTATGCTTGGTTTTTAAGAATGAGAATATTTATTTCCCAATTCAACGTCATTTTCGACAGCAATAATTTTGCGGTGTAAAATTTTGACATTTGATTTTCAAAAGTTTTTTTTTTTTTTTCTCATTGAAATTTTCGATTAAAAATTAACATTTCTGTTAGCTGTGTGCAGACGATAAACCATGAGATATTAGCAACATTTCTTTTAATAATAAGAGTTAATATCATAACACAAGCCCTTTTTATTTCAACCTCAAAGCATATTAGTTTTATTTTTGATATATGAGATCAAATTCACCTTCTTTTCGTATTTTAGTTTTATTTCCAATATGAAGACGTATTCATGTCTATTTTTTATTTCATTTTCCTCTTGCACATGAAAATCTTTCAAATCAAAATTAACTGTTTAGGATAAATTATTATTCTGGGATAGGATTTTCCTGGCAACGGTAAAAAAAAAAATGATTGTTAAATTTATAGCAAAATGTCAATTTATTCCTTATGAAAATAATGAACTTCTTAATTTAAAAGAAAAAATATTTGAACAAAATAAGCAGAACATAGTCTTTCTTTATTTCTGGGGTAAATTTCATCTATATGTAAAGTCACAAAGGCATTAATTCGTCCCTTTTGACTTTGATTGACTTCAAACAATTACAAATACTTTCACATTTACGATATTTTTAGGTGTAGTTCCGTCGCTAGGCAACAGTTAAAAGAAAATAAAACAATGAAATATGTGCTTTGAAAAAAAGTAAATTTATAAAAAGATATATTATTGGAACACATATATAAAATACCTCCATAAGTTAAACACCGAATTTAAAAACTCTGACAAATGTATACACAAAATTTCAAACTAATATGAATAATGTATGGTTCTAATTAGAAATTACATCATCCATAATTTACTATTTAAATCCTTCAATCATATGAGCCATTTCCTTTCAACAAATAAAAATGGAAAAATCGTCTGAATTGCTATAGGAAAGCATTAAGTCGCAAAATAAAATGTTCTATATATTCCGAACGCATGAACCAAATTTAACCAAAAACTATACAGCTAAATCCGGGGATTTTACCAACATGCATACTTAATTTTAAGCTAATCGGATGCTTTTTACGGCAGTTATCGCGGAACAGACGGACGGACAGACAGACAAACGGAAACCAAAACATTTCGTGTCTCCACAGTAAGCCTTCACTGACGTTTCGGCAATTAATGTGATTTGAAAATATTACAGACTCTTGATTATCCGACATCCGATTAACCGAAACACTCGGTTATCCAACACTCTTATTATATAATCCCGCCCTCTCCTCAAAATATGATTTATTGTTACTTATTAGGTCGTAAAACTAGTAAATCTGCAGATCAGGAGCCTCAACGTCAGCTCTGCAAGTCACTGTTTTTAGACACACTTTGGTAATATTCAATTTCATGCAAACCGCAATTTAAAGTTTTCAAATTATGTAATTATTTATAAGAATAAAAAATACGAAGTTTTCAGACATTAGAAGCATTAAATTAAAAACGTTGTTATGGAAGGATATTTTGAAATAATTTTCATGAGCTACTAATTCTGATATTTTTTAAATAATAAAACAGATTTCTTCAGGGGGGGGGGGGGGGCTCCGCCTCCTGAACTCCCCGTGGTTTCATTAATTTACATATGTAACTTTTTATTTATTGCACTAATGGTTATCGCAAATCTTAAATTTCTTTTTATACTTCCGAGCCTTAATTTTCAATACTGGTGGACAGAAAATGATTCACATTGACGCAATTATATTAAAAGTTTAGGTTTTATGAATGAAAATATAATTTCCTTTTAAAAATAAAATAATTTTCATTCATATTTTCTGAAATGAGACGGCATTAAGAAGTAACACTCGTCATAAAATATTCTTTTAGGTAATCTAGTTTATGCTTGGTTTTTAAGAATGAGAATATTTATTTCCCAATTCAACGTCATTTTCGACAGCGATAATTTTGCGGTGTAAAATTTTGACATTTGATTTTCAAAAGTTTTTTTTTTTTTTTTCTCATTGAAATTTTCGATTAAAAATTAACATTTCTGTTAGCTGTGTGCAGACGATAAACCATGAGATATTAGTAACATTTCTTTTAATAATAAGAGTTAATATCATAACACAAGCCCTTTTTATTTCAACCTCAAAGCATATTAGTTTTATTTTTGATATATGAGATCAAATTCACCTTCTTTTCGTATTTTAGTTTTATTTCCAATATGAAGACGTATTCATGTCTATTTTTTATTTCATTTTCCTCTTGCACATGAAAATCTTTCAAATCAAAATTAACTGTTTAGGATAAATTATTATTCTGGGATAGGATTTTCCTGGCAACGGTAAAAAAAAAATGATTGTTAAATTTATAGCAAAATGTCAATTTATTCCTTATGAAAATAATGAACTTCTTAATTTAAAAGAAAAAATATTTGAACAAAATAAGCAGAACATAGTCTTTCTTTATTTCTGGGGTAAATTTCATCTATATGTAAAGTCACAAAGGCATTAATTCGTCCCTTTTGACTTTGATTGACTTCAAACAATTACAAATACTTTCACATTTACGATATTTTTAGGTGTAGTTCCGTCGCTAGGCAACAGTTAAAAGAAAATAAAACAATGAAATATGTGCTTTGAAAAAAAGTAAATTTATAAAAAGATATATTATTGGAACACATATATAAAATACCTCCATAAGTTAAACACCGAATTTAAAAACTCTGACAAATGTATACACAAAATTTCAAACTAATATGAATAATGTATGGTTCTAATTAGAAATTACATCATCCATAATTTACTATTTAAATCCTTCAATCATATGAGCCATTTCCTTTCAACAAATAAAAATGGAAAAATCGTCTGAATTGCTATAGGAAAGCATTAAGTCGCAAAATAAAATGTTCTATATATTCCGAACGCATGAACCAAATTTAACCAAAAACTATACAGCTAAATCCGGGGATTTTACCAACATGCATACTTAATTTTAAGCTAATCGGATGCTTTTTACGGCAGTTATCGCGGAACAGACGGACAGACAGACAGACAGACAGACAAACGGAAACCAAAACATTTCGTGTCTCCACAGTAAGCCTTCACTGACGTTTCGGCAATTAAAAACGTTATAACAGAATATATTTATTAAATGTCTTATTATTTTTCTTTTTCTTTTTACTCTTCTACTATGGTAATTATGTATCTTACTTTTTGTTCTTTTAGTTATAGTGAACAATGTTAATAACACAAGCCTGCGATGATTGTGTTTTTTAACTTTTGATAATTTATTTTGATGTATTTTTTAGCACTGAATCCGAAAATGACCTTCATTTTTAACCGTCACGTCACGATTTTCGGAAATCGTAAATTTCAAAGTTAAAAAGTAAGAAATAGCGAAATCCCACAAAGCAATTTGTGAAAAATGCCTTAACAAAAGAAGGTAAATGTTTTAAATGCATCTGCGACAGATTTCACAACCTTATCATATCAACCACCAAAATAAAAGAGGATACCGAGATGAGCCCCATAGAGATGATTGAAAGAAAAGCGGGAAATAGAGCATGAGCGGTTGAAAGAAACTTCCACGCATGGAATAAATTTATAAAGATTTTAAATACACAATATTTTCATGTTTAACTGTAAAAATCCGAAGTATAAGCAAAAAAATGAATAAATTATTATGAAAAAAAGTTACGTCTATTTTATAGTAGCAGATTTTCGCAATATTTCGACTTTTTAAAAATTTGCGATTTGTGAAGTGATGGTATGGTAAAAAATGAATCTTTGGATTCAGCACTAAAAAATACATAAGAACCAATTATCGAAAGCTGAAAAAGATAACCATCACATTCATTTTTTAATATAAGATTTCTGAAAGAGGATAATCTCTGAAAAAGGATTCCCTTCAGAAATCTGAAGGGGCCTTAACATCCTTGAAAGTCAAAATGTGTCATCTAAGTGGTGTGTATACCTCTTCACACGCGCGGATACAAGGAAGGGGGGAGATCGCCCCGTCGACAATGCCGCCGAAAAAAATCATTTTCATCAATCGTTCACAGGTCAAAAAACGCGAATTTCGTCAAAGGATCGCGCAAAAAACGCGAATTTCCTCAACGGGATCGCACAAAAACACGAATTTCGTCAAAGAAGCGTGAAAAAACACGAATTTCGTCAAAAAATAGAGCATTTCATCAAAGGACCACGGAAAAAACTCGAATTTCGTCAAAGGACCATGAAAAAAAAAACGCGAATTTAGTAAAAGGATTGCAGAAAAAAAAACACGAATTTCGTCAAAGGGTTTCAGAAAAAAACGCGAATTTCGTCAAAGGATCACAAAAAAACGCGAATTTCGTCAAAGGATGGCAGAAAAAACGCGAAATTCGTAAAAGAATCGCAGAAAAAATGCGAATTTTACCAAAGGATCGCAAAAAATGCAACCATCACATCCATTTTTTAAAATCAGATTTCTGAAAGAGGATAATCTCTGAAAAAGGATCCCCTTCGGAAATCTGAAGGGGCCTTAACATCCTTGAAAGTTAAAATGTGTCATCTAAGTGGTGTGTATACCTCTTCACAGGTGTGAATCCAAGAAAAGGGGGAGATCGCCCCGTCGACAATGTCGCCGAAAAAAATCATTTTCATCAATCGTTCACAGGTCAAAAAAACGCAAATTTCGTCAAAGGATCGCGCAAAAAACACGAATTTCGTCAAAGGATCGCGCAAAAAACGCGAATTTCCTCAACGGATCGCACAAAAACGCGAATTTCGTCAAAGAAGCGCGAAAAACACGAATTTCTTCAAAAAATAGAGCATTTCATCAAAGGACCACGGAAAAATCGCGAATTTCGTCAAAGGACCACGAAAAAAACGTGAATTTAGTAAAAGGATTGCAGAAAAAAACACGAATTTCGTCAAAGGGTCTCAGAAGAAAACGCGAATTTCGTCAAAGGATCGCAGAAAAAACGCGAATTTCGTCAAAGGATCGCAGAAAAAACGCGAATTTCGTCAAAGTATGGCAGAAAAAACGCGAATTTCGTCAAAGAATCGCAGAAAAAACGCGAATTTTGCCAAAGGTTCGCAAAAAATACGAATTTCGCCAAAGGATAGCAGGAAAAATCGCTAATTTCGCCAAACAATTACGGGGAAAAACGCTAATTTCGCGAAAGAATCGCGCAAAAATTGCGAATTTTGTCAACGGATCTCGGAAAAAACGCGAATTTCGGCAAAGATTCGCTAAAAAATACGCGAATTTCGTCAAAGGGCCCCGGAAAAAGCGCACAATTAGCACCATGAGGAGATTGCCCTAGGCCCCCATCGACGGGGGGGGGGCTCTATCGGGGCGGTCGCCCCCCCCAAGATATAAATCCAACGTTTTTAAGGCAGTTTTCGCGGAACAGACAGACAAGCAAACAAAAACCAAACACTTTTCGGGTGTCAATGGTAAACTTCACTGACGTTCCGGAAATTAGTGAACAAAATAGGATTATGTCCTGTCAAAAGGCATATGGCGCTATAATTTTTAACACGATGGGTTGAGGTGGGAGACAATGCCACTTCGTGTACCTTTTGTTGAATCTCTACAACAGAAATTGACAACGTTATGCGGATTCCTTCAAAGTGTTGGAACTTTTCGCTCTTTCAAAAAAAGCTGCAATTCTAATTTCTGTATAACGAAATTTTTGAGGATTGCTTTAGTGTTTGAGAAAAGAATGGGATTTATTGCAATTTCCAAAGAAAGAAAGAAACAAGAAAAAGAAAGGTCCTTTGAAAAATTCAAGCATCTTAATGTTTTCTGAAGAAAGCCACTAATGTGTAAAAATTGTACTGTTATTGCTACCCACATTGGTAAATTTCAAGGGGTATTTGAAGAATGAATAAAAAAGGATTATGTCCTGATCCTAGTCAGTTAGAAGCTAAAATGCTTACAGTGTGTTGATTTCTTAAAAACCAACTTGGTAAATTTGTTCTTCCCTTCTTTGCCCCGATCGAACCGCTCCCCCGCGTGTATGCGGGCTTAGGGCAATCTCCTCCCGGTGCTAATTGTGCGTTTTTTCCGCGACCCTTTGACGAAATTCGCGTTTTTTTAGCGATTCTTTGGCGAAATTCGCATATTTTTTTCGCAATTCTTTGAAGAAATTCGCATTTTTTCAGAGGTCTGTTGACGAAATTACCGTTTTTTTGCGCGATTCTTTCGCGAAATTAGCGTTTTTTTCCTCAATTCTTCAGCAAAATTCGCTTTTCTTTGCAATTCTTTGTCGAAATTCGCGTTTTTTCTGCGATCCTTTCACGAAATCTGCATTCTTTTGTGGCCCTTTGACAAAATACGGAATTTTTTGATGAAATTCGCATTTTCCGCGCTTCTTTGACGAAATTCGCGTTTTTTCGAAATCCTTTGACGAAATTCGCGTTTTTTCGAAATCCTTTGACGAAATTCGCGTTTTTTCGCGATCCTTTGACGAAATTCGCATTTCTTTTGCAATCCTTTGTCCTGCGAACGCTTGACGAAATTGATTTTTTTCGGCGATTATTTATCGAAATTCGCGATATTCAGTGGATTTATATAATTTTGGGGGGGGGGGGGGGCGATCGCCCCGATCGCCCCCCCCCCCCGTGGATCCGCGCCTGCGTAGTCTGTTTAAATTTACATTCGTAATTTTTTATTGATTGTGCGGATGGTTATAGTATATCATAGATTTTTTTTACGCTGTGAATTATAAGGATAGCATAAGTTTTTTTTAATAAATTAATAAATTTAAAATAAAATCATCATGTTAACCGTACGCAAACAATAAATCTTGAAGTGACGCCAAAAATGTAACTTTAAAATCCGCTACATTCGACCCAAACACAACGGCGTGCTTAAAAAAAGAAAGAAAGAAAAGAAAAATATTTTTAGTAATACAGTTTTTAATTCATAATACGATGAAATGCTACTTTAGAATGCTTAAATATAAGCAGATCATTTTCATTTTACAGAAACAAATGCACGGATGAAGTCAAAGAATTCGGTCCCTATTCCACGTGCTTGTTTTGTTTGGGCCGAATGAGGGGCATTTAAATCTGAGCGATAACGCACATCATATTGCAAACTGTTTTTACGGCATACTGCATCTCCATCTATCTCTTTCCTCCGTGAATAATAGTTAACTTTATTTTAGCCAAGATCTTTTTATTCCAACATCTTTTTTTTTTTTTTTTTTTTGATAAATAACGTCTAATTCACCTGCTATTCGTACTTACTCAAAACCTTTCATCTTGTTATACTTGTACTTACTCAAAACCTTTCATCTTGTTGGCGATTTTTCTGAAGCACACAAGCAAGGCCACTTGGCAGAATATTCGGGTCGAAACTTTTGATCCGAATTTTTCTTCTTTTTCGGATTATCTCGGTCACACATTTTGACGAAGGAATAAAAAATTAACAGAAATTATAATGTAAAACATCATAAACGATATAATAGAGCTTCAGAAAACATATTATAATCAGAAATTCGACTTTAGTGCCATACGATTCGCATAGGATTCCATGCAACCAAAACCAAACAAGAATAAGAAAAGTAAGTCTAGCGACAGGAAAGGTCTTATCAAACGAATCCAATCACAGCGCGGTATTAATATGCGCACGCACTTCGCATGACCGTTCTCTAGGAGGAAAAAGGAATTTCAATCTACTTCCTCCGTAACCGCGATCAGCGTTTAAGGATTGCGTAATCACAGTGCACTGATAATAAACAAAAGCGTAATTTGAAGTAAGAGTAGCGTAGTGCGTAGTTGAAAAGCTAAAGCGGAGTAACTACGCCTATTGCGTAGTAGTTGGCAGCCCTGCGTTATCATAATAAAACCATATACGAAATTTGAAACAAATCGGATAAGAAAACCTATTTATCTCAATTAAGGGATATTACCCCTCCGATCACCCCTTTATATATTTAATATTTTTTATACTTAAAAAATGAACCTCCAAATCTAATCAGAGAAGCACAATATAATAAAACCGGTATATCAAATTTGAAGCAAATCAGATCAGAAAACCCATTTACCTAAATTAAAGTGGGATTACCCCCGTGACTCCCTTTTATACTTTAAATGAACCCCCAAAACTAATCAGGGAAGTGCCTTATCATAATAAAACGTTATACCAAATTTGAAACAAATTGGATAAGAAAACCCATTTATCTAAATTAAGGGGGTATTACCCCTCCGATTCCCCCCCTCCCTTTATACTTAAACAATGCAACTCCAAATTTAGTCAGGGAAGCGCGTTATCATAATAAACCGGAATACCAAGAAGCAAATCTGAAAATTCTGCATGGAAAACACATTTATCTAAGTTAAGGGGGGATTACCCACCGTACCCCCTTTTATACTTAACCAATGCACCCCCAAAACTAATCAGGAAGTGCCTTATCATAATAAACTGGTATACCATATATGAAGCAAATCGGATAAGAAAACTAATTTATCTAAATTAAGGAGGTATTACCCCTCCGATCCCCTCTTTATACTTAAACAATGCACCTCCAAATTTAATCTGGGAAGCGCCTTATCATAATAAACCGGTATACCAAATTTGAAGTAAATCGGATCAGAAAACCCATTTTTCAAAATTAAGGGGGTATTACACCTCCGATCCCCCTTTTATACTCAACCAATGAACCTCCAAAACTAATCAGGGAAGTGCCTTATCATAATAAACCGGTATCAGGGCTGGCTATTTGCCGACGAAAATGGGTTTCTGCCGTGCCAGTGGCAGAAAGTGGTTTTAACCGGCAGAAACTGGCAACAACTGGCATAAACACATTTCGTGACATAATCTGAGACTTTTTTACTAGTATTAAATTCCTTAGGTACATTTTATTCCGTTTAAATAACAAATCTCAAATGAAATATTGTGGGTAGTTTTAATTAAAAAATAAATAGATTTGTATTAGAAAAAATGAGTAATGTAACAGATAAAATTTCAGTTTAAAAATCAATTACAAAACTATATCCAAAACTTATTTTAAATGAAACAATGAAAAGAAAAGAAAAATATTCAATACTTGCTCAAAATGCTTCTCTGTAACGTAATAATTTAATAATAATACTATAAATTATTTCTCATAGAAATGTTATAGTTATATGCGGATCTTGTAATTCTGTGGATTTAAAAAACATTTCATTTAAATACACACAGTATTCAAAGGAACAAATCTGACTTTTCTTTGTTTTTGTTAATTTAAGACTTATAAGCATAGATCAAACTTTGTGCAAATTTTAGTGGAAAAGCTAAAATCTTTAACAATGATTTTACGCAGAAATAACGTACAGGCATGACAAAAACGATCATGTGGGATTTTTTTGTCGTGTCTGTATGTTATTTGTGCGTAAAATCGCTGTTAAAGATTTTAGCTTTTTTATTAAGCCTGTTAGTTGAAAATGTTCCAACCACATTTTGCACTTATAAAACAAACAACCACAAAGGTTCAAAGCAGATTTAATACAGTAATAACAGACTACCATATGCTAGCTTATTTATTTCATCCTAAGTATATGGGATCAAAATTGACATATGAACATAAAGAAAAGGCAACAAAATTGCTTTCTGATATTAATCCCAATTTTGTGCCACATATAATATCCATTGAAGCAAAATCGACTCCTGTCCCAGAAACATATTTCTCCAAGGAAGCCCTAGAAAATGTTTTGCCCTTGTCTGTATGGTGGTCGTCTTTAAAAACGAATACTGGTGAAAATGAGGATTTTTCAAATTTTGCATCCTCAAAAATGGCATTGCCAGCAAGTAATGATAGTCTTGAAAGAGTATTTTCAAACTTTTTTTTCATTCAAAACAAATTAAGAAACAGCGTGTTCAGGAAGATTAGCAAAATTTTGTCCTATGCTATGGAATGTTCTGTGGAAAAAGTAATAATAGTACATGTGAGTGGCAGTTTTGTTCTTTCAATATTGTAAAATAATTGTACAAGATATTTAATTTTTTTTTCTGTTATTTATTGTGTTTCAATTATTTACTTATATATTTCCACAAGAATCATAATCTTTAAGTTATTGCATTGCATTATTTATTTAAAAATACTCTGAAAAATACATTTGTTAAAGTATACAGATTTTTTTTGTAAATTTCTTTTTTTACTTTTAAATAAAAATTCAACACTAAACAACAATATAAAATACTTAAACTTGTACAGCATCAGTCTACCATTGAAAATTTCTGTTTTTCAAGTGAAAGAAAATTAGTACCTATTATTTAAATAAAGTATATTTATATGATCATTTTGAAACTTTTTTACAACTTTGAATAACATTCATAATCTTTAATTTTAATTTTTAACTTAATTGTTTACATATCAAATACATGTGTGAATTATGAATCATTGCACATTAAAGTTCTTATTAATATTATTTCTTAGTTTCTGCCAGTTTTTGCCACTTACTGGCAGAAACTAGTTTTTGCCATGCCGGTTTTAACCGATTATAACCGCTGGTTTTAAACCACTCTGGCAGAAACTTGCCAACCCTGACCGGTATATCCAAATTGGATAAGAAAACCCATTTATCTAAATTAAGGGTGTATTACTTCACCCCCCCCCCCATCCTTCTTTATACTTAAAAAATGAACCTGCAAATCTAATCAGGGAAGTGCCTTATCAGAATTAACCAGTATATACCAAAATTGAAGCAAATCTGAAAATTCTGCATGAAAAACCCATTTATCAAAGTTAAGATGGGATTAACCTCCTGTAACCCCCCTTTTATACTTAACCAATGAACCCCCAAAAGTAATCAGGGAAGCGCCTTATGAGAATGAACCTAGAAAAAAAATTGAAGCAAATTGTATATTTCTATTAAGAGTTATCTTGTTACGTACATACAGAATCGGCGGGTACATAAGCTCTCAGGCTTTGATAGCCTGTGAGCTAAAAATATATAAAGGATTTTCACATATTTAAAGGGATTGTTTACGTTTTCAACAATTTTGTTTATTTTTAAAAATATGGTTCAAATGGTGAACTCACTGCATTTCAATGCGCAAATAAAAGTGAATTTTGAAAAAAAAAAACAATTTAACTGCATATTTAATTAAAATTTAAAAAAGTTTTTAAAGCATTGCATTTTTTAAAATCCTTACTACTTTTTAAAATATTGATATTTTTTCCCAATGTTCCTTTTTTAAGATTTTCAAATATGTATTACACAAGACTGGGCATGGATTTTTAGATTACATCTAATTATTTAATATAATTTTTTTCCTGGTATATATAGCGTAAAAGGGTGAAATCTAATACATCTTCATATACTTTTATTTATAAAAAAATCAGAAAAAACCTGAATCAGGGGACAATAGATTTTTTTTCTTGGGGCCCATTTTGTGAAAAATAAAAGTTATTTTTCTGAAATTTATTATTCTTTTGTGAAAAATAACATTTTGTCACGAAAGATGAAATACAGTTTCTCAAATTCGAACCAAACGTTTTTTTTTAAAAATAACTTCTTTAAATCCTTCAGCAAAAGTTTCCCCTTTCTGGTATTTAATTATTAAATGCATATGTTTAATTATTAAGCATTTTAATAAAAATAATCAATAAAAAATATGTTTCTATTGAATGGAATTTTGTGAGTGGGCCTGTATTATTGAACCATGTATTCAATCATATGATTAAGAATTACATATTAAAATACATATGGAATGAAATAAACAAAAAATTCTGTAATTTCACCCCTACATCTGAGATGAATGTTTCATCGTTTACATCTGTATAGATGCGCAGATTTTAGGCATTTGTGGATTTGAGCAAGTCTACTGTACTATTACTTTTGAAGCAATTTTTAAATGTTATTATTTTTTTTTTCTATTGTATATTTTTGGCAATGGGTTCTGATGACACAAAATGTTTCAGGCTCGAATTTTAAATCTTCTTGTTCAGTTGGTTGGTTGTGTTTATGATGGGCCATTACGAACACGAGGGATATAGACCCTAAGGAGGGGGGGGGGGGGGGGGGAGAGTGCCATCCATGGGAGGTCTTTCTAAAGGAACCTAACCCGTATTTACGCAAGGGGGGGGGGATCCAAAATTTTTCCTCCAGGTTATATATATAGTAAACCCTGCAAAGATGAAATCGTAAATGTTAGTGAAATATTCCGTTTTACACAGGTTTTCGTGTTAGCATGTGTAATCGTAATAGCATTCTTTTCTATAGCATTTTGGAACATTTTCATTATAGGCAGGTTCCATTTTGATGAGTTTTTATGTATTCATACTTATTTATGTTATATGAATAGTAGAACCTGTCAAAATAGTAATTATCTAAAATAGAATTAGTCCTTAAACGGAAGCGTTACATGGTCTTAATATGAATTGCTATACAATTAAATTTGCGAAAATCCTGTCTGAAAGGGGATTTTCACCGCCATTTCGTGAAACACAGTAAAACATGTGAAATCGGAATCTTCCTATAATGTAATCCTGTCTCAGACGGAAGAGTTTCGGGATCCCGACGAAACGAACAATTGATCTTATTGAGGTAATTTATCTTAGAAGTATAATTAATTACACTTCTTTAAGTGCCTGAAGCCTGTCTCAAATGGAACTTTTATTCCAGTCCCTTGCGATCACGCCTTGGCAGGATTGACTATGTATGTATAATAGAAGTATTTAGAGTAACCTTTAAGAATTTAGGTATATCCTTATTTAATTTCTTTATTTTATATCCTTATTTAATTTTAAAAAAGCATGGATAAAAAAAAAAGTAAGATCAATATTTATAACTGCAGCTAATACATTGATGTTACATAAATATTTACCAGTGACAAACATTTTACAAACACTATGATGTAAAAAACTGAGCGCAAACTGAAGAGATAAATTTATTTAAATCAAGTTTCATATTATGTAACCTTTGCCTACAATAAAATTAGGATCAAGTGGTTAAGTTTAAAACAGTAATTTCCATCTTTAATTTTTTGCCATTGAATTAAGAACTTGTGCTGCAATAGATATTGGATAATGATTTCATTATAAGTGTCAATCGCGTGAGCCCTTAATTCCCCATGGAAGTTTTTGAGATAAGGTTTTAATCTTTAAGAAAAAGATCTTGCAATTCCAGTCACAGAAACTAGTAATGTCAGACGCATATGCATCATATATAGTTCAGGATGGAAAAAATAGTTTTGTTACAATTGTCTAAAACAGCCATAATTCTTTTGGGTTTCTATATTCCATGTCTCGCCGTTTTTGATACCATATTCTAACCATATCTAATAGTTGCTTCTGACATCTGGTCGTCTTTAAGGAAGTTAAATTTTTGTAACAAATTTATTTCCGATGGATTAGCACTTTTTTTGAAGTATTAGGATGTGTAAAAAATAACGATGGTTTAGGTTATTGTACTTCCCGACCAATTTATTTTAGATGGTTCGAAACAGTTTTAGAGCATTCTCAAAGTTCAGCAGTAAACTCCGGATTTTAATACACAGATTAGCTTTAATTTATGCTTTCAATTTCTCATTGTTAAAGACAAAATGTCACCCAAGACCTTCTCCATACACAAAACTCTTATTGCCGTCATGAAATTTTTTTAAGCAATGTTAAACTGGGCGTTCATAAGTAGTAATTGGGGTCAAAGGTAATGTTGAATCCAAACATTTTTTTTTCGGGTGGGTTTTCTGCAGCTCTGGAAGGGACACTTTGGAGTTCCGTGGAAGAGGGTAGCACTTCTAGACCATTAATAAGCATAAAATAACCATAAATTCCCAAATTGTCCGATTGCATCCTTAAACAACTTGCATGAGGAACAAAAACCTCATCTCTGTATATTTCAGCTAGCATTCACAGTGTTACTGGTAAAAATATGTAGGTCAGTGCGGCTATTTAAAATGATGCCCGCCCATATCATGATTCTATGACCTTTGCATCGATGCCTTTCATGGATGTTTGCAGCCTTATTGCGTTTGTTTTCCCCCTCCATATGGTAACACGCTAACACGTCTGTAATAACTCTCCAAACAAAATCAGGATTCATCGGTAAAGAGAACTCGACTGCAGTCCGTGGTACTCCAATGACGATAATCTGCACCACTTTAACTGGGGCGCATGTCGCTGCAAGAGTTAGTGAAATACAAATCATGGGTTTTCTTGCATGCAGCCCTTTTTTATGTAGCCTGTCACTCAAAGGAAATATGGATAGCCGAGTTCCTGTTGCTGCAACGAACTCCCTTGGTATCTGAACTGTTGTCAGTTGCCTGTTTCTTTTAGCAATAGTTGCCAAATAATGGTCCTGACAGTCTATTGTGGCACTTTTTTACCTGGACCTGGTTGTCTGTGCACATTACCAGTGTCTTTAAACCGTTTTCAGATTCTTGACATAGCGCTTTTGGCTATTTTTAAGTCTTTGCAGATCCCTGAGAGTGTCTGTCTTGGTTCCATTCTCCTTACCGCACGCCATTTCTCACAATCAGTCAAATGTCTTCTTAAAGACATATTCCACCTACTACAAGTGATAATTTTACCCAACTACTCCTACAATTTTTGAAATTAGACTTCAAATCATCCACGTGCATTCCTTTTCACACGTGAACCAGAAGAACAGGATGCAAAATTTGCATATTTTTCTGTAGCGAAGGTTAATTCCACTGGACTACTTACATTGAGTTGTCAGCCGATCCCATTCCATTGAAACTCCCTTAATAGAACTAACAAAAAGCACCTTCTTATGATTGTTCCTTTAATTTTTCTCATTAATGTATTTTGAAAGTGGTAAGAAATAACCAGTCCAAAAGTAAAGTTACTTTTATTAATTGCAGGCAGCAGATTTAAAGTAACTGATAATGTTGTCTGTTAAGGGTCAGGAAAGATAAGGGTCACGAAACTCAACCAATTTGCCGTTATTACGTTCATGTAAAGTCGTCTTTTCTCATAAGTGTGGGCAACAGTTGGTTCCATCGAAGTCCAAGATAAAGAAGTTTTGCGTTTAATCTAAATACAGTAAATTTGTGTAAATGGAATAGCAGGTATACTTTTATAGTTATCCTTCCGTCTTGGGGCGTTAAAATGTTTCCGTTTACGAAAGGATTCCTTGTTCACAGAAAAACTGCCAAGAAGGAATCCCTAATGGGACGAACTCCATTTCAGAAAGGTTTCAAACACTAGCAAGCATAAATATATAGTGTTGTTTTTGTCGAAACTTGATTTGTTTTTCTAAGATAGGTCATCTTCACAGATTTTACTGTGATACATTTACGCATACATCTGTACATTTATGTGTACTATAGAGTGAATATGTTTTAGCAGTTTTAATGGATACTGTGAAAATAGAAAGTGTTTATAATGAAAACCTGTCTAAAACGTAAAAGTTCATAGCCCCGGGGAAAGACATGTCTTTGAATTATACCTTCTAAGACGAATACCTGTCTAAAGTGGAATATATTTCATAGGTTCTTTGTGATTCCGTCGTCACCATTACTATATTGTTGTATCCATGATTCAGTAAATCAGTTCTTCGTTCGGGGGAGGGAGGGAGGGTCTTGGCTACGCCACTGCGGCCACTCGCCATATTCGGGGTCCGAAAACAGATCCAGAATTCATCTCGTCTAGGTATACAATAGAGTCACAAACGTTCATGCCTACAGTATACGCTATAGCTTTATTTCAGAAACAGAGGGTATACAGAGCATCTTAAAAAACACAAAGTATACGGATATACCTCCATATACTCTTAACTACACCCCTGAGTATATTACGAGTAAATTTGAATGAGTTCATCCAAGTGTTAAAATTTCTTAGAGTGTAACAGAAAAAGAGGCACAAGGATAATCTGTTTTCTCTTTTCTAAATTTTAAGCAAATATTCTTTCTATCTGATGACATTTTTTAAGAAAAGTAGAATTTATTTCTGATATATTATTTAAAATAATTAATCTAAAAGAAAAACCGTTTAGAATGAAAGTCTTTTCATTTATTATAAATGCACATAATGTCCACAAAACAAGCCTTAGACCTTGTTTCTTCTACCCCCCCCCCTCTCCCCTCCCCCACACTCATCCAAATAAATAAATAGATAATACTGCTTTTCCCTGATTTTATTCTGCTTACATCTGCAATACAATAGTTAAATAATACAAGTAAGTCTAAATAATTTATACATAATATTTACAGACCAGGGACCGGCAGCACAGACAATCACCTCATCGAGTTCACGGATGAAATTCTCGGATTAGTGAAATCTTGGTTGGCATATTAAAACACAATCTGTCTGCCAAGTCATATCTTGATGGAAAACACCTGAAAACCCGATTTTAGTGGCTGACTCGTAGGTTTACCATTTTGTTTTCCTGCTCTCAGTCTTCCATGTTTTCATACCTTTGGGTGCAGGAAAACACAATGATAAGCCTACGAGTCAACCAATAAAATCAGGTTTTCAGGTGTTTTCCACCAAGATATGACTTGGCAGACCAATTGCGTTTTAATATGCAAATCAAGATTTAACTAATCTTAGAATTTTGTCCGTGAACTCGATGAGGTGATTGTCTGTGCTACCGGCTCCCAGCCTATTAAATAGTACAGGTGTCTAGGATCGCCCAAAGTAAGGCACATGAAGAGGTTCTAGGATAGTACTCAACAAGCATGTCAAAACTAACAAACATCAGAACTCAGATAAGTGGAGAAGCGATTCATCTTGTTGGCTTTTTAAAAAAACATACTGCAGTAGACTCCCTCAAATGCTCACAGCTTGGGACCAGAGGTTGTGCGGATTTCAGGTCGTTGCTTTGTTTACATTTTTTAAACAGTAATTTGAATGTAACAGTACAATCAAAATTTTAATGAATGCTTTCAATATAGTAAAACATTAAAATAATTAAGTAAAGTAATAAACTAAAATGATAAAAAGTAAGATAATTAAAAAAATTATTAAATTGTTAAAAATAAAGGTCAACTAAATAATTAATAATGTATAATTAAATATGCATAATAAACATGAGATACATTTTCCTTAAATTATTCAATGAACCCTCATAAAGGTACTCTATTAATTCATATCAAAATTGCAAAGGAAGTTTTATTTCAGATTTAGCCAGTCTTAGTAAACAAAAATGCTTGATTAATACATAAATATATTTGGTAAAAAGATTGTGATTAACAGTGATATCAGTAATATCGTGATTTTTTTTCAGAAATAAATTTATACTTCCTACATGAAAAACCACAAATTCAGTTATATTATCAAGAATTATATATTAAAATACATACGGAATGATATAAAACTAAAAATTCTGTAATTTTTTCCCTACATCTGAACTGAAAGTTTCTTTCTTTACATCTGCAATGACGTGCAGATTTTAGGGTTGCAAATTTGAGCAAGTGTACTGTACTAGAAGTTGAAGGTGATTTACGACACTTCTTCAGCAAAGTAATATAAAAAAAAATTTAATATATGCTAACAAATGTAACTATTACATTAACAAACTTGCTACTTGTGAAGTTTACACTAAATGTAAAATAAAAGTTATGTTAATTTGTATCTGATTCTTGTATTCTTTGTTGTTATTTTTCTATTTATGAATCTTACCATCAACAGTAGCAACAAAATTAAGAAAATTGCTTCTGTGCACATAGTAAATTAATCTTAGTAAGACAGCAATATGACATTTTGAACTAACCAAAAATATGTTACATCATGACAAAATCATAAATAAATAAAAATAAGAAGAAGAAAAATTTAAGTATGGGACAGTAGTGACAAGTACTAATAAACATATTCTTATCTATCTTTTTTGCAGCTTGTAACTGCTTCTAAAGTCCAGATAATTAAACCATGTGACGTTCTCAGTAATCAAGATTGCGGCTTCTATTATACTCCTTTTCACTAACAGAGGCGCATGCCTTTCATTGACCATTATGAGTTGAGACTGTGTTTCTGTGATAATGCAGGCTAGAAGAGACGGTACCATATATGATTTTCATGTCAATTGGCGAAGGTGGGTGTGAATGTCATACGCAGGGCTGTCGCTCACTATTGTGCCAAATCACGACAAAATGCTTCATTTGGCGAGTAAACGAACAATCAGACTCGCCAAACTGCATGTGCTCAATTTCTACTCTTTTTTTTTTGTGTGTGTGAGTGTGTGTGTGTGCCAATATAGTTAAGACTCTTATCCGCATTGCTGAACAATTGATGTCACTTTTCATGTTCAATCGCAACGTGCCAGTTATATTACTCTATTTATTGAAATACTGACTCAACACCAATTCAGTTTAAGAACAGCCAAAGACGCGGAAAAGATTATGCGATATGTGTTTCCCTATTGTTAGATAA
This sequence comes from Maratus speciosus, assembly GCA_963932465.1. Classification (NCBI taxonomy): domain Eukaryota; kingdom Metazoa; phylum Arthropoda; class Arachnida; order Araneae; family Salticidae; genus Maratus; species Maratus speciosus. Next base: position 244,513,796 of record OZ010798.1, on the reverse strand, counting down.
TCGCTATCTAAGCGCCGGCAAAAACACAAACAAAATTACTCACATCAATTGCCAAATAGAGAAAGGTTTTGCTGGAATGTGGGGTTTGAAATTAGGCCATTTACCATACTATTTATTAGTTGTATACAAAATATCAGTGACCGGTCAATTTTTTCTATTGGTTACAGCCGAAATCTCATAGCAATTTTAATGCATATTTTCCCATTGATAAATCAAAGATAGCTGTTTTGAATTTTTATTTAGACTGCTAAAAGAATGTCTGAAACATTTACACATTTAGAATGTACAGTAAACTCTCTGTTAAGTGGACTCTGTGTAAGATGGAAATCTGTCCAACTCGGAAAGATTTTCAAGTCCCTGCGAATCCATACACATAAAGTAAAATTTGTCTAAGGCGGAATATTGTCTACTGCAGAAAATTTTCTTGGTCCCAATCGATTCTGCCTTAGACAGAGTTTACTGTATTTATTTTTAATAATTTCTATAGTGGATATTTGAATTTCTATTTTATAAGCAATTACAAAAAAATTTGGATATTTTAGAACATATTTAAAAACAGGACACAATAGCAGGTTAAAGATAGATTTTCCAGTGTTTCACGCCGAATCTGTTTTGCTAACTTTTTTTAAATTTGGCTACTGTTTTTTATTTCTTATTCGCCAAATCGCTAACATTGGTCAAAAGCCAGCGAGAACCCTGGTCATGCGTCTCTGTTAGTGAAAAGGAGTAAAAATGTAAATGTCCTCGAAATTCTTATCTGACCTCTTGATGGTCACATAAGCAGTTTTATACAAAGGGACAGCAGTGACATAAAAAATAGGGTCAACACTTCTCTGGCTAGAATAAACATAAAACTATTTATAATTGACAACAATAAAAATTCATTTCCTTTATAATGTAAATTTTTAATTTGGATAGTAAAATTTCTAAAAATTGTTTGTCATTACGTATAAATTTGTTCCAGAAGATCAGTGCATGAAGTGGGATATAAGGGAAAGAAGTGACAATTTGAATGTTTAAAATATTATTGGAGTATAACTGAGAGTTATATTTTCTTGAAAATTCTTTTTGAAACAGTAGAAAGACATTACAGAATACATTTTTAGCTAAAGAAAATTAGATAAATGACAAAAGATGAAAATACAGCATATAACCCTAAAGGATGCAAATTAGCGGCTGATTGGGGAATCATTCATATGACTGTAAAATTTTTCTTCTAATTCTTTCACAATTTCTCTTTGATTTTCAAATACAGTAGACTCCCTTAAATCCACAAACGCCCAAAATCCGCATATCGTTGCAAATGTAAACAGTGAGACTTACAGTTGAGATGTAGGAACAAAAATTCAAGCTTTGGCTTAGATGCTGTATATTCCCGTGGCCGCCATCTTGGATATTTTTTGTTGCCGTTTATCGATAAGGCAACCACGATGAATGACATGTTCTGGCAACCCGTTTAGCCTAACATGCACATAAATCGCTGTGTGGCAACATTTACTACTTGGCGGAAAAGGTGTTTTCACGCCAAGAAAAAAACCAAGATTGCGACCATGGGAATATACTACAGCATTTGCTCCCAAGCTTTTTTTAATTTTTATATAATTTGGTACACATTTTAATATGTAATTTTGGTTAATATGATTGAACTCATGCTTTTACATGAAGGAAGTACAAATTTACTTCCAAAAAGACATTCAAGACAACACGGATATCAATGGTGATTGGATGACCTTTTACCAGGGTTGGCAAAAAACCAGGTTTTTTTTGAAAAACCCCCAAAAAACCAATTTATTTGGTTTAAACTAGATTTTTTTGGTTTCAACCGAATTTTTTAAAAAATCTTTTCTTATTACATATATACATGCATATTTATTGATAAAAATAGACTGTTGAATATATAAGTAGTATAACTTCATTTGAAAATAATTTAAATTAAATAATTATAGTCAATTTAGGTAGAAATTGAAAAATTCATATTTTAATTTAAACAGTATCAGCAAACAGTTAGGTTCAAAGAACAAACTGCTCTACACAGTGAAACATTGATACCCTGATAACCTTTATAAACAATCTTTTGATTACTAGTAATAAAAATTTGATGTAGTTTGGTGAATATAATATTCTTTTTCACAGTTATTCAAAAAATAAATTTCAAATAGTACTTCTTGGGGTTGACAATTTGAGTGACAATTCAGAGACAACATTTTTGGTCATAAGATTCAGCAGATGACAGAATATATATATTATATAAAAATTTCAGCTTTTAGCTTTTTTTTCTCACAAAAAACAACTATTTTGCTTATATAATTGAATTCTGTACTCTTGATAACGTAATTCAATATATAAGCTTTTCAATTATTTTTATCGGTATCCATATTTTTCTTTTTTTCTTCCATATTAATTCTGGTAATATTGTACAAGGGACTATATTTTATACATAACAGCTGGTATATTCTATACTTTTGGTATCCATGTTAAGTGTGTTCGGGGAAACTGTAATTTTGTCATTTCATTCATAATATCACAATTTTTGTTGGTGGTCGGTAATGTTTATTTAATGGTTATATATATATATTATGTAGATTGGTATTATTAAAATGCTATAACTAGCACCCACTTTTTGAATACTCTCTTATTCCACTTAATATTTTGATTTTAATTCTTAAAGATAATTTCCCCAATGAAGATTGACCAAAATCTTAAAGGTCATCATTCCATGTGCAGTTATGTGGCTCCGTATTCAAAATCACCATGTGTGTTACGACAGATTGCTTTAAATAATCTCCTTTTTTTTTAATGAAAATATTTTATACTAATTATTGAATATTTTTAATCTATTTTATCTTTGAAATAGTTGAAATTGATGTTTTAAATTATTTTCTTTGATATGTTCGTCAACACATACTAATTTTCATCCTATACATGTAAACATGACCTAGACCAGTTGCGGCGAACCTATGGCACACGTGCCACTTTTGGCATGGCATTGCTGCTGCTCTAAATCAAAATAAAGTGAGATTACATAAAATCGTGACTGATCTTTTCTAAATTCGATTACATGAAAATTGAAAAATTTTAATTGCTGTATAATATGTTCCAATCTGTTTAATTATGTCTCAAAAATTATTCAAACAAATGCGATATTTCAAAACTATCGATAAGAATTGGTTATTAGACATTACTAAATCCCGATGGCAAAGGTATGGAAACTTAGAATTTATTTCAGAGCTATTGAAAGACACTGGTGTTTGCTATTTTAACAGTTTTTTTGCATATCTGTTCTTTTGAATCACTGGTTTCACAAATTATCAAAACTCAAACTGAAAGCACTGTCCAGATATATCCAGTTCAGTTTGCTTTAAAATTAACCTGATATTGAGATGCAACAACATAAATCAAATTACATCGCACTAATTTATTTATTTATTTTTTCTAAAATATATATGTTTCCATAATTATTATAGTATAGTATCTACATGTTCCTCATATTTTTAAAATCTAAATGAAAAATTTTAAACCATTACTTTTCTACCTACTAAATTTGTTTTTTAGTTGACACGTCACAGTCTAGTAAAATATTTTTTGATCAAATCTGGCACGCGGCAACAAAAAGGTTCGCCAACCCTGACCTAGACCCACTATATCTAAAGCTTATTTCTGAAATAAAGTGATAAATTTTATATATCTGATAATTTGAAACATTTAAATTATAAAGAAAGAAGAGAAAATGTCATTAGATTTCATCTAAAAAAAACAATTGTTTTTTTTTTTTTGAGAAAAAAAAACAGTTGGTTTAAATATGTTTAAAGCCAATTGGTTTAAACCGTGCCAACCCTGCTTTTTACTAAATACATTTCTGTGTTAATCAAGCTTCTTTGATTAATAAGACTGGCTTCATGAAATAAAACTTCATTAGTTTACAATTTTGATGTAAATTAATAATATACCTATTATGAGGATGTGTTTTATTGAATAATTGATGAAAAAATTATCTCATCATTATTATGCATATTCAGCTATGTTTAGAGAGTGAATTGCACTGCTGGGATTTGAACCAAGGATCTCATGATCAGGAGGCGAGAACGTTAGCGTCGAGCAAAAGGCCAAGCCACTTACTCTAAGCTAGTAACTCGCTTTATACTGATCATGTGAGATGAGAATCGCTACACACTCCATCCCCAGTGAGAAAGACGTATTGCTGACATCTGACGAGCGATATGCACTCGTGAATGATGCTGTCGTATGCATATGTGATGCGTGTGAGGACAGGCTTTGAGCGTTTCACAGGCTTTTGGTTGAAGGGGATGATTTATTTAGTGCTGACATCTATTGGTTATGAGAGGAGATGATTGTTGCTGAAGGTTGTTTGCGTGATTGTCCGGGTCACCACTTTGGTAAACTTTACTTAATTACTTTAATATTTCACTTTATTGTAAGCATTCATTATGATTTCAAGTGCATTATTACATTACGGACTATGGTTGCTGTTTAAAAAAATGATGCGACCGGAGAACTAAACACTAAACTTCTTGGCGCGATTTCAAAAATCGCCAAATTGGCTTGTTTTTGCATACTATCTCCCGAGCTGCAACATCAGGAGACAGCATATAAAATTGTTTATTTGTTTTCTCTTCTCGTATATTTCGAAACTTGAAAGGTTAAAATAAATATATGATCGGTTATTTTTACCTGTATTTTTGAGTGAAAATAAACAAATACTTAAAATTTCCAATTGTTTCGAAATACTTATTTAAAGAACACATTTTATCAAAAATACCAAAAAACAATTCAAATTGGTTCGAAATACATTTTTTAAAGGAATACATTTTATCAAAAATACCAAAAAACAAAATTTTCACTTACCCAAATTATTAAAAAAAGAACGTTTGTTAACAGTAAGAAGAGCAAAACAATGTTGTTGTTCTTTTAATCAGAGGGCCTTTTTTTTTTTTTTTTTTAAATCAGAAGGCTCCGCCCTCTAAACCCCCATTTTTTTAATACATAATTTTACCTTATACTCTAGGATGTCATCCAAAAGCATCACTCAATCTATTATTTTTAGTCATTCATATCACAATCAGCCTCTCTTTCATACATAATTCAATCAAAGCTTAAAAATACAGGTAAAAGTAAGAGAAAAATAACCGATCAAATATTTATTCTTACCTTTCAAGCATTTGTACTTGTTTCAAAATACAGTACAGGACCCATTATCCTAAATTCCAAAATCTGGAAAGACCCGAAATCCAGAAAGAAAATTTGTGAATTTTTACTAAAATTTTGCAATTTTTGAAAATTTTACAGATTTCTAATTTTTTTTTTGGTATATTGTGTTGCAATGTGTAACCACTAAAATATGTTACATCAGCGATGGGGGAACACGGTTGCCCCCCACCTCCCCGAAATTTAAAAAAAAACACTTTTTTTTGTTAAATTTTAGTTTAAAATTTATATTACAATTCGTTTTTTAAAAAAAATCGTCAGATATTTCACATCCTCTCTCTCTCACTTCGACAAAATATTATGGCTACACAATTGTTACTTGAATCAGGAGTGATTCTGAGTAGAAAAAAGAAAAAATCCACAGCAAATTTTTTTTAAGTTTACAAAAGAGGGGAGGGGCTCCTCGGCACTAATGAGTTTTTTCCGCGATCTTTTAACGAAATTCTCGTTTGTACACGATCTTTTGACGAAATTTGCATTTTCTTCACGAAATTTTGACGAAATTTCTTTTTTTCTTTTTGCATACTTTTGACGAAATTTCCAGTTTAATTCGCTATCTTTTGACAAATTTGCAGCTTTTTTTGCGATCTTAAGACGAAATTTCGATCTTTTGATGAAAAGCCCCCGCAATTTCGATCTTTTGATGAAATTGCGGGGGGCTTTTTCGATCCTTTGAAGAAATTTGTGTGTTTTCGTGATTTTTTGACAAAATTTGCGTTTTTTCCACGATTTTTTGACGGAATTCGGGAGGACCCGAAATCCGGAAAGCCTTCGGTCCCGAGGATTCCGGATAATAGGTCCTGTACTGTATACAAGATTAGAAAAAGAACAATAAAAATCACTCGACTGCAACAGATAAAACTGTTCACAGTGAAATACAATGCAGCAATCCTGACCCGGCAGTAACGTATTTCTAAATAAATTCAAATAGTCCTCTGATCCTCCTCTTTTGTCCAATAAAAAAGCATTTTACAAAACAAGGTGTTTAAACCATCAACAGCTCTCTCAAGAGAAATCTCAGGGTTGCCCCATTGGCACATTTAACACCCATCTGGGGAGAAGTAGAGTGTTCTACGATTGACCCAAAAAATCTAAACAAAACAGTGATCAGAAATCCGCAAAACTCTAAAATCTGCATAACCACTGGTTTCAAGCTATGCGGATTTGAAGGAGTCTACTGTATTTGTTTCAGAATATAAGAAATTATTAATTTGTTTTAATTCACAGAAAAAGCCATGAATTCTAAAATTTTATTAATTAAAATATTTTATAACTATCCTCCTTTTAAATAATAACTGAAAGAAGATTTTTTTTTTTTTTTGTGTAAAGTTTATTTGTAAAAAAAGGTCTTGTTTAACAAAATGGAAGTATCAGTGTTAAATATTACGTAAAACAGTTTTAAAATTTAGTTTTTAAATACCTTTAAACTTTGAAGTACAAAAGTATTTGGTTTACCTGTAAGCCGAATATTCGGTCCATTCCTACTAATAATCTATAAATATGTGGGTCGATAGCTTTTTATAACTCTGGTTTGAAATTTCCACGTTTCGCAGTTTTGCTGAAAAACAAATGTGATAGAAGGACAAACAGACACATGATTAATTTTATAATGGTTCCGATTTTTCTTTTTAAGTACCGAACCCTAAAACAGAAGAAGTACTAAAATTTTTATTAGAATCTAATGTAAATATAGTATCCTGATAGTAATTTAAAAGTTATATCTATAACAACATTCGTGAAAACATCTTACGTTCATTTAAAATATAGCAAAATTATTAACATGGAAAAGACTGTAGAATGTGGACATTTTTAGAAGAAAATATACCTGTTATTGATTAAAGAAATGATAAATAATCAATTTCAACTTGGAAAAATATACACACTATAACACAATTTTAAACAAAAACAAATGATTTCTGATTCAATAAAATGAATCATTCATTTTTCCTCAAAGCTAGGCGTGATTCATTCTTTTTTTGTGTTCCAAGGTGCTAATTTACAAACCCTCAAGCTTTGGACACCCTTGGCGAAAGGGAAATGTAGCCAAATAATTTGGCGAGAGAAGATCGGTGCGCGCTGGAATGGAGTGAGAATTTGAGAATGAATCAATGAATTGACGAGAGTTTTGAATCCCGAATGTGAAAGGGAACGGTGATTTTGTCGCAATGTGGTATTTTCCGCAATAAATATTTCTCGGAATGGTATGTATTTTATTTATGTTAAACATATTATTGAATATAACTTTTCCTAATTTATGCCGATTTTTTTAAAAATAATGTACTACTTTTTAAAGTTATTTTATTTTTACGATACTTGCTGTGAGTTGATTTAAGCCTAACATGTCAAGTGTTTTCAAAATGCTAAAAAATTATTTGAATTGTAAAATCAAGTTCGAATTTTTCTGTAATCAAATATTACAAGATATACATCAAGCTGTTAAAATTTTTAAACATACAAATACAATTTTTATTTTAGTTTATAATTTAAAAAGATATAAAAAAGATTGCATTCGAATTACAATTCCTTACATCTTTTATCTGTAGTAGTTATGTAATTAGCATTTAAAATGAAAAAAACTATCTACAGCCTTCTCCGATTCCCTCTCCTTTAAAACAAAATCTGTTGCACATCTGCATACTAAAAAGATTGATGCAAAGTATCCCTAGACTGTATTTTTATAAATTGTCCAGTTTGTGTATGCATGACTTGTTTATATAAATTGTAAGTCTTCAATTTGTGTATGATAATTTGTTTGGAACAGATGTCTTATTATCCCGGGGTTTGCCATCTTGGATTTTTTTCTTGCCGTGAATTAAAAATTGTTTTTCAATTAATAGTTATAATTATTATATTCTAATTTTTTCAATATTATATTAATCTATCAACAATATTTAACCATTGGTGACGTTTAATACTTGGCGAAAAAGGAGTTTTCATGCAAGAAAAAAAATCCAAGATGGCAGAACCCGGGTTAATAAGACATCTAAGCCATTTGTTTTTATTATTTTCTTAATTTTAAAACCAATTTTTTTCCAGATCAAAATTATGGACTTTAGACGATTTACAATGTTGTTGACTCTGATATTCAGCCAGTTGAAAGCATTCAAATGGCTTGAAATGCAATTGCTTTTCTTGCCTTTAAATGTCTTTTTGCTAGCTCTTAGGCGACCATATGGATGTGTTAGTTGACCATTCTACAGAAAGGTGTTTTGAGGATGATGCAAACTGTTAAGTCAAAGTTTTCTTTAAGTAAATCAGGTCCAGCTAAATATTTTTTCGTACGTATCCTGTCATTTTAAACTTTGTGGTAAGTACTCAATTGTTATAATTAAATATAAAAAATAACCTATGACAGACGTCGTACTTAAACTTTTACATCTTAATCTTTTATGATTTGAGTACATTACATTGACTGTTTTTGTTTTCTTCATTTAATACTGCACATTATGTATTTACAGTTCCTAAAATTATGAAATTTAATCCCTAAGTGTGAATGAATTTTGAAATGCATAATCTAATACATTGCATTCAAGCTAATTATCTTAAGATCGAATTTTATAACATTCTAGTTTGTTAAAATTAAAATAATAAAACTTTGTAAAAAAAATCACCATAAAATAAAAACAATACATAGAACGCGCTTTGAGCTAAAAATATTAACAGCTCGTCATAAACTAAAGTAAAACACGTGTCTGTAAGGGGACAAGAACTTTAGCTGATGACGAGCTGTTAATATTTTTAGCTTGAAACGTGTCCTGTGTATTTTTTTTATTTTATGGTGATTTTTTACAAAGTTTTATTATTTTAATTGTTACATATCGCCAGTTTTCGGTGTTGTTTCGCTATATTCTATTTTGTTCTGGTAAAAATTCCTTTTTTATTGGTCTTTGATTATCTATCTCGGGTATTGTTACTTATCTGAATTTTTGGTGTTTTTCAAGATGGCCACCGGTTTGTTGTCTTAATCTTTGAATCAGTGTTTTATATATATTTAAAAAAAAAAACCCTTTTGATATTGGTAGGATAGTCTATTATTTTATAATTAATAAAGTATATTTTAAAGTGATTATATGTTTTCAAATATTTGATTATTTCAGTTTTAAAACTGCAGGCATTAGTGTGCCAAATGAAAAACAATATCTTCTTCAAAGCTGTTAACTTGACTAGTCTTTGTATATGAATTTAAAAGTACATCAGTGTGTTATTATAGTCTATGAAAATATATTATAAGCATTCCTTCTAAAATAGTTTAATAATTGTTTTGATATTTGTTTCCTCTGCACCTCAAGAATATTACTATAGTTATTTTAAATAGGTTTTCCCAGCTGCAGTTTTAACAACTAAACTAAAGGAAGCCATATTTGTTTTTTCTTAGTGTAAACAAAAATTTAAATATCTTGTATTGAAAAGCTCTTATAATTAACATAAGTATTTTTATTATTTCTCATTAATATTATTTGTATATTCTATTCAGTTATAAATATTTTTGGCTTGAGAATTGTTTTTATTTAAGCATTATTAGGTCTTACTATAGTTATTTTAAATGGGTTTTCACAGCTGCAGTTAGCAAGTAAACTAAAGGAAGCCATATTTGTTTTTTCTTAGTGTAAACAAAATTTTTGAACAGGAAATTTAAATATCTTGTGTATATTGTAATGAAAAATTCATATAATTAACAAGTATTTTTGTTATTTCTCAAGAATGTTATTTGTATATTTTATTCAGTTTTAAAAATTTTTGACTTAAGTATTGTTTTTATTTAAGCATTATTAGGCCTAACTTTATCTTCATAAAGATAAGTCTTCATCATATTCTTTTGAGAAACTCATTTTAATGTTACTTCTCATTGTTAAATTTTTTAAGTAACATAAATCTTCATTCACTGTTTGTTTTCCTGAAATATTGAAAATGCATAAATGGTCTCCTCTTACTGTTTATCATACTATAAACAATAAATATAGCCCTTTTTTACATTACATCATACAGAAAATATATTTTATTTTTTAAATTATATGTTGCAGTTCACTTGAAAGAAATCTTTTTATTTTTGACAAGTTTATATATATATATATACAGTAGACTCCCTTAAATCCGCGAATGCCTAAAATCCGCGTATTTTTTCAGATGTAAACAATGAAATTTACAGTTAAGTTGCAGGAACAAAATTCAAGATGGCGCCGAAATAAGCGACTACCGCAGTGTTTTTTTTACTAAATTTTTTGTTAATCATTCTCTTTTGGCTATTACAGCTTGTTTATTACTAAATAAAATTACATTCCTTTTGATTTTGATATAAATTAGCATATCTATATCAAAACTTCCAGGGTTCGAAATGAAAAAATCAACGAACCGGAACGCTATTTTAAAATTATTTTTCGCGAAATTTTTTTTTTTAATTATAGACAAATTGATTTCTAAACATACAAAGCAGTATAAGAAAAGCATTCAAGACTCTAAATAACAATGAAAAAAATTACAGTGAGTGCAACAAGCTATATATACTGATAATAGCATTAACACTGTTCTCCTTGCTATCACTAGATGGCAGCATAGGACTTTTGGAATCGAATTTAATCGATTTCTTTCATAATAATTCAATATTTTTCTAAATTTCATTAATTACTTACTTTTAAACTAAGAAATTATTTTATTATTTTACTTATTTGAATGTTTCACTTTATTGTGAGCATTCATTATAATTTCCCTTGCTTAACTACCAATGAAATTAATGTTTAAAAAATGTAAACAAATTAATGACCAGAAATCCGCAAAATTCTAAAATCCGCACAGCCTCTGGTCCCAAGCTGTGCGGATTTGAGGGAGTCTACTGTATATATATATATAAAGTTTAAAATAATTTAATCGATAAAATGATTTCTGCTTAATCCTTTATTGTTTCCTTTTTTATTTTGCTTGCTTTCCATATCAAATATAGAAAATTATGTTTGCTTGTATGACAGACAACTTATTTAGAAATATATTATTAAATTTTATTTTTAATATTTTAATTATTTGAAATAATTAAAGTACATATGTACAATCCTTCCAATAAATTGATCTTATAGCTTTTAAATGTATGGTGCAATACAACAAATTATAAGAATTTAAGCTCGTACTCAATAAATAATTCTTAAGAAAAGTATTGGGACAATCTATTTATTGTAAATTACTCGAAATAGGCTAAACAATTCCTTTAATGCATTAAACTTAGTTTTTTTACATGCAGTTTAAAAACAGATTAGACCATTACATATAACACCTGCTTTAAGCTATATTAGTTCTTCAATGTCTTTTTCCTAATTATATTATGTACAAATTTGCCATTCATTTAAAATTACTATTATCCACTACTATTAAAAAATACCATGTTGCAGAAAAATTTTGCTGTTTTTGAGGCTTGTCGTAGCAGAAAGTTTACAAAACTTTTGCCACAGGGCTATAGTAAGGTATGTGTAAGGATCGACTGAAACTGAATTTCGGTAAGCTTCCTATTTTTGGCCAAAAACGAAAACATAATTTTTTTAAAGGTATTAATACATACATAAATATATGAAAATATGAATTAATTATATGTGTGGTCCGAGTTGGCTCTGTGTGCCTTTGACCGAAACTTTTTATTTTCATATAAAATAAAATGTAATTCATCTACATTACACATATGATTTTCTAATGATATGAATTTCAAGTAATTAAAAAATGTTTTAGATATGCATACCTCAATGTATCTTTTATTATGTAAATGATCATTTGTTATACTAGAACTTTCTCAAAGAGTATTGGAAAAACTTCTGTGGTTTCAAACTAAAAATGTTCTGTTACTGTTAAGTCTGCAGCTTTTAATGAGCACATGAAAAGCACCTTCAAAGTTTAGTCATATATGCATTGCTTGCTTTGTAATTTGTATTCATGTCTCGAGTCAGTCATGACTGATAAACAGTGAAGTTTATAGTAATTAATAAAGAGTGTCTCATTTGAGCCATTACAGCTCAAATCATTAAATATTGTTAAAAATTTCTGAAGGAAGAAATGAGATTTTTGGAATACTAATAGTTTCGATCCAGCAGCATTTTCGGAGAAAGTCCGATTTTTGAATGAAAATTAATTTTCAGTTGATCTCTAATTATGTGTTTACAGTTCCTTAAATAAGAAAACTTTTTCCTATAATGTAATTCAACTTTGAAATGTATATTCTTATAAATTTAATTAAAGTAGACTAATTATGTTAATATCTAATTTTGCAATCTTTTTTTTTTTTTTCTACTGGTATAAATTTCTTTTCTCATGATTTTTGTCTCAAATTATCTGAGCTATTATTGTTATTTATTTGAATTTTTGGTGTTTCTGAAAATGATTATCGGTTGTCTTAATCTTTAAATTGGTGTTTACATTTGACATTTTTCAAAGGGCACTGCATGCTGCTCTTTTTAGATATGGAGAAGGCACCCGACCCTTTTCCCAGTATCTGCTTTGCACTATTTTTTCCCTTCCCATGTGGACTTTAGAAACCAGAGTTACCACTTTCTATTTGAAAACTGCCCCTGTCCAGAATAGCATGCATTTCCTAAATTCATCAGGATTTCTCTCTTTAAGGCTATGCTTTTATTACAACACAAATTTAAATTAATAGAAGATGTTAACATTTTGGTCCTGCCATTTTCCTATTGTATTTAATGCTAAATTATCCTTTTATAGCGAATTTTCGCAATGTTAAGGGGCCGCTGCACTGAAACTCCCAGAACTTGAAATCCCATGTTAACCTATGGGAAAACTTTCAAGCGCGATGACTCATTACCTAATATAATTATTAAAATACCGTTTACACCATCAGAAAGTAGACGTCAGATGCAGATGACGTGCGTTTTTAAAAATTGTCTACGTAAATTTTAAGTATCTTTAAGAAGATGATAAAATTTAATCAAATGGAAATTGCAAAGTTTATAGGAATTTTTTACGTACTTAAAATTTACGGAGATAATTTTTTAAAACACACATCATCAGCATCTGACGTCTACTTACAGTTGGTGAAAACGGTATTATAATAATTATATTAGGTAATGAGTAATCACGCTTGAAAGTTTTCCCATAGGCTAACATGGGATTTCGCAATCGGGGAGTTTCAGTGCAGAGGAGCCTTAAGAAACAGCTATAGCAAAATTTTCTCCAGTTGACCACTGATTTTTTTTTTTTCTAACTTTTCTGCAGTTGTGAAAATAAGACTTTGACTCTAATTTAATAAAAAAAAGTGCATGCCAGCCAGTGAAACACGGTGCAAATCAGTGATAAGTCTGATTATTAAAGGGTAGAAACAACTGCATTCTTTCCGTTTAACGATACAGTTTGCAGGTGCGATCCAGTCCACTCATCAGTCAATTCTTTCATAAAGTGAATATCCTTTATTTGTTTGCCTATATATTATTATTTTGATTCTGTTTTATAAGTAAAAATGTTCACAGATAATTTTAAAATGAGTATAATTTACGTATAATTTTTTTTTAAGTTTAGCCAATTGATATTTTTAATGTTCCTTATTTAAAACCAGATACAGAAGATATTTTCGGGATCCTGTCCATTCACTTTTTTTTTTTAATGAACAGGGAGGCTGTGCATGTAATCTCTGTGGATATATCTTAATACATTAGTTATAATTATGTCCCAGACACTGAAAAAAAATCTTGATAGCTTTATAAGTGACATTTATTCATTTAGAGATCTACACAGGCCAGATTTCTAGACCCAGCCCGGCCCAAGCGAAAGCTTCCCCGGTATGATGTAAAAATTAAAAGTTCAGTCCGGTCCTGGCCCATGCAAAAAAAAAAAAAAAAAAAAATGAAATCAGACGCGGCTCAATTTCTACAAAAAATTCCAGTTTTTCTTAACATACAATCAGGGTTGGGTTTTTGACATGACAAGCATCAAAAACTGGTTTAAACTGTCAAAAACCGCCAAATACATGTAACACACTAAAACATTTTAACAACAATAGGTAAACATTAAATAAGTTAAGGATTTATGCGATCTTTTATTTAAATTTATTGTAATTTAATAATAAAAAAAAATTATTAATTGCAATAAAATATTTTTATTTTTTGGAATTTTCAATCAGAAGAAAATCATTTTGTACAATTAAATAATCTGGGTCAATTTTACCACGCAGCATGCTGCAGCACACAACGTGTTTAGCACATTTATTTACACCCAGATGATTTCTGAGTTTAGAGTGTATGAAGCGTTAGAAAATAGTCTGTCTCTTAATTGATGCTGAGCTAGTAGGACTTGATAGCAAAAGCATTGCTAGATGAGCAAGTTTTGCAGCAGGCTCAAAAAGCTATTGCATTTAATGATACCTTTCCACCAAGAAATGGGGTCCCTCCTATAGCACTGAAATAAGAAGACGGGAAAGGGGATTCTTTAGCTTCATACACAATAATATGGGTAAGCATCCATGAATTCTCTCTGTAGCTCAAGTGCGAGCTGAATCAACTGATAAATCAGTCAACCCTTGCCCCTGATGGTTGGGATACAAAATATAAGCCAAACAATGATATGGTTTCTATTGTGCACTTTTTCAATATGGGGCTTAAAGGAATTTTCTTTTAGAAGACCGAGCCAATTTTGTTCAGCTTTAAAATCAAAAACATTTTTATATATCATGTTTTAAAAGCATGTTTTAAAAAGATTTTGACTTTAAGCTTTTTTTTTTAATTACTTCTCTTATTTTGTAAATGTTTAAGATTAAGAATCCAATTTCAATTTTGAATGAAATGGTTATTGCCTAGACTAGAATAACATTGATGCACATTATCTTGTTATATATACAAAAAAATCTGCATTTTTCAAAGTTTTTTTTGTATAAAAAAAAGTCTAGCTAACGCTTTAAGCTCTCAAAAGTAAGAGAAATTAAAACGATTTTAAGTAAGAGAAAAATGTACAGCTCAGGTGAGCTTAATGTCTATTTTTTTTAAAAATACAGTTTTACAAAAAATAAAAATTTTAGCCTGTTAAAAAGTTGTACTTAACAATAATACTTTACTATGTACTAATTATTGATATACAGTAATAGTGAATTTAAAATATTACATGTAATGTTGTCATGTGTGACATTTAATGTGAATTTTTACAAATCAATTTTGTATTTGAAGTTTTTGACATGATGGTTTAAACCCGACATGAACTGACACACGTCAAAAACCTGCCAACCCTGCATACAATTAAGATTGAGATTCTTTTAAAAAATACTGTATACATATTTATAGGAAAATTTTACAGCATATTTTAGATTATATGTGTTCACAAGACAGAAAATACACAATAGCAACAGCAATGTTAGACGCTTAGAAATTCATGAGAAAATTAACGTAATTTAGAATAAAATAAAAAAGAGGGTTAAAAACATCACAACTTTTGAAGCCGTATAGTAAAAAGTAGATTCTTGAAAATATTTCTCTGTAATTAAGGCTCAAATACAAAGAAGCAACTTTCTGACACATTACTGAATTCATTTTTGTTCGCTGTTCAGAAACACATAAAATTGACAGGTGTTCTTATTCAGGAACTATGTAATCAAATGGCGTTTTCTACTTTTAGCCAAAATATTGTCAAAGTTGGAGTTTTGAATCGAATTTTAGTACGTGATAGCATGGGAAAGGAGAAAAACCTGTTGTTATGTGACAAAAATCTCATTTTACTTGATAAGCAATTTATTTATTTAAAAAATGGAAATTTCTATTTGATTCCAAATCGCCTGAGTAGTCAGGCCTGTCAATTTTATAGTTAAAAATGCTGCCACTGAGCCCTGCAAAGTTAAGTTTGTGTTTAACGGAAAATGCGACTTTCTCCAAAATTATGTCACCCAGGATAATCACCATAACATTCCAGCAAAGTTTGAATAAACTGCTACTGCCCCTTTTAGTTTCACTTGATTTGGAAATAGGCTGTGGAGGAAACATACTTTTGCATTACATTTTTGACAATATCTAAAATTAAAACAAATATTTTTGAATACGGTGTTACAAGATCTTTCCAACAATACCCAACATGATACACACATGCCGAAAAAAAATAAAGTAACTTAGTTAGTCACCCTATTTTTTTTTTAATTTAATATATATATTTTTAAATATTTGTGGATAGCTAAAAATCTATAAATATGTGAACACGATTAACTTATAATGGCTCCATTTTCTTTTTTTAAGTATGGTACCCTAAAAAAATCAATGAAAAATAGATCTAAGAATTTAAAATGTTGTGATTGGGGAAGGGTGGCACAAAGAAGAGGAAACTGAAATTTCGAGAGGGAATTTAAATGACATTTTTATCACAAGCGGTAATTACCGAAAGGAGGATTTAGGAAATTTTGAAGAATTTTTGCCCTTGTTGGGAATAAATTTCACTTACTAACCGTAATTTCTGGAAGAAACGCCGCATGTGAAATTTCCGCAGTAATCGCGAATGACATGCTAAACAGAAACATATTAATAAGCTGAATTAAGAAATTATAAAAATGAAATTATTAATTAGAAGTAAATAATTTAAATACAAAATTCGAAATTATTAATATGATTTAAATAATATAAATACGAAAAACTACACTGAAATTGCACAAAATCTGCAGCTTAAATTCTGGCATATGGCCCGGATGATAAATTGCATCATTACCTTGGTATATCACGAATGATTCTGCAACAAAAAAAAAATAATTAAACTGAATTTTAGAAACCACAAGTACCAAAATATGAAATTATTAATTTGATATAAATAATATAAGTATGATATTCAAAATTGATAATTCATTATAAATAATATTTAAAAGAAAAAAAATCCCGTTGAAATTGAGTAAACTTTTCTATACACTGAAGAGTGTCATGAGAACGATTGGGCGTTAGCAGTCTCAACTTTATCTCAAGTATTTTAAATAGCGTGTTCGAACGGGATAAAATGACATTTATTTTCACCGTGCCATATATTAAAATTATTTACAAATAGATAATAAACGTATTAATTTTAATATTTAGTGCTATGTACAAATAAAATAACATTATCACATCCCATTTCGTCAATTGAATAAAATATGAAAATTCTCATTTTAATCATTTCTAAAAGAATCTGTAGATCGGAAAAACAGACTTTTTTTAAAGGGGGGGAGATTAAAAAGAAACCTCGTGCAATAATTCATCGAGATCCAGTAATTTTAAACGGAAAAGCATAGAATTTGCTGGCATATCTATCAAAGTGATTTGAAATCGAATACGTTTTTCCATTTTCGATAAATGTATTATATCTTAAGTTATAAATGATGGCTATTTGATGATGACCTTCCCTGAGCTGTCTTATCTGGAAATTCAGTTCAAAAAATCAACTTTCAGCATTTTCTAAATGTTTTTTCCCTTATCAAAAACTGAAAAATGCTATTAGATTTTGTTAAGTATTAATAAATGCACCAATAGTTTCTATACGATTAAAATTAAAAATGACTTATAGTGAATACAACCGTTATTTATGTGTGTATGCGTGTTTTATATTAAAGTTCTCAAAAACAAATCAAAACTTTTTATTTAATTCCAA
Source organism: Maratus speciosus (assembly GCA_963932465.1). Classification (NCBI taxonomy): domain Eukaryota; kingdom Metazoa; phylum Arthropoda; class Arachnida; order Araneae; family Salticidae; genus Maratus; species Maratus speciosus. Next base: position 244,496,012 of record OZ010798.1, on the reverse strand, counting down.
TCAATCTGCAAGAAATTTCATGATTTTCTCTTTTTTCTTACTTCTTCTATCACTCTGTTTCGAACAGTTTAGCTGTCACAATCTCAAAGAAATAAATATAGATTTCAATTAGAAGATTTTGCTTTAAAAGCATTTATACATGAAATGATTACCAAGGAAAAAAAAAAAAAAAAAATACTTACCATCACTGTGCTGTTTCTTAAATACAAGATATTTTAACAATGCAATTGAATGTGTTTTATTTTATGGTCGTTTCTAAGAATATTTAGCGATATTGTAGATGTTTTAAAAATACTTCTTGCATGAACATTTAAAAGTTATATTTTATATTTATTTCGATCACGGTACAGAATTGAATCCTGCATTGGGTCGGGGTAATCGGATAGTACCCGAACCCGACTTAAGTTTGGGTCGGGTTGGAGTTTGTTTTTTTTTTCTTTCGACCTGGGTCGGGTTGGAATTTGATTCGTTCGAGTTAACTTTTTTTTTTCTCCAAAAGATAATGCTGAATATTTGTTGAAATGGTAAAAGCCGAAATAATTTGAGACAAGAAAAATATAATTGTAGTGTGATGTAGTGGGCCAGAGCTTTTTGGTTCACTAAGCTCTTGTGAGATGATCGTTGAAAAACAGTACATATTTTATTTATGTATTTTATATTTATTTCAATCACTTGGTACAGAATTGAATCCTGCATTGGGTCGTGTAATCAGATAGTACTCAAACCCGACTGAAGTTCGGGTTGGGTTGGCGCATTTTTTTTTTGTTTTGTTTTTTTTCCCCCGTTGTGAGTCGGGTTGTTTTTAAATGTTCAGTTCGGGTTGGAATTTGATTCGTTCAAGTTAACTTTTTTTAAAAAAAAAAGAAGATGCTAAATATTTGTTTAAATGGTAAAAGCCAAAATAACTTGATACAAGAAATATAATTGTAGACTACTTTTTCGTAAATGCATTAAAATATGATTAATTTTCCTTCATTTTAGACTTGGGTTTTAATATTTCTGTTGAAAAAATTTGTTCTTGTCGGGTCTCAAGTTGACTTTCAGCAGAGATTTTGGATTTGGATAGGATACAATCTGGACCTTGCAGATCAGAGTAGAGTCCAACATTTGATCTTGTAACCTGATTTTACCTGCTATTGTTTTCTTATGGATAGAGGGGGAAAAAAATGGGATTTTTTCTAGAAAATACATTTTTCACAAATAGAATATTTTCTTAGAAAATATGGAATATTAAACATTTTAAAAATTTATATCCACTAATTTGTTTTATGTAACCTATGAATATTGTTTTAAATCATTTTCATAGGATTTTTACTTAAAATGTACACATTAAGATCTGTACGGACCTTTTTAATCTCTTTTTATTAGGCTCGGGCTGGACCATGCTCGAGCTTAATTTTTATCTGCAGACTCTTGCCGGACCAGGACTGGAGAACTACCTTTTTTTTTTGGGAGGGCCGTGTTAGACCGGCAGGTTTTTGCGAAAATAACAGTGAAATTTTCCTTTGTTCGACGAAATCTTTAGAAGTTTATTTCATTTTATTAAATTATAGAGAAATATATTTTAAAAAATCTTTATAGAGCTTCAAAATTATTTTTTCTTAAATGTTTTTCTTCCATTTTAAACTACATTATTCTTTCTAAGGAGTCATGGTGACTCATTAGAAAAAAAAAATGTAGTAATGTCCATTTAAATGAATTTCTCTGAGTAATCAATAATGTTGCCATTCCATATTTCATAGCTTGTGGACATACTAGTTTAAGCTGCAACTGCAAAATTTTTACATGAGTATGTATAAAATATATCTTAAATAATTTTATTTATAGGATAATGTTGATTAAGAAGTTATCTGATTTTCTATCAAAAATGGAGTCTGGTTAAGACTCTGGGCTTGATTTAGTTGATTTTTCTTGGCTGGGTGGGTCAAATTTTCAGCATAAATGCTAAAAGTTTAGCCCAGGCAGGGCCAATATATTTTGATCGTCTGGGTCTGAAAATTTCTGCTCGCCTACATTATTTAAAAATCTCATTAATATTAAATTTCTCATCTTTGGTATCTGAATTTTTGGGAGTGAAAAAACCGGGAATGGGTTCATTCTTCAAAGGTTTGCAAGGGCCAAAATTTTAAGTGCTGGTCTCGTATGTCTCGGTTAAGTATGAAGATTATTGCCTCAGCATGGCCTGTTCCATGCAAAAATCAGTAAAATTTGGCCCTTCATGAAAATTTTTGCAAAAAATGCATAAATTTTTAAATCGCCATAATTCTATAATTAAACTTTTAAAAATATTATTTTTAAAGAATAGCAATTTCTAGGCAATAAAACATGTGAAAAAGAGCCTGCCCAGGAATGTAAAAATCTAGGCGCCAGCGGAGAGTCTCTCACCACTAAATTTTATTTGCTATTTTTTGTCTAATTTTTTTGTAAGAATGGTAATAAAATTTAAGCGACAAAACCTATTAAAATTTAGTGGTGAGAAACTATCCGCTGGCACCTAGATTTTTACACCCCTGAACCTGCCTATGACGGAATCCTTTCTTAAACAGAAAAATGTGTTGATTCAAGCAAAATGAGTATATAATAATATGTGAGAAAATATACATTTAAACTTGCTAAGAAAAGAACGTGTCTATAACACATATTTTTTCTTTCCTAATTAATTTCGTCTTATAGAAGATTTTACTGTATAGCATTTTTCAGATTCTTAAGTCTCCAATACATAGAATATGGATCAGAGCTGCCCTTAGCGAAAGCGAGGCTGTGTGCAAGAATTGTTGCAAGGCCCCCTTCTACCGATGTTTTCAATTTAGCATATTTTTTATTAATCTGCCTAAAATTTTGAATAGTAATTTTTGCTTTATTTAATGATAGACATTCCGTAATTAATGAAGTGAAGGTAACTATTCAGAAATTCTGCTAGCTATTTTGAATTAAAAAAGCAACTAAATTGGCCACACAACACAATCACCTTTTGAAAATGTTCGCATGACATATACACGACAGCACAAACAGGATTATGCTTTTATTTTTGCTTAATAAATGAAGGTGAAATATATATATAGAGAGAGCTACTTTTTTAGGTGCATTCGTAATAATATAAATACATAGCACCTATAATCATTTTCTGGTCAGATCGTCTGTAAGCATATAACAACGCAAAAATTATCCAACCAAATGGTTTAAAATTGAATATATAGAATCGTTGCACAATTTTGTCGAGTCATTTCAAATTTTTATGAAAATTGAATCAAAACTGAAAAAGATATTAATAAAAGTTTTCTTCATTCTTGAATTAAATACTATCCTAAGTCATTAATTCAATGATATCCCATAATAGGTCATAATATTCTAGATTGCCATGGTGATGACATCCTATTTAAGATCGAATCCTATTATTTCCGTACTGCCGAACTTAATATATATAATCGTAATAAATTTTGTATTTGTGCCTTTTTTCATAAGAGTGCAACAGCTATTGCACCAAAATCTGAATATTTATGAAACAGTTATCATACGAACGCACCTCATTTGCCACATTTGACGTACAATTTCAGACTTGTTTAATTTGTTACTGAAATGATAGAAATGTAGATAGATCTGAATAATATAAGGAATTTTCGTTTAATTTCAGATTAATTTCGTGTTAACTATCAAGTTTATTGGAAGTATAATGTTAAAATAAATTAGTTTATAGCAATGTTGATAAAATTGAGTGCAATTACAAGTTTTAAATTCAGGTTCCCTTATAAATTATGTAAATTAAACTTGCATTTAGAAATTTTTTATTTAAATTTTGCAAATTATGCTTTTATCAAATTTTTCATTATTTAATACTTAAATAATGAAAAAGAACCGAAGAAGCAAAGAAACGTAAGTAAAGAAACAGAAGCATATTCTTTCATTATTTAATACTTAAATAATGAAAGAATATGCTTCTGTTTCCATTAATTTGGTTTCTGAGATCGTAAATGTGGCAATAAAATAACGTGAATAATAACTTTTGATTGGCTAAGATCGGGACTGAGCTTTTAGCTGTTACACTGGGTCAAGATAGCATATCTCTGGCAAGGTCTGAACCAGGGTCAGAAAATTTCGGCCGCTTCAATCCTCTAGTATATTTATGTGATATTCAGAGGCGGATTTATTAAGTGAGGGGCCCCTCTCACTGGAACTTTTTGGGGGCCCTTCCATCTTGAAAAATATGGTATATTTATAATGTATACTAATAAAAGAAAATTTCGTTCTGTGTGTGTGTATTTGCGATGGCTAGCGAAATCTACCGCACATACAAAGCGGAAAATATTTATGAGGGTAGTCCAAGGCCTCTCCTGACACATCTGAGACTCAGAATTCTAAAATATCTACTTTTAAGCTGAGTTATTCATTAACAATCGCAACGCACTCTCATTAAAAACTCATCTCAGTCAACGGGAGAGGAAAAGCAAGCCTTATTTACGCATCATGAGAAAATGAACATCGAAAAGAAGGAATTCCGGGGAGGGGGGGGGGGTATTTTGTCATATTAACTTACATCGGCCAAACCGCTTACTAAAGTTAAAAACGGAAGACATATTCTAAAAGATCGTACCCTTATCTCTCAAATCCCGTAATCAATTCAAAAAAAAAAAAAAATATCGCGGTTAACCTTTTGAAAATGAAAATTCGAAGAGGGTCGTTTTTTTCAAAAAAAACAAAAAAAAAAAACGCTTTTCCCCTTACGGCAACGGCCCTCCAGGGTGTAATCTTAGAGGTGCCGACAAACCAAAAATATGTTCTTAAAGATAAAATCTTCTTCTAATCGATGGTGCAATCGGTTTTTAAAAATATGAATTTTAACACTTTCAAATAACCGACGAACTCGGGTCGCTTCGTGCCTCACGGACACGATATTTTTTGTATGCTAAAAGTAACTAAAGATCCGTATGTACACAGTCTTTTTAGAGAATCTCAATAGACTAGATTTAGATCACCTACAAAAATTGTGAAACTTTCGGACGGGTAGAAATATTTTTTACAAAATAAAATGGTGTGAAAATTTTGGCGAAATCTGTAGAAACTTTAGTGTTTCGTCGTGGTTTGGCCCTAGTAAAAACCTGAGTGTTTCGTCGCAGTTTCGCTCGCTTTTGTTAAGTATAGACTCCAAAAAATATAATTACGCAGAAAATAAAATACCAAATAGCATATATTTTGACTTCAGTATTTTTTTCACTTAAAAATATAAATTCACACAAAATGAAGTTAAAGATATAAAGTCATACAAATTTGAGGTTCATTTAAGAGTCATTCATCACGGGCCCGGGCAATGCCGGGCAGTTCAGCTAGTTTAAAAATAATTGCTCTTCAAAACTTAATTGCAATAATTACTAAAAAATAAATTAAATGTATTCAATAGTTAACGATTAATTATACGAAATTAATTTCATATTCAAATTACATCAGATTATTTTACACGAATTTAGATACTGTGACGGATAAATGTGCTAAAATTGTGTATCTTATTTTCCTTTCAATTTTTTAAAAACATAAAATGATAATTCCAACCAAAATTAATCAGAAACTAATGAACAATATTTTAGCATCTGCTGAGCCTTAACTGAAAACCTCTTTTCGGTGCCATTCGTTTTTGGCTCATTTATTTCATGAAATAAGATATACAGTGGCGGTCAAAAGTTTCCAGCCAGTTAGTTTCTTTGATTTTTTTTACAGAACGTTTCAGCGAAGAAGAAGCACAATTGCTCCAAAAGTTAGGAATAAGCAAAGTACCTCTGCCCACGTGGTCATTTTGATTGGATACTGAAGATACTTGATGCAAATGGGAGGAATTCGAAATTCGCATGTGCAAAAGTTTCCGGCCATTGGTCATCCGTTAGTTTTTGATATCGGCAAAGTGTTTTTTTGACCGTGTTTGTTAATTAATCAATGTGAATAACGTATTTAAAATTCAAAAATGAAAAGTTGAACAATTTATTGTTCCTAAACGAGTGACTTGTTTGTCGCTAAAGGAACAATCCACTCGTGAGATTGCGGCGAAATTGTCGATCGGAAAATTTGCTGTGAACGATATTTTTAAAAAGTATAAAGATGGTCATGGCCTTCGGAACTTGCCACGGTCCAGGGGACCCCGGAAAACGACTATTGTTGCGGACAGAATTATCAGGAGAAAAGCAGTTGATGACCCGCATAAAAATGCCGCTGCAATTCCCCGCGATTTATGGTGTTAAAATATTGCTGAAATAAATCGGTCTACCGTGTCAAGACGCTTACGTGACGTAGGACTTTATGGAACAGTCGGTGTCAAAAAACCTTTCATAAGTAAAAAAAAAATAGAGGGCCCGACTGGCTTTTGCCAAGGATTACAAAAACTGGTCAACTGAAAACTGGAAAAAAGTACTATTTTCCGATAAATCGACATTCAATCTTTTTGGGAGTGATAACAGACACAACAACCGACGACCTAAAAACAAAAGATAGAATTCGAGATATGTTATTTCTACAATGAAGCATGGCGGAGGACACGTTATGCTGTGTGGAGCATTTTCTGGAAAATGTGCCAGTCCGTTATTTGAAATCCGCGGCAAGATGAATAGTGCAATGGATAAGGATATCTTGTAAGATCATTTGCTGCCTTATTGAAGGAAAAATTGCGGTCGCAACTATTTGTTTCATCCTCATAACGACCAAAAGTATACATGCAAGCTCGTCAAGCAGTGGCGTTCGCACAAAAAATTCCGCTTTTGAAACGGATAGCCCAATCACCCGATCTGAATCCTATAGAAAATCTTTGAAACTAACTTGAAAACGTGTGTGGAATTATAAATATTCCAATTCAGCAGCATTTTCACAAAAATTGCAAGAACCATGGAAAAAACTTAACATTGACGATCTACAACCGTTCATTGAATCGTTGCCACGTTGCTGCGCCGCTGTACTTATTGCTAAATGTATGAATACAAAATACTAATTGTAAATGTTGTTGATCACTGTTATTTTCTGTTATAACACTATTTTTTTCCAAACTTGCGAAGGTGGCCGGAAACTTTTGTGAACATGCGTTTTCTTTTGCAATTAATTTTGTCAATTAAATTTCTTAATATTTATTTTTTATTCCATAAATAAGTTCCTTTCTATTATGTCAAGAAAGTGTATAAGTATCACTTTAAGATTCCTCTTCATATGGGTATACTTACAAATTAACCAAAAATTTTACGCTGGCCGGAAACTTTTGACCGCCTCTGTAAATGTAATGGGGTTTTAATGCATGGGGCTGCAGCGGTCTGCACTGCATGACATTATCTTGCTTACAGTTTTAATTTCATGTTTTAATAAAACAATTTCAGAAATCAAATAAATTCATCAATTATAACCAAATTAAATTATATTTTTCTCCTTTTCGTTACACAGCTGGGCTCAAAGTATGACAAGTGCTTTATGGATATAAAAAGGATTCGAAGCTCCACGAGTTGTTTCATAACCATCTGCATTGCATTTTTATATAAATACTAGGGGGCTCTGCCCCTGCAAACGTATAATAGTCACGTGTAAATAATTTTTTTATTGAAATGAAATATTTTTCTTTGCACTGTTTTTAAAATTGGCAACAATATAAAATAGTAGCCTGTTCTAAAATATGATAAAAATATTGCACACATATTAAAAATATTATCACAAGATTGTCTTCACTTTCGATTGAAATAAAAGATAATTTCAATTTGAATTTGAAATAGACTAAAAGGAAAATAAATGTAATAATCCTTATATTTCCCTTTCCTCCCTTTTTTCCATAAAAATGGAGTCATCTAGTTGCCATCATTAAAAAAATATTGTTACAATTAGAAAAAAAAAATTAATACCTCGAAAACAAAATCAAATTTAAAAATTCTAATACCATTTTTGACATACGTGGATCAATACGGACAATTGGTGCTAATTCACCGCCAAGGATTTCATATTTTAGAAATAATAGTTGTGAAATACAATCAGTCGTTTCATAAATTCGTTTCATTAGGATTATATATATATATATGATAGATATTTTTTAAACACTAATTTAATTAACTAATCTGCATATAATTTTGTAATTGTGTGTGTCTTAATAACGAATGCCATAAAAATGGTCAAAAAAATATAAAAGTGCCACTTTCACAACTGCGATTTGCAAAACATCTGCTAAAATGGAAAAAAAATTCATATTGGGGGAAAACTATGGAGGGACATTGTCTTTGACAGTCATGATATATTTGATTGTCGCGTGTCATTTTTGATCTGGATGTGGAGAATTTTATGAGAGGGAAAAAGTATGAACACTTACGATGCAACAATAAACTTCAGCAATAATAAAATATTGATTACTGGCTAACCCGTCCGGCGTTGACCAGGACCGTTATAATAACCTTAAACAAAATTCAAGTTTGTATGATTTTATATCTTCGGAAAATCGGTGCCCCAATGCCTTCGGAATCACAGAGTTTTTCAAATGAACTTACCCGTAAGGCATGGTGACGTCACGGCGACGTCGTTGTGAAGTCACACTGTGATTTTGTGACCGTCGATGTGACGTCATAGTGACTAGAATGCGAGGTCGTTATGGCCGTTTTAGAGGTCGTTTGTGACGTCACATTGTGACCACTCTGTGAAGTCACGGTGTGACTAATTTGTGAAAAGTGTGTCATTTGTGACTAATTTGGCATTAACTTTGTGACGAACCTGTGACGAATGTGACAATGTTTTGAAGTCACATTGTGACCAATTTGTGAAATATGTGTCATTTGTGACGAATTTGTCATAAACACTGTGATAATTTCAAATGAAAATCAAATTTCAAATTAATTGCTTAAAAGACCCAAAGGCCAACATAGTGAAAAAGATTCCATGCTGGGACTCGAACCCGGGCCATCAGTATAGCGCACTGACATTCTCCCGACTAAACCACATGGAACGATACCCAGCCAGGAAAATTTCTCACTATTATATGTTGGCAAGGCTACAAAAGCAGCACAAAATGGGATATTTATCGTGAGCCACCGACATGGGTCAAACACGAAACTTAATTAAATCCAGCATCGATTGAAACTATATTAATATTTGGAATTTTTTCCAGAGAGAACCATTCGCCTTGCATACAATATTTCAAATGAAAATCAAATTTCAAATTACATGCTTAAAAGTCAGTTTTAATTTGAAATTTGATTTTCATTTTAAATATTGCATTCAAGGCGAAGGTTTCTCTTTGGAAAAATTTCCAAGTACTAATGTAGTTTCAATTGAATCTGGATTTAATTAAGTTTCGTGTTTGCCACATGTCGGTGGCTCACGATAAATATCCCTTCTCGTGCTGCTTTTGTAGCCTTGCCAACATGTAATAGTGAGAAATTTTCCAGGCTGGGTATCGTTCCATGTGGTTTAGTCGGGAGAATGTCAGTGCACTATACTGATGGCCCGGGTTCGAGTCCCGGCATGGAATCTTTTTCACTATGTTAGCCTTTGCACCTTTTAAGCAATTAATTTAAAATTTGATTTTCATTTGAAATATTGTATGCAAGCCGAATGTTTCTCTCTCGAAAAATTTCCAAGTTTTAATACTGTGATGGTTCTTGTCATAAGCACTGTGATGTATTTTAAAATGCACAATTTTGAAATAAAGTTTTGTTTGAAATGTAAAATCCTATTCTTCTAAAATATTTAAAATTTTTCCACTTAAAAAACAATGCTTATCAACTGACATCTTTTTTTTATTAAATTCCAAGCTTGATCTTGAGTACAAGCTCGATATTAAGAATGTGTAAGATTTTAATGTGTTATGATTAGTCATTGCTTTATTAAATACGACATTATAAGCCATATTTATTTAAATTTTTTATTCCCGTGTATATTGTATTTTGTGAATATGACCTAAATAGATTTTGTATGTTTTATAGGAAAAGACTGATCTGCGAAAAAGAAAAAAAAAACAAGTAAGAAAAATCATGCGTTAAGCATAGATTATAAAACACTTTCCAACGCTTCCTGAATGCTTTAACATGACATCGTAATTTAGGGAAATAACGTAAATAAGATAACTAAGTAAACATTTTAGAAAACGCATAAAACATTTGAAAAACTGATTTCAGCAGTTACCGTCCATAGCCAAATATGTTTTCTAATTCTTTTGAACAGTCCTGTATTTGATCTGTAGGTTGATATATATACTATATAATGGGGAAATTTAGTTTAGTAATTGAAACATAACAGGTTGAAATTCTCTTTCAGCAATTTATACTAATAAATGGAAAGATACTTAAATACTTTTGTACAATACTGTAGTTTACCTAGAACCTTTATTACACGCCACTATTTAGTTAAAATTTTATTCAAACTAAGACACTTTTAAAACTGCTGAAATCACATTTCCAGAAATTATGATTTACAGACGGCCATGTATCCAATTCTTTACGTGACCCTGTATATCATTTTATCTATATTCTACAAACATTTCTTAGCAAATTAAATGCATTTCAGCGTAAAAAAGAACAACTCATTTAAAAACCACCTTTAAACAATTTGACCCTCACGAGTACTTTTGTGTAGCCCTGTATACGAATTGTAGCATGTATATACACCATATACTGTGCATAAATATAGTGAATCATAAAAGCGCATATCATAATTAAAAATGCATTCCCAGCAATCATCGCTAATGAACAGTACTTCAGATACAATATAGTATTGAAATATTTTGTATGTCCCTGTAAATGCTATATGCACTTCATATTATACATGAAATAATTTATAGTATGTAAACTTCAGCGACGTATATAAATTTCATTATATATGAAATAGATTAACATAATTAAAGTACGCCATAAACAATTCCCTCCACCCCTATATCATTATGTATTGGAATTCCTTTTTTAGCCCTGTAAATGAACAATAACTATTCTATGCATCGCATATTCAGCAGAATGCATATTTAAATGCGCTTCATAAATGCATATCAATTTTATTCTGTTTGAAAGCGTGTAAAATCATTAAAAATCCTTTGAAACGATTTTTTTCCATAGGCCGTAATGTAACGGAATACTTTTGACTGTCCCTGTAAATGAACTAAACATGCTACAAACTTCATTAGAAATAAGGAACGTGTTATGGTAAACGTCAATATCTAAATGTTTCAGGGAAATCCGAGTTTAGTTACGAGAGTTAGAGCGCGGACAGACAGCCATACAGAAAAACGGACAGGCAAACCGAAGTTAAACACTGTTAATCTGTTTAAAAAAATATTCACTCCTATATTATGTAAATAAATATGAACTTAAAAAAAATATATATATACTAAAGTAGTTTCATTTATAAACTTCCTATTAGACACGAAAAACTTTTTATTTCAATGTTTAAATATCATATTTTACTTATAGTGCCAATAATTACGTATATCATAAACTTAGAAAATAATTTTATAATAGACGAAAATTTAATAACCGCTTCAGAATGTCCATAATTAAATGTTAGATTAAAATCACAAACAAAAAAAAAAACTGCTTATATACAATAAAAAAAAAAATAAATATACCAATTTGAAAAACACTAAAAATAATAATTAGTATTTATAATTGTACTATTAAACAACAATAAATTACAATAGATGAATTAAATGTATTATTAGATTTAACAATATCTCAAAAATCTTTGCATATGTTATAAGAAATTTCTATTATTTTATAATTTTGGCAAATGCTAAATCTGAAAACCATTGGTATGAAGATTTATGATTTTAAATAATAATTTAAAATATTATTAGCACTAAAAGAAAAATCTTTGAAAAGTTTCACTAGTGTAATACGTAAAAATACATTTTCCCAATATAATGCTAATTTCTAATCTGAAATAGTTTCGTAATATCATAACAATCGAAAATCATATTTAACTCCAAAATAATAATGTCTATAACTACTGTAAGTGTTAGTAATCAGGAAACACAAAACAGTAAGAAGCCGAAAAAAATTCCAAATCATTGTCTCAACATATTTTCAATCTCAAGTAACAGCAAATTAATCTTTAAATTAATTCCACTCTGAATGCAGTTATGAATCAGTCTCTGCGCAGCTGTTTTTTTTTTCTTTTCTTTTTAAGTGATCGCAAATTAAGATATTTTTCAACGCAGCATCGAATAGGAAAATGTTTCTGAAAACAATTGCAGAACAGTCCCTTACTAATATAACATAAAACTATTTAAGTCATCATAATATACAAAACAGGGATAAAACATTTAAATTAAATAAGACTTACATTTACGTCCCATTTATAATATCCGTGTATTTGTACTATTTTAAAATGGCGGGCTTCTTTCTCTTATTTTATAAAAAAGTGTTGTATACTTCGTGATGTTCTAAACAGAGTAAACTTCCGGCATCTTCTCTTCTGTGCGCAGACGATTTTGATTTTCAGCAAATGTTCTTTTTTATCGTTATTTGTTTTTGAATACAAAAGATTTCGAACTCAGATGCGCAATAATTTTATGAGACTGTCTTTAATTAAAATTTTCTTTTTGGAGAATTTTGCAATGTATTTTATCTTTTCTTTTTATCGGTTCCAAACAATTTAAGTTACAATGGATTGTAAAGGTTCTTTTTTGTAAATAATAATAATAATAATGATAATAATAATAATAATAATTAGAGTTTATTAGATAAAACTTTGTTTAAATTTTTAAAATGAGTAAATATCAATTTAATGGTAATAATGAACCCCCAACCCCCTTTTCTTAAAGTAAAATTTGTTTCACACGTAATAAATACAAAATATCGCTCACTCGCATGAAAAGTGACACATCTCGACAAAAGTAAATTTCACAGGAGAGGCAAAAGAAAATGTGCATGATTTTACTGTAACATGAAATTATAGCACTTAGCTTTGCATACAAAAATTAAAAAGTGCATAAAAGCGTAAAGCACATACGAATGAAAACTTAGGATGTGGTTTGGAGGGTTGGATAATTTTACCTCATTACATAATCCACCCCTCTTCTTTGGTTACAAATGGACATATAGCATAATAACGTGATTTTTCATGTAGCTAAATTTATGAAACTGTTTGTGTAGCAAGACGCACCTATGACAAATCTTTTAGTGGAATAAAACGCAAAATGAATTTCTGTGAGATGTGTCACTTTTCTTGCGGGTGAGCGATATGTTCTTAATAAATAAAAAAGGATTATCGAGGATAAAATAAAAGAATTCTTTGTCAATCTGACAATCTTTTCATATTAATTTTCTGTAAAATAAAACAATTTGTAAAATAACTTTTTTTTAAAGTCATATCTGTAAAATACAAATTTGAAATACGAATAATTAATTATTATCATGCGTTTTGCATAAATTTTTTATATTTTTTTTTATTTTCGGAAAATGTTAATTTATTTGAAAAGTCTGAAAGAAGTAGAATTTTTTAAAAAATAGTTACTTAAAATATTTAAATAGTTGTCAGGAAAAAAAAAAAAACTCTCTCAAGAAAAAAACTCCGATTAAACTCTGAAGACTCTTTCTACGTGCTCATTAAAAGCTGCAGACTTAACTGTAATAGAAATTTTTTAGTTTGAAACCACAGAAGTGTTTCGAATACCACTGGTTGGCAAAAAAAATAAAATAGTTTCCTCTCTGCAAACTAAATACTGTACAGATTTAATACTCCTAATTCTAAATATGTTATCCAAATTGGTTTAATGCTTGTATCGTGCACTTTATATATTAAGTTCCCCCCCCCCCCCCCCCCTTCGTGACAGAATTTACCATTTGCTATCCACTAATATATTTTCATTCCTCATGCCGCTGTAACTCGGGACTGTTTAAAATACTGTTTAAAATATTTCTCTTCATTTTCAAAGATTTTAAAAGTTCATATTTTTTTCACACTGTGACTTACAATATGGTGGTTTTTTTTTTGTTTTTGTTTTTTTGTCACATATATGACGTGATGTACGTTACATGCAATGACATAACAATGACGTCTCAATTTTTTTTTAATTGATAGAAAAATATAATTTTACAGTAAATAACATGTTTTAAAGAATTTTTGTAATTTTTTAAAGTTTTCTAAGAAGTTCACATCTCAGTCACAACGTGACATCACTGAGTGGTGGCATTTTGGTCACAGATGTGACGTGACCACAGTGACTTACAGTGACGTCACAATGACGTCACCGTGACCATGCATGCTATGAGGGTAGTTTTTCCGGGGCCCCAATGGCTTCGGCAGCGTCGAGTGTGTTCCCAACAAACCTCTTTCCAGTGGTGTAGCCAGGGTGGGGGTCCAAATGCCCTGGATACCAGTGATTTTGTAAAGTTCAGTTCGCCTTATCTAATTGAAGAATTTTCTGCAGCTAATAGATACAACTAAGTGATTTATCTAATACTCAAATACTTACATTCTGTTTGGTCATCTAGTGCTACTAGTGTTTTGTCATATTCAACGCTTGTAAAATTATATATATATATATATATATATATATATTCTAACTCTAAGTATACTAACATAGACTAATCTTTAAATTAACTACAAAAATTTTACCTTAAAGCTATTTTAATCTTTTCAACAATTTGTGAAATTATGATTCTAATTAATATATCTTAGATGTGTAAATACTCAAATACATTTTATCTTAAATTTTATCTTAATTTAAACTTTTCAAAAAATGTGCTAGTTGTGTTCTTCATTTATATATCTTCGATTTGTAAACTTTGATAACCAGTTGAGCTTTTCGTGATATATAGCAACTTCAGATAAACTCTTAAAAACTTTAAATTCAGCTCTTAAAAACTTTAATCTTGCTCTAGCACGTTGTGAGTAACCGATAAACCCTCCCTATATGTTATTGTACTTATATATAACTCACAGTAATTAATCTCAAATCTAGCTTAAAACTATATTTATATCGTTCAGAAGGTTTAATTGTATTGTATTCTATTGTCTTAAATACTAGAGGGTTTTACAGGTAATAGTACTTTTCCCTGCCCTGGAGCGGGGCTCAAACCTAACCATAAGCCAAAAGCGGGTTCCCAGGGTGGGTGCTTACTTACTTACTTACTTAATCAAGACGAAGAAAACTTTAAAATATTACTGGTATCTAGAGCATTTGGACCCCCTCCCTTGCTATGCCACTGCCTCTTTCTGAACGAACCTGTGACCTAGGTTGTCGCTGTCTGAGGTAGCGTATACCCGAAGTGCTCCGCACCGCCTAAGACAATCGAAAATCAAGTTGAATGACCCAAACCCCGTAGTTATCGGGCCCATAGAACCCGAGATTAGAATGCTTCCCCCTAGTGGTTGAATATGGAGCTAAAATCTGTATAAGAATCTTAAGCTAAATTGAATGAACCAATTTTCGATGAAATCGAGCCATAGAAACCCAGAAAAGAATGCGCCGTTAATGTTCGAAAATGGTGGTAACAAAAGTCCAAGATAAACTTTCATAACGCAGAAAGTAGCTTAATTATAATCTCAGTTGAATGAACCAATTGCCATTGATTACGGACCGATAAAACACGAGGAAAGAATGTGGAAGGTGCCCCCTTCTTCTATAAATTTAACAAAGTCCCTTTAACATTAACCCAATATTTAATTTACGGATGAAATACGCCCACTTCTCTAAAGTTAACCACTTACCTTTAACAGTAGCGTTATTTTTAATTTACGACTGTAGTGAGTAAACGTAAGTTGATGCCGAAAAGAAGATTAATATTCGAAAAAGTTGGTAGCAAGGGTATAAGGAAATTTTTTAGTAGTTTATAAAGTGGCAGGAGGACCCTAGAAATATATTAAAGAAAATTGCAAGAGAATCGGATCATGGGCCTCAAGAAGGCGATTAATGTTCAAAATTGGTGGTAGCTGAAGTCTGAGAAATTTTTTTGTGGTTCATGGAGTAGCTGAAAAACCTAACAAGTTGTTAGAAAAGAAAAAGCTAGTGAATCGGACTATTTTTAAGGGAGCTTTAATAGGGGGATAAAAACGTGCCAAGGTGATAGTTGAGAGCAGGGTCCTAAGATGAAAACATGTTAAAAGGTCCTAGTATTTAGTTCTTTAGATCTCCAATTAGTCGAAATTAAACATAACGTACAAATTAATCATTAGAATAAAATGTTAAATAAATGCGCTAAAAATAATACTTAAAAAGGGCCCTAAGGCCCCAATAAAAATATGAGGGGTAGGTGGAAATCTTAAAACGTTTTTAGAAAAAAAGCTAGTGAATCAGACCATTTTTAAAGTCGCGATAATAGGGGGCCCAAAAGGGGTCAACTGATAGCTGAGAGCAGGGCTCTGAGATAAAAACATGTTAAAAGGTTCTAGTAGTCACTTTAGATATTTAATTAGTCAAAATTACGCATAGGGTATAAATTAATCATTTGAATAAAAATTGCGCAAAAAATGGGGGGGGTGTGCTTAAAAAGGGCCCTAGTGCTCCAATAAAAATATTAGGGTGTTGACCCGGGGACAGGAGTCCAAGACTCAATTTTAAATTTATGCATTGACAGTGACAGAATTAGGGGGTGAAAAATGTGTGGCGCACAAAAAGTTCAAGGGACTCCGGACCGGGCCCCAGGGAGCCAGGGCCTTCATTAACTAAATGGAAAAGTTCCTTTTAACAAAGATCGGATTAAAAGGGGGCAATTATTAACAATTGAGGGCACAAAAACTTCAAGGGACCCTGTACCACGTCCCAGGGGACCACAATCTTAACTCGAATGTAGTTGAGTATAAGGAAATTTTTTAGTAGTTTGTAAAGTAGCCGGAGGAGCCAAGAGCTATGTAAAAGAGAATTGGATTATTTTTAAAGAAGGGCCCCAAGAAAGCCATTTATTCAAAATTGGTGGTATCTGAAGTCTGAGAAATTTTTTTCTAGTTCATGTAATAGTTGGAGGACCTAAGAAGTTGTTAGAAAAAAAAAGCTAGTGAATAGGACCATTTTTAAGGAAGCTATAATAGGAGATGCAAAAGAAGCCAACTGGTAGCTCAGAGCAGCGCTCTTAAATGAAAACATGTTAAAAGGCTACTTTGCGCTTTAGATCTTCAATTAGACGAAATTAAGCATAGGGTATGAATTATTAGAATAAAATTTTTTAAAAATACGCAAAAATGGGGGGAGATGCTTTAAAAAGGGCCTTACGGATCCCAATAAAAATATGAGAGTGTTGGCCAGGGGACAGGAATCCAAAAATCAACTTTAAAGTTATGCATTCAGAGGGCGACACAATTAGGGAGTGAAAAATACATGGCAGACAAAAAGTTCAAGGGCCTCTGGACCGGGTCCTAGGGGGCCAAGGTCTTAACTGAAATGTAGAATCTAGGGAATAACTAAATTGAAAAAGGGCACCAAAAATAAATATTGGATTTAAAAGGGAGAGTTATTAGCAATTTAGGGCACAGAAACTTCCAGGACTCTGTATTGGTTCCCAGGAGCCAGGATCTTAACTGAAACGTAGAAAGGGGGATAACTAAATGGCGGAAGCCCCCAAAAAACGAAGAAAATCGAATAAAAAAGAGGCAAGCTATTAAAAATTTATGGCATAAAAACTTGAAGGGCTCAGGGGGGGCGGGTCTTAAAATATTAAAAATCTGACCCTCAGGTACATTAGGAACTGGCTTAGACTATCCTGACCGAAATGTTCAGACTTCTATGTGCGGTAGATTTTGAGAGCCATCGCACACAGATACATAGAGCGAAACTTTCTTTTATTAGTATAGGCTAGCAGAGTCGCCTGGCGTTGCCCGGGGTCCGTAAATAATAACCTTAAACAAAACTCAAGTTTGTATGATTTTATATCTTTAGAAATTTTTTTAAATGAACCTAGTTTCGGAGGCCCCCATTGTCTTCCGCAGCGTCTAGAGTGTTCCCAACAAACTTATTTCCGAACAACCTGTAACCTGGGGTCCCCGTTATCTAAGGCAATATGTACCGGAAGTGCTCCGTACGTGCCGGAGACAATCAAAAGCCCAGTTGATTAAGCCAAACCGCGTAGTAATCAAGCCCAAAGAATCCAAAAAAAGAATGCATCATTAATGTTAGGAAATGTTGGTAACTGAAGTCTAAGGTAAAATTTCAAAATACAGAAAGTAGCCGAATTATAATCTAAGTTGAATGAACCAAATCCCGTTGAAATTGGGTCCTTAGAATCCGAGGAAAGAATGCGCCCCCAAGCGGTGGAAAATGCCCCCTCGTAATTTTCCTCTTGTAAATTTCACGAATTACTTTTAACATTAGCACGATATTTAATAAACGGATGAAATCCCTTATCTAAAGTTACCTTTAAAGTAACGCGATTTTTAATTTACGGCTGTAGTTTGTAACCGTAAGTTGATGCTGAAATAGGAGATTAATGTTTGGAAAAAGTGGTAGCTGAGGTATAAGGAAAAACCGGGCCCTGGAAACCAGTGTTTTAACTAGAATGTAGTTGGGTATAAGAAATTATTTTAGTAGTTTTAAAGTAGCTGGAGGACACTAAACCTATGTTAAAGAAAATTGTAATAGAATCAGATAGTTTTTAAATAAGCTGCAACAAAGGCCACAAAAAGCAGATTAATATTCAAAATTGGTGGTAGTTGAAGTCGGGGAAATGTTTCTGACATTCATGTAGTAGCAGGAGGACTTAAGAAGTTGTTTAAAAAAAGAAGCTAGTGAATCGGACCGTTTTTAAGGGACCTATAACAAAGGGCCCAAAAAGGGTCACCTGATAGTAAAGAGCAGGTCCCTAACATGAAAACTTGTTAAAAGATCTAAGTTCTTAGCCCTTTAGATCTTCAATTAGTCACAATTAAGCATAGAATAATATTTTAAGGAAATGCACAAAAAATTGGGTAAATGTTTAAAAAAGGGCCCTAGAGCCCCAATAAAAATATGAGGATGTTGATCTAGGAAGAAGAATCCAACACTCAACTTCAAAATTATGTACTGAGGAGGTGAGAAAATCAGGGGGTGAAAAATTCTTGGCACAGAAAAAGTTCAAGGGGCCCTGAACCGGATCCTACGGCAGCCTAGGGGTCCCAGGATCTAAACTGGAATGTAGAAATGTGAGACTAAGTAAATGTAAAAAGGATATCAAAAATGAAGATCGGATTAAAAGGAAGCAATTTATTAACCTTTTATTTGCACAAAACCTTGAAGGAGCCACAACGTGTCAGGGAGTAGAAAGTAGAAAGAGAGTAATCTGGAGAGAGGTCTGGAATCTGCAGAGTAGAAAGGCGAGAATAACTAAATGGAGAAAGGTCCCCCAAACGAAGATGATTGGATACAAAGGGGACAAGTTATTAATAATTTAGTGCATAAAAACTTAAAGGGGCCCCGGCCCTTAAAAAATTAAAAATCTGAGCCCCAGGTGCATTAGGACCTGTCTTGCACTATCCTCCCCTAAATTTTCAGACTTCTGTGTGCGATATATTTTGCTAGCCATTCGAACACAGACAGACAGAGCGAAACTTTGCTTTATTAGTATAGATAATCAGTAACAAAGTAAAATTCACTTAAAATATCAGCTTTATGAAAACTGCATACCAAATGTGGGGCCCCCAAAATCAGGGGCCTCAGGTTGACGGCCCATGATTTAATTAGTACATCAATCCGTATAATTAAATCGTCGTAGAATGTCTCTAACAGTGCTTCTTTTGGCTCAGACCCAAGTTTCCTTTGAATCTCACCATATCCGTCCACAAACGATCATAGTCCTGATAATTCATAAAGGAAAAAAAAGATGAGGGAAAGTAAAACATTTCTGGTAGTAGCAAATGATAGAAAAAATTATCATGGAAGACGGTAGTATTTCGAGTGACGCAGCCTTAAGCCTAAAATCGTATCGTATCGTATCGTTAAAATCGTATCGTATCGTATCATAGAATTCGTAGATGGCGGAACTCATATATACAGCTAACTCGACATCAAAGAAAACGCGAAAAGCCGCCTTTTAATAACTCAGCAGATATATGTCTTATTGTTCTGAATTTTCTAGAACAGTCTTATATCTGCAGTCTAATCGTATACTGAAATTTTTGCATTTCTACGTGCAGTATATTTTGAGATCTAAATAGCCATTTTTAAAGTGAAAACGTTGGTATAATATCAAGGAAGTTCCTAATTTGAAAATCTCGAAAACGGTTCTAACGATTATTTTTAAATTGATACATAATATAAATGTGATTAAGGCGAGGTGAATAACACTTTTCTTTTTTCTGGGAAAACTCTCGTTCGTTAAATAATTCGATTTTTTTTTCTCTCGAAAATGACACGGGCGATTTTTTAAAAATCAAATAAATATGTTTCAGATGAACCAAATAACAATTTACTTGTTTCCAGCAAGACTCTTGTTCGTTTTATAATGCGCATGAAAAATCGGACTATATTTCTTCGCCATTCTATGGAAATTTCACCGAAAATGCATGACACTGTATTCATACACACGCTTTCTTTTTAACCACTTTTGGGGAAAAAAATTTTGTCTTCCCACTGGCTGAGTGGCTAAGGGCCATCGTTTACTGACCTTAAGATAGGCAGTTCGATACTCTCTGATACGTGTTTTCACATGTGAATGTTTTTTTTTTTTTTTTTAAAGTCTGCTAGTTGACCATTATTCTCAGTTCCTTTGTAATTTTTTTAATTGCTATTAAGTTAAATAAAATTACAATTATAATGACGCCAATTTGATGATGATTATTTCTTGGCAATTTTTCAACAATAAAAATATTACCATAAATTTTATAAATATATTTAATTTCAATCACTTTACAAAAAATATACATTAATAATTATTATTTGAATATAAATCACACGATCAGAAACGTAAAAAAATAATTCATTTCAGCTCTTCTTTTTATAATATCATTTTTTATTATTATGACGGTCAATCAATATATAATCACTGACATCCATAATATTATTATTATTATAATTATTATTTTCCTTGCATAAAAGCTATTGTGATGTAATAATTCTTTTATAATAAATAATTTAGTTGAAATGTTTTATTTATAAATATCAATGAAGTTTGATAACCCCGAGACAATTCTTTGCAATATTTACAGTTTACATAATAAGCATATCAGAATTCTGGTGTCGCCATCTTTTGACGCAATTGCGTAGTATTACAGAGAAATGTTTGATAAAAATGTTGAAGTAGACAGTTTTTAAATCGAAGAATTATTTTAAGAGATATTTAATGTTAAATCTGGATAAAATTGTCTCATTAAAAAAGTCTCATAGGAAAAAAAAATATACATGGGAATTTAATCATTTTCATTCAATTTAATCATTCAATAGAAACTCGAAGTTTGCAGAGTGCATTTATTATTCTTGCCTAATTTTTTGACGGTTTATTTCAATTTTAAATTAAAATTTTCGGAATTTCCAGAGATATTTTTTACATATTTTAGAAAAGGTTCTTTTAAATTGTTGCCAAATGTTAAAACAGCGCAAAGAATAATATATCCTTTAAATTAAAAGTTTATTCACACGTGACTATTATAAACAGAAAAAAATCCTTTTAAATTAGAATTAAATGATAACGTGTTAAAAGCAGGAAAATATTAAACATTACGTCATAAAAATTGTTTTTACACATGCTTACTTAAAATGAAAGAAAATTATAAAATAATCAATTATTTTCAAATTAGAATTAAATGATTACGCATTAAAAGAAGGAAAACATTGAAAATTACGTCATAAAAATTATATTTACACGTGAATATTAAAAGAAAAAGAAAATTTTTAAATAATAAATTCATTGATATGTGTTAAAAGTCGTAAATGGAGGAAATTACGTCATATTGGCCAAAGTGGCCAAAACAGTTTACAAAACACGTTGCAAAACATATTGCAAAACAGAGTAAATTAAAAAATATATTTATATGAGAGATTTATTTCAAATTTCGAGATGATATTTTTAACTATAGTTGCTAATTTTAAGGTAGCGCAAATAATAATATTATCTTTCTAATAATAAAAATATTTTCAGTTGAATGTTACAAAGAGAAAGGAAAGTTTGGTGAAAATTATGTCAGATTTAAAACGTTACATTTAAAATCTCTTATTTAAAATCATTTTCTTATAGCGTTGTTAAAAAATACCATAAAGCAAAGACTCTGTTGACTTAGTTCCTTTTATATTTGGTAATTTTCAAATGTTTAACTAATCTTATTTAATCAAGCAGGGAAACAGCAACTAACATCAGCTGATTCGGTTTTGAAATCCCTCAGTAAAAGGGAAACCCGTTTACAGTAAGATCGCCATTGATTTTTTAATTATACAGAGCAGCCTCGATTATCCGAGCTAATTGGGACTGTTAGTAAATCGGAATCGGAAATCTCGGTTAATAGAAACTGTGTGTAAAAACTCGCCGTGCTTGCGAATTTAACATCTCTTTTAAAAAAATATATAGAACGTTTTTTAAATAATAAAAGTAAATATATGTAAAGTTCTGTTTCACAGCTTAACAAATTTAAAAAGAAAATCAACTACCAGTAGTAAATTTTAAAATGCAAATTGAAAAATTTACGAAAGTTCACACAGCCACTGGAAGTTCGCTATTGACTTCTCAGGGTCCAATGTTTCTTTGGAGTTGAGGGCTTTTGGGGGCAGAAGGGCCTGTATAGCACGGACAGTGAGCTAAAGAGTGTGGTTATTTTTAAGGCTCATTCAAAAGGAAAAAAAATCAGACTTTGTTATCGGCTCGGTTAACAGAAACCTCGATTAATCGAAGCTCGGTTAATCCAGGTTCTACTATAATTCAATCTTCCGTAATCTTTTTAAAGCAGATCAAATTAATGGACTTTAGCACAAAGTCACATAGCTGATAACTGCCATGCTTGTTGGCCACCTTTTTTTCAAAAAGTTTGCTTCACCTTATTCAATTAATGAGATATATCCGATAAAATAAGTCACATTTTCCCGTTCTAAAATACTGGTATCCAAAAATCGTAGCATGTAACTGACACTACAAGTACTCATGGAACTAGACTATTTTAAGTCTGATTTTTATTATAGACTATATAAAATTATTAAAAATATATATTATGATAGGAACTAGCGGGCTTCGTCCGCTATTTACGTTACGGATATAAAAATCATGTTTTTTTTTTAGGGAAAAAGAAATAAAAACCTATTTGACGATAGGTTTATAAAGACACATTTTGTATTTGTTATATTTCCGGGGATGAGGAGGGGGGGGGGGGGCTATTTTGATTAAATATCGCAATTAGTCTACGTGGCAGATATAATTATGATAGACACTAGCGGGCTTCGCCCCTCTATGGCGCCTTATGGGTCCAGCTTCCATAACTCAGAAACTACCTTTCGGACATCAATGCAACAGATTCCAAACGTTATAATTAACTTAATAATCACCCTATATAGCATTAAAGTAAATTTATGAGTACTGCATACTATTTTTTTATCGTAATTTCTGAAGAGAAAAAATTATTTCGGTTCCATTCTTAGATACTGGTCTGAAAAATTTTGAAAAAGGGGGGAAGGAGGGGACATGAGACTGCTGTTTGTCAAACAACACAACGGGATCTGGCTTATTCAACTTGGTTTTTGATGACTTCAATTGGAAGGTGGTTTGTTTAAAAGAGTGCGTTCCCTGCCCCATGAAAATTGGAACTATTGGTGCTACATCTATGTAAGGATTTAATAATTATAAATTAACATTTTGGATTTATTAATTTAAGGATAAAGTGTTTTTAAAGGAATATCAAATGAAACCCTCTGTGCGATCTGCGATTATACTTACCCAGTTGTTTTTATATACAAACTGCTATAAGGAAAATTGTAATAAAATAGTAAAAATTAAATCTGCATTAAATTCCATAACTATCTTTTTTTTTAATCATTTTATCACTAACCTCAAAAAAGTAATGATATCAATGCAAAAACCCTTGACGGGTTAAAAGTTTCTGACGCAGCACTTTATCTTATGCTCTAAGAATTTTAAATATGGAACTTAAAAATACTGATATCAAATTTTGAGTGACGTTATGCTATTTCTTAAAAAATATATTTGTATTTATTTCACCATTTTATTTTTGTTTTATTTATAATCGCATGTGCAAAAGTTATGTTCAACATGAAAAGCTGCATAAAATTTTATTCGCTGTTGCTTTATCATTTACATCTCTCATAAATTCAAAATATGTGTTTTAAAAGATATGATATAAAATTTAAGTGACGCCTTGATGTGACTTTAAAAGGTTTGTTTTTTAAAATTCAATCTAAATTATTTTTGACTTGGTTAAAATATTTTTTTTACATCTACACAATACTTTTAATTTTCCAATTCACTGTTAAATATATCACTTTCATTGAATCTATACTATGCATTGAAATGTATTTATTTCAATAAATTGATTTATCTTTTGTGTCACGCTATTCAAAATTGTGAGTAAGATTTATGTAAATGGTTTCTTTGCGTCATTGTGTCCAAACTACATGAAATGTATGAAAAAGGATAGTTTGACGCAAATAAACCATTTACATAAATCTTACTCACAATTTTGAATAGCATGACACAAAAGATAAATCAATTTATTGAAATAAATACATTTCAATGCATAGTATAGATTCAATGAAAGTGATATATTTAACAGTGAATTGGAAAATTAAAAGTATTGTGTAGATGTAAAAAAAATATTTTAACCAAGTCAAAAATAATTTAGATTGAATTTTAAAAAACAAACCTTTTAAAGTCACATCAAGGCGTCACTTAAATTTTATATCATATCTTTTAAAACACATATTTTGAATTTATGAGAGATGTAAATGATAAAGCAACAGCGAATAAAATTTTATGCAGCTTTTCATGTTGAACATAACTTTTGCACATGCGATTATAAATAAAACAAAAATAAAATGGTGAAATAAATACAAATATATTTTTTAAGAAATAGCATAACGTCACTCAAAATTTGATATCAGTATTTTTAAGTTCCATATTTAAAATTCTTAGAGCATAAGATAAAGTGCTGCGTCAGAAACTTTTAGCCCGTCAAGGGTTTTTGCATTGATATTTATTACATGAAAATGATATTGTAATATTTACTAAAAAATTAAAAAAAACCACACTAAGAAAATATTTTTATCAAAACGTCACATTTCTCTTTGAACTCAAAAGAAGATTTGGGGGCCCCTTGGGATGCGGGGCCCCCCGCGATTGCGACCATCGCGACCCCTTAAATCCGCCGCTGGTGATATTGGTAAACAGGCGATCAGTGTGTGAAAATATTTTCCTTTAAAAATATAAAATCATACAAATTCGAGGGTTTATACTACTGGAGACAGTCAGGTCCCCAACACTACGTTCATTTGGAAAAATTTTCATTTAAATCATTCAGCATTGATTTTAGGTATATGTAAAGTTATCTCGAGTTATGCCGGTCTTTTATTTAAAAATACATTTAAAAAGAGACCGGGCGTACGTAATAGGGTTAGTGCAAGCTGCCGAAGGCAGCAGGGCCAACAACTCTAGGTTTGTTTGAATAGATTTTCATTTAAAAATATAAAATCATACACATTCGAGAGTTTACACTGCCAAAGGCAGTGCAACCTCCATCATTCCGCTTGTTTAGACAGATTGTCGTGTGAAAATATAAAATCCTTCAACACTGATGAGATATTTTAAGCTTATGATTACAAGACTGGACAACGCTGGGGGATCAGGATGTTCATATAATAAAAATAAAAAAACTAGTTGGACGTGCCAATCCCAAAACTTTCTTTGATCTCATACATCTTATTATTTCAAAAAGTAGTTACAGATATTAATACAGTATAGGACCCCAAATCCGGAATGCTCGGAATATTCTATTCTATCTGAGTACACTAATAAAAGTGTGCTTAATTTTTTTTTTACATTTTATTTATGCTTATTTTAAGCATGGTACTTCCTCAAACAATAATCTTAGTATATTAAAATCTTTATTTTAATCTACGCGATTGTTCTGATTATACACAATTGATAATTATTAATTTCCTTAAAAATTAATGTCTTAAATCAAAAAATATTAAATAAATTAAATTTACTCTTATATGAACAGTACATAAAAGCACTAAAAATTTCTAAAAAGCAATAAGTTACTTACTTCTCATAAAAATAGGCAATAAAACAAAAAGAAGTAGCTTCCATGCAGCATATAAAATGTGATTTAGCCTGCAAGTTTGAATCTAAAAGACTAAAGATTATTCTTTCTAATCTATAGCCTCCCAGACGCATTCCAACGGGCCAACACAAAAATAAGCAACCAGCGATGCTGCAACTGTACTAGATATTAGTTGAATTTTGCACCTTTCTGCACTGACCGTTGTCATGTTAGTGGCAATAACTGATGTTGCTGATGAACAGATCACCCAGCTTAACACCTACTCGCACCATCCTTGTTGCCTTTCCATCATCAACTGTTGTAGCTAAAGCATGTAGCAAACTAAAAAAAAAAAAAAAAAATCTAATGGGTACATGCATACATATACAGAAATTAGTTTTTGAAAAGCAAATATTATTTACTAATAACTATTTATTAGCTAAGAAATAGTAAGTATGCTTGTTTGAAACCATTAGACAAAAAAAGAAATAATTATGCTACTGTAGCATGTAAATATTTATCACATAATGCTAATTATGAAAAAATGCTTTTAAAGTGATATAAATATTGCAATAAATTTTTGTTATTTAAAAAAAAGGATACGATACGGCAAAACAGTTCTTTTGTTTACATTACATTTTTATCAAATTTGAGGATAAAGTTATAAGAATTCACAAAATGAGAGCCTCAACATCTTAAGAATTTTAAATCAAAACATCTTAAGCACAATTATATATATTTAAAAAATAAAAGCACCTTAAACATATTAATATTTAAAAAATGAAAACCAAAATATAATACAAGAATAAATGTTTGATTCAAAAGATAAACGCCGATTTTTTAAAGTACTCTAAAGTAGGGACAGAGAAACGGAAAATAGCTAATTATACATGTTTACTAAAACAGTATCATTTGTAACATTAATAAAAACCTTAAAAAAATAATAATAATTTTGCCTCAAAGCAATAATTTATAAAAATACACATGCTACCACTTAAATTCCTTCAACTATTATACGAAACTTTAATAAAACTACATTTAAATACAAAATGTATAATTATATATATAAAAAAAACATCATTACATACCAAATAGAAGTCTTTTGGTTTATAAAATTGCCACGGTTATTCGCTAATTTAACAATATTTCCAAAGGATAATACGCTAAAAGAAAATTCTATCTAATCCAATATCAAAATATTAGCTTCTTCCTAATTTACAAAACCTCAAGCTTTGAACACTACCTACCTACACCGACGATGATACACGCATGCGCACGCTAATTTACAAACCCTCTAACTTTGGACACCTACCAAACGCGCATGCGCGTACTGATCTCTTCTCGCCAAATTATTTCGCTACATTTCCCTTTCGCCAAGGGTGTTCAAAGCTTGAGGGTTTGTAAATTAGCTTCCAAGGTTCAAGGCATGAATGTAGAGTAGTGCTTTATCTCCCTGGTTCAAGGCTGCGAAATTCTAAAAATGGAGGACCAAAGTCACAGACACAGTCAGGTGAAACCTGAGTACCTCATTGGTCATTGAGTCGCGTCCTTTTCAGAGACCAATCTCTAGTGCTAGGTGGAAACGTGGAATACTCCCCACTGAGCTCGACAATCTTATTGTAGAGCTCAGTGATACTTTCTTTTCCGAGAAAATACGAGAGAAAATATCATCTCGGCAATTTTGAGGCGATTTTTTCTGTTTCATTTAAAATAAGCCATCGAAATTAACTCAAGATATTTTGATGACTTTTTATAAAATGTGAATGAAAGATTTCGATTTTCAGCTGTAAAAAATTTTATATAATATGGCAAGTATATTTTTAGTTAATGAAAATTAAAAATGAAACTTGCATTTTTTTTTAAAAGATATTTTGATGACTTTTTATAAAATGTGAATGAAAGATTTCGATTTTAAGCTGTAAAAAATTTTAAATAATATGGCAATAAATAAAAAATAATAAAAAATTTTAAATAATATATTTTTAGTTAATGAAAATTAAAAATGAAACTTGCATTTTTTTTTTCCTTATGTTACTTTAAAATCCAAAATAAAACAAATATTTGCACTTTTCTATTTAAAAAAAAATTAATAACTAACTTAGAATACTAAAAACTTAAAAAAATTTTTGCTTAATGGAAAATAATTTTAAAAAATGTCAGTTTTTAAACCGATTTTAATCATTAAGAATAA
Organism: Maratus speciosus; assembly: GCA_963932465.1. Lineage (NCBI taxonomy): Eukaryota > Metazoa > Arthropoda > Arachnida > Araneae > Salticidae > Maratus > Maratus speciosus. Next base: position 244,467,742 of record OZ010798.1, on the reverse strand, counting down.
ACAGAACAAAAAATATTACATGAACAATTTTTTAATAGTATGTACAATAAGTTTCTTTGTTTCCTGGTTCATGTATTTAAATCTGGAATTTTTAAATCAATTTTTCACTCACTTCCTGGTAAGCTAAGGTTAAAAAAGTTATGAAAGCCGGCGTGTTTTCGATGACAATAAACATTTTAATATTTTGAGAATTTAATTATAAATTAATAATATGTTTCCCTAAGGAGGGCCCAGGTGATACATTGCTAAATATTGTTTATGGTTATAATTGTGTAAGAGTTACAAGAAGAATGGAATTAATTATGTGCCAAATCATGCACGCTAAAATTTGCCAACTAGCTGTGAAACTGCAACAATGAAATATTTTAAATATTAAAATGTAAAAAATAAAATATAAATAAAATATAAACAATGTATTATATATTTTTAAATGCACTTTTATCATTAACTAGCAAACCCCGCGGCTTCGCTCGCGTAATAGCTGAAATATACCAAGTGATATTTGCATGACTATTTTTTTATTTTTGGAATTTTTGGACAATAACAATTTTTGGAATAATTCAAAAATTACAAAATAAGCCACAGTTTTACTAAACTTCATTATAAAACTGCAATAGACAAAAATGTGATTTTAATTAATAAGAAGAACTAAAATTAATTCTAAATACATGATAATTCAGAAAATATTTTGAAACTTTTATGATCATTTCATGCGCACATTTCAGTATTCATTTGAAGTTTTGAATTTTTTAGAAACCATCTTAACACAGTTATATCTTAAAATTATCCATCATGTCAAATTCCAAGCTTCTTGTCTAACAGTCTACCACCTCTTTGGTGTTAGTGGCACTAACATAAAGTGCCGAAATAGAATTGAAATAGAATGTCTCGAGAAATGTTGAAACAGAGACTGTCACCATTAATTTTCCAACATTAACCTTGAAATCAGTTGGTATTTCCTAATATTCTATATAAAACAGAATTTAGATTTTTCAAATGCTAGCTTGTTGTATTGTTCCAGCGAACCAGGTAGTAGTGACACAGCATAAAATATAGCCCGTATAGGATCAGGGACTATCACCCTTGATTCGCAACCAATAGCTTTTGTAATCGGTTTATTATTTCCTGTGATTCCATAGAAATCGTAATTTAGGACTCTTTTAGAAAGCTTTTCGATCCTTCCCTTCGCTTCAGCCCTTTTTATTTTCGAATTTATTTTCGACTGTTCTTAGAGAACATTTATATTTTATAAGTAACTATCGTGCTATATTTAAAGTTTCTAGCTTTTTCAGTACCGCAGAATTCGCAATTTAGAAAGTTTTTTGCTCCTGCAACCCGATAGGGGTTTTGGCACCGATATAGAATATAGCTTATATTTGAGCAGGTTCTATCACCATCAATTTGCAACCCTTATGTTTGAAATCGGTGCCGTATTTCATACGATTGCATAACAATCCTAATTTAAAACGCTTATAGAACGCTTTTCTCCCACTTCATCCTTTTAAATTTGGAATTATCTTTCGACAATTCATAGAAAGCATTTGCATGTTTGAAGTAATTACCATTCTAAATTTCAAATGTGAGCAATTTAGAAAATTTTTACTCCTGTAACCCCCAGGTGGTAGTAACAACAACGTAAAATATAGGCTATGTTGGAGCGGGACAGTCACCATCATTTTGAAATCATTACTTCTTAAATCGGTTTATATTTCCTGAGATTGCATAGAAATCACTATTTAGAACATTTTTAGAACGCTTTTTGTTCATTTTCACCCCTTTTAAATTTCTAATTTTTAAGTAACTCTTCTCCGAGAGTATTTACATCTCATAAGTAATTACCATGCCAAATTTCAAGTTTCTAGCCCCTTCAGTATGACAAAAATTACAATTTTGAACGTTTTTTTAAATGCAACCGTCATGAAATAAATACTATATTGGAGCAAGGGCTGTCATCATAATTTTCCAACCATTACTTTTGAAATCGGTTGGATACTTACTGAGATTTCGTAGAAATCGCAATTTAGAACGTTTTTTTAGACGTTTTTCGTTCACTTTCACCCGTTTTAAATTTCGAATTATTTAGGAAAAGTTCTTAGAGATAATTTATATTTAATAAGTAACTACCATGCCTAGTTTCAAGTTGCTAGCCCCTGCAGTATTAAAAGAAAAGCAATTTAGCTCGTTTTATGTTCCTTCACCCCCTTTGGGGTGTGGCACTGACATTAAATACAGCCTATGTTGGAGCGAGGGCTGTCACCATCGCTTTCATACCATTATTTTTAAAATCGGTTCAGTACTTCCTGAGACTGCTTAGAAATTGCAATTTAGAAAGTTTCTTAGAACACTTTTCGCTCATTTTCACTCCTTTTAAATTTCGATTTTTTAGGAAATGTTCTTAGAGATCATTTGCATCTTATCAATAACGGCCCTGCCTAATTTCAGGATTCTAGGTCCTTCAGTAACACAAAATCGCAATTTAGAATGTCTTTTGCTTCTGCAACCGCTAGGTTGTAGTGATACCAACATGAAATAGAGCCTATGTTGGAGCAATGGCTATCATCATCAATTTCCAACCATTACTTTTGAAACAGGTTGGGTACTTTCTGAGATTGCGTAGAAATCGCCATTTAGAACATTTTTTAGAACTCTTTTCGCGCATTTTCACCCTTTTTAAATTTCGAATTTCTTAAGAAATGTTCTTAGACATCATTTATATCTTATCTGGAACTACCCTTCCAAATTCCATGTATCTGGGCCCTTCAATAACACAAAAATCGCAATTTCGAACTTTTTTTTGCTCCTGCACCCCCTTTAGGGGTAGTGGCACCAACATAAAATGTAGCCTATGTTGGAGCAAGGGTTGTCAACATCATTTTGACACCATTATTTTTTAAATCGATTTGGTACTTCTTGAGATTGCGTAAAAATCACCATTTAGAACGTTGTTTAGAAAGCTTTTTGCGCATTTTCACCCTTTTTAAATTTCGAATTTTTTAAGAAATGTTCTTAGAGATCATTTATATCTAATAAGTAACTACCATGCCAAATTCCATGTATCTGGACCTTTTAGTAATCCAAAAATCTCAATTTCGAATGTTTTTTGCTCCTGCTCCCCCTTTAGGTGTAGTGGCACCGACATAAAATGTAGCCTATGTTTGAGCAAGGGTTGTCACCAACATTTTGATACCATTAATTTTTAAATCGGTTTGGTAGTTCCTGAAATCGCGTAAAAATCGCCATTTAGAACATTTTTTAGAACGCTTTTCGCGCATTTTCACCCTTTTTAATTTCGATTTTTCAAAGAAATTTCCTTAGCGATCATTAGTATCTTATAAGTAACTACCATTCCAAATTTCATGTTACTAGGTCCTTCAGTAACACAAAAATCGCATTTTTAGAACGTTTTTTGCTCCTGCACCCCCTTTTGGCCAGTGCCACGAACATAAGTTATAGCCTATGTTCTAAGTTGGACAAACACCATCATTTTGATACCATTACTTTTGGAATCGGTTCGGTAGTTCCAGAGCTTACCTCCTACAAATAAACAACTTTTATCTCTTTATAATATTAGTATAGATTAATGCTTTTATGTTTCAAAAAACAATTTAGAAATCTTGAAAGGTTTAAACTATGCTTTTTTTCCTTTTGTATATATTAAAAAAAAAAAAAAAAAACAGAGAAAAAATTGTGATTTTTAAAATAAATTCACAAGTTCATGCTTTTCTAATCGTGAATTAAACGAAGGAAATTTCCATAATTGGGGTCCATGCCAAATTAACACATTGGTCATGAAACTAGGCTTGATTTTTAAGATTAACATTGAATGGCTATAAAAGAATATTTACCTTTTATGTCCTAAATTATGAATTTATGAAAATTTCATGTTCTAAAGCATATTTTGTGAATTTTTGAAACTACATTAGAAGATTTACACAATCATTTAATAAATTTTAGAAGGATTTTGCTAAAATTAAGTAATTAAACTGAATTTATAGAGATTTTGTGAAATATTTGTAACTCCCCTCAAATCTTTTATTTAAAATCTTTTTTTTAGTACTTTGTAGAATTACAAAATATACATATATAATTTCTTACGATAGAAATATTTCCGAACAGAAACTTTCGCCTCTCCCCCACCCAAATCTGTCAACGCCAAGAAAGCTGAAAAAGATGCAAAGGCAAAAGAATTTACTGGGTTTTTTTGTGCAACCAATAATGTTTTTTGGAACAAGATAAAGTAAAATGTCTATAATTCATTCTAAACAGTATAACTACTAATCCATGTATTAAATTAGTTTTATATCAAGTTATTTTAATGGCACTTTAATGTACCGTCGGGCATAAAAAGTTAAAGCCAGAAAAACTTTTTTACTTTCATATTTATTTCATGGGCAGATAACCTGGGGTGACTAAAAAAAAGTTTTTGAATTTTTTTAAGGTTTTTTTTTTTTTCATTTAATGCTAAAACATTAAATTCTGTATTTTTTAAATTATTTGTCTAATTTTTTTTATATAGTTTTGTTAATTTAAAGTTTCCAATTTAAAGTCTAGAAAAAGGTCTTTTTTTGATAGTTGTTGACTTTTTCTAGGATAATATTTTTTTTTTGTGATTTTATGGATTTAAATGGTGATGGGGGGGGGGGGGGGGTAGAGGAGAAAATTTATTGAGATTTTTACCATACGGAATTTATAGACAATTTTTAAATGATATTACAAGTATTTTTCAATGAAAACTAAATTTTTATTAAAGAATATTTGTCATGTCATATTATTTAAAAATTGTTACAACTTATAATCTAAATTATTCACTCTCGTTGTATAAAATGTCATCAAAATATCTTAATGTTGTCTTAATTGACTTAATTTCGAATGTTTATTATAAATAAAAACGAACAAAATAATAAGGTAAATAATGCATAAATGTAAATAAAGTAACAATCGCTTCAAAATTACTTTTCCCCTCACTCCTTTCAAAATTCAAATGGAGAAACAAGTTGGTGATTCTCATCCTTATCTCTCTTAAAACCACACGACCAATGAGGTGGCTGTATTTCCCCTGACTATGATTTTGGCCCTCCATTTTAGAATTTCGCTTGGAGACTAGAAAGCTGTGGAACAAGTGCTTAGGTGCCATTTCCCAACGGTGTTTTGCCATCTAATACGCCACCGAAGTGATGACGTCACGTAAATGGCAGCTGGAGACCGGAAGTTTCGGTATCCCATTGAAATTTACAGTAAGCGTGAAAAAAAAAGCCCTTTACTGATATTAATAAATTTGTTTAACGCTTTTCTGACACAGTTTTGTTAAATCTGAGGTAAGGCATTCATATGAATTCATCAAACTTCTGATTAACTTCTTCATTTTTTTTAAATGGACTTTACCCATGTGACGTCGCCCGAGGGTAAACAGAAGAAAAACGCCAATAAGCGTGAAGAATTTTTTAACACTGCTTCCCCTTCGTCCAATAAATAGTCTTTTACGGAGGATTTTCCCCTGAAGAGGTGCCATTCATTAAAAGAGATAGGCCGTCGTGAAGAGCGTCAATGGCGGACGTTTTGAATTTTCGAAAGTCATTTTAAAGTGTTTGTTTTTAAAGTTTTAATTTCTTTCAGTTGATATTTCTATTGTTCAGACATACTCCAGGTTAAATTTATCTGAATTGCATTGTGATTCTGCCCTTTTTCTGTATGTGTGTGTAAAGATTTCTTTATTTGGTGTATTGTTTACATAAAATTCTCTGCTGAATCGGAGAACAAGAGTGATCTTTTAATTTATTTTGCTTGATATTCCTGCAGTTTAAATGTATTCTTCAGTCATTTTTACGTTATTTGTGGGGGTTTTTTTTTCTTAATTTACTATTTGATTACCGGAAATGTCTTTATTGTTTACTTTTCTAAGTACAAACTATTTAATCAAATTTTAAAAAGATAGTATTCCTGCATGTAATTGCATGCGATGTCTGCGCAAAAAAGTATAATCCGGAAGCTATGAAGAATCATTAGCCATAACTAATATTAGTGCTATAGGCATTATATTCCGTTTCTACACTTCTACTGAAACACAAATAAAGGGTCTGATACCTAATCTTTTCAATCTTTCATAATGTGAAATCATGCCCGATAAAATAGTAGCATTTCTAAGGTTTCATTTTAAAAAAGTGCCCCCCCCCCCACCCTTTTAACAACTTTTAAAATACAAATTGCCGGAATTAGAAGGTTATCTTCCTTTTGATATTTTATAAACTTAATGTATTTATAAGAATGCACATCAAATTGATCTTCTTGTGAAAGAAACTACACTGTTAAAAATATCGTGAAAAATTACCTCTGTTTTTAAAGGCTATCTATTTTCTGACCAATGAAAACGCTACATAAACGACTAAGTAGCGTTCTCATTGGTCAGAAAATAGATAACCTTTAAAAACAGGGGTAATTTTTCACGATATTTTTAACAGTGTAGGATTTCATTTTCAACAGTTGTGCATAATGTTTCATTATTTATTAACAATGTCAAACCAATTTCATTTAATCTAATTTGATTTGTTTACTAACAGTTACTAGTGCATTGGAAGTGATAACTGATGAAGCCGCCTTTTTTGACCTGGTATTCAGATAACCTCTTCCAATGGTTCTTTCTGTTTTTAATGTTGTTGTTTAAAACTACTAAGTAAATTTTGTACATTTAAAAAATATATATATTATTAGGAATCAAAGTTGAAGAAGAATTCTCTCATATATATAAAATGCCATTTCGATGTTTGACCACAGGCTACATTTGAGCTCAAGGTATTTGATTATTTCAGAATTTATCAGACATTACATATCACACACAAAAAGAAAAGAATCGAAAATTGCACAAAAGCAAATATAACTTGTCACTTTTGATTTTTCCTTTTATTATTGGTTTTTAATATATTTCATATAAAAAAGTAAGTGAAGATTTCAGATTTTTCTGTTTAATTATATTTCTTTTTCATTTCCTTTTTTCTTTAACAGACTGCAGAATAGATTTTGGAACTGTCTTTGGAAATAAAGAAGGACTGATATTGATTGAACAGACTTTTACAGCACGATGAACTGGTGAAGGTGGTGAAAAGAAAAAAATCAAGAGAACTTCCTTGCTGCACAGTCTTTATAATTAATTGCCTATGCAGTAAGGAATTTCCCTTAGACAAACTTCTCATGCGCAAGTCTCACTGCTTAAAGTTGCATCAGACTGTTTTGGCCGAAGTTGTGACACCATATCATTGGATCGGGCATTCACTTTATCAAGATTATGAACGGAATTCTCCAGGTGAATTATTTTTGTATCACGATAGATCATTTTTTTTTTTTTTTTTTGTTATTTATCATTAGTTTTGATATGTGTAAATTTTTTAATGTATCTAGCATTATTTATTTATAAAAGCATAACTATCCAAAAGTTGTATGCAATGATTAATAATGAAATATTTAGAATAAAACTTTAACAAGTGATGTAAAGTAGGGATGCAATGGATATCTGGCTGATTTTTCAATATCAGAAATACCATCGGATATCCGGCAGAGTGCAGCAAAGGGAATATATACAGATAACAGAGATCGTTTGGCCCCAAACAATGAAGAAAGTCTTTCGTTTATAATGCAAAATATGACATACAGTAAGTTCCCTATCCTATATAGTAAAAACTCGCAAACTGTCAAAAGTTTAAAGAATTGCCAGCTTTCTGATTCAGTACAGTTTTCTGATTGACTATTATTATCTATATTCAATTGCAAGTTAGTTTGTTAGGAATTCCTCTTTTTTTTCATAAAAAAAAGACTATTTTAGGATTGCTGATCGGGAAATTGGGAGCATCATAGACATTATAGCCAAGTAAGTGTAGTAATACTATAAATTATAACATCAGGAGATCACTTGTGTAACTGTCACATAAGAGATAAAAAGAAATCTGTTACTGTGGTGAAATTTTGTTGTTCAGGTATACAATAATACTTTGTTTTTAAAATATTGTGTAAAATCCTGATTGTAAGCATCTCTTCTTCAACAGCAACAGAAGTTAAATTTCAGAGGAAGGTTTATAATTGAGATTTTTTTTAAAAAGTCATTTAAAAACCCTTTTTACTATTAATTTAGAAGTAATAAGGAAGATTCACCCCCCCCCCCCTGTATTTGCTTTATTCGGTAGTTTGTTGTTCTGGTATACAATAGTACTTCGTTTTTAAAACAATTAATACCGTAAAATCACAATTTGTAAAGCATCCCTTTTTCAAAAGCAAATGAAGTGAAATTTGGGAGGAGTTGTTCAAGTGTCCAAGTAGGAACTCTCACTGGGGCCATTGGTATAGCGCACCAATGTTCTATTAACTGAATCACTTGGACGATACCCAGACTGGCATCCCTCACTCTTATATGTTGGCAAGGCTGCACGCACAAATGTTCTATTAACTGAATTACTCGGACGATACCCAGCCTGACATCCCTCACTCTTATATGTTGGCAAGGCTGCACGCACAGCACAAGATAGAATATCTTCATGAGCCACATACTTGTGACAAACATGATATGACAATTACCTAGCATCGGTTGGCTATATGCTTTATTCTTTTGTTTTACAAACCATATATGACTTGCCAAACCTTTTAACATCCGCATGCTAATTTTTTCAGAAACGTTTTAACATGAAAATTATATGCCCCCCCCCCCCCCCAAAAAAAAAAACTAGTCGTTGGGGGCCACCGTAATACTTACCCATCATGGATATAGATAATATAAAACATGAAAATAAAACATGTGATATTTGCTAAGCATTGTATCATGTTACTTTTATTCATAATTTAATTTATTTGGACTCCCTTAAATATAATTAATATAACCCCTTAAGCTAATATTACTTTTTATTGCATTAAAACATCTCAATTTGTTGATTTTCTGTAAGCAAATAAACGCTATTGGTTTACAATGGAAGTCTATGGGAATTTGGCGAAATATTAGAGATACCGCCAATTTGGCGTCACTTTTGGTGATATATTACCAAGTTGGCGACAAATTTGGCGGTATTTGGCGACAGAACAGGGGCCCCGCCTATGGTAAACCCCCTTATAGGTATGGAGAGGCATTAAATGCTTGACATTTACGATAAGCCATTATTGGCATTAATTAGTTTGGCGATAGTTTTTTGGTCGGTGGGATAATCGAGTAGTACCGAATTGCGTAAAAGAAATATCCTTATAACTCGAAAAATTATAATCCTATTAACTAACAGTTTACTGCGCCTGATTAAGTATCTTATTTCCAATTAAAATATATCCTTGAATTGAAATTTGAATGAAATACAGGGTCATGAAAAATCGAAGAGTGTGAAAAATAGAATTACAAATATCTCGGTAACTAATTATCCGATCGTGTTCATTCATGATGCAAAATTTATGTTTTTTTATTGTCTTTTATATTCATTCCTTGAAATAAACAATTTCGAAAATTTTTGTGTACCTTTATTAGAACGAATATTTCAAGAGTCCGAAAAAAATAGTTCCGGATAATCGAGGTTACTGATATTCAATAGGCTTCTTCCCATTATTACTCCCTAAATACACACCGAATTTCAAGTCCCTATCTCAATTTGTTCGTGAGATAGAGCGTTTACAGACACACACACACACAGATCGACGGCAATTTTTTTTTTTTTTTTCTAAAAATATGTTTTTCGGAATCTCCAGTGTCTGAAACGTGTAAATTCGTCAAAATTTTTTTTCGATTTTTAAAACGATTACAAGACTTACCCTATACTACGTATGATGGGTAAGTAAAAAGGCTTAAAATTCCTTGAATTTTGTTTATTATCAAATTTCTGTTACTTCATTTACAATTTTGTTTTAGATATTCAATCAATGCTGTGCTAAAACATTTCGTCGCATGTCATTTCTAGCATGAATCCATAGATTTGTCGTCCCTGATACGATTTTTTTTTCTTTTTTTTTAAATGACGTTCATTATGTACCAAGCTATACATACGGCAATTATATAGCGAGATATTGTAAATTTTGTTAATAACCAAGAGCAATTCCCTGCACAAATGAAAACTTTAAATGGCTTATTTTCCATGTTCATATTTTTTTTTTCACTTTCATGTTTTAAAAATGCTAAGTTTTTTTTTTTTTTTTAACTATTTGGAAAAATGGTTATTGTCCTCTGTCAGGGTAGGAAATCAAAAACATATCTGAAGCGTTTTATTGGTTGAATCCGCCTTTTATTCGTTTTCTGCTTGGTCTATTCAGTAATCTGTATTTTCCCTTTACTTTCAACAGAGATGGATACTTCTGTTGCCACTATGACAAAAAAGTAATAAAAACTACAAAAAAAAAATTAACTCAGCAGGAGCGTGCGAAGAAAAAACTGCGCCCGGGGCAAAGTTCCAATTTGGCGCCCCCCCCCCCCTTCCAAACTTTTCTTTGTGACAGGTGTCACAAAATTGAAAAGTGTAGAAACAGAAACAAATTCTATTGAATACATATTTCGCGTTTATTTTGAAACTTAAGGTATAATTTAAATTCAGAAATTTCAAAAAACTAAATAACATACTAAAAATTCCACTTATATTTTGGCAAAGGGGATCTGGAAAAAGGGTTTAAAAAATGTATCTAACAGCACAGTATAACAGTTTGGAACCCTTTTATATTACAAGAAAGAAACATCATGCTATTTTGTGAATATATGTTTTTGACACAAGCACAGACTCAGATAAGAGAAGGTTAACAAAAGAGACAAAGACAAAGACCTAAAACAAGTTTTGAAAGTAAAGAAGTTCTTATTCATAAATTTGTATTTTGGTGTGGGGTAAAAGACAATGCAATAACTATGAAATGAAAGATGTACGTACTTTCATTGGGAAAAAATTCCCAATACGTAAATATACATTTTTTTTTTACAAAACGAAGAAAAAAACGATGTTTGTAGTATAAATTTGGCGTCCCTCAAATTCCGCGCCCGGGGCGACTGCCCCCTTCGCCGCCCGTTTCGCACGGCCCTGTAACTCAGAAACAAATTGAGATACAGCTTTCAAACAAATTGCATTTAAAAGTACATTTTTAGGGTTCCGTACTTAAAAAAAAAAAACGGAACCATTATAAGATCACTCCTGTGTCTGTCTGTCACAGCCATTTTACTCGTAAACTATGGAACGTGGAAAGTTCAAATTTGGGGAGGTAATAAAGACCATTGACCCACATATTTTCAGATTAATAAACATTCATAAATATATTTAGTAAAAAAGTAGAAGGGCTAATTATGCTACTTGAAAAATAAATCTTTTCCTTGTATATCATGTGGGGTATCCTGTGAAAGCTTTTGTAACGCTGAACTCAAAAATACATTCCTTTTAATTTTAGGTATTATATTTTAAAAGGTATTGTTGAAAATGTAGCGCAAAAATATGTCCCCCCCCCCCCCCACATCTAATTCCGAATCTACAGAAACTAAAATTATGAAAAAATTAGAGGTAGTAGACGTTAATATAAACCTTGCCGGAAAATTTTAGCGATTACCCTAGGTCACATAGTTTTTGAGTAATTAGCATTTTTCTGTCATACACAAATTTCGATTTACGGGCATTCAAAAAAATTGTTGAGCATCGCTGCATATACCTATCGTCGCAGAAGAATAAAAGCATTGTTGATAATGATTTTCGAAAAATATCATCGGTAGTTAGCCGAGATATTAACCCTTAAAGGTACGGTCAGTTTGGACACAAGGACAGGGGCGGCGTACTCTATGCCTAGTTAACAACTTTTAATGATATATATGTGTAATGTATTGTCCAGTAACAGTATAAAAGCAATAAACGTCAAATTGTTAAAAACATACTAATTTAAGGGGTCTCGAGACTCTAAAAAGTGGAAAAAATGAAAAAATGACCATTTTCAACATTTAATGTCTTAAAATGTATATGATTTTAAAACACAATTTTAATTAGGATGACAGATATAAGTATGTTCTTTCGTTTCATCGATTTAAAAAATTGCAAGATACAGAATTAATATTTATAGGGGCTCGAAAAAAAAAATATATATATTTGAAACTTATTATATTCAGTACGCAAAGAAATGTTTTCAGAAAATCGTAATCCCACTTTCAGTGCTTGTAAAATTTGTCATGTAATTTTTTAACAGAAACTTTGTTTAGAGTCTTTAAAAATTCATGCATATCTTTGCATTCTTTTGAAAACTAAAAATACAGACTGGATAAATAGAAAAATTAAAATGATTGAAACTTTTCAACTAGCCTGTTAAGTATTAAAACTTTAAATAAAGCTACTTAAACAAGGTGCACTGAATAAAAACAAACAAACATACATATAATTTAGGACATGGGTTTCAAAACTCGCCTTATCCAAAAGAAAAAAAAAATCGTGTTTTCTCTATCAATCTATTTTACTAATAAACCTGCATCGAAAAATACCACAAACAACAACTAGTTTTATCTTGTATTTCTGGCATTGTAAAATCTTGCTTCACAATGAAAACCAAAGGACGCAGTTAGCGGTTTTTCGCCATTAAAATCACGTCCTCATTTGAAATTCATCATATTCAGTATTCCAAGAAATGATTTCAGAGAATCGTAACCCCACTTTCAGGGCTTTTAAAATTCGTCATGTAATTTTTTAATAGAAGACCTTTTCCGAGTCCTCAAAAATTCATACATATCTTTGCATTCGTTTGAAAACTAATAAGTCAGACTGGATAAATAAACAAATTAAAATGATTGAAACTTTTCAACAACCAGGTTAAATATTAAAACGTATTTTTTCGGGAAAAGTAAGAAGGTTGAAAGCGTACAGTTTAAAAAAGTATACATAGCCTGTCCTGTTATTCTTAATTTTCATGACTTGTAGCCCTGGCTATCCAAATAGTATTCTCGGACGTACGCGGTGTGTGCAAAAAGTAATGCAACTGTTGCCATAAAAAAAATTAGTCAAAATACGTTTAGAAATCTTCAAAGTGCAACCCTCAAGCATCGATACACTTTGTCTAGCGATTCTCTTAGGCATGGTATGCGGCCTGGAAGTCTTCGACGGGAACCTCGTTCAGAGCGGTCGTCACGGCGCACAGTGGGGCAAGAAGCCTTCAAATCTGGCAAAAAATCGAAAAAATGAAATTCTAATTTGAACTACCGACAAACGTGACTTTAATAGAGCAGATGTCAGTAAACATCTGCCTAGTATTAAAAGTGCGCAAAGTTATCTTTGTCGTCATTAAAGTAACATGTTAAACTGCATATCGCACGATAATTAAATGAAAAAAAAATAATAATAATTTTGTTTCAACATTCGTTTGTAAATTACGCTGTAATAATTTAAAATAATATTTTTTGACCATGGAACCTTCAACTTCAGGTATGTAACAAAAATACATTAACTTTTAATTTGTTTTTAATATGCTTTTAATAGATAAAAGGAAGCTTAGAATATATAGTAGTGAAATTTATGAAAAAAATTAACAGTGTCTACAAACATTGAAAGTTTCAGTTATGAGTTAAAGCAGGTTAAGTGTCAACTATAATTTTTTCTAATAGGTTTGAGTTTTAGGATGGTAAATATTTCAGAAAATGTTGCTCCTTTTTTAATTGTATGGTCATTTTCTTATAGTTAATTATCCTGAATTTTTTGTTAGTGTACTTACATAAACATGATTAGGTATTGTTTTTTTGGGGACGAATTTGAATACATTATACAGGGTGTTTCTAAAAGAATATCGGGGTTTTAACGCTTGGTAGTATTTATTACATAAAACTAAAATTATAATACATAAAATGAAAGAGCAACTCAAACAGTTTTACCTACAAGCTTACAAGTGTTCAATATGAGCACCTTTAGTCACACGGCACACATCAAGTCGATAGCTCAGTTCTTCCCAAATGTTGATTAGCAAAGAAGTTCTGTTCAGACGCTCACCCGATCTAACGCCATGTGATTTCAGCCTGTGGGTGTTCGTAAAGGATCGTGTGTATGTGCCTCCACTACCAACTGACCATTGCAGCTGTTGCAACAATGACCTCACAAAAACTAATCAACGTTTGGGAAGAACTGAGCTATCGACTTGATTTGTGCCGTGTGACGAATGGTGCTCACATCGAACACTTGTAAGCTTGTAGGTAAAACTGTTTGAGTTGCTCTTTCATTTTATGTATCAGTTATAATTTTAAGTTTTATTACTACCAAGCGTTAAAACCCCGATATTCCGTTAGAAACACCCTGCATATTACCAGAAGAGAACTTGTGAATATCGTCCTCAGACAAAAAGTGTATGCGACTACTAAGACAGTAAAAACAGTTTTGCTTCTGCTGTCTTGATAGTAGTACATACATTTTGCCTGAGAAAGGGGGATTCACTCATTCAAAACGAGCTGCTGATATTCACTTTAAGGTGTGCCTCAGAATGAATAAAATTATTGTGTTTGCAACACCAATTTTTTTGTATTTTTAATGCGATATTGTGGATGATTTATAAATACTTAATTTGTATAAAATTATCTTAATTTCTTGTTTATAACTTATTTTTGTACAGAAAATATTTGAAAAAGCTTTTTAAATTAATAAATTACTCTATGGCTTATGTAAAAGTTTAAGTTTTACTAAGTAAAGTCTATAAAAGAAGGTATACTGTGCTTTTTTTTTGTTCAAAATAAATTTTACTTATTGTCAACTTTGGAGGCTTCCCGCCCCGTTGTACGGCGGCTTGGATTGCATCATTGGCATCCAAACGGTGTCCTTTGAGAGCGGTCTTAATCCTAGGAGGCTGTGGCAGCGTTGCCAAGTTGTGCTTCGTCAGAAACTCGCGGACCAACGCCCCTTGACTATTAGGCCTGAGCGCCGATACAAAAATGGCGGCTGTAGCAGGCGGATTATTTTTAATTCTTGTACGGTCCCCTAAATTAGATACCAGTATTTTCTACGAGGTTTTTTTTTTTTTTTTTTTTTTTTTTTTTTTTTACTTGTTTAATCTCAGAAAAATAAAGTGGAAAAAAAAAATTAAAAATAAATGGGTATAAAAATTCAAGGGATCGTGTAAACTCTGAAAAAATCCGCATACGGCAACAGCCATTTTTGTGTCAGCGCTCAGGCTAGTATTGTGAGGGCAATACACGGACGCGCAAAGAGGTGTAACTGGGAGCTTTAACATGACGTAGAAGCCAAGTACCGGCAATCTCCTTTTGCACATGGAGGACCCTTATTTCTCATTTTTTGGAGAACACTCATGTAGATGCATGAACACTCCAGGAGGTACAAATTCCTTTTGGACTACACCTTTTGCGTCGAAAGAGACTCGTCCTGACACGGTCTTTGAGACTAGATTCAGAAAATCAATGATGCCGTCGCAACCACTGCTCGGAGCAGGCTGAATTTGGACACGTTGCCAAGCCACACCTCCCCTCTGACTATACTCCCTGTAGGAAAAATCGAATTTTCAAGGACAAACGTCCAATTTTCATTTTCCCTTCGTTACTATAATTACTCACCTAAGATCAGGGGCGAGGAGTGACCAACGAAGGCCTAATGAATAGAGGATGTTTGTCCTTGAAAAGCCAATTTTTCCTACAGGGAGTATAATCCTAGCTGTGAGAATGCGCTGCAACATACAGTTTTTCAGACTAATATCTCTTACATTAATTTTGGAACACACCCTGTATGCCTCGGTATAATTTTTCATATATTCTGCATACATAAGCAACACAAATATTACTATGGATGTACAAAAGACACTTCTTAACTTTGTAAAGAACTTGATCTTCGAATATATTTTCCAGAAGAAATGACTTCAGATATACATAGAACGTAGTTTGCGTCTTATTACTATGAATAGGGCTGTAATAATCTAAATCAGTTTCCACATTTTTTCTGTTACAAAACCCATTTTAAAGTTTGAAAATATTTTCCATTATATAAAGGGTGGCCCACATGTTGGTTCTTTTTTGAACTATGAATATTTCATAAGTTTTTGTGTCAGCTGTCACATATGTATGACTGTCAAATGCATGTCAATTGTAATCGTGGACTCGTTGACAACACAACAATGGTGCAACGGCACACGCTGCTCGTCAAACCATCAACTTATTGAATGACAAATTTCCAGATCGCATATCAAGAAATTCGGATGTGAATTGACCGCGATGATTGTGCGTTTTAACCCCAATGGATTATTTTCTTTGGGGGTTTCTGAAAAGTAAAGTGCACGCCAATGCCCCCCGCACAATCCAAGACCTCAAACGTCACATCCGGGCAGAAATTTTGCCAATGGATCCGCTCATTCTGGGAAAATTCATCGAAAATTTTCATGTTCGGATGATGGCATGTAGAAGGAGCCGCGATGGCCCCATGTGCGATACTGAATTACATACATAAATGGCATAGACCCACCTTCCATGTTCAATAAAGAATTTCGATTTTCACTCCAAAAATGCGTTTTCTTTCACAATCAAAAAAGAACCAACAGATGGACCACCCTATAGGTGGGTAGAGGCTTTCGTAGAATCTGTCATACGGAAAAGGCGAATTTTCGTACAAAGCATACATACGAAAATAGTAAGAAGTATTTAATAATGTGAATAATCACAATAAATATAAAGTGGAGGAATGGAGATTAAAGATAAATATAAGTAAAACTGAGCATTTAACTAAAGGTCGGAAAACTGATATTTTATTGAATGATACTAATCTTAAAACTGTAGAGGAATTCAAATACCTTGGATATATCAATCATGAAGATGGATCGAGCCAAAGATATATTTAAAGGAGAATTGGTGAAGGCAGAAATGCAATAGCCATGTTGAATCCTGTTCTATGGAATAGTACTATTCTCCTTAAAATTAAACATTTTATAATGCTATTGTGCAACGCATTTTACTGCATGGCGCAGAGACATGGACATTAAATCTTTGTCTGAAAAATAAATTCATTTCTACCAAAATGGATTTCGGGCAAAGACCTGCGAAAAAGTTTAGGCTGTAAAAAGTTAAAAATTCAAGAATACGTGAAATGACGCAAGTCAAAGAAGAGGTTGTTAAGGCTCCTGTCCCCTGCCGGCGAAGACATTCACGAGCTAATGCTAATCCTATGGGGAGGGATTTTTCTAATATCTCGTTTGCATTTCGACATTTTTAAATAATTTTTTTTGTATTGGATAGCAGAGGTCAGTCTCTACATCGCACCTTTTTTACTTTTTCGATTTTGGTCACAGATATTTTTTATAAAGGTACTTTCACTTTCAAAACCGGTTCTGAAACTGAAAGTGTTATTCTAAAAAATATCGGCAACCAAAATCGAAAAAGTAAAAAAGGTGCGATGTAGAGACGGATCTCGGATATCCAGTGCAAAAAAAAATTATTTAAAAATGTCGAAATACAAACAAGATATTAGAAAAATCCCTCCCCATAGGATTAGCATTAGCTCGTGAGTGACTTCGCTGGCAGGGACAGGAGCCTACAGTTGAGTATAACAAGCTTAGATGACATGGATCACATATCCCCAGAAAGAATAAGGAACACTTTCCTAAAATCCTTTTTGAATGGAGGCTAGAAGGTAAACGTAGGAGGGACAGACCGAGGATGACTTGAGAAGGTTCTATTCGAGAGACAGTGATAATATATAATTTTACTGATGAGATTACTCTTGACAGAGAGAGATGGAAAAGATAAATCAGAACTATTTTTATAAGATTGAAAAATTAATTTATTAATACAGTCCTCCCCACTTAATCGGGTCACGGATAATCGAATACATCGCTTATTCGAATAGAATCCTCCGGAACCGAATTTATTCCCATTGGCTCTATGTTATTTTTCCCCGCTTAAACCAAATACCTTTTACGAACGTATCCGCTTACTCGAATAACAACTGTATGACCTATGTTTGAAAATAAGCGCGGAAAGCACGTTTCAGCTGGAATTTCCTTCCACCTTTTGTCAATTTCGGTTCTTTTACGCAATAAGCAAATTTTCAGTTCTTCTTGCAGTGATTTCGGCCAGTAGCTGTATAATGGACAGGTCAAATGATTTCCCCACCTTGATCTCCCCACCATCACTTATTGCTGTTAACTAGGCTTTAATGCCGTCACTTCGAGACTCGAGATAGTAGTTGTGGTATTTTGCACTCATTCGAAAAATAACTCGATATTTACTCCTTTAAAATTCCACTTAAACCATTGTAAACGATTTTTTAAGGCAGTATAAGTAACGTAAATTAAAAGTAGCAGAGTTTTGACCCAATTCAAACGAGCTGCATTATGTGCAATGTAAACCATATAAATGCATCTAATGACATTAAATTAATACGTATTTACTTTATATTAGCATTTGTATTTATTTTAGTTTATGTTATTCTATTAACGATTTATTATGCTGTTAATTAAATATACCGTAGATGGTTATTTTGCCTTTTTATTACGCAATAAATATTACAGTTATGATTTCCCGTTTAATCAAATAGCCCGCTTAATCGAATATTATTTCTGGAACTGCCAATATTCGTTTAAGCGGGGACGACTGTAATTGCATAATAAAAAATAGATTTCAAAAATTAGTACGATTTATAACATTGTTTAGTACTAAGCAGACTATATCTATTAGGGTTGAAACTTTTAAATTTTAGCCGCAACTCGCTCTCAATACAGACTAAAAAACACTGTCATTTCATATTTTCTTACCTATATTTCTGCAAGGATTTTTTTAAAGATGTCACATATTATGACATGTTCATACGTTGTTATATCTTTTACAGCAGATATTTTTTTTTTTTTTTTTTAACGAACTGATCAAGCATTCAGCGACTTCCTAGCAGATTGCGATCCGTACTTTGAAAACTGTTGGCCTAATGTACTTTTGTATGAAAATGATATCTGACCCTCACGAATACTATTTTTTCGCAATGTCACCATCATGAGGGAATTTAAGCATATTTTCCTCTCAAATGAGTTTTGAGATAACTTGTGCACAAGCAGCTTTTCCCGAATGTGAATTAGATGTAAATTTTCAGTTTATATATATAAAAAAAATGACATATCACATATATACGTTTGATTTTCTCTCAGAAAAGATTCGAAGATGGTAAATTGGACATTTATTTTCTTTTCAGTGAAAATGATTTCTGTCAGTTATCATGCATGTATGATTTTCTCACCAGTATGGATACGAAGGTGAACATTTAGATAACTTTTCCTCGAAAATGACGTTTAACATACATCGTACACAAATGGTTTCTATCCAGAATTAGTTTGTAAATGATTTGTTAAACTGCTCCTCAATGGAAACGATTTTTGACATACATCGCACGCAAACGACATAGCTGCCAACCTTCCACTAATCTTCCGTAATATCTGGATTAATTTAAACCAGGTTAACCACTTTCGAACCGGAAAATTTATTGAATGAATTTTTATTTATTTAATTCAATGTTTCTACGTGGAACATATTTAATTTCATTTCTTAAACGTGTTAAACCAGGCTCAAATTAACGCCCGTATTACGGAAGATTAGTTTGAGGTTGGCACCTATGAAACGGTTTCTCTCCGGGGTGGGTTCGAAAGTGAACATTTAAACATCTTGATGAAAGTGACTTTTGACAGACATCGCACACAAATGGTTCAGAGTGGGTTTGAAGATGATTTTTTAAGCTGCTTCTCATTGAAAATAATTTTGATATACATCGCAAACAAATGATTTCTATTCAGAGTGGTTTCGAACGTGATATTCTAAATTGCTTCTTCTTGAAAATGACTTTTGTCCAAACCTGCCAACTGCTACGAAAAAATCGTAGTTGCTACTATTTGGACCTATAAACTACGATGCTACGAAAATCGGTCTTAAACTACGATTTTTTACAAAAAACACAAAAGCATTTTTTGTTTCTAGTTGCGATTTTTATCCCGTGCAGAATATTTTTCAGGAGTGATTCTGTTCCGAAATTTCCAAGTATTCATTTCCGAAAGTTTTAAAAAATTGGCCATTAGTCCGAAAATTCGGACATTAAAAAATGCTCATGAGAAAAAAAAAATTCTGGGCTCCAAAAAAAAACTTCTTAACATAAAACACTCTAATCGTGTTTGTGTAAATATTTATACAGGAATTCCCTTCCTTAGAAACAAGGGTGCCATTTTAAGAATTCTGGAGGGTGTTCCTTGAGGGGCAAGGTTTGAAATAGTGTGCAAAATCGCATGATTTGCGATAAACTATCGCGAATTTCGATAAATGACCGTGTAAAAAAAATCAATTTCGTCAATTGGTCGCAGAAGAAAATAAATTTCGTTAAAGGATCGTGGTAAAAACGTGAATTTTGTCAAAATATCACAGAAAGAAAACGCGAATTTCGTCAAAAGATCAGTAAAAGCACATTTCATCGAAAGATTAGTAAGAAAACTCTAATTTCATCGAAAAATCGCAGAAAGAAAACACTAATTTAGTCAAAGGATCGTGGTAAAAAACACAAAATTCGTCAAAGGATCGCGTAAAAAATGCGAATTTCGTCAAAAGTTCAGGGTAAAAAGTGCAGATTTCAACAAAGAATCGTGCTAGGAAAATGTGAATTACGATTGTGGGAAATAATTTGTGATTAACCTGAAATGATGGCGGGAAAAAAATCGCGAATTCCGTCAAAATTTACTGCACTGAGCTAAAAAATTGGAACTAGGCTCCTTTTACAAATGTAAAAAAAGAAGAAAAAACGCTGAGAAACGAAAATAAACTCTAAAAAATCGTATAAAAATTTTCATGGGAAAAAATTTACTATATTGAGCTGAAAGACGGAAACCTTATTCCTTTTACGAATGTCAAAAGATGGCTGCGGAACACGAAAAACCACCCAACCAACCTCCATATTAATTTAAATTTTGTGTGCTACGATTTATCATTTTCAAAGGTTGGAAGGTCTGCTTTTGTCACACATCGCATACAAATGGTTTCTCTCCAGACAAGATTAATTTTTAAAATCTTCCTCTTTGAAAACGCTTTTTGACATACATCGCATGCAAATGGCTTAATCCCAGTATGGATTCGAAGGTGATCTTTTAGAGTTGCTTTCAATGGAAATGATTTTTGACATACATCGCAAGCAAACGGTTTCTCCCCAGAGTGAATTTGACGATGATATTTTAAAGATCCTTTCGCTTTAAAAGCTTTTGGCACATAAAACACGCATATGGTATAGGTGCAGATTCAGGTTGTGGCTAAAATGTTTGCTTTGGCGACTAAATTTTGGGCATCTAAGTTGCCATTTTGCGTTTTTCCTCACGATCTTATGAAAATCGTGTATTTTTTCACAATCCTTTGACAAAATTCAGGTTTTTAAAGCGATACTTTTACGAAATCCGCGGTTTTTTCGCGATCCTTTGACGAAATCCGCGTTTTTTACGCAATCATTTGACTAAATTTGCGGTGTATTTTTTCGATCATTTGATAAATTTCGTGTTTTTTTTGCAATCTGTTGAATTTATCGTTTTTTCTGCAATCTTTTGGCGAAATTCGCTTTGTTTTTGCGAACTTTTGACAAAATTTGCGCTTTTCTGTTATCATTTGATAATATTCGGGTTTTTTTTTCGTGATCTTTTGACGAAATTTGCGTTTTCTTTTCGGGATTCTTTGACAAAATTCGCGTTTTTACCCCGATCCTTTTACGAAGTTGGCGATTTTTCTAAGGAGATTGGCGACATTCACGTTTTTCGGTGATCCGTTGAAGAAATTTGTGTCTTTTCGCGATTCTGAGACAAATTTGCGTGTTTGTTTTGCAATACTTTTACAAAATTTGCTGGTATTTGCGATCCTTTGACGAAATTCGTGATTTTTTTCTACTGACGATTAACAAAATTGATTTTTTTGGCGGCCATTTGTCGAAATTCGATATTTTTCCGTGATATTTCTTTATGTCCGCATTTTCGGAACCGATATGCCTTAAATTTTCGGAAAATTCCGAACAGAATCACTCCTGTAACAGTCTGTGATAAGATTTTTTTTTTCAAGATAATTTTTCTGGTGTATTCTTGAAAAACAAATGTTTGAATTTTTATGGTGCAAAATAATCTCACACATTCAATTTTTTTTATATGTTCTTGTATGACAAAATGAAAATAAGAAATCTGTTTTTTTTTGTCTAATAATCCCCGCTACCTTGATTCTTTAGCTTATAGATTTCTTTAACGTCTATCTTTCTCAAGTTTATCTTCTGACTGCACATAACTTAAGATTTATATTATATTTAATTTATATCAAAATAAAAATAATTGTACGATTAAACATATACTTTTGACAATTAGTCTGGGTTTTTTTTGTACATGTGTAGATTATTTTTCTCTTTGAATTCCTGAGTTTTTTCCCATATAAATGAGCTTTTATGAGTTTTTTTTCCACTATATGGCCACTGGATTATTTGGGTTTAGGAGCCACTGGTTCCTTAAAATTTTTGGGAATCTGCACCTACAGTATCTGGTTTCTCTCCAATATGCATTCTAAGATGTTGTTTTAAAGTAGATTTCAATGTAAATGAACTTTGACAAACATCGCACACAAATGTTTTCTCTCTAGTGTGGATTTGAAGATGAACATTTAAAAATTTTCTTGATGAAAATGGCTTTTGACATACACTGCACACAAATGATCCAGAGTGAGTTTGAAGATGATTTTTTAAACTGCTTCTCTTTGAAAATGACTTTTGACATACCTCACACACAAATGGTTTCTCTTTAGTGTGTTTTCGTAAATGATAGATTAAACTAGCTTTGTGTGAAAAAGAAGTTTGACATACATCGCACGCAAAGGGTTTCTCTCCAGAGTGGATTCGTAGATGATCTTTTAAAGCCTTTAACGATGAAAGTGACTTTTGACATACATCACACACAAATGGTTTCTCCAGTGGTTTCTCTCCAGTGTGGGTTCGAAGATGATATTTTAAAGAAGTTAAGCATGAAAATGACTTTTGACATACATTGCACACAAATGGTTTCTCTCCAGTGTGGGTTCGTAAATGATTGATTAAACTGTTTCTAAACAAAAATGAAGCTTGACATACATCGCACACAAAGGGTTTCTCTCCAGTGTGGATTCGAAGGTGATTTTTTAAAGCTTTTAACGATGAAAATGACTTTTGACATACCTCACACACAAATGGTTTCTCCAGTGGTTTCTTTCCCTTGTGGGTTTGTAAATGATTGAATAAACTGCCTCTATGCGAAAATGAAGTTTGACATGCATTACACACATACGGTTTCTCCCCAGTGTGGATTCGACGATGATTTTTTAGAGATTCTTTGAATGAAAACGACTTTTGACAAACATCGCACACATAAGGTTTTTGACCAGTGTCAATTCGAATATGATGTTCCAACTGCGAGAGTTTTGAAAATGATTTTTGACACATTTCACATACGTGTGGTCTTTCATCAGTATGCAGATGAGTTTCTTTCACACTATGAAGTTTAATATGTCTGGTTAAATCAGATTTTTTTGAGAATGATTCTTTGCACAGACAAATGTAAACTTTCTCTGTTTTTTCAATTTCGGAAAGTCCATCTAAATTAACTTGTTTTGATAAACTCACTCGACATACATCATACCCATGTATTTTTTCTTCTCTTTTCACTTGAAAGGCCGATTGATCTTCCATTTATTTATTTTTCTTCCGTTAAAAACGGCACTGAAAGGCTATCACATGTAAAAAAATATAATTAAATATATATATTATTTTTTAAATAAATATTTTTTAAAACTTGTTTAGATTCCTAGTAAATAACCAGTCTTTATCATAAATTGTGTATCTATTTGAGCTTTTCAAATAGATCAGCTTTCCACTAAAAAAAAAAAAAAAAAAAAAAAAAAAAAAAAAAAAAAAGTGGTTTTAAATAATCAAATATGTCCAGTTTCGAGACATTAGTTCATCTGGGTATAAATATTTTTGAAACAACTTTAGTTTGCTTCTAAATATAGTTCACGGATATTCAGATGCGTGTGAATGTCAAAGTACAAAAACATCAATAATTTAAAGATGCACTTTTCAAAATTGTGCTTCTTTCGCTTAAAGGATAATTTTATTTGGTAAGTTTGAGAAAAAGTAACAAATGAATATTTCTTTTACTTTTCTCTTTACTCTTCCAAAAACCTAAAAATACAGAAAAAGAAATATTTAAAAACATGAAGTGGAAAATTAAAAATTAATTTTATTATATTGACATGCTATATACATAAGAAATAAAAATGAAAATATTTTGAATATCGCTAGCTCCATTACTTTATCAATTTTGTAAAATATCATTAATGGAATCAAATGGAAATACCAACATTTATAAACATGGTAACTTCCCAATATAATTATTTAAAATAATATCAATATTAATTGTTTTTGCACATGCTGTTTCCACTGTAGTTTAAATTGTTTGTTAGAAGGCACATCTGAATTACTGTATGACAATGGATTTTCTTGCCACGATAAGCTGGACGTTCGCACAGTAAACCAACCACTGCTAACCGATCTTCAATTCCATTGTTATTTTTAATAAACTAGGGGGGGGGCTCGGCCCCCTGCTCGCTGTGCTCACAACCCCCCCCCCTCCCCCCCGCGTAATAGCTTCGAGATTCCGTTCGGTATCGTGAAGAAATCCCTATTTTCTAGCCAACCCCAGACGTAATTGTTTCGCGTTTGAATTCTGGATAGCTTCGCGATTACTCATTTTGTATACATTCAATTTTTAGATTCCACTTGTTAAAAACGCGCTCCTCCACAACTCCTGACCATTTTATTTCTTCTCCAAGCACATAATCCAGACCTGCCAACCTTTGAAAATGAGAAATCGTAGCACATAAAATTAAAACTAATCTGGAGGTTGGTTGGTTGGTTTTTCGTGTTTCACAGCCATCTTTTGACATTCGTAAAAGGAATAAGGTTTCAGTCTTTGAACTCAATATAGTAATTTTTTTCCTCTGAAAATTTTCATACAATATTTAAAGTTTCTTCTCGTTTTGCAGCATTTTTTTTTTTTTTTTTTTTTTTTTTTTTTTTACATTTGTAAAAGGAGCCTGGTTCCAATTTTTTAGCCCAGTGCAGTAAATTTTGACGAAATCCTCGAATTTTTTTTCCCGCGATCATTTCAGGATATTCACAATTCTTTTCCCACAATCGTAATTCACATTTTTCTATCACGATACTTCGTTGAAATCTGCGCTTTTTACCATGAACTTTTGACGAAATTCGCATTTTTTACCGCATTCCTTTGACGAATTTTGCATTTTTTTACCACGCAAAAATGGAATGTTTAATAATAATTCGTAAATTGAAATGTTTAATAATAAATTGTACAAATCACGCGATTTTGCACACTATTTCAAATCTTGCCCCTCAAAGATCACCCCCCCCCCCCCGTCCAGAAATTCTTAAAATGGCATCCCTGTTTCTAAGGAAGGAAATTAGTGTATAAATATTTACAGAAATACGATTCACTTGTGGTTGATATACATAGCCCAGATTTTTTTTTTCCATGAATATTTTTTAATGTCCGAATTTTCGGATTAATGACCAGTTTTTTAAAACTTTTGGAAATGAATGCTTTGAAATGTTGGAAATTTCGGAACAGAATCACTCCTGAAAAATATGCTGTGCGGGACAAAAATCGCAACTGGAAACAAAAATGCGTTTGCGTTTTTTGCAAAAAAAAATCGTAGTTTAAGACTGATTTTCGTAGCATCTTAGTTTATAGGTTCAAATCGTAGAAACTACGATTTTTTCGTAGCAGTTGGCAGGTCTGACATAATCATTAGAACTTACAGAGTTTCATAATTATAAGAATTATTAAATACAAAATCGTTAAAGAAAGGTAAAATTTATAATTTATTTGAATAATTACAAATTAAATAAAGTTATAATTAAATAAAATTATAATTAAATAGAAAATTAAAAATATTGTAAATTTAAAAAGTAACAAATTTATTAAAATTATTTTGAATTTTTTTCCTTATCTTTGTAATGAAGTCGCTAATTTGTAGTTACAGTAAATAATATCATATAAATCTCCTCTCCTCTGAAATTTTCGCTTCGTCACCTTCTTTCCACCAACATATATGAGTAAAATTATATATATAGTGTTATGAATATTGTGAATAGTTAGTGTTTGTGCTTAAAAATAATGTAAATAATTCAATTATGCTCTATTCATAAGCTAATATTAGTTTTTTGTTGCATTGAAATTTCTCAATTTGTTGATTTTCTGCAAGCAAGTGAACCCATTGGATTTCAATGCGAGTCTATGGAGATTTGGCGAATTACTGGAAATAGCGCGAAGTTGGCGTCACTTTTGGCGAGTAATTTTGGTCGCCAAATTTGGCGATAAATAGCTAAGTTGGCGATAAACTTGGCGACAGAGCCGTTTAACCTTCTATGGTAACCCCTTTTATAGCGTCAGAAAGTCCTGACCAATCAGATGCGTTTCGCGGTACCTACGCAGATTTTCATTAGTCCATTTCCAAAGCGTTACTTTTTTTTAATATATAGAAGAATTTGTTGTTAGTTTTGTTAAGGGGACGGCGGACGTTTAAATGTTTTTCTTTTTCATCATAGAAATATGAAATTGTGGGCAAATATACATTTCACCATAAGAATACCTTAACCCCTTGAGGGGCAAGAGATTGTGTTCCTGTAATGTTGAACTCACACCGGAATCTTTGAAAAATTCTATTTCAAAATAAGTAAAAGCAATTTTACGGCTTTTTTCCACCAAAGTTAGAAAAGTAAAATTTAATAAATTTTTTCTTGTGTAAAACTTAATTAATCGTAGGTGGTATATAATATATACCGGTGCCTCTCAAGGGGTTAAAAAAAAATTCCAATCTTACAATAATTTTAAGATTTTTTTAAATTTTTAAATTTTAAAACGAAATTTAAAATGCTCCGTGCGTTTTAATGTTTGACATATTTCCTTGATTTTACATTTTAATCACTTAAAAAACTATTAGAAACAAATCTATGAATCCATTTTTTAATACCTTGAATAATTATTATTATTTTTTTTCTAAATTCCATATCGATTTAAAAAAAATTGTCTTTTAATAAGTTAAAAATGAAATTTATTATCTTAATGAAGTCGAATTTTAAAATGCACGCTTCTTCGTAAGCAATATCAAGATTCTTCCTTATAGAGCATTTCAAATATCCAAAAATGTTGAAAAATCAGTTTGGATAAAAACAGATTTAAAGGGGCCAAAAAATTGTTTGTGTACAAAATTACAACACTTGTAACTTTGCGAAAAATCATCGCATCTGCATGCGGTTTTTCACAAATGAATCACTACAAATTGGAGAATAATAATACACTTAAAAAGAAATTTCAATTTTGGGGTTGATTTTTTCTCAAATAAAGATGCATGGTCCCCTAAATACAGTTTGGAATATTAATTAAAGTAGCTTAATACATCCAGGTCAGTCTCATAAATCCTAAACTTAAGTAGGCACATGCTTTAAGGTGTATACATAATAGACCGCTAGGCAGCTGCACAAACCATCACCTCATCGAGTTTATGGCTGAAATTCCAGGATTAGTTAAACCTCGATTCGCATATTAAAATGCAACTGGTCTGTCAAGTCATATCTTGGTGGAAAATACCTGTAAACCCGGTTTTAGTGGTTTACTTGAGGTTTACCGTTGTATTTCCCTGCTCCCAGTCTTCCATGTTTTCATACCTTTGGGTGCAGGAAAATACAATGATAAACCTACCGATCAACCACTAAAATCGGGTCTGCAGGTGGTTTCCACAGAGATATGACTTGGCAGACCAGTTGCATTTTTATATGCTAATTGAGTTCTGTCTAATCCAGGAATTTGAGCCGTCAGCTCAATGAGGTCTGTTCAACCGCCTCCCAGTCTATAACTGAAACCTTTCAATTTTTAGAAAAATGTTTATTCCAAACTAGCAGGTTTCGCTCGGTGTGCTAGCCAGCATCTCCAAACGAACCAGGAATAAAACAAAATATATAAGTGAATTTGAACTACTGATTTAAAATATGGACTTTTGCTGGAATGTTTTTCCGCTTTGCTGAAAAGGATAAGTATGACATTGCGCTATTATATTTCTAATGTGTTAGACAAAATTTTATCTGTTAAGAAGTAACTCTTTTAGTTAATTATTTATAGTAGGATTTGGATAAGAATGATAGAACGATACATAATAAAACAATCCCTGAAAAATTAGCTAACATTGCAAGTTTTATCGAAATCCCCTTCTCAAGTGAACCCTCCTTTTTAGAATAACTAATTTTTCATAATCGGTTACACCAGACTATAGAGTTATTAAATCACTAAACAACATAGAACATATACATTATATACTAAAACCTTCTCTGAAAACGTATCGAACAAACAGAGCTGCATTTTATGCATATAGCAGGTGAAAATATTTTAAGAAAATCGAATACATCTTCCAGAGGTAAATATAAAACTCTCGTTTTCTAAACATAAAAAATATAAAACTAAACTGAGTGGTGCAATAATCTAAAAGTGTCTTTGTAAATGAACCGTAAATGCTACACACTTCATTTTCAATACTGAACATGCCATAGTGATACCCAATAACATATATCCATTTCCTGGCAATCGGACGATATTTACGCGAGTTAGAGCAAGGACAGACGGACTTAATTCATAAACACTTTTCAACTTTGTTGGAAAAGGTTAAAAAACAGCTCTATCCTAAGCAAATAACTATTCTGGAAAATGTATGCTCCTACACTTATTCCCATTTTATGACAATAAAATCATAACAAGAACGAAAAATCATGAGTCCAGCATAGATTATGTAACACTTTTCAACACATTCATAGTGCAGTAGTAAAATTTTAAAGTGAAAGATATCTAAATAAACAACTTAGAAAACGCACAACGCATTTGAAAACCCAATTTCCGCAATTACCATGAATAGTACGAAAAATACCCATATTTTTTTGTGCAGCCCTGTATATGATCTATAGATTCACATGTATATTACATAGTATGCTAAAAGTTAGTTTGCAATTAAATGCACAGCACAGTTGAAATTTCCCATTCAGCAAATTCCGTCAATAAAAGGAAATCAATTTGAGACATTTTGTGTAGCCCTGTATAGATCAGTTCACATCACGTGAAATTTTACCGGAGAACAATGAAGAAAGCTGTAGGACACACAAACAGAAAAAGCATTGATAAAGGTAGCGATAGCTGTCCTACAGCAGCAGCAAAAACCTGTTCGTGACATCACTTTGCACAGCTCTATATGATCTATAGAATTTATATACACCAAGAAATATGCAAAAACATAGTGAAACTTTTAATACGTGTATTACAACTGAGAACGTACTTCCAGCAACTATTCTTCATAGGCAGTACTGCAGCGAAACATTTTAGTGTGCCCCTGTAAAAGGACGATAAATTATATACACACCAGTTTCTACAGTAAGCGTTTCGCAGTACACCTCAGTGATATATACAAATTTCAATATCTTTAAAATAATGCAATATCATTAAAGTACACAGCAAACGATATTTCCCCATAGACTGTCAAGTAACGGGATTCTTTTGAGTGTCTCTGTAAAGGAACCATTAACACTACACACTTCATTTTAAATACTGAACATGCCACCTTAAACACCAACAATATATATATATATCAATTTCATGGTAATTTGACTATATTTACGCCAGTTAGAGCACAGACGGACAGACAGACAAATCGAATTCATGAAAGTGTTAAAAAGTGTCTCGTTAGACTCGAAATAATGAATTCACTTTTAAATGGAATGTAGTCGATATATTAAAAACTACACCAACATTAAATTTTCCAATGGCAATGTGCTCTTTCTTTTTAAACTATAAAATGCTTTGTCATGTTGAATTTATCCAGAATGCAACTTTTCCAAAAAAAATATTCATAACTATAGGAGGCACAAAAAAAAAAAAAAAAAAAAAAAAAAAAAATTAAATTAAAAGTGCTCAGTTAAACTGATGGCATTGAGCCCACAGTCTATTCACACTAATTGTATATTATACTCTCTTCAAAGAATAATGCCTTTCGAAAAATAAATTAAGGGGGGGGGGGAATAACCACCACCTTGTTTCACATATTTATACTTTACCAATGAGACACCAAATGCCATCAGGCAAGCACCTTATCAGATTAAACCGGTATACCAAATTTGAAGCAAATCGGGTAAGAAAACCCATTTATCTAAATTAAAGTGGAATTACCCCTGTAACCCTCTTTTATACTTAACCAATGAACCCTCAAAACTAATCAGGGAAGCTCCTTATTATAATAAAACGGTATACCAAATTGGAAAAGAAAACCTATTTATCTAAATTAAGAGGGTATTACTCCCCCCCCCCGATCCCCCTTTATACTTAAACAATGACCCCTCCAAATCTAATCAGGAAAGAACTTATCAGAATTAACCAGTATACCAAAATAGACGCAAATCTGAAAATTCTGCATGGAAAACACATTTATCTAAGTTAAGGGGGGGGGATTACCCACCATAACCCCCTTTTATACTTAACCAATGAACCCCCAAAACTAATCAGGGAAGTGCCTTATCATAATAAACTGGTATATCAAATATGAAGCAAATTGGATAAGAAAACCCATTTTTCAAAATTAAGGGGGATTACTCTCGTAACCCCCCTTTTATACATAACCAATGAACCTCCAAAACTAATCAGGGAAGTGCCTTATCGTAATAAACCGGTATATCCAAATCAGATAAGAAAAACCCGTTTATCTAAATTAAGGGGGTATTACTCCCCTCCCCTCCCCCGAACTCCCTTTATACTTAAACAATGAACCTACAAATCTAATCAGGGAAGCGCCTTATCAGAATTAACCAGTATACCGAAATTGAAGCAAATCTGAAAATTCTGCATGAAAAACACATTTATCTAAGTTAAGGGGGATTACCCCCCCCCCAAAAAAAACCCCTCTTTCATACTTAACCAATGAACACCCAAAACTAATCAGGGCCTTATCATAATAAACCAGTATACCAAATTTGATGCAAATCGGATAAAAAAAACTTTTATCTAAACTAAGGGCGGATAACCCCCCGTAAATCCTTTTATGCTTAACCAATGAACCTCCAAAACTAACCAGCGAAGCGCCTTATAATAATTAAACCGGTATACTAAATTTGAAGCAAATCGGATAAGAAAAACCATTTATCTAAATTAAGGGGGTATTACCTCTCTCCCCCCCCACCCCCCCGATCCTCCTTTATACTTAAACAGTGAACCTCCAAATCTAATCAGGGAAGCGCCCTATCAGAATTAAGCAGCTATGTAAGATACAAACGTTGGACAGCACCCAAATAGTCATTTACCACAGAGGCAAACCATTTCCAGCCTTTTCTGTTACATAGATGATCGCAAAAATTATTTTATTATTAAATTTATTATTAGCCCCTGAATTGTACTACCGATAAATCTTCACCGAGAAATATGAAATGAAACATGTTCTTTACATCTTAGAAATTCAAGAACACTTCGCCAATAATGTTGGTAGATATTCGACAAACCGTGTACAATCGAAAGCATCCAGTCCCTGTACCTTAACTTTTGGAGGCCAGTGTATAAAGGATTTATTCACATATTTAAAGGGACTGTTTACCTTTTCAACAATTTTGTTTATTTTTAAAAATATGGTTCAAATGGTGAACTCACTGCATTTCAATGTTCAAATAAAAGTGAATTTTGAAAAAAAAAAAAAAAAAACAATTTAAGTGCATATTTTATTAAATTTTTAAAATTTTTAAAACATTGCATTTTTTAAAATCCTTACTACTTTTTTAAATATTGATATTTTTTCCCAATGCTGTTTTTTTAAGATTTTCAAATATGTATTACACAAGACTGAGTATGGATTTTTAGATACACCTAATATTTTATTTAATATAATTTTTTTCCTGATATATATATAATGTAGTAAAATGATAAATCTAATACATCCTCATATACTTTTATTTTTAAAAAAATCACAAAAATCCTGAAGCAGGGGTCGATACAGATTTTTTTTCTTGGGACCCATTTTGTGAAAAATAAAAGTTATTTTTCTGAAATTTATTATTCTTTTGAGAAAAATAACATTTTGTCACGAAAGATGAAATACAGTTTCTCAAATTCGAACCGAACTTTTTTTAATAACTTCATAAAATCCTTCAGCAAAAGTTTCCCTTTCTGGTGCTTAATTATTAAATGTATATGTTTAGTTATTAAGCACTTTAATAAAAATAATCAACGAAAAGTATGTTTTTATGGAATGGAATTTTGTGAATGGGCCTGTGTTATTGAACCATGAGTTCAGTCATATGATTAAGAATTACATATTAAAATACATACAGGATGAAAAAACAAAAACATTCTGCAATTTTGCCCCTACATCTAAGATAAATGTTTCTTTGTTTACATCTGTAAAGATATGCAGATTTTAGACGTTTGTGGATTTCAGAGAGTGTACTGTACTGTATTTTTGAAGCAATTTTTAAATATTATACAATTCTTTTTCTATTGTATATTTTTGGCGTTCGGCTCTGATGACACAAAATGTTTCGGGCTCGGATTTTAAATCGTCTTGTTCAGTTGGTTGGTTGTGTTTATGATAGGCAATTACCAACATGAGGGATATAGGCCCTAAGCGGGTTGGGGGGGTGGGGGGGGGGAGTGTCCTCCGGAAAACTCCGAACGATAAAGTGGACAGGCACGATTGAGTTCGAACCCATAATCTCCCATCTACCAGCTTCGAGAGCAGAACCTCTCAGCCACTCGTCGTGTTTGAGCTCCGAAAAAAGAGCCTGAATTCATCTCGTCTGGGTGTACATGTACAATAGAGTCACAAACATTCATGCCTAGAGTATATGCTATACAGAACATCTTAAAAAACACAAAGTATATGGATCTACCTCCATATACTCTCAACTACACCACTGAGTATATTAGGAGTAAATTTGAATTAGTTCGTGCAAGTGTTAAAATTTCCTAAAGAGTAGTAGAAAAAGAGGCACAAGGAAAATCTGTTTCCTCTTTTCTAAATTTTGAAATTTTAAACAAATATTCTTTCCATTTGATGATAATTTTTTTTTTTTTAAAGCAGAATTTATTTCAAATACATTATTTAAAATAATTAAACTCTAAAAGAAAAATCGTTCAGAATGAAAGTCTTCTCATCATATATATTATAATGCAGTAAGATCTAAAAGTTCCGCCCGAATGTTTTCAAAAACTACCCGGTGGATTTTTTTGCAAATAGTGTCATTCGATATTCACGTGATGGTTTATGAGTAAAATATACAGGGATAACTATGATTTTTGGTAATAAATTTCGTATTTTATTGATATTTTGAAGGAAAGGGTTGCCACTGATTATATTTTGGCGAAAAGTTTGTTGATTAGACAATTGAAATGGCTATATTCGTTACAAAATAATACAAATATCTCGCAAATAAATGGAAAAAAATACTGATATTTAATTAAAAAAGACAAAAAAAAAAAGTTTTAACGAGACACAATATTATAAAACGAAAATATTTAATTTAAACATGAAATAAACATTTTTAATGCTTGAAATATAATTTATTGTGAAATTGATACAATATTTGGCGAATTATCGCCTGCGTTACGTTAAAAAAATGAATCTGAAAAATTGATTAGACTAATTTTGAATTACATTTTTTTTTATTTTTAGTTCTTTTCTTTTTAATTTTATCTAACTCCACATCATGTGATTTACAGTATAAACAAACAGATGTAACTGTAAAAGTTACTAAAATTGTGAATTATATATTATTTCATTCTTTACGATTTCTAATTTGCGTTTGTCGCCAAACAATGTTTAGACATTTTTTTAAAGCCAAAAATGCATTAGCTTGAGGATTTTCGCAATAATAGTGTTTTTCTAAATTGACCAAGATCATTTTTGGCATTTTTGGAGTACATTTATATATTCAATTATAAGTTATATAGATATCAGTTAATATTTTAAAAATGGAATCAAATGTCTAAATTTTAGTGTGAATTTCTGCCACACATACATATTGTAAAATAATTTCATACTTTAAAAAAAAAAAAAAAAAAAAAAAATTCGCCGTAATTACGGAAGCATGTGATTTTTATACATTCCAACTCAGATCAATGAATATTATCCCTTATTTTCGTTTCTTTTTTTTCTTTTTTTTAGAAAATATTATTGTTTATTTTTTTGATAACGCCAGTTTTACATATAGGAAAATTCGGTACTGCTTGGTTATCCCGTCGACCAAAAATCTATCGCCAAACTATAAGATTAAATGCCAATAATGGTTGATCGTAAATGTCACAATCATTTGACTTTAAGAAAGTTACGTCATCAAGTGATTTTTATTTCGACGTTTTATTTGTATTTTTATTAATGTTATACCAATTTATTTCTTCTTTCATTATTTAAAATAAACATTACGTCAATTTGTACAACTTGGCGAGTGGGTTGGTGATTTGGCGAAATTGGACGACGGGATAACTAAGTAGTATGGAAAATTCACAATTTCAAAATTTAGGAACTGAAAATTATTCTTAAGGAAATTTATGTGTTATTACTATAAAAAAATTCAACATTTTGAAATAAGAATTGCTTGCTGAAAAAAAAAATTACAAATCTTTTTATATTTGTTATTTCTTCATATTTTCCCCTCTGTTAGGTAATATTTTAAAAGATATTGGACTAATCTTAGATACGTAAAAGCTCACAAATTAACGTCTGAATTTCAATTCTATATTATTATTATTATTATTATTTATTAACTGTTATTATTTTGATTATTATTGATTATTTTATAATCTCCGATAATCAAGTCACCGCCAAATGCGATATTTACTATATTATTGGAAGTTTTGTTGGCACAGATGTCATAAACGCTCCATGGTACCTAATGGGCTCCAAAATGGCGTTATTTTGCCTGACATGGTAACCCGACTATTGTTTATTTATTAATAAATTGTTTATTTACTTTTATTTTCTTTTTTACAATTATATAAATTGTTTTGTTCTATAGTTATTAATTATACTTTTTTTATTTATTGTTTTTTCCTTTTAAAATAATAGAAAATAATTTAAAACATAAATATGTAACTGGTATTCGAAAACGATGCTTTCGCCAAATTGGCGTGAAAAAGAAGCGCGCCAAACCCGGTATGTATATGATATCTGTGCCTAACAGTTACATTATTGTGATTACTTAGTATCAGACAACAGATTGAAGAGTATTTGGTATATTTTTATTATATGGGCTTTGGCGAGATAGAGAAAATGGTTTTAGCGAGTGAAGGGATTTTTTTGTATATTTACTGGCAACCTATTAACTTTTCATATACATGTAAGCATTATTTTCAATATTTATGATATTTATTTAATATAAAGAAGAGCTATTTATCTGCATTTAAATTTGAACAGAAATAATTTTTGGTACTACTTGATTTTGCCGTCGACCTAAAAAGTATCGCCAAACTATAAAATTAAATGCCAAAAATGGGTGATCGTAAATGTCAAACTTACTTGACCTTAAACACTTTACACGTGTTTGTTACGTCATCAAATGATTTTTAATTCGACGTTTTATTCTTATTAATGTTTTACTAATTTATCTTTTCTTTCGTTATTTAAAATAAAAATTATATCCTTTCCATAATTTGGCTAATAATTTGGCGAAATTGGTCGACGGGATAATTAAGTAGTACCTAATTTGTTTATAATAATAATAATAATATGTAAATAAAATGTTTTATATACATGTGTGTGTGTATGTGTGTCTTACAAGAGAAACTGGCAGCAGTAATTGTAAAAATGGATATACTTGTGAGTTGCATTCTATTCGTTTATTACCTTGGTCGCCAAACAATGTTTTGCGATTTTAAGCCAAAAAGGCAGAAGAGTGACATAGGCCCGAACAACGCTCACAATAATAGTGTTTTTTAAGTATATGAGCACATTTCGAAGTAAAGTTTTATATCCAAATGTAAATTATATAAAAAGCAGTTAACATTATGATTGTTAAGTAAAATATTTAAATTTTAGGCTAAATGTGTGCCCCCCCCCCCAACCGCCTCTCGCACATATGATTAAATCATTTAATTTCAGACACTTAAAATATTTTTCAATATGCTTTACGGTAAAAACACGTCGGTTTGTTGTCCTATTGTCCTATTCGTTTGCTGTCCTATGTTTTTGATTCTATTTAATCTGCTGTTAATCGACAGATTGAAAACAGCAGCAGACTTGCCAGAAGAGGACGTTTATTAAAAAAATTAATGCAACATGTAATGAGATTGAATTTAAGCTACCAGAATCTCATGTAGCGCAAGTTGAGAGGCCGCGAGTTCAACAACAAACAAATGAAAATGAACGGTCCGAATGTTTTTAAAGTTCAATAATCAATCTCTGCAATCATTGTAATGCTCTCTAATTTAATAGTGTTATGACTGGAGAAAGTTTAATTCCTGTTGTCATAAACTGTATCATTTCAGTACCAAACTCTACTTTAAATGATCAACTAAAAGGGTTGTTTCTTAATTGCCCAAATTTTGTCCAAGGCATAAGAGTGTATAATATCCCAATGGCATTCGTATTGCTTTCAACAATGCAGAAGGACATTCCAGGTGATGGTCTTTACTGCTTTAAAATAGAAGGTTAAATTCACAATTTCGTTTGATTCAAAGGAATCTTCATTTTTGGAACCCTTTTTCCATTTAGTTTAGTTCACGTCTATACATTCCAGTTAAGACCCTGGGGCCCCAATGGTCCCGTAGGGCACGGTCCAGGGTCCTTGAACTTTTTGTGCGCCATGCATATTGCACTAATTTCCTCACCTTTCAGTGCATAATTTTAAAGTTGAGTCTTGGACTCTTCTTCTAGGACGAACACACTCATATTTTTATTGGGGCCTTTGAGCCTTTTTTAAAAGCATTTACTCATTTTTTACGCATTTAATTAAAATATTATTCTAACGAAAAATTAACACCCTATGCTTAATTTTGACTATCTATAGATCTAAAGCATTATGTACTGAGACATTTTAACATGTTTCCATGTTAGGGCCCTGCTTTTAACTATCAGTTGGTGGCTCTCTATTATAGCCACCTTAAAAATGCCCCGATTCCCAAGCTTTTTTTTTTTTCTAACTTCTTAGGTCCTACAACTACTACATGAACGACAAAAAATTTTAAGTCTTCATCTACCACCAATTTTGAATATTAATCGCCTTCTTGGGCCCCTGGTGCAGCTTCTTCAAAAATGAACCGAATTGGTTGCAACTTTCTTTAACATAGTTTTAGCGTCTTCTGATTACTTTAAAACTTACTCAAAAGTACCTTTTTACCAAACTACATGCGGGGCCCCTTGATGATTTTTCAGTATAAATTGTCAATAAATTGCCCCTCTTAATCTTCATTTTTTCCATTTAGTTATTCTCCCGTTTCTATATTCCAGTTAAAATCTTGGGGCAGCCCAGAGTCCCGTTTGGCCCGATCCGGGGCCTCTTGAACTTTTTGCGTGCCATGTATTTTTCACCCCCTAATTTTATCACCTTCTCATTGCATAATGTTAAAATGGAATCTCGAACTCTTCTACCTAGACCAACACCCGCATATATTTATTGGGCCCCTAGGGCCCTTTTTAAGCATTTACCCAATTTTTTGCGCATTTCTTTAAAATACTATTCTAATTTTATGTCTTTCTTTATACCTCAGCTACCACATTTTTCGAACATTAATATCCTTTTTCAGCATCAACTTACGTCTACTCATCACAGCCGTAAATTAAAAGTCGCGTTACTTTAAAGGTAACTTTAGGTAAGGGATTTCATCCGTTTATTAAATATCCTGTTAATGTTAAGAGTAATTCGTGGAATTTACTAGGGGTGATGGCATCTTTCACCGCTTGGGGATGCATTCTTCACTCGGGTTCTAAGGAGCCAATTTCGACGGGATTTGGTTCATTCAACTTAAATTACAATTCAGCTACTTTCTGTATTATGAAATTTTATCCTTAGACTTCAGTTGCCAACATTTTCTAACATTAATGATTGATGGTGCATTCTTTTTTTTTTTTTTTTTGATTCTATCGGCTTGATTACTATGAGATTTCGCTCACTCAACTTGGTTTTCGATTGTCTCCGGCACGTGCGGAGCACTTCCGGTAAATGCTGCCATATGTAGCGGGGACTCAGGTTACAGGTTCGTTCGGAAAGAAGTTTGTTTGGAACACACTAGATGCTGCAGAAGGCAATGCAGACTCCAAAATTAGGTTCATTTAAAAGTATTTCAAAAGATATAAAATCATAACTTGAGTTTTGTTTAAGGTTATTATTTACAAATTCCGGGCAACGCCGGGCGGGTCTGCTAGTTTACTATAAATGCACATAATGTCCACAAAAACTTTCTTCTCCTATTTCTCCCCCTCCCCTCCGCCACCCAAATAAATAAATAGATAATACATACAGTAGACATAAGACATCCTCAAATCTGCAAACGTCTAAAATCCACACATCACCGCAGATGTAAACAATGAAACTTTCAGTTCAGGTGTAGGGGGACAAAATTACAGAATTTTTTAGTTTTATATCATTCCATATGTGTTTTAATATGCAATTCTCAATAACATGGCTGAACTCATGGCTTTTCATGAAGGCAGTATAAATCTTTTTCTGAAAAAAAAAAAAAATTAAGATATGCTGATATCACTGGCCCGGGCGCAGAATCGGCGCAACGCTGCGACGCGCGTCGCAGACTCTTGAGAAGGTCTGCAGACTATTTTTCAACTGTTAAAATTTAGAAAAAAAAGTTTGTTAGAAATTTGCCATGTGCCAAAATAATACGATCCACGCTACATGCGATTGACGAAGCTCCGATTCCCTTTAAAATATAAATAATTCACGGAGAAAACTCGAGACACGCGATCGTGAAACGCCCATTATTAAATGAGTCAATCCTCGTAGGGGTGATTTTTTTAGAAAAAAAAAAAATAGGTCATTAGTCCGAAAATTCGGACGTAGATATCACGAATTTCGACAAATGCTCACCGAAAAAACAATTTCGTCAATCGTTTGCAGTTAAAATAGCCAATTTCGTCAAAGGATCGCGAAAAAAAACGTGAATTTAGTCTAAAGATCGCGAAGAAAAAACGAAATTTCGTCAAAAGACTGCGGAAAAATAGCAACTTTCGTCAAAGGCTGGCGGAAAAATGCGGCTTCCGTCAAATGATTGCGGAAAAAAAACACGAACTTCGTGAAAGGGCTGCGGAAAAATAGCAACTTTCGTCAAAGGATTGCAGAAAAACGCAAATTTCATCAAAGGATCGCGGAAAAACACAAATTTCGTCAAAGGATCGCGAAAAGAACGCGGATTTTATCAAAGGATCGCTAAATAAAGAGATTTTCGTCAAAAGATCGTGGAAAATAGGCGAATTTCGTCAAAAG
Organism: Maratus speciosus; assembly: GCA_963932465.1. Classification (NCBI taxonomy): domain Eukaryota; kingdom Metazoa; phylum Arthropoda; class Arachnida; order Araneae; family Salticidae; genus Maratus; species Maratus speciosus. The sequence goes on along the minus strand of OZ010798.1, from coordinate 244,428,290 downwards.
ATGGCAAACATTTCGTCACAGGATCGAAAAAAAAAGCGATTTTCGTGAAAGGGCTGCGAAAAAATAGCAACTTTCCACAAAGGATGGCGAGAAAACGCGAGTTTCGTCAAATGATCGGGAAAAAACATCAACTTTGACAAATGATTGCGGAAGAAACGCGAATTTCGAGCAAAGATCGCTAAAAACGCGGATTTCGCCAAAAGATCGCGAAAAAACACGTATATCTTCAAAAGATCGCGGAGAAAACGCGAATTATTTTTAAAGGATCGGCGGAAAAAAAGGCGAATTTCGACAAAAGATCGCGAAAAAAAACGCGAACATCGTCGAAAGATCGCAAAAAAACGGACATCATCGAAAGATCGCGAAAAAAATGCAAATATCGTCGAAAGATCGCGAAAAACGCGAACATCGTCGAAAGATCGCGAAAAAAGTGAACATCGTCGAAAGATATCGAAAAAATGCGAACATCGTCGAAAGATATCGAAAAAACAGCGAATATCGTCAAAAGATCGCGAAAAAACGCGAACATCGTTGAAAGATCGCGAAAAAAACGCGAACATCGTCAAAAGATCGCGATTAAAAAAAAAGGCGGACATCGTCGAAAGGTCGCGAAAAAAACGCGAACATCGTCGAAAGATCACGAAAAAACGCGCATTTCGTTAAAGGATCGAAGAAAAAGGGTGAATTCCGTCAAAGAATCGCGGAAAAATTTGCTGCAACATTGATTTTTTAACGAGATTTTTTTACAGCTGAGTGGCAGGTTAAATATTAGTTAGCCATGTTTTGAGTGAAAGCATGTTAAATTTTGAATTGCACTACTAGCTAAGATTGCTAAATAAAACATTGCATTAGAATTACTTATAGTATTTGCATAAATTACAAAATTTGATTTATTAAGAATTTCAATCTGCTCCAATATCAGCTTTTATTGATAAAAAATTAGATTTTTGCTAATACAAAAACGGATTTTACTGCTACAAAATTAGGTTTTTGCTGCTTCAAAGTGGCTTTAGTGCACTTTCATCCCTGTATTATCACATCTATATATATTTCATTCTATATATAATTTTTGATATTATCACGTATCAATCTTTTCAAAAATTTTAGAAATTGGTGTTTATATGTTATTTTTACTGTTATTCTGTTTTCTAACTGCACAGAAATTTTGACAAATTTTATGAAAGATTTTTCAGATAGTGGTGTTAAAAATTTTTAGGTCAAAGGTAAATTATTTAAAAAAGTACACTTTCCTTTTATGTTAATCACAAATACTGAGGGGGGGGGGGGATTGGAAAGAGGGTGTTTGTCCTTAAGTTCTGCAGACTGTTTTTAAAGTTTCTACTTGTGTTGCAGACTGCAGGAAAAAATTCTGCTGCTGGGATCACTGGTAATTAAAATCTTTTTACCCGATATATTTATGTATTAAACAATGCTTTTGTGGTTAATAAGTTTGGCTAAACCTGAAATAAAATTTCCTTACTTTATGATTTTGATGTGAATTAATAAGGCACTTTTATGAGGAAAGTTTCATTGAATAATTCACGGAAAATGTATCTCATCTTTATTATGCATATTTAATTATAAATTACTAATTATTTAGTTGACCTTTACTTTAAATAATTTCATCATTAAAGAAATTATTTTACTTTTTATTACTTTAGTTTATTGTTTTACTTAATTATTTCAATATATTACTATATAGCAAGCATTCATTATAATTTTGATTGCATTATTACATTCAAATTACTGTTTAAAAAATGTAAACAAAGTAATGTCCAGAAATCTACAAAATTCTAAAATTTGCACAACCTTTTGTTCCAAGCTGAGCAGATTTGAGGGAATCTACTGTACTGATTTTCCCTGGATTTTATTCTGCTTACATCTGCAATGCAATAGTTAAATAACACAAGTAAGTCTAAATAATTTATATGTAATATTTACATAGTACAGGTGTCTAGGATTGCCCAAAGTAAGGCACGTGAAGAAGTTCTAGGATAGTACTCGACAAACTTGTCAAAACTAACAAACATCAGAACTCAGGTAAGTGTAGAAGTGATTCATCTCGTTGGCTTTAAAAAAAAACATAAAACATATACTACTAGAAGTTGAAGGTGATTTACACTCCTTCAGCAAATTAAGACCAAAAAATTAAAATATATGCTAACAAATGTATCTTAAAAAACTTGCTACTTGTGAAGTTCAGGTACACTAAATATAAAATAAAAGTTATGTTATGTGTGTTATTATGTGTATCAGGTACACTAAATATAAAATAAAAGTTATGTATCTGATAATTGCATTCTTTGTTGTTATTTTTCTATTCATGAATCTTACCATCAACAGTAGACAAAATTAAAAAAATTGCTTCTGTGCACATAGTAAAATAATCATAGTAAGACTACAATATCACATTTTGAACTAACCGAAAATATGTTTCATCATGACAAAATCATAAATAAATAAAAAAAATAATAAGGAAAATTTATGTATATGACAGTAGTGACAAGTAATAAACATATCCTTATCTATCTTTTTTGCAGCTTGTAACTGCTTCTGAAGTGCGAATAATTAAACCATGTGATTTTCTCAGCAATCAAGATGGCTGCATCTACAAAATGTAACTGTTCTTGAAACTTTATCTGACCTCTTCATGGCCACACAGGCACGTAACCAGATGAGGTGGGCTGAGCCCCCCTAGCATCCTCTCAAGCCCTCCCTAACCATTTTACTATTTTTTTTTCTTTTTTAACAATATGTATATACATATTTCAACTAATCTGAAAAAAAAAATTATTTGCAAGAAAAACATTTTGATCTTTAAATTGCCTTGAATCGAATATGCAATTTTTTTTTCTTTTCAGAAGCATATTAGTTTTGTTATACTATCTTGCGGTAAAATTCTGGAAATGCAAACTAAATACGAACATTTCCTTCTCCTGAAAAAATCGACCCCAGGTCATTACCAATTACACCACCACATGTTTTGGTATATACAGTCGACGCTCGTTTTTACGAACTCGTAGGGAACACTAAAATAGTTCGTAAAATAGAAAACACCAAAAATGATATGAATACGTACATTATTTTTGTCTATTTTTATCAAACTGCCCCCTCTTCACAAATGAAGCAGTATTTCAAGATTATTTATTATTTAATAAATTTATACGTGTATTTTTAAATATACAAGAAATAAATGCAAATTTATGCACAAAAAATAATTTCAGTACATAGAAACATACGTTATTATGCCTTAAAAACATTACTTATGAAAATACAGACTGGATTAGTACTTAATAGGTGAAAATACATAGATGAAAATATAAATAAAAAATTAGGAATGGAAATAATCACTTACCTTTTTTTAAAAATCACATTTTGGTTGTTGTTGTATGTTGTTGTATTTATGTCGGCCAATTATCTGCACGTGGGATATAGGCCCTAAAGGAGGAGTGCCTTCCGTGGAGGTCTTTCTAAGGGAACCTAACCCGTATTAACGCTTGGAGAACCAAGGTTCGAAGAAAACCACGAAAACTCCGAACGATTAGGCCGACGGGCGCGATTGGGATCGAATCCAGCACCTCCCGTCTACCAGCTTCGAGAGCAGAACCTCTCGGCCACTGGTTGGCCAATCACATTTTGGAAAATATATATTTCCATTTTATCTATGCTTGAAAACCTTTCACAATTATTGCTCCCTTCAAAAAAGTGCCTTAGTCTTTACAACCACTACTTGAAATTGTTGCTATGCCCCCTCCCTCCGAAAGAGATTGGGGAAAACAGCACGTTCCTGGAATGCATCTGATGTCTCATTGTACTTGTTGAGAGTTTAATTGACGTGACACTGCGTTCCGATATTTAAAAAAAAAAAAAATTGCAGAAGTATCAAAACTGAGTTCGCAAAAAAGAGATTTTCATAATCCGTAGTTCGTAAATGGGAGCGAAAAATTACATTGTTTCTATGGGAGTGTATTCGGGACCACTCTATAGTTCGTAAAATCGCAAGTATTCGTGAAAAAGAGGTTCGTAAAAACGAGCGTCTACTGTAGTAACTAATCTTTTGAATCTTCTTAAGTGACATTTCAAAAGGGCGAGTGAACGGAAATCGACATGCGCTATTCGAGCTTGTCGGTAATTAATGAAGCACTAAAAATATACTCATTTAATAGTTTGCATCTTGACCATATGTGTTTAGTTGCCAATAGATTTAGTTAACTGTAAATTATTGCTTATAAAGGGGTACACTTGTAGAAAGAAATTACAAAGATATAAGACTGTCAATTTGTACAAACGGAATAAGAAAAAACATTAAATAGACAGCATGAATTATTTCATGCCATGGATGTTGGTAGAGCATTTGTGGCTAGGGGTATGTTAGGAAACCGGAGGAGTCTCATTCCTATTTGGTTTTTGAACTTATATTTTTTTTCTTTTGTTCATGACTTTAAAATGTTTTTTTTTTGTTGTTTTTTTTTTTCAATTTGTCTGATGACAATTAAACATTAAGCAAAACAGTATGAATAAGGTAAAATTTATTATAAGGTTTTTCACGAAAAATCTCTTCCTTTAAACAGTGGATAATGTATTTAAATTTCCTTTGAAGTTTAAATCCACTAATTTCTGACACAATTGCTTTATGGATAGAGATATAAAATTTACAGATTTGGTTATTCATGCTCAAAGAATTCAATTGTGTTTTTAGAAAGTTGTTTTCAAATCTAAACCAGATAGAGCTACTTTCTGACGTATTCACGAAAAACACTTAGTGCTGCTTACCTGATAACAGTAAACAATCTATCAGAAAATAATGTCATATTTGATGCTTTAGGCTGGTTTTCATGACATGACAATGACATAATGGTAGTAGTCATCCAAACATTATCCAATATGAACATTACATTTATAATATATTTTTTTTAAACTATTATTAAATGTTTGTTTATGTATGTTTTGAAAATAAGTAATTAATATATTTTTATAATTAGCTGAGCAGTCCGACTCTGGCTGGGCCCATCAAAAAATAGCACAAAACGCTAAAGTTTTAAAAATCACTGCACGAATTAGCAATAAACTTTATTGAATAAATTTAAAAAATCAAAAAATCCGACATTTTAAAAGTATACATATACTATTTTGTGTTAATCAATACAAAAACAAAACAAAGAAGAAATATGTAAAAATTAAATTTAAAAAATCAAAAAACCCGACTGCGTAAAAGGTGAACTGATTTATTATTTCTCATCAATGTGAAACTATTTTTTATATTACTTACCTATTTTTTTAATTTACTTGTATTGATGACTTTTAAGTTGTGTTTAATTGTTAGTTCCTATCTATAAACACTGTTTTGATGAGGCCTATAAATGTCTATGATGGTTAGAGTTGCAGTAAAGCTAGAGATCCTACCTACACAACTCCCAGGTTGTATAATATTTAAACGGAGCATCTGACTGTAAAACAGTCAATGAAACACCATCTTCATTTTGAAAGACCTATCCAATGATAGGCCACTCAATAGAGTATGTAAAAATATTTTTTGTCTCTACCGCCATTTTGTATTTTATGGCCACCATTTTGAATTTATAAAAACAAAACCCAACCTATAACCATCGGACGGTTAAGATGAATCGATAGAGACTGCATTCATTAAAATCCATCCAGCTGTTGGGATGTTTCGAGGGTACCCAGATACGCGTGAAACACATAACCCTTCTTGGCAGTCGGGTAAAAAAGAATAGAATTTGAAATATTGGGTTAGAAGATTGAAACCGGATAATTTTCATTAATGTTGAAAAATCGCAACAAATCACGAAAAAACTTCGCATAAAAAATCGCTAAAATTTCAATAATCACAGAGGACAACCTTTACTTTATTGGGCTAAAGTCGAAAACAGTCTTTCTTTTACGAATGTCAAAAAATCACCACAAAACATGAAAATCTCCAAAAATCGCGAAACATTCTAAAATTGCTGTACGGATTCTGAATAAACTTTATTGAAAAGAGAACATAATTTACTATATTGGGCTAAAAGATTAAAACCGGATTCTTTTTACTAATGTGGAAAAGTCACCACAAATTTAAAAAAAACAAAAAAACACTAAAAATTGCACAAAAAATCAAAAAAATTTCAAAAATAGCAGGACGACAATATTTAGCCCAATGAGCTAAAACACTGTAACCGGAAATATTTTCCGAATGTCGAAAAATTGGCACAAACGCAAAAAAAATGCTAAAAGTCTCATTAAAAATCACGTAAGACAAAATGTACTATATTAGGCTAAATGTTTGAAATTGAAACCGAATTCCTTTTAGGAAAGTCAAAAAATATCCTTAAGAAGGCAAAAGAATTTGTTTTAATAAATATTGCATTGAAAATTGCAAAAACTTCAAAAATCGTGCAGCAGAAATTTTACTATATTAGGACTAAAAATTTGAAATTGAACTTTTATTTTCAAGCTTATTATTTTGCCCTTAAATCTCAATATTTCAAAATCAAAATTTTACTAGAACAGCAATTAAAAAGTTGGTTTACGGAATCCATAATAAGTTTACTTAATAAGCCGTGCAATGTTAAAACTATAGGAATTATTTTATTTTCAAACTGGTCCCCCTCCCCCCTCCCATTCTAAATTTCATAATTTCTTATCCAAATTTTTACTTGATTATTAGTTAAAAGGCTGGTGGATATTGTATTAAAATTTCAGAGCAATTACCAGAAATGTCGTTTTAAAACTGAATGTAAACTCAAAAAGGGGGTATGTTTTTTGTATTTTGTTTTTCGAAGCTGATGCAGTGTTTTAAAGTATGATAAAAAACCAAAATTGCCGAAGGGACTTTCGGAAAAGAAGTTTTTTGGAAAGGTTAATATCATTTTTTAAAATGGATTGAACCATTCGTAAGAAAAATGAATGCTAAATAATCGTTTTTTCTTTTTCATATTTTGATCCAAAACGTAGATGCAGATTTTTAAAAACATTGCAAAAAGATAAATAAATACCAAAACACTATCCTAAAATGAATGTTTTGAAAGGGTTTATATTCATATTTTTTAAAACATATTGCACTGTCAAAGTGAAGACGGCACCAGCTTTAAACGAGTATTTTTTATTTTCTGGTATTTCGAACAATTAAATTTATGTTACAGGGGGAGGGGGGGCACAAAAAAAACGACCTTTCTAAAGACTTTTTTAAAGGGTTACGAGTAATATTAATATTTTTTAAATGGATTGAACCATTAGAATGATAAGAGTGTGATAATACCACATATATGTGGTATTATCACACTCTTATCATTCTAAGCATATAAAACATATATATATATGTTTTTTTCTTTTACGTATCTCTATTCGTCTAGCCCAGGTACAGAAAAAGTATGATTAATCCATTCTTTTCAATTTTAAAAACTGCAGAACGGGACTTCTGATACTGCACTGTGACTTTTCACGTCATTTTGTGATGTTTATTATAGTTTTTAAATAACATATATGGGCAAATTAACACAAAATGAAAAATCTAAACCTCAGGTGCATCAGAACTATTTTGGATTATTCTCACCTACTTTTTCAGACCTCTACGTGTGGTAGATATTACTAGCCATCCCAGGCACACAAACATTTTTTTTATTAATATAGATAACTTCTGAAAGGATTGGACTAAGTGACGTCTGTAAAGTACAACCCATATCATTGCTCTATGCTTTTTTTTTTCTTCATCCTATTTTTGTTAAGTTATTTTAACACCAGTTAATAATTTCTACTTATTATACCAACTGTGAATGTAATCAGAAATATCTTTGCATACTACATTTTGCAAAACATGCTCAATAAAGTAATATAAAATCATGTAACCAGGGTGAAATGCTTGATTTTTTTTCTGTATTAAAATTTTAATGAAATATTTTTTTCCTATTTGGTGCCGTATGCAATCTATGTTTTGCATTATATGCAGTAAAAAACGCTCACGGGATGAGAAAAAAATTATATTTTAGATAGGTTTTCGTCTCAGCAGGTACAGTCGTGGAAAAAAAAAAGTAAACACCCCCTACTAACTCCTCAACAAATTATCGTAGAAGAAAGTGACTGGTACCGAACGATTGGAAATAAAGTCTACTTTTAAATGATGTATATAAAATTTGCTTAGGGGGCCACCTACATATTAAAACGAACCATAACTTTGTTTTTTTCAATAGCAGTACCCAATTCTGACAGCATAAATGAACTCTACACCCATCAATTAGCCTAAATACGAATTTTTATGCAATTCGTACCATAAGTTTCCGAGAAATTAATTATTTTAAAACGAGCGTATTTTAAGGGCTGTATCCAAATTGAAGTTCCGTACTGGATTGTTAACTGAGAGAGCTGCTTCCTTGATCAAGGCATCTTAAGCGCCACTCAAGGAGTCAATGAAGCGTGTTAGATTACAGTACGGCAGAATAAATTTCAAAATGTCTACTCACTTCCATCATAGACGGCCCCTTAAACCATCATTTTGCCGTTTTTTAAGCATAATTTGAAAACTACTTGGAAGAAAAATGTGAAATTTTTGAATTTCCATAAAGCAGGACTTAATAAATCTAAATCCATCAAAAAAATTGTAGGTTGCAATTCATAATTTTTTCGAATATTAATTTCATAATTCATAATTTATATCATAAAATTATAAAAATTGCAAATTCAGCTTATTTATGTTTGGGTATATTAGTATTATTACCACAAAAAAAAATTAGCACATTAGGAACATAATTTCGGGAGATATAAATAAAAATATGAAAATATAATTTAACATTAGAAGCACTCAATTTTGAATGTTTATAATTCAAAAACTTATCATTCAAATGACTTGAAATTTGGTGTCTAGGCATAGTTTGAACCGAAGATTTGAAATATCTCGTTAAAATTGGGTATTGCCATTGAAAAAAATGAAGTTTGGATTCGTTTTAATATGTAGATGACCACCTAAGAAAATTTTATATACATCATTTAAAAGTAGACTTTATTTTCAATCGTTCGGTACCAGTCACTTTCTTCTATGATGATTTGTTGAGGAGTTAGTAGGGGGTGTTTACTTTTTTTTTTTCCACGACTGTACACCGCTCTTAATTTGTATTCTTTTCCCCGGATCACAATTTTTTTTTTCTGTTTAAGAATTTTGCTGTAAAATATTCCATTATAGACAGGTTACGTTGAAAACAATTCCTTTATAAACAGTTCCATTTTCACTGGTTTTACTGTATTTTGTTTGCACAAGAGATATGGATTGTTAAAAGATGTTAGCCCCACAAAAATATTTCAGAGACCCCCCCCCCTCCCCGACATTTCTAGCTGGTTACGGCCCCGTGGTCACATAAGCCGTTTTATACAAGGGGACAGTAATATAAATACAAACAGTAATACAGTAGACTCCCTCAAATCTGTACAGCTTCGGACCAGAGGTTGTGTGGATTTTAGAATTTCGTAGATTTCTGATCATTGCTTTGTTTACATTTTTTAAACAGTAATGTAATAATTCAATCAAAATTATAATGAATGCTTGCAATAAAGTAAAATATTAAAATAATTAAGTAAAGTAATAAACTAAAATGATAAAAAGTAGAATAATTTAAAAAATGAATAAATTATTAAAAGTAAAGGTTAAGTAAATAATTAATAATGTATAATTAAATATGCATAATAAATATGAGAATACTTTTTCCTGGAATTATTTATTCATTGAAACTTTCCTCACAATTCTACCCTATTAATTCACATATATCATAAAGTAAGGAAGTTTTATTTCAGGTTTAGCCAGTCTTAATAACCAAGAAAGCTTAGTTAATACAATATATATTATTGGTAAAAAGATTGTGATGCCAGTAATATCAGCATATCTTGATTTTTTTTTTATTTTTTTTTTTTTTTTTTTTTGAGAAATAAATTTATACTTCCTTCATAAAAAACAAAACAAAAAAAACGAGTTCAGTCATATTATTGAGAATTACATACTAAAATAAATATATGGATTGATATAAAATTTTAAAAAAAATCTTTAATTTTGCCCCTACATCTGAATTAAAAGTTTCATTGTTTAGATCTGTGATGATGTGCAGATTTTAGGGTTGTCGATTTAAAGGAGTCTACTGCATAAAAATAAAAATAAGGGACAACACTTCTCTGGCCAGAATAAATATAAAACTATAATTGACAATAAAAATTCTTTATTTCCATTATAATATAAATTTTTAATTTTGATAATAAAATTTCTAAAAATCGTTTGTCATTGCACTCAAATTTGTTCCAGAAGATCGGTGTATGAATTGGAGGACAAGGGAAAGAAGTGACAATTTGAATATTTAAAATATTATTGGACTATAACTGAGAGTTATATTTTCTTGAAATTTTTTTCCGAAATTGTAGAAAGTCATTACAGAATACCTAAGAAAATTTTATAAACGACAAAAGATGAAAATACAGTATATAACCCTAAGGGATGCAAATTACCAACTGATTGGAGAATCACTCATATGATTGTAAAATTCTTCTTCCAATTCTTTCACAATTTATCTTTGATTTTCAAATGTAGACTACCTTAAATCCACAAACGCCCAAAATTTGCATACTGTTGCAGATGTAAACGGTGAGACTTAAAGTTGAGATGTAGGAACAAAAATTCAAGCTTTTTTAAATTTTTATATAATTTGGTACACATTTTAATATGTAATTGTGGTTAGTATGATTGAACTCGTGCTTTTTTATGAAGCCCAGTAGCAAAAAATTCTCCAAGTGTCTGCAACAGATACTTCAGGGGCAGAAAATAATCTGCAGGTAAAATATTTTAGAATTGAATTGTTATTATGCATTTTATTTATTTTACTAATAATAATCTTACGTTTTTGTATTAAGTAATAAAGAACTAAACATAATATAAAGCGAAATAAAGGTTTGATAGAAAAATTATCTGCAAACGAGAAAAGAAAATCTGTGACGCCCGTCTCGCGTCTCGAACTTTCTGCTACCGGGTTATGAAGGAAGTACAAATTTACTTCCAAAAACATTCAAGACAGCACTGATATCAATGGTGATTGTCTGATTTTTTTACTAAATACATTTCTGCGTTAATCAAGCTTCTTTGATCAATAAGACTGGCTTCATGAAATAAAACTTCATTAGTTTACAATTTTGATGTAAATTATTAGTGTAGGGGAGAGGGGGGCACATGTGAACAATTTTTACATTTTTGACTATTTCTCAAAATTGTTATGAGCTATTGAACCAAAAATTGATTTATATGAATATTTACAATTTGTTTGTTCTTTTGGTGAAACTTTTGGATGCATTTATCAAGAATTTCTAACTTATATCATCATTCAAAAAATTGCCTAAATTTGTTCACATGTGCCCCGGTGGAGGGGTAGTTGTGAACATAGCTGGGGCACATGTGAACACATGCATAAATATGATAAAAATAATTTTTTGTGAATAAAACTGTGATATAAACTAATTAGATGCCCTCTTTCTAGTTGTGTGAATCAATCAATAAATGTTTCACCATAGATACAAGAAGTTATTCGTAAAATTGTACACTAATATGCCTACTCCTTTTGAGTCACTTTTAATTGTTATCTAACTTCCAGTAAATTAAAACTGTGAAGCAATCCTAAAAACATTTGACAAATAGCTCAATTTTTGACAAAGATAATTAAATTTTAAACTAAAAAAAAAAAAAAAAATGCATTCACAGACTTAAAAAATACACTTGTGAACTGTTCACATCTGCCCCCATATGTTTTGTTCACAAGTGCCCCATCTACCAACTTCAGCCTAACTTATAAAAAAAATATATTTTTAATTGAAATAAGGAAACAAAACTGTTTGTAAACTTACCCAATTAATGTCACTATGGAATGCAATGCTGATATTCTTCTTTAAGAAATGTCTTGAATGAATTTTTACTTCAGTAATTTAGAAGATTTTTTTACTTCACACGTTCTAAAACAAACAAATTACAACTACCAGAAATCAAAATGGCCTATCGTTCTGAAAATTCAGCCAAAAGATGGTACCAGTACTACCATCAATTGGTAATTTGGCAGATTCCCAAAACAGCCGAGACACCTGATTTTGGTGATTTTTCAAGACACGCCAAGCATATACGCGTGCCAACCGAGTTATCGGCAACCTAGAAATTCTCACCAATCACAACGCCTGCACGTAATAAAGTTCCAAACACCATTCTTTTCATAAAATAAATATTCTACAAAGCAAATATAAAAAAATTTACAATTACTTACATTTTACTCCCGATTATTTTCTGTTCTTCGAACTTTTCACTCCGAAATTTCAGATTTTAACAACTTTTTGACAAAGTAAACAAAAAATATTCAAAATTTCATATGCACCAATTTCTAACACACAAAATACAATACTCATCAAATTAAACCAATGAAAATGCACACCTTTACTTCTGTTTAACGAGAGCTATTTATTCCTACAAAGAGGTTCTAATATTAATCTAATTTAAAAACAAATCCGACGCTCCAAACATCAAACAAAAAAAGAAATCTTTCTCCTTGCCAGATGGCGCGCGCTTCAGCAGACGATTCAGAAATTACAGGATTTCAAACATTTTCTCAAATTAAGCTCAATGTTTCGATCTTATAAAGTGCCCTTCTACATGAGAAATACTTTATTGTCCCTTAAAAATCAGTTTAAAAGAAATATTTACGCATTAAAAAATTACAAGAAATGAATTTTTAAAGCGCATTGCGTATATTTATACGAAGTTATAAATTGAGGACTTTTTTTATTCACGTGTTTTACAAATATTGTTTCAAATATTTTATGCGCTACGTCAAACGAATCCATAGAGTTTAACCGATTTTCTCGAAGTACACATTCAATGATTCAAATTATGATTTAACAATAACTTTTAAAATATTAATCTGATGTCATAATGTTATTTAAAATGCCTTCCTACATTAGAAATAGATTTGATTACTTAAAAATTCACATAAAACGTTTACTTTCGCATTATAAAAATTAAAAAAAAAAACGCAATTTTAAGATTTTACAAAAGAGATTTGTACAAATTTCTTTAGATTTTACATTCCTTTCCTGAATTTTGCAAATATATTTTATTTCTAAAATTTATAATGGACAATTATCAAACATTTCAATTTCTATATTTTAAAACTAACGCACGTATGAGCACTGCAGCTCATTAAAACAACAACCAAAAGAACATCACTAGACACACGAAACTCACTGTGCAGCAATCTCTAAAATGCACGAAACTCGTTGATACCGCGATATCTAAAATGCAGGAAACTCGTCGATGCAGAGATCAGTAACGTGCGTATGAATGCTGCGCGCTCATAAACCGAAAAATAACATCACTGGATGCACGAAAATCGCTGTGCAGCGATCTCTAAGATGCACGAAACTCGTCGATGCAGCGATCAGTAAAGCGCGTATGAGCGCGCAGCGCTCATAAACCGAAAAAAAAACATCACTGGACGCACGAAACTCGCTGTGCAGCGATCTCTAAAATGCAGGAAACTCGTCGATGCTGCGATCAGTAACGCACGTATGAGCACTGCGCGCTCATAAACCGAAAAAAACATCACTGGATGCACGAAACTCGCTGTGCAGCGATATCTAAAATGCACGAAACTCGACGATGCCGCGATCTCTAAGATGAACGAAACTCGCCGATGCAGCGATCAGTAACGCGCGAATGAGTGCTGCGCGCTCATAAACCGAAAAAAAACATAACTGGACGCACGAAACTCGATGTGCAGCAATCTCTAAAATGCACGAAACTCGTCGATGTCGCGATATCTAAAATGCAGGAAACTCGTCGATGCAGCAATCAGTAACGCGCGTATGAGCGCTGCGTGCTCATAAACCGAAAAAAACATCACTGGATACACGAAACTCGCTGTGCAGCGATCTCTAAGATGCACGAAACTCGTCGATGCAGCGATCAGTAACGCGCGTATGAGCGCTGCGCGCTCATAAACCGAAAAAAAAAACATCACTGGACGCACAAACTCGCTGTGCAGCGATCTCTAAAATGCACGAAACTCGTCGATGCCGCAATCTCTAAAATGCAGGAAACTCGTAGATGCTGCGATCAGTAGCGCACGTACGAGTGCTGCGCGCTCATAAACAAAAAAAACATCACTGGATGCACGAAACTCGCTGTGCAGCGATCTCTAAGATGCGCGAAACTCGCCGATGCAGCGATCAATAACGCGCGTATGTGCGCTGCGCGCTCATAAACCGAAAAAAACATCACTGGATGCATGAAACTCGCTGTGCAGCGATCTCTAAAATGCACGAAACTCGTCGATGCTGCGATCTCTAAAATGCAGGAAACTCGCCGATGTAGCGATCAATAACGCGCGTATGAGCGCTGCGCGCTCATAAATCGAAAAAAACATCACTGGATGCACGAAACTCACTGTGCAGCGATCTCTAAAATGCACGAAACTCGTCGATGCTGCGATCTTTAAAATGCAGGAAACTCGTCGATGCTGCGATCAGTAACGCACGTATGAGCGCTGCGCGCTCATAAACCGAAAAAAAACATCACTGGATGCACGAAACTTGCTGTGCAGCGATTTCTAAAATGCACGAAGCTCGTCGATGCCGCGATCTGTAAGATGCACGAAACTCGCCGATGCAGCGATCAGTAACGCGCGTATGAGCACTGCGCGCTCATAAACCGAAAAAAAACATCACTGGATGCACGAAACTCGCTGTGCAGCAATCTCTAAAATGCAGGTAACTCGTCGATGCTGCGATCAGTAACGCACGTATGAGCGCTGCGTGCTCATAAACCAAAAAAAAAACATCACTGGACGCACGAAACTCGCTGTGCAGCGATCTCTAAAATGCACGAAACTCGTCGATGCCGCGATCTCTAAAATGCAGGAAACTCGTCAGAACTGCGATCAGTAACGCACGTATGAGCGCTGCACGCTCATAAACCGAAAAAAACATGACTGGGTGCACGAAACTCGCCGTGCAGCGATCTCTAAAATGCACGAAACTCGTCGATGCCGTGATCTCTAAGATGCAGGAAAATTGTCGATGCCGAGATTTTTAAGATGCAGGAAACTCGTCGATGCCGAGATCAGTAACGCACGTATGGGCGCTTCGCGCCCATAAACCAAAAAAAAATCACTGGACCCACGAAACTCGCTGTGCAGCGATCTCTAAGATGCACGAAACTCGTCGATGCTGCGATCACTAACGCGCGTATGGGCGCTGCGCGCTCATAAACTGAAAAAAAAATATCACTGGACGCACGAAACTCGCTTTGCAGCGATCTCTAAAATGCACGAAACTCGTCGATGCAGCAATTAGTAACGTGCGTATGAGCTCTGCGCGCTCATAAACCGAAAAAAAAACCATCACTGGATGCACGAAACTCGCTGTGTAGTGATCTCTAAAATGCAGGAAACTCGTCGATGCCGCGATGTCTAAAATGCAGGAAACTCGTCGATACAGCGATCAGTAACGCACGTATGAGCACTGCGCGCTCATAAACCTGAAAAAAAAACATCACTGGACCCACGAAACTCGCTGTGCAGCGATCTCTAAAATGCACGAAACTCGTATGCTGCAATCAGTAATGGCACTAACACCAAAGAAGAAAAAAAATCATCATTTGTTGCACAAAAATCGCATTGCAACAATTTCCCAAATGCGCAAAACGCGTTAAAGTTGCGTTCAATAACGCACTAATCAAACTATTAAAATCTATATAAAATTGTACAGATTGTATAGAAATTGTACGATAAAATTTTCAAATTCTTTTTTCAATTTATTAATAATGCGTAAATATTAAGTTGTTTTTAAATAATGAAAAAGTATTTCTGATATAGAAATGTGCTTTCAATAACTTAAATATGCCATCTTAATCTTCTAAATGTCATTGAAATGTCATAATTTAAATTAGGGATTGACCGAATACCGAATAGTTGATTCGGTATTCGGTGGTTCGGCATGTAAACCGAATATTCGGCTCCGGCCGAATACTTTTAAGTATTCGGCCGAATAATTGCAGATAAGTATTTTGTTAGAATTAGAAGAATTCTCTTTTACTTAACAGTAGAATAGGCTAAACAATGAGTTTTAATATTATGTGCATGAGTTCAGAATTCAGCTTGCACTATAAAAAACAAGTCAAAGGCCATTTTTTATTAAAAAAAAAAACTTTTTCCTTCCTAAAATAGCCTACATAGGGGTGAAATCAAAACAACTGCCAACTAGAAAAAAAAAAAAACAGTAAGGAAGATGCACATCTTTCCCTTATCCTTTAATTTTAATTACTTCTACATTAGTTTTTTTAATTTAAATTTATTTAATTTAATATGTATTTTCTTTAATATACACATCAAATAAGTACATTGAGTTCATATCTGTATATCTAAGATTATTAAAGAAAATACACACATCCAATAAGTATACCCCAATGCTTATCCTATAGCTTTTATAACCGTTAATCAAAATCGCTCAAATTTGTAATCTTCATCACCACAGTGTTAAAATATTAATCAAAATATAAATATCTATCAATAATTTGATAGAAAATAGTTAAATGTACAAATTGATATGATACCTTTTGTATTTTGAGAACATTATTACTCAATATGTTTATAATTAGACAATCAGTAAATCAGCTTAAATAACAACATTATAATAAAACACTCATACTACAATATATATTAAAACACACATACACACATAAATAATGCTTGCATTCAACAGTTAAAGGTATATATAAATATTATATATACATTTTCCAGTTGGGTTTATTGTATTTATTGTTTGTATTGTCTGTATAATATTTATATATACCTTTAATAACAACATTGTTTATTTTTATTTGAATGAACTTTTGTTTTTCTGGCAATCCTTATCCTTAATAATAGCCTGCATAGTTTAATACTTTCATATTTTTGGGTATTGACTAGTGATCAAGGGCGGATCTGGAGAGTCCTCAAGGGGGGGGCGATTTTAGAAATTTGGAAACTCCAATCCGATGCGCGGGTCGGGGCTAATTTTTTCACTGCGGGTCGTGTTACTTCTACTTTTTGCTGTGGGTCGGGTTTGGGTCCGGTTGACTTCTATTTTTTGCTGCTGGTTGGATTAACTTATGCTTTTTTGCTGTGGGTCGCGTTTGGGTCTGATTGATTTCTATTTTTTGCTGTGGGCCGGGTTAATTTCTCCTTTTTTGCTATGGGCCGGATTAACTTCTACTTTTTCGATGCGGGTCGGGTTTGTGCCCGGTTGACTTCTACTTTTCTGCTACAGGTCGGGTTGACTTTTACTTTTTAGCTGCGCCTAGCGCGTTGGGTTTGGGGCAGATTGATATAGTACATTGTATCCAGTTTGGGTCAGTTTCGGATTGGGTTTTCACTACTGCGACTTGCGAGAAGGGTTCGGGTTGACCCTTTTTTTTAAAAAAAGAAAGTCTAAGTATTTTTGAAGATAAAAACTATATGCAGTAAAATCTCCATAACTGACACGTCCAAATAATTATTTAGGAATACTTTTTAATCTCCAGAGTTATGTAAAAAATACTAATTTGGTATAAGACTGCTTGTCTCTGTATATCTAAGGTGAGTTGTAATTCAGTAAAGAATGCTTTGAAACTTATTAAAAAACACACCGGGTGCCCTTAAATAGATTTTAAAATTTAGTACTTTTCGAATGGTGGCAGCTATTTAAAAAAATCTTGCAGGAGGGTTATGTAAGATGTCATGAGATTTTTTATTGTGATTCTTGATTTTACTGTATAATAGCAGCGATAGATGGCGCTGTAAACAATGGTCGTTAAGCCTACCACCTCTGGGAACCGATTTAGCGCCTCTTGCTTCTAGCACAATCTTCGTTGCTATTTTAAACTAAAATCAAGAATCGCAGTTTAAAAAATTGTCAGGGGTAGAGTAAAAAAGAAAAAAAATTCTGAAATTCAAAGAAAATTTTCTCAAAGGTTACAGCAGATGGGGGGATTCCCTTCTGGCACTAATTATTTTTGTTGCAGGTCGGGTTAGCTGTTTTGGATTCGGATCGATTTCAGTCTGAGTGTAGATTCCTGCAAGCTGGGTTTGGGTTAACTTGTTTTTTTTTTTCAAAAATTAGTTCAGTATATTATTTCAAGTTAAAAATTATACCTATAATAATAAACGTATGTAAGTGTGCTGTTTTCTAAAGAGACCGCTGCTTTTTTCCAACGACTCTTTGATGAAATTCGCTCGTCTTCGATCCTTTGATGAAATTTACGTTTCTTCTGCAACCCTTTGACGAAATTAGTGTGATTTTGCAGACCTTTGGTAAAATTCGCGTTTTTTTCCGTGACACTCCTACAAAATTCGCGTTTTTTCAGCGATCCTTTGGCTAAATTTGCGTTTTTAAAGCGATTCTTTGACAAAATTCGTTTTTTTTCCGACGATTCTATGAAGGAATTCGTGTTTTCTCCACGATCCTTTGATGAAATTCGCGGAGTTTTTTTTCGCGGCTATTTGACAAAATACGCATTTTCTCCGCGATCCTTTAACGAAATTCGAGTTCTTTTCCGCTGCCTTTTGAAGAAATTCGCGTTTTCTGTGATCATTTGAAGAATTTCGCATGTTTTCCGTGGCTCCCTGACCAAATTCGCGTTTTTTTCTGTGATCATTCGACGAAATTGAAGTTATTTTCTGCGAATGATTGACGAAATAGATTTTTTATGGAGACAATTTATCAAAATTTGCGATTATTTGTATGTCCGAATTTTCGGATAGGTGAATTTTCTAAATTTTTGGAACCAAATGCCTTAACCCTGGAGCTGCGTATTATTATTATTATTTTTTTTTATTTATTTATTTATTTTTTTTTTTTTTAAATCAAAATAGGTTAAAAAATTGCGCATATTTTTTATTACACATTTCAAATCTGCACACATTTTAGAGTAAAATATGTCCCAAAATCTTTGTGAAACAGGTTTTTTTTTTTAAATAGAATTAGATCATAAAAAAAAAGATTTGCTGCGGAAATTGCGGGTTGCGCAAATTTTGCCACTTTTACGTTGGCCGTGGAAATCGCGGGTTGCGCAGCGAGAGGGTTAAATTTTCGGAAAAATTTGGAACATAATCACCCCTGTTTCCGACATCTATAACCCTCCTGCAAGTATTTTTTTAATATCTGTCACCATTTGCAATTTATTGAATTTTAAAATCAGTCAGTCCATTTTAGGACACCCGGTATATTCAGTAGTTATGAGATGATGGCTGAAATTAAGCATTTAAAAAAAAGTTAAGCTGGCTTCGATATGTCAGTTAGAGGTTTACCTGGGCTGAAGTTATCAGGCCAAGCCCAGGTCCAACCCACATAAAAAAAAAAATAAAACTATTGGCCCCGCCCGGTATAAAAGCTAAAAAATCAACTCCAGCCCTGCCTGCATTTTGCAATTAAAATTATTCATAAAGTACACTTGCTTATGCTTATATTTTATTTTCAGATTATGTTCGAAATTCATGAATACAGAAAAACAACAATATCAATGACTATAACAATGACTATTTAGGCAATTACGTACGTAAACACTACGAATTGAAAAAATATGACTTAGACAATTACATTCAAATAAAAATCCAGTAAGATAATCAGTTTAGAATGAAAGAAACGGTTGATAAAAGAAAATCATAATTTAAAAGCTCTACAAAGTAAAAAAGTAAATTTTAAAAAATGCATCTCTGTAACTTATCAAATCAAATTAAATTTCTAAAGATTTCGCTAAACAAATGTACAAAACAAATATATTTTTTACGAATGACAAGTAAGTAAGATTGCAGACCAACTTGGGCTCGGGAGGAAGAATTTAGAGGAGTGCACGGGTCGTGGCCGGGCCAATAATGCTTATCATACGGGCTGAAACGGGCCAAATGTTTAGCTTTTATTCCGGGCCGAGCCCCGACCTGGAAATTTTGGCCAGTGCAGGCTTCTCGGAAAAATGGAATCCAGGCCAAGTTCGATCTGGAGGAAAAAGAAGTCTGGCCCGACCCGAATCTGCAGGATAAATTAAGTTCCGGGCATGACCCGTCTCTAAAAGAGAAAAGACCTGACCCAGCCCGAGTCTCATGGATTTAAACTGGCGCCACCCGGGTCGGGTCGGACCAACTTGGGCTCGGGCGGAAGAATTTAGAGGAGTTCACGGGTCGTGGTCGGGCCAATAATGCTTATCATACGGGCTGACACGGACCGAATGTTTAGCTTTTATTCCGGGCCAAGACCCGACCTGGAAATTTTGGCCAGTGCAGACCTCTAGGAAAAATGAAATCCAGGCCAGGCTCGATCTGGAGGAAAAAGAAGCCTGGCCCGACCCGAATCTGCGGAAAAAATTAAGATCAGGGCACGACCCGGTTCTAAAAGAGAAAAGACCTGACCCAGCCCGAGTCTCATGGATTTAAACTGATTCGACCCGGTCGGGTCAGACCAACTTGGGCTCGGGAGGAAGAATTTAGAGGAGTGCACGGGTCGTTGTCGGGCCAATAATGCTTATCATACTGGCTGACACGGACCGAATGTTTAGCTTTTATTCCGGGCCGAGCCCCGACCTGTAACTTTTGGCCAGTGCAGACCTCTAGGAAAAATGAAGTCCAGGACAGGCTCGATCTCGAGGAAAAGGAAGTTTGGCCCGACACGGATCTGCAGAAAAAATTAAGATCAGGGCACGACCCGACTCTAAAAGAGAAAAGACCTGATCCAGCCCGAATCTCGTGAATTTAAACTGGCGCGACCCGGGTCGGGCCAGTTTGCCAGAATGCTTATCATACGAGCTGACACGGACCGAATGTTTAACTTTCATTCCGGGCCGAGCCCCGACCTGTAACTTTTGGCCATTGCAGACCTTTAGGAAAAATGAAGTCCAGGCCAGGTTCAATCTGGAGGAAAAAGAAGTCTGGTCCGACCCGAATCTGCAGAAAAAATTAAGACCAGGGCACGACCCGACTCTAAAAGAGAAAAGACCTGACCCAGTCTGAGTCTCGTGGATTTAAAGTGGCGCGACCCGGGTCGGGCCAGTTTGCCAGAATGCTTATCATACGGGCTGACACGGACCGAATGTTTAGCTTTTATTCTGCGTCGAGCCCCGACCTGTAACTTTTGGCTAGTGCAGACCTCTAGGAAAAATGAAGTCCAGGCCAGGCTCGATCTCGAGGAAAAAGAAGTTTGGCCCGACACGGATCTGCAGAAAAAATTAAGATCAGGGCACGACCCGACTCTAAAAGAGAAAAGACCTGATCCAGCCCGAATCTCGTGAATTTAAACTGGCGCGACCCGGGTCGGGCCAGTTTGCCAGAATGCTTATCATACGAGCTGACACGGACCGAATGTTTAACTTTCATTCCGGGCCGAGCCCCGACCTGTAACTTTTGGCCATTGCAGACCTTTAGGAAAAATGAAGTCCAGGCCAGGTTCAATCTGGAGGAAAAAGAAGTCTGGTCCGACCCGAATCTGCAGAAAAAATTAAGACCAGGGCACGACCCGACTCTAAAAGAGAAAAGACCTGACCCAGTCTGAGTCTCGTGGATTTAAAGTGGCGCGACCCGGGTCGGGCCAGTTTGCCAGAATGCTTATCATACGGGCTGACACGGACCGAATGTTTAGCTTTTATTCTGCGTCGAGCCCCGACCTGTAACTTTTGGCTAGTGCAGACCTCTAGGAAAAATGAAGTCCAGGCCAGGTTCAATCTGGAGGAAAAAGAAGTCTGGTCCGACCCGAATCTGCAGAAAAAATTAAGACCAGGGCACGACCCGACTCTAAAAGAGAAAAGACCTGACCCAGTCTGAGTCTCGTGGATTTAAAGTGGCGCGACCCGGGTCGGGTCGCGCCGGGCTCCGCCCCAAGTCATTTTCCGTGAGGATGCATAATGTCGTTTTACAAACCCTTTATTAGCCCAAGGGGGGGGGCGATCGCCCCTTCGCCCCCCCCCTTAGATCCGCCATTGCTAGTGATAAAATTAGGGATGCACCGGATATTGATTTTGCCGGATATCCGAAGCTCCTTCCCCTGCCGGATTCGGATATCCGGCACTAGATATGTTTTTAGTTATATAGTGAATTATTTCTCTATATAATGTCATCTCAGAACAATAAACTACAAACATGTTTCACACATCATTAAAACATTTTAAATGTATTGAAATATAATTTACAAAAACTATATCTCTTTGAATATCAGGGCCTGCAATTCAAGTTTTCCCAGGAGGGGAGTTTCATACCCAAAATTTATAAATGCAGGGTAGTTGAACTGTTAGAAAGGGAAAAAAATCTTTAAACCCCGTTATTTTTTATGTGCTACTTAAAGAATTACATTTATACAGACATGACAAAATACCATTGAAACAATTTAAATTAACAACTCAAGATAATTATTCAAAATTTTTATTTTATTAAAACAAAGGAGCAGAAACAAGCTTTATATATACCATGTCTATTTTTCAACTTTCACCTAATGTTATGGGCAGTTAACAATTGGGTTGCTAAATGAATTTCTTAATTTAGATTTTATTCCATTTTGCGTACTTTAGCCTCTTTTACAAGTTACACTTTTGACAAACAGCACAAAGCGGCTTTTATAACTTTAGAAATTATTGGAAACACATGGTTATGCTCTCTTAAAAAGTTTTAGAAAACTTTGCAAAATCTGATGTGCAGTAATTTTTAACTTACACGAATAATGCATATCGGTGATGGTGTGTCACTTCTGAAAAAATTTGTTTTATTATATCCTTAATGGAATTATATTCAAAACTGTAATCCCTGGTATTTTCGTTAATTGAACTATGTTCTATGCATTGGAATTTTAAATCCTTATCCAAAGTTTGAAAAGGGAATAGTCAATTGATTTTTTCTATTAGACGAGAAAAGGTTGATTTCAAAAAGTCATGTCCTAATTTCTGTTAATTGCGAGAAACAAGTAGTTTGTTGTTTCTAAATATGTTTTTTTTTTAAGTTCATCAAAGTTTTTTTTTTTCATGTGCACCACAAGTGTAATCTCATTTTGTTTAGTGCTGACTATTATCCAATTTGGTAGAGCTTAGTCTCTGGTGGCCGTTGCTGCCCTTTTAGTTATTTCCAATTTTGGGCACACAGGAAAAACATCGTAAAATACGTAAAACAGTCATAGAAAAAAACATTGCTGATTTCGTCAATCATGGTGAAAATAAATAAAATAATTTGTCGATTGGTTGCAAGAAAAAAAAAACTGAAGTTCATGGGAAATCGAAAGTGGGAAAATATCATGAAATTCGTCAATTGGTCATGGAAAAGTATCGTGAAATTTGCCAGTCTGTCACGAGCAAATACCGTGAAATTCCTCAGCCAGTCGCAGAGAAAAAGTACGAAATTTTTCAATCGGATGAAGAAAAACAATCGTTACTTTCATCAGTATGTCACAAGAACAAACAGGGAAATTTGCCAATCGGTCACAGAATAAATTTTCTAAATTTGTCAATTGACTGCGAAAAAAAAAAAAAAAAAAAATGAAATTCATCAATTGGTCTCCAGAAAAAAAATCAAGAAATTCGTCAGTCGGTCGAGGAGAAAAATCGCAAACTTTTTTGGTCAGATGCAGAAAAACAAATACTAATTTTGTCAAATTGTTGTAAGAAGAAACTGTGAAACCTGCAAATCGATAGTGGAAAATATCATGAAATTTGTCAGTCGGTCCCGACACTTCATCGTCGTTTTACAAAGAAACATTTTCGGAAAATGATTTTTTGGAAACAGGAGCTTCCCGCCTCCAATATTCTTTAGGGCACGAATCCTGCCATCCCATCTCGAAATTCAAGACATGTATCTGCCTTTCAAGCCGTGTAATGTATATTAATAATGTTGTATAAAAAATTTAATTTAAACATTAAAATATTCTGTTTATTTGTACAATCAAATGCTGATAATTGCTACTGGATTTGTATATGGGATTGACTATATTGATAATAACTAATTTGTACAATGAAATGCTGATAATTTGTGTAACAAATTTTAACCAATTAATAGGCTTATAATTGTACAGTATTTTCACAAAGAAATACATAGGCTGAATCCATATCAACTCAGGTAGGGGGGTTACCTTCATAGTCTCAGAAGTTTTTGAACTGAACATATGTTAAAATTTAAGAAAAAGTACGATACTTGTATATTTTCATTTTGCTCAAAAAAATTCCTGGCCCGAGATACAGGCCGCCAAAGATGGCATCCCGGGCACTATTTCCAATTCGCCATTTTCGATAAAAAATTTTAAAGTGCTCTATCTCTAGAACGGTGCAAGATATTTTGTTGCGGTGTTTTTTTTTTTTAAAGATAATATTCTTCTGTTTAAAATGATATACCCAATTTTGAAAAAAAAAATAAAAAAAAAAAAAAATATTTTGGAAATACCAATCCCAAAAATTTTGATTTTTTTTGCTGTTGATCAATACCATTGGGAACTACCTTCACTTTAAAGGAGAACTTCCACTTTTGAGTTTAACAAATTTTAGAAATGTTTAAAAAATTCAGAGAAGTTTACAGGAACTGTATATATACAGTTCCAGTAAAAGTCACTGAATTTTTGCTTATTTGTATCATATTTGTAAGGATAAGCCTACTATATATCCTAAACAAATTAGAAATTGCAATATCAAATGTGGCAAATGAGGTGCGTGCGTACTATAACTAGTTTTATAAATATTCAGATATTGGTGCAATAAGTTACACTCTTGGACAAAAAGGGCATGAATACAAAATTTATTATGATTATACATATTAAATTCAGTAATACAGAAGTAATATGAATTCATCTTGAAAGGACTTAATCGCCATGGCAACCTAGAATCATTACCTATCATGGTATATCATTGAATCAATTATGCATTATAGGATTTTTAAATAGAATGAAGAAAACTTTTATTAATGTCTTTTATGTTTTAATTTGATTTTCATAGCATTTGAAGTGATACATACTTTATTTTCAATACCGAACATAGTAAAACAATCTCAATAACATATATCAATTACACAGCAATACAAATTATATTAATACAAGTCAGAGTTCAGACAGATGGGCAGACAAATCGAATCCATAAAGACTCAACTATGTTGGAAATTGTTAAAAGCACATAAATAGATCGGAATTTGACTTTTAGAAATTTATGTCAATAGACAGAAGCATACTTGAATACTTTCATACAACCCTGTATTTTACCTACTATCTTTATATACATGCCACTATTTAGCTAATATTTAATTAAGATCAAAACATCCTTAAAACCAGTGAAATCACACTTCCAGAGATTATCATCCATAGACGGCCATGTATCTAATTCTTTGCGTGGACCTGTATATCATTTTATCTATATTCTCCAAACATATCTTAGTATACTAAATGTAGTTCAGTGTAAAAATGCATAATTCATTTAAAAATCACCTTTAAGCTACTTTCATTCATACTCAGTAAACCCTTAAGATTTCTTTTGTGTAGCCCTGTATATGATCTACAGCATTTATGCACACAACGTAATATGGAAAAAATTAGTTAAACTTAAAAATTCAAACACAACTAAAAATGCACTTCCAGCAATAGCAATACCCTTAAGATTTCTTTTGTGTAGCCCTGTATATGATCTACAGCCTTTATACACACAACGTAATATGGAAATATTTAATTAAACTTAAAAACTCATATCACAACTAAAAATGCACCTCTAGCAATCATTGCTAATGTACAGTATTTCCAATAAGGTAAAGTATCCGAAATCTTTTGTGTGTCCCTGTAAACACTATGCACTTTCTATGACACAGGAAGTAATTTTTTGTAAACCTGTGCAATAAAGTAGGTATCACTTCAAATGCTATGAAATTCAAATTAAAACGTAACAGACATTAATAAAAGTTTTCTTCATTCTATTTAAAAATCCTATAATACATAATTGATTCAATGATATACCATGATAGGTAATGATTCTAGATTGTCATGGCGATTAAGTCCTTTTAAGATAGATTCATATTACTTCCGTATTACTGAATTTAATATATGGAATTACAGTAAATTTTGTATTCATGCCTTTTTGCCCAAGAGTGTAACACTTATTGCACCAAGATCTGAATATTTATAAAACTAGTTAATACTATGCACGCACCTCACTTGCCGCATTTGATATTGCAATTTCTAACTTGTTTAGGATATATAGTAGGCTTATCCTTACAAATATGATACAAATAAGCAAAAATTCAGTGACTTTTACTGGAACTGTATATATACAGTTCCTGTAAAATTCTCTGAATTTTTTAAATGTTTCTAAAATTTGTTAAACTCAAAAGTGGAAGTTCTACTTTACAGTGAAGGTAGTTCCCAATGGTATTGATCAACAGCAAAAAAATCAAAATTTTTAGGATTGGCATTTTTGAAAAAAAAAATTTTTTTCAAAAGGTTGCCACAAGAAAAGTTGAATACATTTTTCAAAATTGGGTATATCATTTTAAACAAAAGAATATTATCTTTAAAATAAAAAAAACCGCAACAAAATATCTTGCACCGTTCTAGAGATAAGGCACTTTAAAATTTTTATCGAAAATGGCGAATTGGAAATAGTGCCCGGGATGCCATCTTTGGCGGCCTGTATCTCGGGCCAGGAATTTTTTTGGGCAAAACCAAAATATACAAGTATCTTATTTTTTATTGAATTTTAACGTATGTTCAATTCAAAAACTTCTGAGACTATGAAGGTAAGATTTTTTCTTTGGCTGCCTGAATTGACATGGATCATACCATACTTTCTTTTTATAATTTAAACATAAAATACCTACTAATATACCCATGATTAAAGAGTTATTTTCTCCATATATAGGTTTAGTTGATGTCTTTTTTCTGTTTTAATTATTTAATACTGTTTTGCTTTAAGTCACATTTAGTTTTATTTTAAGTTAAATTACTGTGATATTTATAAGTAAAAA
The DNA here is from genome assembly GCA_963932465.1 of Maratus speciosus. Lineage (NCBI taxonomy): Eukaryota > Metazoa > Arthropoda > Arachnida > Araneae > Salticidae > Maratus > Maratus speciosus. The sequence goes on along the minus strand of OZ010798.1, from coordinate 244,401,327 downwards.
GAAAATTACTTTTAATTTTAATTATTTTATTTATAATGAAGTTACAAAAATAACTAATTGGATGTGCCAATCCCAAAACTTTTTTCTATCTCATACATCTTAATATTTTAAAAAGTAGTTCCAAATGTTAATACTTCAATATTATTAGTTCAATATTATACCAACTTTGATTTTGATCTAAAATTTCTGCTCGCCAATTAATCAAAATAAGAATAAGTTAATCTCGATTATGATATTTATTAAAATCAATAAATTTTTTTCGTTATTCTGTTGTACATCAGCTGATTGTGAATAGCCAGCTTAGCAGGATGCGAAGTTCCCATGGCTTCACGAGCCACCAATGTACAGTACAAAAAACTGCGAAAAATTGAGAAAATTTTACAAAAAATGCTGTCACAGTGCCATCCTCTGGCAGAATATTTCCAAATTTAAAAAAAAAAAACTGCCGGCCATAGCCAAAAATGTACACAAAAAATTGGTTCAATTCTATGCTTAGCTTCATACACTTTTCGATGATAAAATAATGAAAATAACACAAAAATCACTATTATAGCGCCCCCTTCGAGCAGAATATTTTCAAATTGAAGGAGGACCAGTTGGCCATAGCCAAAATAATACCCCCCCCCCAAAATTGGTTCAATTCTAGTATACATAACTTCATACACTTTTAGATGGTACAAGAATGAAAATGGCACAAAAATCACTATTACAGCGCACCCTTCTGGCAGAATATTTCCAATTTAAAGGAGAACCTGCTGGACATAGCCAAAAATATACACAAAAAATTTTCTTCAATTATATGGATAACTTATCATTACATATTTAACATACACTTTTCGATAGTACAATAATGAAAATGGCACAAAAATCGCAATTACAGAACTTCCTTCCGGCAGAATGCTTCCATATTGAAGAAGGACCTGCTGGCCACAGCCAAAAACATACACAAAAAATTTGGTTCAATTCTATGCATTAACTTCATACACTTTTTGATGGCGCAAGAATGAAAATGGCAAACAAATCATGATTACAGCGCCCCCTTCCAGTGGAATGTTCCAACATTGAAGGAGGGCCAGCTGGCTATAGCCAAAAACATTCACAAAAAAATTGGTTCAATTCTATGCATAACTTCATACACTTTTTGATGGTATGATTACAGACAGACAGACATTTTGTATAAACATGTTTTGGGATCTCTGGCCCCTAAAACGTCTAAGTCCACCGAAAACCAGAAATCGAAAAAATCTCAGTTACAATACTTTCTTCTATTGAAGATAGAAGAAAGTAGAAATAGGCCTGTTTAATTGTTAAACTTAAAAGAGAGAAAGAAAATTAATAAAGTCATACTTTAAATAAACAACTTGAGATTTTGTTTCACATTCTGAAAGTAAAGGTACAATTTTCTAAAAGATGTAAACATAAATTCTTAAATTTATTATAAAAAGTTCTAATACCAATGTTAGGAAAGCTGGCAATTCTTTAAACTTTTGAGAATTACCTTTTATTCATGAATAGTGGACTTACTTTCATATTTTGCATTATAAACAAAAGTTGTTTGGCATTGTTTGGGTCAAACGATTTCTCTTATCCTTATATATTTGCTTTGCCACGTATTGCCGGATATCCGGCAGAGAAGTCGGATATCCGGTGATTGTGATTCGGATATCCGACGGTATTTCGGATATTGAAAAATCAGCCGGATATGCCGGATATCGGATATTTGCCGGATATCTGTTGCATCCCTAGATAAAATAATAAAAAACAAGTGATGGGTTAATGAATTTGTGAGTGGAAAGAAGTCATTAATTTTTATGTTAATTAGATTTAAGAATAAAAATGTAACTGAATTAAATTATTGAGAATTTCATTGCAATTAAAGTTTATTAAAAAATATAGTATATGCAAAAATGCGTATTAAAAATTTTCAAGTATTCGGTTGCCGAATACCGAATATTCGGTGTACACTTTGACCGAAGCTTCGGTATTCGGCAAAATTGCTGCTTCGGTCAATCCCTAATTTAAATCATTGAATTTTGAGTTCCAAAAAAGCATACACCGCAGCTCACAAATATTTCAGAAATCAACCTCACTAAACAATATCCGTAAAATATATGAATAAAAAACAAAATAAAAATTACTTTATACAAATATACGTCGCAAGCTTTTAAAATATAAACACAAATCTCACATAACAAACTCATTTCAAACATGTAGTATTTCATGCGAAATCTCCCTAAAAAGCCAACCATCCAATACACAACAATCCAACATATCCCATTAACGCGATCCAAATTCAAGAACAGACCATTGTAGGCGTGGAAAAAATTAAGGAAACGAACTGGTAACAACGAAAATCCATTTATCGCCTCGTCAAATTCAACGATGCCAAGTGTCTCGGCTGTTTTGGGATTCAGCCGGTAATTTTTTGAATTTTTTTATTTCAAATTAACTGAGTGAAATATGGAATGTTCACATGTGCCCCCCTCTCCCCTACCTATTATGAGGGTGTGTTTTATTGAATAATTGATGAAAAAATATCTCATCATTATTATGCATATTTAGTTATGCATTATTTTTTACTTGAACTTTACTTTTAATATTCCAATTATTTTTTTTTAATTTTCTTAATTTTTATTATTTTACTTCATTAGTTTACTTAATTATTATTAATATTTCACTTTATTGTAAGCATTCATTATGATTTCAAGTGCATTATTACATTATGGACTATGGTTGCTGTTTAAAAAATGTAACAAAACAGTGAACAGATATACACAAAATTCTAAATCTGCACAACCGCTGGTCTCAAGCCATGCAGATTTGAGGGTGTCTACTGTATTTGTTTTAGAATATAAGAAATTATTAATTTGTTTTAATTCACAGAAAAAGCCTTGAATTTAAAAATTTTATGGATTAAAATGGGTACTTGTCAGTTATCCTGTCGACCAATTTTGTCAAATTATCTAAATCGCCAAACTACTCTCCACATTATAAAAATTGACATAATTTTTATTTTAAATAATGAAAGAACAAATAAATTAGTGTAACATTAATAAAAATACTAATAAAACGTCGAAATAAAAATCCCTTGACCTAAACACATGCTGTCAAGTGAATGTAACATTTATGATCAACAATTATTGGCATTTTATCTTACAATTTGGCGACAGTAATTTGGTCGAGAGGATAACTAACAAGTACCTTTTATAACTATCCTCCTCTTAAATAATAACTCAAGGAAGGTTTTTTTTTTTAGTGTAAAGTTTAGTTGTAAAAAGGGTCTTGTTTGCCAAAATGGAAGTATCAGTGTTAAATATTATGTAACACAGTTTTAAAATTTAGCTTTTTAATACCTTTAAACTTTGAAGTACAAAAGTATTTGGTTTACCCGTAAGCTGAATATTTAGTCCATTCCTACTAATAATCTATAAATATGTGGGTCAATAACTTTTTATACCACTGGATTGAAATTTCCACGTTTCACAGTTTTCGTGAAAAACAAATGTGATAGAAGGGCAAACAGACACATGAGTAATTTTATAATGGTTCAGTTTTTACTTTTTAAGTACCGAACTCTAAAACAGAAGAAGAAATAAAAATTTTATTAGAATTTAAGGTACTTTTCTGTTAGCCGGGCGTCAGTGTTACATTTACATTCATATATACATATATGCACATATATATATATGTACACACACACACATAAATATGTACATACATATGTATATATGAATGTAAATATAACACTGGCGCCCGGCTAACCGAAAAGTACCGAATTTAATGTAAATATAGTATCCTGATAGTAATTTAAAAGTATATATATAACAACATTCATCAAAATATCCTACGTTCATATAAAATATAGCAAAAATATTAACATGGAAAGGTCTATAGAATGTAGACATTGTTAGAAAAAAATATATACCTGTTATTGATTACAGAAATGATAAATAATCAATTTTAACTTGGAAAAACATTACACACAATTTTAAACAAAAATAAATGATTTCTGATTCAATAAAATGAATCATTCATCTTTCATCATAGCTACGCGTGAGTCATTCTTTTTTATGTTGTTCCAAGGTTCGAGGCTAGAAAGCTCTGGAACCTCACCTCGCCGATTCCAGCCTTTGAATACGTCCTCTGGTGAAATCGTGAAGAGGTATTTCTGAGTCGGTAAGTATATCATACGGGAATTCATGTACAGAGGAAAATAGAGCTCTGCTGTTGGCTAATCTGTAAAGTGACGTCCAAAACTCCACTCCTTGCTTCTCTGTCTTGTTTACTGTCAATCGCGCCTTGCTGAGCTCTAGTCCGGTGTTGTGTTATTAGTTTTTTGAAATATTTACTTGTACTATGTGAAATATTTTTTGTCTATTATGTATTAAACAAAAGAAAAAGCCGCCAAGTAAAGCGAAGCTAAAAATCTCATATTCGAGCGCAGGCTCCGATAATCAATCACTCAATGTCACAATTCAGTTGGCAGTTATTTTATTATAAGTTTAATTTATGTAGCTGCCACGTGCTTCGCGAAACAGGATGATTGTTTATGCAAGACTTTTATTCTATTTAAAAGAAAACAAGGACATTTTATTTTAATTCAGTTCATGAATTAATTGGCCAGCTGGTGTCACTTTTAAAGCAGTAAGTGAAATTTCTTCTGCTTTGAAGGCGTATACTTGCTAGCCAAACACTAAAAAATCCGCTGTAAAAATTCATCAAATGGATCCACAATGCAATTTCAAGTTTGGTAAGCATAGTTTTTTCTGTCCATTTATGTTTATTTTTATTGAACAATTCTAAGCACCTGTGTATAATTTCGTTTTGTGTATGTGCATATTTCATAACATTAAATTTGCTTTTTGTATTTAAAATTTGAATGTAAGCTTATTGATTCTATATAACATATGCATCAACATAAGTGTAATAAATAAATTGTATTTGTTAAGGTGTGATATGTAAAGTGTTAGATTATTTTAAATTACAGAAATTTAAAATAAAAATATTTGATTTGACAAGTTCTTCCCAAAGCTTTCCACCTAGGCTAGTTTTTGTAATACATATGAATTTATGACAATACATTATAATATATGAGAATACAAGTATTTCTTCTAATATTATATTTATAAAATGGTTGAATTTTGTTTGTTTTTTATACATCTCATGAGTGTTATTACAAATACTATAAAAGTTTTTGTATCTGTAGTTGATAATAAAGCTGAAGGGTGCATTATTTTTATCTATTTAGTGTAAACAAAGTATCGCAATTCTTGAAGTGGAAGTATTATTAATGTAAACAAAACTATTAAATACTTTATTTTTTAATTATTGAGTCCATAGAAAGAGGGTAAGTATTTTTAATAATCTCTGATGAATGTTAACTATATATTTGGTTACTTATTTATTAAATTATATCTTTTTCATTTGAAAATTAAGCGTTTTTTTTTTTTTTTTTTTTTTTACTTAAGTATCATGTATTACTAGGCCTAACATTTTCCTTAATCCAAATTCTTTTGAAAAAATACAAGAATATTAGTTTTTAATAGGAACATCAATCAAAATTGTCAGTTATTAAACCTTATTTTTTACCTGAAACATTTAGAAACTCACAAATCATCACTTTCTTTCTCAGTGCTAAACTACAAGAAATATCCATTTTGCATTTAACCCCTTGAGGGGCAAGCAATTACGTTTGTGAAATAATGTATTCCCACTGGAATCTTTGAAAAATTGTATTTGAAAATAAGTAAAAGCAATTTTACGGCTTTTTCCCACCAAAGTTAGAAAAGTAAAATTTAATAAAATTTTTCTGGTGTAAAACTTCATTAATCGTAGGTGGTATATAATATATACCGGCGCCCCTCAAGGGGTTAAACAAAATTTTCTCTGATATTCATAATTTCAAAGTGGCTACTTATTTTAAAATGACTAATAAATACTTCTATTTAGATATGTAATAAATAAAATTTATTAATTTATTTTAAAATATTGGTATTTTGAATGTTACCTCTTTTATAAGAAACCTATGTATTTTTATGTTAGCAAAGTAGAAATTATAAATTGCTGAATATTATTTCCCATCAACGACATTCATATTGCATTCTATCATTTAAAATATAAACTTTTCATTCATTTTTTTTTCAACATAAGTCTTATTTATCATTTATGCACATAAAAAAAAAAAAAAAGCTGCTGCTGAGGAAAGTTTCCTGCCAGCTAATTCTAACAGGGCCAAAACTAGCTCTTTTTTTTTTTTTTTTTTTTTTTTTTTTTTGCGATCGGGGCAAACAAGGATTTTGGCACCCCCTCTCTCTTTCTCCATAAAAAGAATTTTGCTAAGCTTCTAAAAGCCTATTTATTTTAAAATCTAAAATATGTAATCATAACATACATAATACTTAACTACATAATCAGCTTTGTCAAATATTGATGTATTAAAACATTGAAAACAGAATCAAAAGGAACCAAAAAATATTTCACTTTATACAGGTTTCCATCTTAGCAGATATAATTGCTGATATTCTTTCAGTTGAAATTTTTTTCATTTAAGACAGGATTCCGTTATAGACTGATTTTATTTTCACAGATTTTACTTTAGTTGTAATATTACAATATTAAGAGACTATATTAGTCGTACGAAGACATTCACAAGCTAATATTAAACCTATGGGAGCATTCTTGACAACTATCTTGCTTACGTTTCATTATATAAACTAGTGTAAATGCCCGTCCTAGGACGATGGGTAAAAATTGTGTTTTTCACTTGAAATTTGAAAAACTAGTAAAAGAAATAATTGACAATATGGAAGCGTTTAGATGAGCAAAGTTCGGCTAGTTTATGTTCTAATAAACACACAATTAGCTTTTACAATATTTCTGGGTAAACCAGGTTTTCCGGCTAATATACTATAACAAAATTAAGATTTCTTAATAAAAGAAAAATTTAATAAATAAGCAATAAAAGAAAAATTTAATAAATAGGCAATAAAAGAAAAATTTAATAAATAGGCAATAAAAGTGCGTAATTAAAACAGTCTGCAGCAAATATTGAAATAATACTATTTTTTTAATAACACTTTGAAATTGTATTTTTATCGTTTACCCCCCCCCCCCCGTATCGCGGGTTGAATCCCACCCGTTTAATCCCCTAAGCTTCTGTCCTCCTGATGCAAAGCTATAAATCAAAAATTATTAATTTTACTTTTCGTATAAATATTAATTTTTTACTTTTAAAATATGGAATTTTTTTTGTTGTTGTTTTTTATTTTAGTTTAAATTTACATACATCTGTATATAGAAAAGGAAAATATAAGCAATGTGTAATTTAAAAATAAGTTACAAAATGCCAGAATATTATTTTGCGGATGGGGTGGGGGGCGACTAATCCCCTAAGCTTCTGTCCTCCTGATGCAAAGCTAATAACACTTTGAAATTGTATTTTTATCGTTTACCCCCCCCCCCTTCCTCCCCCTCCCCTCCAATTTTCTTTTAAATATGTATATTGATTAATAAATAAGTATCGCGGATTGAATCCCATCCGTCTAATCCTCTAAGCTTCTGTCCTCCTGATGCAAAGCTATAAATCAAAAATTATTAATTTTACTTTTCGTATAAATATTAATTTTTTACTTTTAAAATATGGGATATGGTTTTTTTTTGTTTTTGTTTTTTACTTTAAATTTACATACACCTGTATATAGAAAATGAAAATATAAGCAATGTGTAATTTAAAAATAAGTTAGGATATTATTTCGGGGAGGGGGGGGGGACTAATCCCCTAAGCTTTTGTTCTCCTGATGCAAAGCTATAAATCAAAAATTATTAATTTTACTTTTCGTATAAATATTAATTTTTTACTTTTAAAATATGGAATATGTTTGGGTTTTTTTTTTTTAAGTTTAAATTTACATACACCTGTATATAGAAAAGGAAAATATAAGTAATGTGTAATTTAAAAATAAGTTACAAAATAATAAGTCTAAAATATTTAAATTGATTACTTTTTTAAAAGAAAGTCAGTTTTATCAATTTTTTTCAGGGAAAAAAAGGATATTTTTAAAAATACCATATCATTGTTTTCCGTGATTAAAATTCCTTACATGCCGCAAAGAAAATTTAATATGATTGCAACTTAATACTTTAATCTCAAGTGACACTTGGCGATTTACTGATTTGTTAGGAAGAAGTGTTTACCACTGCTCAATTATCAGGATTTGTAACCGTGAGAAGTAATCGCGGAATTCTTGTTTCTTGTCAACCAATGGGAGAATGGAACCTTTCATCCTTGAGTCTCTTCCTCGGAGACTGGTAAGATTGATGGATTCGCCCCGCCCTGCGTTACACTGCCTTTTATTATATAGAGATTTTTTTCATTGGATACCTGAGGTTGCTATCTAATGTTGTGTTTTTGTACTTTATCGGGTTTGGTTACAATTTTTTTTTTTTTATTTGAACACTCATTGTTAAAAAACTGTTTGGAAACAGTTCTAAAATTTAAAGTATCCTCATATATAAAAAAGATGCAACTGCAGGAGGTGTATGCAACAAGAATCGAACCGGAGAATCCACGATCAGAAGGGGAGATTTTTAGTGCTGAGCAAAAGGCTAGCTCTATTGCTTCTGCAAAAAAACTCCTTTTAATAACCATGCAAGATGGTGTCACCACAGAATTCTACTCCTCAGTGAGAAGAACGTCTCGTTGACGTTGGACGAGCACTGTGCATTAATGTTGCGGTGGCAGTTGCCATTGTGATGGTGTCATGCTGTCAAGCACATATGTGTCCCCAAAGATGTGCGACACAGCAGGTTTTGTGCTACGAGAATCATCGTGGGCGTTGCTTGCTACTTGCATGCTACAGGTGTTTCACAGTTGTTGTGTGTGTGTTTTCAGTGTTGCTATCTGTTGGTCTTGAGCAGAGATGGTGAAGTGCATGCTCATTTGTCCAAGGTCACCAATGCAGGTAATGAGTGGCGGCAAGAATCGAACCAGAAAACCCATGGTCAGAAGGTGAGATGTTTTAGTGCCGAGCAAAAAACTAGCTCTATCGCTTTCTGCGAGAAACACATTTTATTGATCGTGCAAGACGGTGTCATCACACAACTAAAATTGAAAAGTACTAATAATACACAACATTAGATTATTATATATCATATGAAAAAAATTAATTAAAATTCAAGCAAAAATTCTAAAAAGAATGCTCCCATAGGTTTAACTTTAGCATGCGACTGTTTTCTTGTGATCTACACTAGCCACGCAAAGAAACTGGAATGCTAATGTTAAGCCTATGGGAGTGTCCTTTTTAAAATTTCGCGCTTGCAATTTAATAGCCCCTTAAACCCCTTCGGGTCTGGCATCTCTTGCATATTATTATTTGGATTGTCACCACTTTTTTAAAAAAGTTCTTTACTTACATAATCACAAAACTTATTTGATTAAGTAAAGTCAATATTATCCTTATTTAAAATATGATACCAAAAATGAACTTTGCATGGACCTTTTGAAGTTGCATCATATATGCAGACATAACACCACAAGTTTCTTACTAATAAGAATAATTTCTATGCAATTTTCACAAAAAATTACATACCCATCTGTAAAATATTTTTCTACTTATGATAGTGATTATGATATTACTCCATGATATTATCTGTGAAAAAATATTCTCACCCGACACGACCTGGAAAGAATAAAATACAGTCTTGTGCTGGCCTGAATCTACAGAAAAATGCACTGCACCCGTTCCCAAAAGAATGAAGTTCAGGCTCACAAGAGTAAAAAGAAAGGATAGATGAAGTGTGGTGGCCAAAAATGTAACTCTGAAATCCACTAAATCCAGCTCAAATACTACCACATGTATCTCGCGAAAAAAGAAAACTTTTATTAATAGTTTTTAACCATAATAGTAGGAAATGCTACTTTAGAATGCTTAAGCATAAGCAGACCACTTTCATTTAGAGAAAAAATGCACGGGTGAGGTTAAAGAATTTGATCCTTGTTGCATGTGCTTGTTTTGTTTGGGCCGAATGAAGCATTTAAATTTGAGCAATAACTGTATTCATACTGCAAACCATTTTTACAGCATACTGCATTTCTATTCTTTCTCTTTACTCTGTGATTAAGTTCCTGTCCAACTTTTTAAAAGATAAAATTTAGCCTGAGTGTAATGAATTTTTTCTTTTACTGAGGTTGTGCTTCGGGACAGGTGCCAGCGGGCAGTCTCTTACCACTAAATTTTATTCAGTATATTTAGGCTAATATTTTTTTTTTTGGAAGAATGCTAATAAAACTCATAAAATTTAGTGGTGAGAGATTGTCCACTGGCACCTAGATTTTTGCATCTTGTCAGTGCACACACCTCCTGCAGTTGAATTTTTTTTATATATGAGAATACTTTAAATTTTAGAACTGGTTCCAAACAGTTTTTTAAAAATGAATGTTAAAAAAAAAATGAAACCAAACCCGAAAAAGTATAAAAGTACAACATAGATAGATATCAACCTCAGGTATCCAACGAAAAAAAATTATTTTATGTAATAAAGCGTAAGCGAGATATTTGTCAAGAATGCTCTTATAGGTTTAATATTAGCTTGTGAATGTCTTCGTATGACTAATGTAGTCTCTTAATATTGTAATATTACAGCTAAAGTAAAATCTGTGAAAATAAAATCAGTCTATAACGGAATCCTGTCTTAAAAGAAAAACATTTCAACTGAAAGAATATCAACAATTTTATCTGCTAAGATGTAAACCTGTTTAAAGTGAAATATTTTTTGTTCCTTTTGATTCTGTTTTCAATGTTTTAATAAATCAATATTTGACAAAGCTGATTATGTAGTTAAGTATTATGTATGTTATGATTACATATTTTATATTTTAAAATAAATCGGCTATTAGAAACATTATTCGCAGAGCGGGTGCCAAAATCCTTGTTTGCCTCGATCACAAAAAAAAAAAAAAACCTAGTTTTGGCCCTCATAGAGTTAGTCGACAGGAAACTTTCCTCAGCAGCAGCTTTTATTTTTTGTGTGCATGAATGATAAATAAGACTTGTGTAGAAATAAAATGAATGAAAAGTTTATATTTTAAATGACAGAATGCAATACAAATGTTGCTGATGGAAAATAATATTCAGCAATTTATAATTTTTACTTTGCTAACATAAAAATACATAGGTTTCTTATAAAAATAGGTAACATTCAAAATACCTATATTTTAAAATAAATTAATAGAATTTTATTCATTATATATCTAAATCGAAGTAGTTATTAGTCATTTTCAAATAAGTAGCCACTTTGAAATTATGAATGTCAGAGAAAATTTTGTTTAAATGGAAAATAGTTATTTCTTGTAGTTTAGCACTGAGAAAGAAAGTGATGATTTATGAGTTTCTAAATGTTTCAGGTAAAAAATAAAGTTTAATAACTGACAATTTTGATTGATGTTCCTTTTAAAAACTAATATTCCTATATTTTTTCAAAAGAATTTAAATTAAGGAAAATGTTAGGCCTAGTAAAACATGATACTTAAGTAAAAAAAAAAACGCTTAATTTTTAAATAAAAAAATTATAAATATAATAAATAAGTAACCAAATATATAGCTAACATTCATCAGAGATTATTAAAAATACTTACCATTTTTCTGTGGACTCAATAATTAAAAGATAAAGTATGTAATCGTTTTGTTTACATTAATAATACTACCCAGTGGTGGAAAATTGGCGCAGAGGCGGAGCCTATTGACACCACTAAATTTTTATGGTATTATTCAGTTTAATAAAAACTCAGAAATTTGATCATTAGATAAGAGGCAAAATACTACTATCATTTAGTGGTGTCAATAGGCTCCACCTCTGCGCCAATTTTCCACCACTGTACTACCACTTTCTTGTTAACACTTCAGGAATTGTGATACTTTGTTTACACTAAGTAGAAAAAATAATGCACTCCTCAGCTTTATTATCAACTACAGATACCAAATTGTAATAACACTCATGAGATGCATAAAAAACAGACAAAATTCAACCATTTTATAAATGTAATATTAGAAGAAATACATGTATTCTCATGTGTTATAATGTATTGTCATAAATTCATATAATATTACAAAAACTAGTCTAGGACAGGTGACAAGCTTTGGGAAGAGCTTTGTCAAATCAGATATTTCTATTTTAAAGTTTTGTAATTTAAAATAATCTAACACTTTACATATATGCACCTTAACAAATACAATTTATTTTTTATACTGACGTTGATGCATGTGTTACAGAGGATCAATAAGCAAGCATTTAAATTTTAAATACAAAAAGTACTGTTTAATGTTATCAAATATGCACATACACAAAATTAAATAATACACATGTACTTAGAATGGTTCAATAAACATAAATGGACAGAAAAAGCTATGCTTACCAAACTTGGAATTGCATTGTGGATCCATTAAATGAATTTTTACTGCGGATTCTTTAGTGTTTGGCTAGCAAGTGTACACTTTCAAAGCAGAAGAAGAAATTTCACTTACTGCTTCAAAAGTGACACCAGCTGGCCAATTAATTCATAAATTGAATAAAATGTCCGTATTTTCTTTTATATATAATAAGTCTTGCATAAACAATCGCCCTGTTTCGCGAAGCCGATATGTGGCAGATGTATCTGCAACATATCAATTTCACCCCCCGTTTCTCAAAATCTACTTTAAACAAGTAAATTCATTATAGTAATTCTTTTTCCTAAAACAATTCATACTTCTACATTCATTTAGTTTTTTTCTTTTCCTTTCACAAAGAACTTTTCTCAACACATATAAAGATTTATGGTTTCAGAAATTTTGTTTCACTTATTCAAAATTCTCATTCTCGATTTATTTATTTCCCTTCCTAACGGTTTTTATTTAAATGCAATCACATCATATTTAACTCCTTACAGCTGCACATTATTTTAACCGTTAATTTTTCTTTAACGTATTTTTATCTGCACTATAAATAAACCGCTCTCATTTCCTATTAGAACTTGACGGGTAAAAAAAATGAAATAAAGAAGTATTTATTGGAATTGCAGTTATAAATTATATCTTCAATTATCATTATGCTTTCTACAGTTCACATACATTTGTTAAAGATTACTCAATCACATTTAACTGCAATCCGTTTTTTTTTAATATAAACAAATGCGAGACTTTTCGTCGCACTTATTCTTGAAACATGTAGGGTTGCTTCACATCCTGTGAGTGCGCCGAAAGTCGAGGCTACCACGTAATTTGTCTGCTAATCCTGTCGCCAATGCTTTGTCTTTGTGATATAGGCGTCAAAATCTTGATTAGTTGGCGATAATACATGATGAGCTTATGATCTGAGTACGCATTATGACAGAGTTCGCCTCTGACCGCCCTGCTGAACGGTCCGCAAAAAGGACCGCTGTTGTTTTTCCTTTTCCCTGGTGTGACGTTGCGTAGCAGTTTCTTTCTCTTTAACGGATATGCTACTCAATCACATTTAACTGCAATCTGTTTTTTTTTAATATAAACAAATGCGAGACTTTTCGTCGCACTTATTCTTGAAACATGTAGGGTTGTTTCACATCCTGTGAGTGCGCCGTAAGGCGAGGCTACCACGTAATTTTGTCTGCTAATCCTGTCGCCAATGCTTTGTCTTTGTGATATAGGCGTCAAAATCTTGATTAGTTGGCGATAATACATGATGCCAAGGCTTATGATCTGAGTACGCATTATGACAGAGTTCGCCTCTGACCGCCCTGCTGAACGGTCCGCAAAAAGGACCGCTGTTGTTTTTTCCTTTTCCCTGGTGTGACGTTGCGTAGCAGTTTCTTTCTCTTTAACGGATATGCTTCTACACATAGAGATAAATATATTTAATCTCTGTTTTTAGAGAGCTTCGTATTTGAAGCTCCCTTTTTGTGAGATGTCCTTCTGCATATTGGAAATGAATAAAGACTAATTGTACTTTCATCGATATGTTGGAGTTTTTTTTAATCATCTTTTCAGCGAACCCGAGAACCACCATCTGATGCGATCTCCACGATAACATGGCAGCTACATAAATTAAATTTTCAAAACTAAAAATAACTGCCAACTGAATTATGGCATTTGTTTTGTTGAATACGTAATAGACAAAAAATATTTCACACAGTACAAGTAAATATTTCAAAAAACTAATAACACAACACTGGACTGAGATCAGCAAGAAGCGATGGATAGTAAAGAAGACAGCAGACAGCGAATCAAGGGGTGGAGTTTTGGACGTCACTTTACAGATTAGCCAATAGCAGAGCTCTATTTTCCTCTGTACAATGCCAGTATGGTATGCTTATATGCAGTCGGTAAATATTTTGCTAGTCTATGGACTTTAAACATGTGACGTCAGCCGCGGTAAACAGAAGAAAAACATCAATAGGCGTGAAGAACATATTAACATTGCTCCGCCTTCCTCCAATAAACAGTCTTTTCGGAGGGTTTTTCCCAGCAGAGGCGTGGCTGTTGCCATTCGTGGGTAAAGTCCATTGAACGACATTGAAAACTTGTGTGTTTTACATTGATAAAATGAGCATTTTTGTGTGTGTGTGTGTGTGTGTGTATTATTTTGTAATAATGGATAATAGCTAATGCTGTGTTCTGCTATGTAATTCTCAGAGATCCAAGAACCAGTTTTCACAAATTTCCCAATGGAAAAGATTAATCTTCTGTACCCTTACGTGAAGAATGGATTCGAGTGTTAAATATTGGCAAAAAAGTGTCAAAACGCATGGTAGTGTGCGGCAAGCACTTCCAGCCTTCAGAATTTCCCCCAGAGGTAAGAAAACAGAATATCTTTTTTTTTTTTTTTTATAGTGCTTTGTTAATTTATTTATAACAATAAAAATTAATAATATGATTGAAATGCAGTAAACCAACGTTTAAAATGCACAAATTATGCGTGAAAAAGCAGCAAACAGCTGTTTCGAATCTACAGCGAGATTCTTCTTCAGTGCAAGAGAGGGAAAAAAGGAACAGCGTGCAAGAAAAAGCAAGGCTGAGCAAAATGATAGACAGAGACGCGCTGCCTTTATGCGGGTAGCGAAAGCGCCAGAAACAACCAATGAGAGAGAAGCAGTGGAAACGACTGGGTGGACAAGTAGCGACATCTACCGGAAAAGGAGAGAAAATGAAACCAAAAAAGAGGAAATTAAATTAATGCTTTCCAAATACTTGGAAAATCTGGAGTACTAGATAAGTCATTGACTAAAGAGTGAGAATTTTTAATGATGTGGTAAGCTTCCCAAAAATCAAGATCAAGGTTAGAAGAACATTTTTGGATAATGGTGGCTGAGGAAAAATCGAACCTATGTTGAGAAGACCAAGAATGTTGAGCAATAGAAGAACGTTTGAGCTCCTGATTTTTAACATAACCTTCATGCTCTTTTAAACGAAATCTAAGAGCACGTTTAGTCTGGCCAATATAAGAAAGGCCACATTGGCAAGAGATTTGGTAAATACCCCAGTTATCTAGGCGATCAATGGGGTGTTTGAGATTTGAAAAAGTGATTTTATTAACAGGAGAAAAAATAACATTAAAATCAAACCTTCTTAAGATTTTAGCAACTTGCTGACTGATCTCAGTCAGTCAGTTAAAATGTGGAAATCAGGGTTGACAGGTCTTTAATCACGACAGTTTTCATAGGTCAAAAACCTGAAAAAAGGGTAAAATTTATTTTGATGAGGGCGACTTTTCATTCAGTAATTTTTTTTATTATTATTATTTAAGATAGGTGATTTTGGTTTCTTGCTTACCGTATTAAATTTTAAATAAATGTTTCAGGAAAGTACAAACAATGAATGACGATAAAAAATATAGAAGTGCTAGAACGCTGAAGCTCAAAAAGTTCGTATATATATCTGATGCTAACATTAGCAAATACAGTCGAACCTCTATTTAACGAACCTCTATTTTGCGAATTTCTCTATTTTGCGAACTTTTCCTTGGAACCAAGAACATTTTGCGAATTTCTTCGTAAAATAACCTCCAAATAGCGAAGTGCATTCTCTATTTAACGAATTTTTTCTTGTGATCTAAATTTCTTTTTCTCCCCATTTCTCTAAATATTTCTGGACATTTCAAACTTATTCTTTCTTTAAACACATTTTATGATGTTCAGTGGCCTTGAACTGGTTTTACCAGGCGCCATCTTTGTCAGCAGTGAGAATTCGGTAAGTACGGAGGACGAAGACGATAATCCCTTACAGTAACTTAAAAAAATGTTGATACAAATGAGAAAAAAAGAAGGAATTAACGATGATGCGCTGATTGATGATTATATTTCACTTAATTCTGAAATTGAGACCTCGGAAACACTATCCGAATTGGATATTTTCGACAGTGTGAAAAATAAAAACAATACAGCATTGAATTGTGATGAAGACGAATATGATGATGACGGAAATGATCATGATGCAGGAATTAATAAAATTTCGTATGATGAAATGCTTAAATCATTTAAAACAATCCGACGCGGATTATAGTTAGAAGAAAATACGCATGAAGGGGTTTTTGGTGCATTGCAAAGATGCGAGACGTATTATGAGAGAAAGCACTTTTTAAAAGAAAAAACTCCGACAAAATGAACAGAGTGTTTCAGAAATTAAATTTAAGGACGCATATGTTAATGCATGGTTAAAATTATTTGTTATAATAATAATAAATACGATAAGGCATTAAAATTTGTTAATTTTAATGTAAAACTATTTATTTTAAACTGAAAACACCGTGTATTCTCAGACAATGTTTAGTTTTCCTTGCAGATTTCAAAGACACATAGAAAAAATGAATTGATGATGGATATTGGTGGGTAAAATAAATAAAACAAACCGATATAATTTATTTAAAAAAATGTGATTAATTACTTTTAGTAAAAATATTTAGTGTTTATAAATTTAAAATCTGTTTTATGTAGTTTAAAGTATTTTAAAAGGTGAATCTCTATTTAACGAATTTTCCTTATAACGAACTTTTTTCCGGGATTTAGCGACTTCGTTAAATAGAGGTTCGACTGTAACTGCTAGGTAAGTATTAATTAACTTTGCAGTCTGATTTTTTTTTCTTTCACATTTTAAACCTGATGGGTTCCATCACAAAGGCTTAAGTTACGCATCGATTACACAAGTATTAAAACTTGAAATTATAAAATGTAATAAGTGAAAAAAAAGATGAAAATGAAACATTTAAAAAATAAATATTAATCTAAAATTTCATAACTGCAATAACATAATATTATAAAAAAAATTTTAAATGTCTTCAAATACTAGTGTTCCCATTTGATGTTTTTCAAAAGGCGTTGCACCCTGCTCTTTTTGTTTAAACTGCTGGTGTGCCCTGCCTTGTTTCCCAGTAGCTTCTTCGTGTCCTGTATTTTATTTTCAAAATACTTGACTTTTTCCTCTCCTCCATTCCCATCCCTCCCTGACTTATCAAAACAAAAGTTCTGTTGCTCTGATTGACTCACATATTGTAAGTTCTAAACCAATGTAAAAAAAGAAAACATGCAGCAACTGCATATTGTATTGTGTTTTCAAATCATAATGCATTTTCTCGGCCTGGGCTGTTTTTTGCTCGGTTGGAAATATTCAATTCGTATGATGACTTTACCAGTCAATTTGATTGTGTTAAAATAATAGTTTACCAGAATAATGTTTCTGTTGTATTGTTCACCCTCTCCGTCCACAAGGCGCAGGGGGAAAACATTCGATTTTGTAGGTTTGGATTTAATAGCCTCCGTTTTTGTGCGCGTAATGTTGTGCGTTTCTTTCTCACGTGTAAAATGGCGTTCAGGCCTAAATGTTCAGCTATCAAAAGTAAATGTGCACCGAACTAAAAATATAGTCTGGAAACATGCCCTTTCGTTGTAACCTACGAATTACTAGTAAGTAATATAAAATTTAGAAATATGTACATAGTTTTAATTAATCGTTTCTGTAAATAATAGTATTATAAAATAAAATATTTTATAGCAATAATACGCTCATATTCAAAATATTAGAAGGGTCAATCCATTTCAAGTGGTCCAGAAAATCATGAATTCGTTGCTCGACCATTTTTAAAAAAATCTGAAATTTGTTGTACAACAACCCTAACATGATGGAAGTTCAAAATGACTATTATTTTAATTTTATTAATTTTTGTTTGTGCATGGCGGCCATCTTTATTTCATCGTCTGCAGCAATTTTCTCGCAGGAAGGGTTTACGGAATTGTAAATAATTCATCGTTTATTTCTCCAATTCAAGTGCGGTTTACAGCAATTTGTACAGAATACATTGGGCTAAAAATTTGGTAATAGAGTAGTTTCCGAAACTAAATGCTTATTGGTGAAATTTAGGCATAAAGTTTCAGTTTTCTACCAAAATTTGCCCGTTTACAAGAGGAAATTTTTCCAGAAAGGAAAACTGTCAACATGACATACTTTTTTTTACAAATAGGCTGAAAGTACTTGTACTCACACGCCAAGTTCCAGATCTGGGACATTCTTTCTCTTCGCTAAAAAAATTCCCAAATTTTTCAAAAATGTCAAAAATCGCACTTTTGAGGCTTTGATATCTCTGGTGGGGCACAAGATAAAAATCTGAAATTTGGGTTGCTGAGAGTATTATATGGTAGTGTTATGCACAAGAAATTTCAGGATGGAGATTTGACCACAAGCTGAAATATGGCAAGGGCAACATGTCAAAACAATACTGCCAAACTATTGTTTTGTTGTAGGCACAGCTATGTATTTATCTCAGAGTGTCATTTAAATTTATTTTTTTTATTATCTTTAAATATTAGTAACAGAAAATAAAGCCTTTTGCAAAGCTTAGAAATTAATTTAAAAAATAATTATGCCTAAGGCTTTGTATGGTTTCAGTAATTTTTCTTGTAATTTTAGCAACTAAAAGAAATCTCGACACTTTAAAAAATATTTCTATACAAGACCTAAGACAAAAACAGAATGGGGAAAGAGAAAAGCTGTTAATTTTGTCATACTTGTTGAGACATGATCAAACGTGTCAAAACACGTTCTTGCTTGTTGGTTTAAAAAATCACAATTTTGATCTTTCTCAAAATTTTATTTGTAAGAACCAAGTCTTGTCATCTCTTAATAACTTGATTGAAGTTCTTGGCCCTTCTGGCTCATAGAAATAAACTTTGAAATCACTACGTGCGAGTCTCACTTCATTAATAATTCCTAGCTTATTTCTTATGCAAAAATGTCATTTTTTTACAGTATGAATTTTGAAAGGGCTCTGAAAATTACTTGAGGCTGATGCATGGTAATACCGTATAATGTTTCATTTACAGGAACATACTTATGGTAGGATCATGTTTCAGGGACTGGCAAGCAGCATTAAAATTGTGGTTTTAAAACCAACAAGCAGGAATGTGTTTTGACACGTTTGATCATGTCTCAACAAGTAGGTCAACATTAACAGCTTTTCTCTTTCCTTACTATGTTTTTGTCTCAGGTCTTGTATAAAAATATGATTTTTCTTTGTGTAAAAGTGCTGAGGTTTCTTTTAGTTACTAAAACTACAACAAAAATTACGGAAACCATAAAAAATGTATTACTTAGGAATAATTATTTTTTAAATTAATTGCTAAGCTTTGAAAAAGGGTTTATTTTCTGTTACTATTATTTAAAGATAATAAAAAAATAAATTTAAATGACACTCTGAGATAAATACTTAGCTGTGACTACACAAAACAATAGTTTGGCAGTATTATTTTGACATGTTGCCCTTGCCATATCTCAGCTTGTAGTCAAATCTCCATCCTGAAATTTCTTGTGCATAACACTACCATGCAATACTCTCAGGAGCCCGAATTTCAGATTTTTATCTCGTGCCCCACCAGAGATATCTAAGCCTCAAAAGTGCGATTTTTGACATTTTTGAAAAATTTGGGAATTTTTTTAGCGAAAAGAAAGAATGTCTCAGATCTGGAACTTGGCGTCTATTTGTAAAAAAAAGTATGTCATGTTGACAGTTTTTCTTGCTGGAAAAATTTCCTCTTGTAAACGGGCAAATTTTGGGAAAAAACTGAAACTTTATGCCTAAATTTCACCAATAAGCATTTAGTTTCGGAAACTACTCTATTACCAAATTTTTAGCCCAATGTATTCTGTACAAATTGCTGTAAATCGCACTTGAATTGGAGAAATAAACGATGAATTATTTACAATTCCGTAAACCCTTTCTGCGAGAAAATTGCTGCAGACGATGAAACAAAGATGGCCGCCATGCACAAACAAAAATTAATAAAATTAAAATAATAGTCATTTTGAACTTCCATCATGTTAGGGTTGATGTACAAAAAATTTCAGATTTTTTAAAAATGGTCGAGCAACGAATTCATGATTTTCTGGACCACTTGAAATGGATTGACCCAGAATAATTGAGAAATAGTAATATCGAAAAAATATTTTTCATTTATTTATTTTTCATACTAAGTAAATGCAATAAAATTTCTTATAGATTAAATCTGGAATGTTTAGATAAGATTTTAACATTTACAAAATATAAAATACAGTACTATAAAGTAGGTATACAACTTTATGAAAAGCATATTGGTTCAAAATATTAGAATATTTTATTTTACGCAACAATATTACCTTATGAATATGAAGTAAATGGTAGTTAATATTTTGTAACATCCCATTTAGTTTTCATAATAGCGTACAATCGATCTTGCATACTATATACAAGGTGTTTACAAACATCTCTATAAATATTAGCCCAAATAGACTTTGTACGTGCCACTAACTCAGTTTTATTTGAAGGAGGATTTTCTTGGAATTTTTTCTTCGTTATACACCATAAGTTTTCGATGGGATTAAGGTCTGGTGAGTTTGGTGGCCAAGGAAGTACCTTAATGTTGCGTTGAAGGTACCAATTCTTAGTTGACACTGAGGCATGCGGTGACGCTAAATCTTGTTGAAAGATAAAATCATCTTCGAATAAATCTTCTAATGTTGGAATCATGTAATATTCCAAAATTTCTTGATATTTCTGAGAGTTAACCTCTTCGTAGACGATACATAACTTTCCAGGTCCTTCTGCACTCATGCAAACCCAAACCATGACACTAGCAGCAAATTTTACGGAACGTTTAAGGCATTCTTTATCAAATGCTTCTTGCTTCATTCTCCAAACTCGAATACCTTGATTACCATATGAAGCACAAAACATACTTTCATCACTAAATAATATATTTTTCCAATCTTCTTCGCTCCATAAACGTCTTGATTTACACCAATTCAATCTTATACGCTTTTGTTTTACAGTCATGACAGGTTTTGTTTTCGATGCACGAGATTCAAACTTAAATTTCTGGATATGTCTTAATGTTTTCGATGTAGAAACTTCAACGCCTTCCTTTTTCCATTATCGGTGCAAGATTCGCACACTTTTAAAACGGTTTTTCTTAACTATACGCTTCAGTTTCCTGTCATCTCTAGCAGATGTTTTTGGTTTTCGGCCGCCATTTCGGCGATTATTTTGAAATTTTCCCTTTTTAGGTGCGCTCGTAATTATATAAATACGTAGCACCTATAGTCGTCGTTCAGTCCGTTTGTCTGTCCGTCCGTCCGCATGTAACAGAGCAAAAACTACCCAACCGAATGGGTTGAAATTTTAAATATATGATTGTTGCAAAATTTTGTCGAGCCATTTCAAATTTTATGAAAATCTGATGTATAGTTTAATTACAGGGACAGTCAAATTTTTTCTTTACATAACGACCAATGGGAAAAATTATTGCAAGTGCATTTTTATGATGTTAAAGCTTTCCAAATGGTCTGAAATTTTAAACATATAATTATTGCGACATTTTGTCGAGCCATTTCAAATTTTATGAAAATCGAATGTATAGTTTAATTACAGGGACAGTCAAAAGTTTTTCTTTACATTACGGCCAATGGGAAAAATTATTGCAAGTGCATTTTAATGATGTTACGGCCTTCCGAATGGGCTGAAATTTTAAATATATAATTGCTGCAGAATTTTGTCGAGCCATTTCAAATTTTATGAAAATCGGATGTGTAATTTAATTACAGGGACAGTCAAAAGTTTCCCGTTACATTAAGGGGAACGGGAAAAAATTATTGCAAGTGCATGATGTTACAGACTATGCATTTATGAAGTGCAAACAAATACACTTTCAGTACAATATCGGGTGCAAAAAATAATTATAAAACTAGTTATAGTACGAACGCACGTCATTTGCCACGTTTGACGAGCAATTTCCAACTTGTTTGAATATTGTGTTAGTATTTTACTAACGCTTGATTGCGATCAATGTAAATAATTCGCTATATAACATTGATTTTTACCGTGCCGATACAAATGAACCATACGAAGTTTAACCCTTTATCTACTGCATTATGATCTACTGCAATTTTTTTCATGTAATATTTTTTTTTCAGTTACTACAATGAAAATTAAAGAATAAACATAAAAAAATACTCACCCGTGAGAAATTTAATTATTTAGAGGTAATTAATTAAAGTGGTACTTTAAAGTACCGTCAGTACATTATGACTAAAATATCGTAACAGAAAACGCGCAAGGTATTTCAAATGGCACCAGAAAATATTTTCGATGTAATAAGTATGTGTAACATAGGCTTTTCCTTATTTACAAATAAATCTTTTGGCATATTCCAGTGCCAATCATTTATTTCAACACTTTAGAATTGAAAAAGCTTTGCCTCTGAAAAGGTTAAAAAAAAAAAACTATTTTTTTAAGTTTCGATCTTGTTAGCAGTCCTTGCGACATCTATATTCCAGGGACAACACGTTCTCTCGCATTTCCACATATGCAATTTATGAATTTAGATATGCCATTTCTAGCATAGCAAAAACGAGCAGTTGCCACAATTTTTTCAATTTCCTATAAAAAATAACAATGAAACAGCAAAGAAATACCAGGGAAATCATTACTACACTACATTTTACTAATTACATTTTAAAACAGATGAAAAGGGTGGATAACTACACAGACGAAAAGTCTACGAGAAGTTTTTCTCCAACACCCAGTGTACTGACGGTACTTGTAAGTACCACCGAGTGATTCAACTGTTAAATCAAATACATACACCGTTCACCTAAAATAGCTAGTCAAACTGTATTCTAAGATCGTAATGAACACATAAAAAAAATCCATCACTAATCTTATATCCTTTACTGTGTTTGCAGCAGTAGAAAGACGAGCATGACAATCTGTACAAAATGTCGGCACAAAATCCATCGTCTATGTCAAAGATAGCCTCCTTCCTCACTAAAATAACAAACCTAGAACTACTGCTGTCATGTATCCGGATAAAGTTGAGTTAAAAGAGTGTTTTTGCAAAGCACCATTATAATATTAGTAATATTAATATGGGATGAAAGTTTAAAGTGAGTGGTACTTATAAGTACCGTCAGTAGATAAAGGATTAATAGATTCAGGAATATCACTTACACGACCCATTTTAAGACGAAAAAGCAAACAAACTGCAAAAAGAATACTGATTTTAAATAAAATCGTCTGAATTTAATTAATGATGCCACTAGTTTTGAATTGGTGATAATTAAAGGAGAATTAATGTGAAATATTCTAATATTTTGAAACTCTTGAATAAATATTCTAATATTTTGACTTTTCAAAATAATTTTTTTTCAATTAATCTTTTCAAAAATGATATTAATTTTAAGATAATAAATAAGGCTAATCAACAAGTTCTTAATAAAAATATCGTTTGCATATTTACATTAAAAGACATTAAATTACCAAACCATATTTTCAATTTGTAAAAAAAAAGTAATTATTCTAATCTTTTTTTGAATATGAGCTGTAGAATGAGAATTTATTGTTATATCGAGTTGAAATAAAAACCAATTTTAAGCGAGAGTAGCTCGATCTTCCCCGCTGGTTGAAATCTAATATAAGGTAAAAACACCAATAGTCGGCCACTTAAGCGCTTTCTTTAAGTATATAGCTCAAAGCGTAATTTTAAAAAGCAATACAACATTTTTAACAGTGACATATGTTAAGGTACACTTTTCTTTTACTGTTTCAGCAATTGTTTTTAAAAAAACTGATTATAGTATTTATTTATAAAAAGTTAAACTTAAAAGTAGCAAAGGTCTAGTAGTCGGCCACTCAATTCTAGTGTTCGGCCATCACTGGACCAGTAGTCGGCCACTTAAATGCTTTGTTATTTAAATAACTTAAAGTATAACTTTTATAAACAGAACAACATTTTAATGATAAAATGTGTTAATTTATTCTTTTCTTATAATGTTGATGTAATAATTTAAAATATTATAATAGTATTTAACACTTTTCAACATAGTTTAAAAGTGTTTGTGAATTTGGATTGTCTTCAGTCTGTCCGAGTTCTAACACTCGTAAATATACTCGAATCTCCTTGAAATTTTTGTATGTTTTTGACGTTAACAATAGCACGATCGCTATTGAAAATAAAGTGTGTAGAATTTATAGTTCATCTACAGGGACAGTCAAAAATATCCCGATGCATTACGCTCAATGAGAAAAATTGCTTCAAGTTTATTTTAATGATGTTGGCCATTTCAAATATAATTAAATTAATATGCATTTATAAAGTGCATTTAACTACGCATTCTAGACAATATGGAGTCCAAAGAACTTATTATTCATTTATAGGGCCCCGCAAAAGAATTCCTTTACATAATAGTGTCAGGGGATAAGCAGTTTGCAGCGTATTTTAGTTATCTTATACTACATCAAATAGAAGGAAATTGATATACTACATTACTGAGGCTTACTACAAAATACTCGTTGTATAACATGATATGCATAGCATTTATCGTTCATTTACAGGGAAACACAAAAAATTCGAATACAGTACTGTATCTTTCTATTAGCGATAATTGCTGTAAGTGTGATTTTGTTTATGACATGCGTTTTTAAGTTTAATTAAACCTTTGCTTACAATGCAGTGTGTATAACTATATAGATCATATACAAGGCTACACAAAAGAGTTTGTAAGCTTTGTGGAGTATCAGCGTGAATGGCTTAAAAGAGGCTTTTATGCTCTTTCAAGCTGAACTATATTTAGTATACTAAGAGATGTTTGTATAATATAAAACCACATACTGGGCCACGCAAAGAACTGAATACATGACCTCCCAGGGATAATAATGTGTGGAAGTATCATTTCAGTAGTTTTTAACCACGTTTTAGCTTTAATTAAATTTTAACTTAATATGTGCGGCATATAAAAATCTATTGGTAATATACAGGGCTGTACAAAATAATTCAAGTATGTTTCCGTATAGGGGTAGAAATGGCTGAAGGTAAATTTTCAACCTGTTATGCATTTTCTTACTATACTAAGTTTTATCGTACTATGTATAGAATGATATACAAATCTTTAGATTAAATACAGGACTACGCAAAAAAATTGAACTACTTTTTCGGTTAGGGACCATAATCTGGTTTTCAAAAGTATTATGCCTTATCTAAAATGTTTACTTTTTTTACGGTATTAAGCAGCTCAATTTCGTTGAAAAATTCTGCAAGTCATGGGAAATGCTTTTACAATCTATTCTTCATGCAAGATTTTTCATTCTTGTTTCTTATGGAAAGTAAGGTTAAAAGTACCAAATTATCTAGTAGTGGGCCTTTCAAATTTTTTGTTTAACCATCGTAGACTGGGATGTGGGCAGAAAAAAAATTATTACGTCATCCTGTTTCAAAATGAAATTATGATGTAGGGCAAGATTATTAACAGAACATGAATGACTGATCTGTCGATGCATATCTTATTGTAATATCAGCAGTAGGGAGCGCCAAATCGTCATTTTAGCGTTAGTATCATGTCGTCGAGTTTCGGGATGAAATTTTAATATGTTGCATGTCTCGACTAGTACAATGCAAATATTTCAGTTTATCTTGGGATTTCGTGGTTAGATATTTGCAAAACGCGGCGCCAATTCTTCATTTTCGCGTTACTATCTCGTAATCGAGTTTCGAAATGTAATTTTAATAAGTTGCATATCTCGAATAGTACATTATTATAGTCTATAGTACAAATATTATAGTCTGTCTCGTAGTATCTTTGAACAATATGAGCAGAATGGGGCGCCAATTCTTATTTAAGGGAAAATATGGTTTCTTGTTCAGTTGTTCTCCCCTATTCGATATTTTAAATACATGTGACAAAGCAATCGTTTGTTATTATTGTTATTTTAGTAGTTATCTTATTATTATAAATTTGTGATTTTATAGTAACAGTCGTTTTGATATAATTATGCGATTTTATAAAAAAAATTCTTGTTTTTTGTTATCCTTTGTTTGTGATGAACGCATGGGAGCATAGCGTTCATCAAAACTAAAACTAATCACTCGATGCAGCTGTCTCAAAAACGCCATAAATTCCCGAAATCCGCGATCATAAACGAACGAAATTCGTTAACGCCGCAATCAGTAACGAACGTATGAACGCATAGGGCTCATGAAGACCGAAGAAAAACATCACTAGATGCAGAAACCTTGTGCAGCAGTCTCTAAAACGCAGTAATTCGCGAAAGCCACGATCACGAACGAACGGAATTCGTTAACGCCGCAATCAGTAAAAAACGTATGAGCTAATAGCACTCATGAAAACAAAAAAAAAAAATCACTGGGTGCAGCAACCTCGTCGTGCAGCAATCTCTAAAACGCAGTAATTCGCGAAAGCCACGACCACGAACGAACGAAATTCGTTAACGCCGCAATCAGTGATGAACGTATGAACGCACAGCGCTCACGAAAACAGAAAAAAACATCACTGGGTGCAGAAACCTCGTCGTGCAGCAGTCTCTAAAACGCAGTAATTCGCGAAAGCCGCAATCACAAACGAACAATATTCGTTAACGCCGTAATCAGTAACGAACGTATGAGCTAATAGCGCTCATGAAAACTGAAAAAAATCACTGGGTGCAGCAACCTCGTCTTGCAGCAGTCTATAAAATGCAGTAATTCGTGAAAGCCACGATCAAGAACGAACGAAATTCGTTAACGCCGCAATCCGTAACAACGTATGAATCCATAGTGTTCATGAAAACCGAAAAAAAACATCACTGGGTGCAGAAACCTCATCGTGCAGCAGTCTCTAAAACGCAGTAATTCGCGAAAGCCGCAATCACAAACGAACGAAATTCGTTAACGCCGTAATCATTAACGAACGTATGAGCTAATAGCGCTCATGAAAACAGAAAACAGAAAAACATCACGGTGCAGCAACCTCGTCGTGCAGCAGTCTCTAAAACGCAGTAATTCGCGAAAGTCACGATCACGAACGAACGAAATTCGTTAACGTCGAGATTAATAACGAACGTATGAACACATAGCGTTCATGAAAACCGAAAAAAACATCACTGGGTGCAGCAACCTCGTCGTGCAGCAGCATTTAAAACGCAGTAATTCGCGAAAGCCACGATCACGAACGAACGAAATTCTTTACCACCGCAATCAGTAAAGAGCGTATGAGTGTAAAGTGCTCATCAAAACCGAAAAAAATTACTGGATGCAGCAACCTCGTCATGTAGCAGTCTCAAAAAGGCACTAAATTCGCGAAAGCCGCAATCACAAACGAACTAAATTCGTTAACGCCGCGATAATTTTCGAACGTATGAGAGCGTAGCGCTCATGAAAACAAAAAAAAAATATCACTGCATGCAGCAACCTCGTAGAGTAGCAGTCTATAAAACGCAGTAATTCGCGAAAGCCACGATCACGAACGAACGAAATTCGTTAACGCCGCAATCATTAACGAACGTATGAGCGCATAGCGCTCATGAAAACCGAAAAAAACATCACCGGATGCACCAAACTCGTCGTGCAGCAGTCTCGAAAACGCACTAAATTCGCGAAAGCCGCAATCAGAAACGAATGAAATTCGTTAACGCCGCAATCAGTTACGAGCGTATGAGCGCATAGCGCTCTTGAAAACCGAAAAAAAACATCACTGGGTGCAACAACCTCGTCGTGCAGCTGTCTCAAAAAAGCAGTAATTCGCGAAAGCCGCGATCGCAAACGAACGAAATTCGTTAACGCCGCAAACACTAACGAACGAATGAGCGCATAGCACTCATAAAAAAAAATCACTGGATGCAGCAGTCTCAAAAACGTACTAAATTCACGAAATCCGCGATCACAAACGAACGAAATTCGTGAACGTTGCAGTCACTGACGAAAGTATGAGTGGAAATCAATTTCATTTAACTTGTGCATGAATGATATTTATAAGTCTTTTTACCCGACTGCCAAGAAGGGTTATGTGTTTCACGCATATCTGGGTAAGTGGATTTCTTTATACCCTCGAAACATCCCAACGGCTGGATGGATTTTAATGAATGAGGTCTCTATCGATTCGTCTTAACTGTCCTATGGTTATAGGCTAGGTATTGTTTTTATCGATTCAAAATGGCGGCCGTAAAAAAAATGGCGGTAGAGACGAAATTTTTTTTTCGCACCCTATTGAGTGGCATACCATTGGATAGGTCTTTCAAAATGAAGACTATGTTTCATTGACTATTTTACAGTCAGAAGCTCCGTTTAAATATGACACAACCTGGAAGTCGTGTAGGTATGATCTCTAGCTTGACCGCAACTCTAACCATCATAGACATTTATAGACCTCATCAAAACAGTGTTTATAGATAGGAACTAACAATTAAACACAACTTAAAAGTCATCCATACAAGTAAATAAAAAAAATAGGTAAGTAATATAAAAATAGTTTCACATAGATGGGAAATAATTAATTAGTTCGCTTTTTACGCAGTCGGATTTTTTGATTTTTTAAATTAAATTTTTACTTGTTCTCATTTTTTATTTGTAAACACTATGAAGTCTAAAAATGCAACACTAAAGTAAATAATAATGACATCGTATGAGCCAGGGCAAAGTGCAAGGGAATTTCTTGGACGCATTTGTGATAAGAGCCGTTTTGAGGGCCGCGATTTAGACGCTATTTTATTACCCAACAGGTGGGTAATAACGCTTAATAGCATGGGTCAAGAAATCATGCCACTATATTTTATGAATAGCTATCTGCTAAAATAGTCTTTCTTGTATACATAATCAATAAGTTACTGTATCAAATCCTATATTTATTTGGGAAAAAGAATCTAAAACTAAGCCGTAAAAATTGGTAGAATCTTAACGTGGCGTTATTACCCCAAAACACCTTATATATATTGTACATATAATAAAATGCAAGTAAAAGGTTATATAAATCTCAAATTGCGATAATCAAATTACGAAAAAAATCAAATTATTAAAAGTAGACTCAAAAAAGTGAAATAGCCTTTTAGCCAGTAGTCAACCGTGGTGGCCGATTACTGAACATGTAAGTAAATATAATACCCAATAGTCGGCCACATTAAAATTAATTAATACAAACACACTTATTGAATTTTGATACTGAAAAACATTAGTTTATTAAGCTTTTTAATTGTAGTGTCTTTTAATAATAAAAAATGAATTAATACTAGTCTTTTAAAAATTTTGTCATCGGTTAAGAAAAAAATAGCAAAAACGGTTATTTGACCGCAACCAAATAAAACATGGCTGATTACTAACGCAATAAAAATACCCACAATTCTTTGCTGATGGCTTATGACGTATAAAGGATGGCTACATATAGAGGGATTGTAATATTTCATTTGAAATCAAAAATAAGCAATTCATAACGTATTTTATCTCAAAGTGGCCGACTACTGGTGCATTTACCCTATATAAAAATGAAAATTTGTCGGTCTTTAATGCTATACAAATCCACAGTTTTGAAGCCAGAATTGTGAAATGTTATGTACATGTGTATTAAAACACGGCCGAGGCAAATAAAGCAATCCGGAAGCGAAATAATTTATAGTTAACTTTTAATTAATAAAAATTCCCCGCTGGTTGAAATCTAATATATATAAAAATGAAAATTTGTCGGTCTGTAATGCTATACAAATCCACAGTTTGGAAGCCAGAATTGTGAAATGTTATGTACATGTGTATTAAAACACGGCCGAGGCAAATAAAGCAATCCGGAAGCGAAATAATTTATAATTAACTTTTAATTAATAAAAAACCATCAATTTAACAGCAATTTCAAATCAAATTTATACATTTTTCGCTATAGCAGATGCCAACAATTAAAAATTCACAATAAATCCTTTTTTAGGTGCGTTCGTAATTATATAAATACGTAACACCTATAGTCGTCGTTCAGTCCGTCCGTCTGTCCGTCCGTCTGTCCGCATGTAACAGAGCAAAAACAACCCAACCGAATGGTCTGAAATTTCAAATATATGATTGTTGCAAAATTTTGTCGAGCCATTTCAAATTTTATGAAAATCGGATGTATAGTTTAATTACAGGGACAGTCAAAAGTTTTTCTTTACATTACGGCCAATGGGAAAAATTATTGCAAGTGCATTTTAATGATATTAGAGCCTTCCGAATGATCTGAAATTTTAAAGATATAACTGTTGCAAAATTTTGTCGAGCCATTTCAAATTTTAGGAAAATCGGATGTATAGTTTAATTACAAGGACAGTTAAAAATTTTTCTTTACATTACGGCCAATGGGAAAAATTATTGCAAGTGCATTTTAATGATATTAGAGCCTTCCGAATGATCTGAAATTTTAAAGATATAACTGCTGCAAAATTTTGTCGAGCCATTTCAAATTTTAGGAAAATCGGATGTATAGTTTAATTACAGGGACAGTCAAAAGTTTTTCTTTACATTACGGCCAATGGGAAAAATTATTGCAAGTGCATTTTAATGATATTACAGCCTTCCGAATGGTCTGAAATTTTAAAGATATAATTGGTGCAAAGTTTTGTTGAGCTATTTCAAATTTTAGGAAAATCGGATGTATAGTTTAATTACAGGGACAGTCGAAAGTGTTCCGTTACATTACGGGGAATGGGAAAAATTATTGCAAGTGCATTTTAATGATATTACAGCCTTCCGAATGGTCTGAAATTTTAAAGATATAATTGTTGCAAAGTTTTGTTGAGCTATTTCAAATTTTAGGAAAATCGGATGTATAGTTTAATTACAGGGACAGTCAAAAGTGTTCCGTTACATTACGGGGAATGGGAAAAAATTATTGGAAGTGCATTTTAATGATGTATCAGACTATGCGCTTTATGAAGTGCAAAAAAGTATACATTCAGTACAATATGGGGTGCAAAAAATAATAATAAAACTAGTTATAGTACGAACGCACCTCATTTGCCACGTTTGACGAGCAATTTCCAACTTGTTTTTTTCATGTTTTCAACCGCGCGAGTTCTTTAACCAATGTCAAATATACATATTAGTACGCCACGCTGCAATACTAAAAAGCTGTAGCGGGTATTACCATAATTCTTTTACCTCACATGCAAATAATTAGAGATTATTTAATTGCGCTTAATTATTACATTTTTTTAAAAATAAAGGCAAACATTTTATCACAAACATCAACAAAACTTTTTATTCTACTTATTCCAAAGATATCGTTTTATCGTCTGCTGCCAAAGTAACATGATAAATTAAATTTTAAAAATGCGCAGTAGTAGAAAAATATATTACTAAATCGAGTATGATTTTTAATTTTGGTTTTAGAATTAAATTCACGAACTCCCGTGCATAGAACGGCTTAAACAGCTAATAATAAATAAATAAATAACCAATCTTCTACATTACTCCGTCTAAATATTCAACTATCTCTTCACCCAGGAAATAATCATTAAAACTTACGATTAAATTACTCTTTATTAAAAAGTTATTAAATTTAAAATCAATAAAAATATTACAATTTTTAAATCATTTAAAATTATTAATTTTTATTAAAATTAACAAAGAAAAAGATTGTTACATTAAACTCGTCTAATCTAATTCGCCCAGTCGAGTATCGCTAAATTCTAGATTGTAGGTTTGCCATTCATTGGACAAAAACGTCAGTCTAAGCATGCATTCTTTGTCCATGTCACCATTCTTATACAGTACCATAGATTAAGGACCAAGATGGGACATTACGACAAAATCTGTAATGGTAACAGCACTAGCGTCACTACCGACAAGGGAGAAGAATTAACAAGCCTCCGAAATTTAACCATGTTGAAGAAATATGTTTACCCTCTATGCTTTGAATATCTATTCTTTCCTAAAACGAAGCAGGTGTCAGACGATTTTCTATTCACGCTTGCTTTATTTAATTAGCTGCTTAACTTACAAAACGATAATTAGAGTAATAATATACAAGAAAACCCTAGAAAATTCTATTAATAACGTAAATATGTAAGTTTATGAGGTTAAATTGTAAAAAATCAAATTCAGGTATTGTGTTAATTTATTCATATCGAATAAAACTTTATTGAGTTTAATGTCAGTACCTCTATTTATTTTTAACTGTTAGATTTATATAATTCTAAAAATTTGTCGAAATGAATTTTTTCCCATCTGTAAATTTGTTATTATTTCTTATATGTTAATATTATAAATACTATTGAATTGATAGTACGTTATTTACATTAAAAACAATATTTTTATTTTATCTGTAAGAAAGTGAAAATGCGTAAATTTTAAAAGATTATTGTAACGATTGTTTAATACGTTAAACTTCATAAATTAATGAAACATGGGCTATAAAAAATTTTCTACCGAATGGGAATATTTATGAAATTTTCTGGGATATGTAGAGTGCAATACTTTGTATATTTTTATATTACACCATTAGTTTATGTAGCTTTAAATCCAATTGTATCATATTTACTTCATATACAGCATTCTAGACGAAATTTTTACCCTGTTTTTCGTTACCCTAATATCGTTCACTCATCATGTAAAAAAAAAGAAAAAGCATATATCCGTGCATGACATAGAATAGATATCAGATATATAAAATAGAATATATATTCTGTGTTCATGTATCGGTGTAAGATTCTATTGAAAACGTAAACATGAAACATTAAAAAAAAAGAAAGATCACAGTAAGGTCAATGATAAAAAATTTTACAAGGATGGGGAGTTTCTTCCCCATTGTCACTAAAGGCGCTACCATCGGAATCGCATTACCATTACTCTCTATGGAAATGTCCCATCTTGAATGTTAATCTATGTATAGTACAGGCACTAGTAGAAGTTAAGCGTTACATAAACCAACTGCAAAAATCAGGCATTCCGAAGGCGAAAGTAATATCCCATGAATCCTTTTTGGATTCGGTATCCTCCCAAAACGAAATTACAATCTCTGTTATTATCAAATTATAAAACCTCATATTACTCAAAGAATGGAGGATATTCCATCTACGTTTTGATCACGTGGTCAAGGTAAAAACTTCTAGCGT
This sequence comes from Maratus speciosus, assembly GCA_963932465.1. Lineage (NCBI taxonomy): Eukaryota > Metazoa > Arthropoda > Arachnida > Araneae > Salticidae > Maratus > Maratus speciosus. The sequence goes on along the minus strand of OZ010798.1, from coordinate 244,367,967 downwards.
AAAGAAGGGAAGGCTCCGTAGACGTGTAATATAAATTCCCGCTAGCCAATGAAACAGTTCATGAGGCAAAGCAGTAGTATCTCACCTTCTTATCAGTTAGAAGTTCCTTGGGTAAATTACCGGTATCACGTGACTTTTTTCAGCCTCGAACCCAGATTTGGAATATCCTCCATTCGAGTTACAGATCAAAATTTGGGAAAGCAGGATTAGTAGCAGACTTCTTCACCGCCAGTTCGGACGACGTGCGACGATTTATCTTATCCGTGTGAACCAAATGTCATTTCGTACTAATTAATTGATGCTCTAAGATTTTCTAACTGGAAATTTTGCTCTATCTCTTTCGTTTACGACTTTCAATAGCTATCTTCCAAATTTCGCCACTAGTGGGCGCTGCTGTCGTTTTGCATTAGGTCGAGCGTAGTCGCTTTACTATACCGTTACCTCAATTACACAGCTGTAGCTCTCTCCGTTCGCAAGTATTTTCAGGTTAAAGGGACTTTCCTTTGCACCCTGCATATGTACATATTTATATATTTTTAGAATTAATCAGGATCATTATTAAACAGTATATTGTATGCATCAAAAATACGCGTCGAATAATGCAGTCGATCATCGCTTGATCACGAAATACATTTTGTTTTCATCTATGATGTCGCAATTTCTGTTTTGTATTCTTTTCTACCCCAGGGCACTCCAAAAGTGTCAGGTTGTTTTCATATGTTTTTTACACCATACCGTATCTTCTTAATTTTACTCGGAATTTCTTAAATGAGACATCGTTTTAAAGCATTAATTGCGTACGAACTAATTACTTCCGCACCCCTTCCCTTCAATTGCTCCCTTTTTATTTTTTCTCAAATGTTCTGTTTTTAATTTCAGTTTTCTGACAACCGCATTGTAGGTATTATTGTTTCTTGATTGCAAAATCACTAAAGTTTTCATCTCCGATGTCGCAATCGCTGAATTTGTATTCTTTTGAACCCCAGGGTGCTTCAAAAGTGCCTGGATGTTTTTTTACCATTTTTTGAGTATCCCTCTTAATTTTGCTTGGAATTTCATAAATGAGACATCATTTTAAAGCGTTAATTGAGTATTAATTACTTCCGCAGCCCCTCCCTTCCATTACTCACTTTTTATTTTTTCTCAAATGTTCTGTTTTTAATTTGTTTTCTGAGAACCGCACTGTGTGTGTTTGTTTCTTGATTGCGAAATAACTAAAGTTTTTATTTCCGATGTCGCAATCGCTGAATCTGTATTCTTTTGAATCAAAGATTTGCTTCAAAAGTGCCTGGCTGTTTTTTACTGATTTTTTGAGTAACTCTCTTAATTTTACTCGGAATTTAATAAATCAGACATCATTTTAAAGCATTAAATTCGTACTAATTACTTCCGCACACTGTAAAACCATAAATTATCATGTTGCTTATAATCCTAATAGAAATGCTATATTTTTATTTAAATGTCATAGATTGTACCTTATTAATACCATATGATTTTATTCTAAAACACCATAGATCATACTAGATAAATACCTTCAGATCTCGTTTGAAAACACCATAGATTGTGCATACAAATTCCATAAAGTTTCATTAAAAAATGACTTAGAATGTAACATTACAAAACCATAAGATTTCATTCAGAAACACCATGCAAATGCCATAAGATTTCATCCCAAAAACTCCTTTGACGTTTACCGTAGTGCCATAAAAATGACCATACACATAATGTTTATATGGTTTTCCATAGGATATTTTTTACCTTAGGCAAAAAAACATAAGATTTCATTTCTGGTTTTTTTTATGGCAATTCAATGTCATTTTTTGAAGGGTTACCAATGAAAGTAAACAAAGACACATCATTCAAAAAATTTTTAATGATAAATTATTATTATTTGTATATTTTATCATTCATACACATAAAAAGGCACAATTTTGCAGCATTCGAAGTTTTTTTTTTTTTTTTTTGCTTTTTTGACTCGCGTTTAAGTCGGAACCCCAATTTGTTTGCGAAAATTATCAGAAATTCCTCATACGCGAGTATAGATGGTACAACTTACCTTTATTTATTAATTTTCTCAAAGCATAAATTTTAAGTGCTTTAAAGGGAAAATACTCTTCAAAGCTTAAAATGTGTAATCCTTTATCTGGAATAAATGGTACACGACAAGAAGTACAGTAAAATATAAAAGGTAAAACTAAAGTTTCTCGCTCCAGATCCGAATGGATCCATGCGGTCCTTCGAAGGAGGTCGCGTAGCGACCACCAGTCCTCCAAGGCGCCAAGTGACGCCCAGCCACTACGACTGCAAACCCGCCAGTCGGAACAGCTGTACATGGTACACACAAGGCCAAACCACATCTCAGAACTTCGCAAAGTCTGTTCTGTGGCCTGATTCTGTTCGCCCCACGGAGTGTTGTGGCGAGTTCGAGACTCAAGAAAACGCCTGCACCCGGGGCGACGCTGCAAACTTGCGACAGATCCTAAAACAAACCACCAAGTGGCCAGTCTAGGCAAGCCAGAGCAACTAAGCCTGCCACTGACAAGGACACCGTCAAGCCGACAAACCGATCACCACAACGGAATCGCTTAGACCTGACTACGAAAGGACAGGCCTTGCAACTAGAAAGGATCCAGCAATATGTCGCTGGCAAACCTCGAGGGATGCGACAGTTCCCCCAGGAACCCAAGGTGGTCAGTCCTGAGTATCCTGCTTAGAGGATCAACATGGCTGCTGTGCACCATCTACCACCCTCAACAGCCACACGGCAGACAGCCATCTACGGTGAGGGCATTACGCCTTAAGGGGGTCTCTATGTCCCCTTGGGTGTCGACCGAGATCCACACCCTGCTCAAAGGCCCAGAGAGAACGGGGCGGTTCGCTTCTCAGAATCTCAGTATCTAAAAAACGGGACCCAGAGACCCAGCACGATCCACAGCTGGGCATACTGTGTACGTATCAAGACTTGTTCCCAACAAATAAGCTAATAATTTCAAGTTGTAAGGCATTACCATCCGAGAGGGCCCCCATGTCCCCTCAGATGACGAACTTAATCGCCAACCTGTCTAGGGGCCTACAGAAGCGGAACGGGCGGAGAATAGCTTCAATCAAACTACCCAGCCACGAACGACGCCACGACCTTGGGCCCGTCACACCAGTTGAACAGCCTCTGGCATGCGCCACCATGCCAGAGAACAACAAGACGGAGAAAAACTGCTCATCCGACTGGCGGACGCAGAGAGTCCTGCCTACGCACAGACACGCCGAACTAGCTTTGCCCTCGAGGTGCATGACACGACGCCCCCACTCTCAAGCAACACACAAATACATTGACATCAAACACAAAAAGTTGGGGAGCCTTGGTAATCCGGTCGACACACACCTTCTACAGGTTGGCAAGGGCTTCGTGGTTATGCTACCCTCGCCAGCTGCAGTCGACACCGGTCTTCCGTACCTCACCCATCCCACCGGGCACATCCCCGTATAGAGCGTGGCTGGTCCCATCCGACACACACCTTCCACAATTCGGCGGGCCCACGAATTATGCTCCCATACAGTCTGTGGTGGACACCGGCCAGACTTGCCTCCCATTGACTCAGGAAGGGGACCTAGCTGAACTAACAACTACACTCACAACACAATTTTTTTGGGTTTTACCACATTTTTAACTTTTCTGCAATTTTCAAATTTTCACACACAAACACTTAGGACACCAAGGCCCGGGAGAGGGACACCGCCCCATCACCGCGAGGACCGCCCCCCAACGGGGGCCCTGCTTTCGGTCACCTTCCACCAGATGGTGGCCATGTCGAAACCACAGCGTCCACAGCCTGGCTCCCTGTCACCCTTCCCACTAAAGAGGTTGGTTAGAGACCACCAAAAGGGGCCACGCCGTGCATACTTCAGCCTAGGAAGGAACCAACCTAGTTCACCTGGGACCACTGTTGAGGCACATGCACGACTTGAATTGCGAGAGGCTATATATTGCACTTCACAATTCTAAACAGCTACAACGTAGCCATTCCAAGATTATAAAGGGTAAAAATAAATTACAATACAGTAGACGCTCGTTTTTACGAACCTCTTTTTCACGAACACTTGCGATTTTACGAACTATAGAGTGGTCCCGAATACACTCCCATAGAAACAATGTAATTTTTCGCTCCCAATTACGAACTACGAATTATGAAAATCTCTTTTTTGCGAATTCAATTTTGATACTTCTGCAATTTTTTTTTTTTTTTTTTTTTAAATATCGGAACGCAGTCAGGGTTCCTACACAATTCTGATAAAAAAATTCCCTGACTTTTCCAGGTTTTCCCCGACTTTATTCAAAAATTTCCCTGACCTTTCTCAGTAAAAAATTCGGCTTATATATTATTATAAAACCCTTCACAATGGACTTTAATTTAGATAAATGCTAGAAAAAAGTATGTGCTTTATGAATTTCCAATTTTTTAATTATTTTTCATAGTGTTATATAGTTTTCATAAATTTTATATAAAAATTTTAGATTGGATGAATAATTAATTTAAAATTTCTTCATTCACGACGATAATAGAAATTCTGATGGAAGTAGTATATCAAAAATTCCCTGACTTTTCCCTGACCTTTTCAAATATTAAAAAAATTCCCTGCCATTTCCCTGACTTTTTGTCTAAATTTTCGAATTCCCTGACTTTTCCAGGTTTTCCCTGACCCGTAGGAACCCTGGCAGTGTCACGTCAATTAAACTCTCAACAAGTACAATGAGACATCAGATGCATTCCAAGAATGTGTTGTTTTCCCCAATCTCTTTCGGAGGGAGGGGGCATAGCAACAATTTCAAGTAGTGGTTGTAAGGATTAAGGCACTTTTTTGAAGGGAGCAATAACTGTGAAAGGTTTTCGAGCATAGATAAAATGGAAATATATATTTTCCAAAATGTGATTAAAAAAAAAAAAAAAAAAAGTTAAATGATTATTTCCATTCCTAATTTTTTATTTATGTTTTCATCTATGTATTTTCACCTATTAAGTACTAATCCAGTTTGTATTTTCATATGTAATGTTTTTAAGGCATAGTAACGTATGTTTCTGTGTACTAAAATTATTTTTTGTGCATAAACTTGCATTTATTTCTCGTATATTTAAAAAGACACGTATAAATTTATTAAATAATAAATAATCTTGAAATACTGCTTCATTTGTGAAGAGGGGGCAGTTTGATAAAAATAGACAAAAATAATGTACGTATTCATATCATTTTTGGTGTTTTCTATTTTATGAACTATTTTAGTGTTCCCTACGAGTTCGTAAAAATGAGCGTCGACTATATTTATAATATTGCTTTATTAGAAATTTTTATCCATATTTTTTAACACATTAAATAGTACAAAACAGAGCAGAATGATTTCGCATTGATAAAAACATTTAAAAGAGCTTCTGTGTACAATGTATTTATTGTCATAGATATATTTAACAAAATTTTACACAATAACTTAAGTTTGGGGTCGATGCTAAAGTTTAAGGAGTTGTAAAAAATAATATTTTGAAACAAAAGATGAAATTCAGTTACTCAAAATCAAACCTCTTAGTCCTTCTGCTAAAGTATTGCAAGAAATAGTTTTAGAAAATCGTAGTCCCACTTTTAGTGCTTTTAAAATTTGTCAATCTTTTAGTAGAAACCTCTTTAGAGCCTTCAAAAATGCATACATATTTTGCATTTTTTTAAAAACTAAAAAAGACAAATTAAAGTGATTGAAACTTCTCAACTAGCTAGTTGGATATTAAAACGTTGAATAAAGCCACTTAACCACTTCACTCACAGGCTTAATTTCGCTGGTGAAGGGCTATATACTAGGTCGTGGGCCGCTGTGCGGTGTAAAATGTTTGTGTCATAAATCATTTCATAGCTTCCGTGATATAATAGTAATGAATTTAATGTCGTTAAAGGATTTACAACATTGTCATAACACGCAGTATAAAATAATATATAAAAATTTGCACATTATATTTAAAGGCTATCTATTTTCTGACCAATGAGAATGCTACATAAACGCCCTTGGAGCGTTCTCAGTGGTCAGAAAATAGAAAGCCTGTAAAAACAGAGGTAATTTTTCACGATATTTTTAACAGCTTATTTTCTTTCTTATAATGACGTAAGATGTGTAGTGAACGTATTGGTGTACGTAATGGTCACTAATTACTGAAATGAGAGGACATCCTGGGAGTGAAGAGGTTAAACACGTCACACTGACTTGAAAAAAAAATATATATGTATAATTTAGGACACGAGTTTCAAAACTCGCCTTATCTAAAAAAATAAAAAAAAATAGTATTTTCTCTATCAATGTATTCTACTGATAAACATAGACGGAAAAACACCACAAAAAAAAAAAAAACGTTTTATATTGTATTTCTGGCATTGTAAAATCTTGGTTTACAATGAAAACCAAACGACGCAGTTAGCGGTTTTCGACATTAAAATCACGTTCTCAATAGAAATTCATCATATTCAGTATTACAAGAAATGGCTTCACAGACTCGTAACCCCACTTTCAATGCTTTTAAAATTCGTCATGTAATTTTTGAATAGAAGCCCTTTTCAGAGTCTTCAAAAATTCATACATATCTTTGCATTATTTTGAAAACTAATAAGTCAGACTGGATAAATAAACAAATTATAATGATTGAAACTTTTCAACTAGCCTGTTAAAACATATTTTTTCGTGAAAAGTAAGAAGGTTAAAAACATACAGTTTGAAAAGGTATATATACCCTATCCTGTTATTCTAAATTTTCGTGACTTGTAGGCCTGGCTATGCAAATAGTAGGGTCAGATGGGGTAATTATGACCAGAGGGTAATTATGACCGCCGTCATACTGGAGATAACTGCGATGGTAAAATTTTCTTTCAAGCTTAGATATTAACCTCATAATGTATATTTCATCTTAGGTATTCTTTATTACTAGTCTGAAGCCTTTTTGAGATCAAAATAGCAATTTGAAACTAAGTCTATAAAATTTTTGATAAACGGATTTGCTACTTTGGAGTTAGAAGTGGTCATAATTACCCCAAACATATGTGTAATGGCAAGTATAAAGAGAAGATATAGTGGTCATAATTTCCCCACTAGTGGTCTTAATTACCCCAAACTTATGTGATTGAGAGTTTTTGGTGGTGTAATTATAACCACCCTTTTAACTTTAAAAGAAAAACAGCTATGATAATTAAAACTTTTAAAATGTGTTCTTAAAGGATCAAAGTCACTTCCTATGTACTAAAAACAGCACTTTTCCAACTAGAAATAGGCAAAAAAAATAGCAAAGTTGAAAATGTAAAAAGTGGTCATAATTACCCCTCCTGACTATATTATCGGATATACACGGTGTGTCAAAAAGTAATGCAACTGTTGTCATAAAAAATATTCAAAATATAGTAACAAATGTTTAGAAATCTTCAAAGTGCACCCTTCAAGCATCTACACATTTTGTCTAGCGATTTTCTTAGCACGCTACGCGGTCTGGAAGGCTTCGAGGGGAACCTCGTTCAGATTTGTCGTCACGGCGCACAGTGGAGCAAGAAGCCTTCAAATCTGGCAAAAAAAATCGAAAAAAAAAAATGAAATTCTAATTTGAACTACCGACATACGTCACTTTAATAGAGCAGATGTCAGTAAACATCTGCCTAGTATTAAAACGTTATTAAAGTAAGAAGTTAAACTGCATATCGCACGATGATAATTAGTGATGGGCGATTCTCGAGAATTCGACAATCGAGAACAATCGTCATCGTAAAAAATCACAATCGATACAGCCATCGATTAATTCCTAGAATCTACAATCGATATGTTTTACAATCGATTATAACGAGAAAAGCTAAAAACAGTTATTGGAAAACTTAGCTATTATTCTGGCGGACAATTTCATAGTAGTAATAGGGCTTAGTGATGGGCGATTCTCGAAAATTTACCAATCGAAAATAAACGTATCGTTATCGTAAAATACACAATCGATACAGTCATCGATTACTTTCGAGAATCTACAAAGGAGATGTTCTAGAATCGATTATTGAAATCATTGTTTTTACATATATATAAGGCAGATTTTATTAAATATAGGGTAACTTAAAACAGATGGAATAAAAAAACAACAAACCAAAGGGAGGCTCTAATGGAGCCATAAGTTCCAAGTTTAGTCAGGGAAGCTCCTTAACATAATAAACCGGTATACCAAATTTGGAGCAAATCGAATAATTCTCCATGAAAAACCCATTTATCTAAATTAAGGAGGGGGTCTACCCCCTTCATACTTAATTAATGAACCTCCAAGTTTAATCAGGGAAGCTCCTTAACATAATAAACCAGTATACGAAATTTGGAGCAAATCGAATAATTCTGCATGAAAAACCTATTTATCTAAATTAAGGAGGGGGGGGGGGACTAGCTCCCCTTCTCTCCCTTTATCCTTAACCAATGAACCGTCAAAACTAATCAGCGGAACGCCTTATCAGAATGAACATAAAAAAAATGAAGCAAACCGTACATTTCAGTCAAGAGTTATCGCGTTACGTACATACATACTTACGTACATGCATACACACAGAACCGACGGGTACATTAGCTCTCAGGCTTAGATAGCCTGTGAGCTAAAAAGAGATTGGATAAGCAGATGAACTCCTTTGAGAAATTATGACTTAAACCAGAAATGCGGTAAGTTTGACTCTGAAAGCTTCATTTCCATCTCGCATTTCGGCAAATCTCATCTCGATGATTTTTCCAGCATTTCGACGCTTCCAGATGGGAAGCTGCTCGATGGTTGGTTCTCTCGCGGTTTTAAACCTTTCGGGATGGGAAGTCTCTCGATAGTTTATCTCGCCCTTTTCAGCCTTTCCCGATGGGAAGCCTCTCGCTGGTTTATCTCGTCCTTTTCGAAATCTCCCAATGAAAAGCCTTTCGAGGATTTCTCTCGCGCTTTTCAACATTTCCCTATGAGAAGCTTTTCGAGGATCTCTCTCGTCCTCGGCAGAGAAGAAAAGTAAGAAAATTTATCGAGAGTACCAAGGGACGAGATAGAGAAAGAGTCATGACAATGGGCTGTGAAATGAAGACCTAATTTTCAAAGTTTCTCCTATTTTAGTCCTACCACGATGTCACATACCTGGAGGCCTCCGATAAAAATTATTTATTAAATATAAAAATTTCAAAGAGGAAGGTGGGTCGGGTGATTTCGAGGGAGGAGGACGTGAGAGTGGACTCATGCGGGGTACAATTTAAAAAATTTTACTGAACCCTTCCTGTGGCATATAATCGAAAAGCCCTTTGACCACTCTTTCATACTATGAACCTTTCTTCGCCCAAAGGGGGATGGGGGAAGGGGCGAACAAATTTTTAAAACCGTAGCCGATTTCTATAATAAATTTAAATATCACTTTAGATGTGGGTTTTTTATGCAGTCTTCCGGTAAATATTATTTATTGAACCTAAAAATTTTAAAGTGGCGGCTGTGTGAATTCCGGGGCGAAAGAGTGAGCCCACGGGGGGAGGTAGGGGGAGCAATTTTCAAACTTTTTTTGGACCAGTCATGTGGTATCTCATCGGTAAGCTCTCGAATGACTCTTTCATAATATGAGACTTTCTTCCTCCCTCCCCAATTTGGCCCCCACTGCGAGGGTAGTTTTTTCTGTTTTTATCATTTTAGATCGGATTTTGTTTATGGAGCCCTCCGCTAAATATTATTTATAATATATGAATTTCAGGACACTTTTCCAAATTTAGCCAAGACCCCTCATGTGACATATCGTTGGAAAGGTTTGTGACTACTTATTGATGCTATCCACTTCCGGTGGCCGCCCCCCCACTTTGCCCCCCCGGAGGACACTTTTCCAAATTTAGACAATACCCCTCTTGTGAGATGTCGTTGAAAAGATCTGTGACTACTTATTGATGCTATGCACTTCCGGTGACAGTCCCCCCCACTCTTTGCCGCTCCGGGGGACACTTTTTCAAATTTAGTCAAGACCTCTCGTGTGAGATATCGTTGGAAAGGTCTGTGACTACTTATTGATGTTATGTACCTACGGTGTTCCCACCACCACTTCCCCCCCCCGGGGGGGCACTTTTCCAAATTTAGCCAAGACCCCTCATGTGAGATATCGTTGGAAAGGTCTGTGACTATTTATTGATGTTATGCACCTCCGGCGACAGTCTCCATCAATTTGCCCCTCCCGGGGACACTTTTCCAAATTTAGCCAAGACCCCACATGTGAGATATCGTTGGAAAGGTCTGTGACTACTTATTGATGTAATGCACCTCCGGTGACCGCCCCCCCCCCCACTTTTCCCCCAGGGGAGTGTGTTTCTAAATTTAGCCGAGACCCCTCATGTGACATATTGTTGGAAAGGCTTATGACCATCTACTCATGTTATCCACCTCCCGCACCCCTCCCCCCTTTGCCCCCACGGGGAGGGCATTTTTATAAATTCAGATCCAGACTTCTCATATGACATATGGTTGGAAAGGCCTAAAGACCTGTGACGACTTAATCATATTATGCAGCTGCTGTGCCCCTCCGCTCGCTTTGACCCCTCCCCCAAGAGATCTAGTCCGAGGTTCATTCGTTTCGATATTATATTTTTTACAAGATTTTGTAGTGCGTGCACACCACACCCGCCTGCTATCATATATCATTGCCCTATATAGCGGGTAACCTGTTCGTGATTTCATATTACAAGATTACGTATAAATTAGAGGCCCCGATTAAAGGAGGGGCCCGCTAGCGGTCAAAGTCACCTAGTCTTTATTAACATCGACTCATTCCAGTTCACCCGCAGACGATTCTTGATAAATGTATGACGTATATAATATATAATATATGATTTATAAAAGAAATTTGCAAACTGGAGTCATCGAGAAAAAATTTACACAATCGAAAAATATCGAGATGTCCATACAATCGAGAAAATCGAGAAAAACATCTCGTTATCGCCCATCACTAATGATAATTAAATGGAAAAAAAATTGAATAATTTTGTTTCAAGATTCGTTTCTAAATTATGCTGTAATAATTTAAAAATAATATTTTTTGACTATGGAACCTTCAACTTCAGGTATGTAACAAAAATACACTAGTTTTAATTTGTTTTTAATATGATTTTTCAATTCCTACTATTTCACACTCTCCCTATATATATCTTGCTCAAATTTTCAATCGTTAATAAAATACTTATTATTCATCTACTCAAGTTCAAATACATTTTTTTTTAACTTGTAGTGGATGACACTTGATGTTAATACAGTTTTTTGCAAATATTAATTAATTAATTTTAGTTTTATATGGGAGAAAAAATAGCGGCCATTGGTTATTGAACAGCATTTAATGCATCTGCATACCTATAAGTGGAGTTACCATAGGGGGGACCCTGTTCTGTCGCCAAATACCGTCAAGTTTATCGCCAACTTGGCGACCAAAATGAAACGCCAAAAGGGACGCCAACTTGGCGATATCTCTAATATTTCTCCAAATTCCCATAGACTTCCATTGTAAACCAATAGGGTTTACTTGCTTATAGAAAATCAACAAATTGAGATATTTTAATGCAACAAAAACTAATATTAGCTTAGGGGATTGATTATATTAAATTTTTCTTTGATGACCTAAGTAGGAATTAACATAAAAAAATTATATTAATTGTTATTGATAAAGCGAAGCTTAGAATATATAGTAGTGAAATTTATATAAAAAAAATAGCAATGTCTACAAACATTGAAAGTTTTAGTTGTGAGTTAAAGCAGGTTAAGTGTTAACTATAATTTATTTCTACTAGATTTCATTTTTAGGATGGTAAATATTTCAGAAAATTTTGATCCTTTTTTAATTGTATGGTAATTTATTATACTTATTCAATTCATCCTCAATTTTTTGTTAGTGTACGTACATAAACATGATTAGGTATTGTGTTTTTAGAGATAAATTTAAATACATTATATATTACCAGAAGAGAACTTCTGAATATCTTCCTCAGACAAAAAGTGTGTGCTACTACTGCTAAGACAGCAGAAACAGTTTTGCTTCTGCTGTCTTGATAGTACTACATACATTTTGCCTGAGATTTTCCCAGGCATAGTAAGTGGCCTGGAAGGTTTCAAAGGGAACCTCGTTCAGAGCGGTCGTCACGGCGGGCGGCTTGGATTGCGTCATTGGCCTCCAAACGGTGTTCTTTGAGAGCGGTCTTAAGGGTCCTGTCCTTGCCGGAGAAGACACTCACGAGCTAATGCTAATCCTATGGGGAGGGATTTTTCTAATATCTCCTTTGCATTTCGACATTTTTAAATAATTTTTTTTTTTGCATTGGATAGCCGAGGTCCGTCTCTACAGCGCACCTTGGTTACTTTTTCGATTTTGGTAGCAGATATTTTTAATAAAGTTCATTTTCAAAACCGGTTCTGAAAATGAAAGTGTCATTCTAAAAAATATCTGCAACCAAAATTGAAAAAGTAACCAAGGTGCGCTGTAGAGACGGACCTCGGCTATCCAATGCAAAAAAAAAAAAAAATTTAAAAATGTCGAAATGCAAACTAGATATTAGTAAAATCCCTCCCCATAGGATTAGCATTAGCTCGTGAGTGTCTTCGCCGGCAGGGACAGGACCCTTAATCCTAGGAGGCTGTGGCAGCGTTGCCAAGTTGTGCTTCATCAGAAATTCGCGGACCAACGCCTCCTGCCTATTAGGCCTGAGCGCTAACACAAAAATGGCGGTTGTAGTAGGCAGATTATTTTTAATTCTTGTACGGTCCCCTAAATTAAGATACCAGTATTTTCTAAAAGTTTTCTTTGACTTATTTAATATTGGAAAAATAAAGTGAATTTTTTTTTTTTAATATTGGTATAAAAACTCAAGGGATCGTATACACGCTGAAAAGATCCGCATACGGCAGCTGCCATTTTTATGTAAGCACTCAGGCCTAGTATTCAGAGGGCAATACACGGACGCGCAAAGAGGTGTAGCCGGGAGCATTAACATGATGCAGCAGCCAGGTAGCGGTGATCTCCTTTTGAACACGGAGGACCCTTTTTCTCATTTTTTCGAGAACACTCATGTAGTAGGCTCCAGGAGGTACAAATTCCCTTTGAACTACACCTTTTGCTTCGAAAAAGACTCGTCGTGACACGGTCTTTAAGACGAGATTCACAACAAAGCCCCCTGAATACTAGGCCTGATCGCTGACACAAAAATGGCGGCTACCGAAGGCGGAATTTTTTCAGTGTGTGTACGGTCCCTTAAATATTCGTACCAATAATTTTTTAAAGTTTTTTCCGCTTTAATTTTTTGAGATTAAACAAGTCAGTGAAATCTTTTATAAAATACTGGTGTCTACATTTAAGGGACCGTACCTTTAAAAAATTATTGGTACGAATATTTAAGGGACCGTACACACGCTGAAAAAAATCCGCCTTCAGCAGCCGCCCTTTTTGTGTCAGCGCTCAGGCCCAGAATTCAGGGGGCGGTGTTCACAAATCAATGACGTTGACGTAACCACTGCTCAGAGCAGGCTGAATTTGGACGCGTTGCCAAGCCACGCCTCCCCTCTGCCTAGCCCTAGCTGCGAGAATACGCTGCGACGTACAGTCTTTTCAAAGTAAAATCACTTATATTACTTTTGGAACACACCCTGTATGTCTCGGTATAATTTCTCATATACTCGACATACATAAGCAACACATATATTACTATGGAGGCATAAAAGACACCTCTTTACTTTGTAAAGAATTTGATCGAATATATTTTCCAGAGGAAGCGACTTCGGGTATATAGAACGCGGATTGATTCTCATTACTATGAATAGGTCGGTAATAATCTAAATCAGAGTTACCACATTTTTCTGCTGCAAAACTCTTTTTAAGGTTTGACAATGTTTTATGGAGCAGAGAAATGGACATTGAATCTTTGTCTAAAAAAGAAACCCATTTCTAACAAAATTGATTTCGGGCAAAGACCTGCGAAAAAGTTTAGCCCCTTCGCGACGGGAGCCTTTTACGAAATGTTTATTACTTTGCTACCGGTTTTAAAAAACAGAAGTTTGTGCCTATTTATATCGAGAAAATGCTCGGATTAAATAAGGCAAATTTTACAGTAAAATTTTACTGGTGAGGATAAACGAGGATTCTTAAGCCTATTTCCGGCACGTATACGTGTCGCTCGTCCCCAAGGGGTTAAGCTGGAAAAAGTTAAAAATTCAAGAATGCGTGAAATGATGCAAGTCAAACAAGAGGTTGTGTTAATACAGTTGAGTATAACAAGCTTAGCTGATATGGATCACATATCCGCAGAAAGAATAAAGAACACTTTGCTAAAATCCTTTTTGAATAGGGGCTAAAAGATAAACGTAGGAGGGACAGACCAGGGGCGGATCCAGAGAATCGTTTTGGGGGAAGGGAGGCGATACCGAGTGACATATAATCAACGTAGTCATAATTTCTGTTGCTCAAATCATTCCTTGCAGTTAATTATTAAATAAATATGAAATAATTAATGCGATTCGAAAATAGCACAGACTCTCGATTATCCGACGTCCGATTAACCGAAACACTCGGTTATCCAACACTCTTATATAATCCCGCCTCTCCTCAAAATAAGGTTTATTGTTACTTATTAGGTCGAAAAATTAAAACGTTATAACAAAATTTATTTATTGAATGTCTTTTTTTTCTTCTTTTTACTCTTGTACTGTGGTAATTACTTATCATATTTTTTGTTCTTTTAGTTACAGTGAAGTTTTAACAACGTTAATAACACAAGCGTGCGATGATTGTGTTTTTTAACTTTTGATAATTGATTTTGATGTATTTTTTAGCACCGAATCCGAAAATGACCTTCATTTTTAACAATCACGTCACGATTTAAGCAAATCGTAAATTTCAAAGTTCAAAAGTAAAAAAAAATAGCGAAAATCTCTCAAAGCAATTTGTCAAGGCCTTAACAAAAGAAGGTAAATATTTTAAATACATCTGTGACAAATTTCCCAGCCTTATCAACCGCCAAAATAAAAGGGAATGCCGAGATGAACCCCATAAAGAAAATAAAAGGAAAAGCGCGAAGCAGAGCATGAGCGGTTCAAAGAAACTTCCACGCATGGAATAAAATTACAAGGATTTTAAATACACAATAATTTACATGTTTAACTGTAAAAATGCATAGTATAAGCAAAAAAATGAATAAATTATTATGAAAAAAAGTTACGTCTATTTTATAATAGCAGATTTTCCCAATGATTCGACTTTTTAAAAATTTGCGATTTGGGAAAAATCGTGGCGTGATGCTATGGTAAAAAATGAAGGTCATTTTTGGATTCAGCACTAAAATATAGATAAGAACCAATTTTCGAAAGCTGAAAAACATAACCATCACATCCATGTTTTAATATCAGATTTCTGAAAGAGAATAATATCTGAAAAAGGATCCCCTTCAGAAATCTGAAGGGGCCTTAAAATCCTTGAAATACAAATTTGTGTCATCTAAGTGGTGTGTCTCTCTTCACAGGCGTGGATCCAAGGAAGGGGGGAAATCGCCCCGATCGTCCCCTCCCTTGGATCAAAAAACATAAATCTACCGATTATCACGGATTTCGACAAATGGTCGCCGAAAAAAATCAATTTCGTCAATCGTTCGCAGGTCAAAGGATCGCAAAAAACGCGAATTTCGTCAAAGGATCGCGGAAAAAACGCTAATTTCGTGAAAGAATCGAGCAAAAAATGTTAATTTCGTCAAAGAATCGCGAAAAAAATAGGCGAATTTCATCAAACGGCCGCGGAAAAAACGCTCAATCGGTACCATGAGGAAATTCCTCCCAGGCGCGCACCCACGGGGGGGGGGGGGGGGGTGATCGATCGGGACGGTCACCCCCCCCCCCCCCCAAGATATAAATCCAACGCTTTTAACGGAAGTTTTCGCGAACAGACAGACAAGCAAACGAAAACCAAAGACTTTTCTGGTGTCAATGGTAAACCTCACTGACGTTTCGGCAATTAGTGGACAAAAAATAATTATGTCCTGTCAAAAGGCATAGGGCGCCATAATTTTTTAAGCTATGGGTTGAGGTTGAGGATGATGCCACTTCGTGCACAGTCTGTTGAATCTCTACAAAAGAAATTGACAACGTTATGCAGATCCATTTAAGGTGTTGAAACTTTTTCGTTCTTTCAAAGAAGCTGCATTTCTATTTTCTGTATAACGATATTTTTGAGGAGTGCTTTATTGTTTGAGAAAAGAATGGGATTCGTAGCAATTTCCAAAGAAAGAAAGAAACAAGAAAAAGAAAGGTCCTTTGAAAAATTCAAACATCTTAATGTTTACAGAAGAAAGCCACTAATGTGTAAAAAATGTACTGTTATTGCCACCCATATTGGTAATCAAGGGGTATTTGATGAATGAACAAAAAAGGATTATGTCCTAATCCTAGTCAGTTAAAAGCTAAAATGCGTATGGTGTGTTGATTTCTTAAAAACCAACTTGGTAAATTTGTTCTTCCCTTCTTTCCCCGATCGAACCCCCCCCCCCCCCCCCATGGATGCGCGCCTAGGGGAATCTCCTCCCGGTACTAATTGTGCGTTTTTTCCGAGGCCCTTTGACAAAATTCTCGTTTTTTCGGAGATTCTTTGGCGAATTTCGCGTATTTTTTTCGCAATTCTCTGAAGAAATTCGCATTTTTTTAAACATCTGTTGACGAAATTAGTGTTTTTTGCGCGATTCTTTCCCGAAATTAGCGTTTTTTTTCGCAATTGCTTGGCGAAATTCGCGTTTTTTGCGATCCTTTGACGAAATTCGCGTTTTTTCTGAGATCTTTTGACGAAATTCGAGTTTTTTTATGGTCCTTTAACGAAATGCGCGTTTTTTGACAAAATTGGCGTTTTTTCCGCGCTTCTTTGACGAAATTCACGTTTTTTCGCGATCTTTTCACGAAATTCGCGTTTTTTTGCGCGATCCTATGGCGAAATTGGCGTTTCTTTTGCGATCCTTTGATTTGCAAACGATTGACGAAATTGATTTTTTTCGGCGACCATTTATCGAAATTTGCGATAATCGGTGGATTTATATAATTTTTTTGGAAAGGGGGGGGGGCAATCGGGGCGATCGCCCTCTCCTCTCCCGTGGATCCGCGCCTGGGACAGACCCGAGGATGACTTGGGAAGGTTCTATTCCAGAGACAGTGATAATATATAGTTTTACTGATGAGATTACTCTTGACAGAGAGAGATGGAAAGGATATCTCAGAACTGCTTTTATAAGATTGAAAAATTAATTTATTAATAATTGCATAATAAAACAAGGAAGAAAAATCATGTGTTTAAGCATAGATTATGAAACACTTTCCAACACATTCAGAATAATGTAACCAAACTTCATCGTTTAATAAGTTAAAGTATTATGTCTAATTCAACCATATGGAAATTCATAACACATTTGAAAATCCAATTTCATTTGTTCCCATCTACAATCGGAAAATTATCCGAATACTTTGAGCAGCACTGTATATGATTAAAACAGTTAAATTTAAAAGCGCAAGCCGAAATTGAAAACGCACTTCAGCAATTATTATTCAAAGAGAATATTGTAACCGATTTATTTTGTGTGTCCCTGTAAACGAACGACAAATGCTATGAATACTCTATTCTGCCGTAATCATCTTATAGTGAAATTCAGTGATTTATACCAGTTTCAATATTTGAAACAGCGTAATGTCATTAAAATACTCTGCAAACGATTTTCCCCCATGTACACTGTTAAAACTGGATACTTAAAAATAAGTAAAATGTACTCATTTTTGAGTACTTTCCGATCTTATAATAGCTCCGAGTACTTAACTCTTAAATTTGAGAAACGCATGTACTCATTTTTTTGAGTACATACAGGAACTCGAAAATAAGTATGTATAGGAACACACATACACTATAAGAAAAAAAAAAAAAGCGAAATTACAAAGAACCGACAAATCACCATTTTTAATTACGGTAATTTTGAATTGCGAAGAACTACAATTTTTGGAGTAAAGAACAACGAAATTTACTATTTTATTTCTTGAAATTTTGTGTATGAGCCGCCCCGTGATTTGAACCCGAGTCCTCTAGGTGGGAGATCAGTATTGAACTGACTGTGCTATAAGAGCAGTTACCAGCTGCTTCCAAATGACACCTTTTATGAATCAGCAACGGAAGATTGCTAACAGCAGAGAATTTTCCCTTTCTTAAATATTTTAATTTCTAATAAAACAATTTTTAAACTAAATTTTCTTCTTTAACATTTCTAATGAAATTGTAAATAAATTTGAAAAGTGTGTATTATAAATAAAAAATTATAACAAAGATAGACATATCTTTAAATAAAAGCTTGGAAATCTCTACTGTCAATTCGGTATAAGAAAAGGGTTTATCAGAAAACTCATATTTTTGAGCACATAGGATTTAAACATGAATATTAAGAGTTAAAATACAAAATATATGTATTCATTTCTGCATACATTTATAAATCAAATATAAGTATACACAACTTCAAAATATCATGTACTCTTTTCTGAATTAATTGTACTTAAAAAACGATTGTACTTAAAAAAAATCGAGTACAAAGAAATTTTCATTTTTAAGTAGATTAATGCTCCTTCTTGAAGCAATTGTACTTAAAAAATATGAGTACATAGAGATGCTCATTTTTAAGTGGATTGTTTTTAACAATGTACTTCTTTTTGAAACAATTGTACTTAAAAAAATACGAGTACATGGAAGTTCTCATTTTTAAGTAAATTATTTTTGACAGTGTATCATAATGTAATGGAATTCATTTGGGTAGCCCTGTAAATGAAATATTAATCCCACATACTTCATATGCAATGCCAAACATGGTAGGTGACCCTAAATATGGATTATCAATTGCATGAATCCAAGTATACTTACGGGAGTTAGAGCGTGGACAGATGGCCATACGGAAAGACAAACCGAAAGCAACCTTTTCAACTTTGTTGAAAAGTGTTAAAAATAGATTTTAAAAATTAGTACGATTTATAACATTGTTTAGTACTAAGCAGACAATATCTATCAGGGTTGAAACTTATTAATTTTAGCCGCAACTCGCTCTCAATATAGACTTAAAAAAAACACTGTCATTTCATCAATTTTTTTACCTATATTTCTGTAAGGATTTTTTAAAGATGTCACGTATTATGACATGTTTATACATTGTTATATCTTTTACAGCAAATATATATATATATATATATATATATATATATATATATATTTTAGCGACTTTCTAGCAGATTGCGATCCGTACTTTGAAAACTGTTGGTCTAATGTACTTTTGTATGAAAATGATTTCTGGCTCTCACAAACACTTTTTTCTCCCAGTGTCATCATAATGATGGAATTTAAGCATATTTTCCTCTCAAATGAGTTTTGACATAACTTGTACACAAGCAGCTTTTCCCGAATGTGGATTAGATGTAAATTTTCAGTTTATAGAAAAAAAAAAAAAAAAACGACAGATATCACACATATAGTACGTTTGATTTTCTCCCAGAAAAGATTCGAAGATGATAAATTGGACTTTTATTTTATTTTCAGTGAAAATTATTTCTGTCAGTTATCATGTATGTATGATTTTCTCACCAGTATGGATGATGAATATTTAGATAACTTTTCCTCAAAAATGACTTTTGACATACATCACACACAAATGGTTTCTATCCAGGATGAATTCGTAAATGATTTGTTAAACTGCTTCTCAATGAAAATGATTTTTGACATACATCGCACGCAAAAGGTTTCTCTCCGGTGTGGGTTCGAAAGTGACTATTTAAACATCTTGATGAAAATGACTTTTGACAGACACCGCACACAAATGGCTCAGAGTGAGTTTGAAGATGATTGTTTAAACTGCTTCTCATTGAAAATAATCTTAATATACATCGCAAACAAATGGTTTCTATTCAGAGTGGTTTCGAACGTGATATTCTAAATTGCTTCTTCTTGAAAATGACTTTTGACATACATCGCACACAAATGGTTTTCCAGACAAGATCCATTTTTAGCTCACAGGCTATCAAAGCCTGAGAGCTAATGTGCCCGCCCGTTCTGTATGTATGTATGTATGTACGTATGTACGTAACGCGATAACTCTTGATAGAAACATCCGATTTGCTTCAAAATTTTTTCCTAGGTTCATTGTGATAAGGCGCTTCCCTGATTAGTTTTGGGAGTTCATTGGTTAAGGATAAAGGGGGAAAAACGGGGTTAGTCCATCCCCCCCCCTTAATTCAGAAAAATGGGTTTTTCATGCAAAATCATTCGATTTGCTCCGAATTAGGTATACCGGTTTATTATGCTAAGGAACATCCCTGATTAGTTTTGGGGGTTCATTGGTTAAGGATAAAGGGGGAAAAACGGGGTTAGTCCACCCCTCCCCCCTTAATTCAGAAAAATGGGTTTTTCATGCAGAATCATTCGATTTGCTCCGAATTTGGTATACCGGTTTATTATGTTAAGGAACATACCTGATTAGTTTTGGGGATTCATTGGTTAAGGATAAAGGGGGAAAAACGGGGTTAGTCCACCCCCCCTTAATTCAGAAAAATGGGATTTCATGCAGAATCATTCGATTTGCTCCGAATTTGGTATACCGGTTTATTATGTTAAGGAACATCCCTGATTAGTTTTGGGAGTTCATTGGTTAAGGATAAAGGGGGAAAAACGTTGTTAGTCCACCCCCCCCCACCTTAATTCAGAAAAATGGGTTTTTCATGCAGAATCATTCGATTTGCTCCGAATTTGGTATACCGGTTTATTATGTTAAGGAAAATCCCTGATTAGTTTTGGGGGTTCATTGGTTAAGGATAAAGGGGGAAAAACGGGGTTAGTCCCCCCCCCCTTAATTCAGAAAAATGGGTTTTTCATGCAGAATCATTTAATTTGCTCCGAATTTGGTATACCGGTTTATTATGTTAAGGAACATCGCTGATTAGTTTTGGGGGTTCATTGGTTAAGGATAAAGGGGGAAAAACTGGGTTAGTCCACCCCACCTTAATTCAGAAAAAGGGGTTTTTCATGCAGAATCATTCGATTTGCTCCGAATTGGGTATACCTGTTTATTATGTTAAGGAACATCCCTGATTAGTTTTGGGGGTTCATTGGTTAAGGATAAAGGGGGAAAAACGGGGTTAGTCCACCCCCCCTTAATTCAGAAAAATGGGTTTTTCATGCAGAATCATTTAATTTACTCCGAATTTGGTATACCGGTTTATTATGTTAAGGAACATCCCTGATTAGTTTTGGGAGTTCATTGGTTAAGGATAAAGGGGGAAAAACGGGGTTAGTCCCCCCCCCCCTTAATTCAGAATAATTGGTTTTTCATGCAGAATAATTCGATTTGCTCCGAATTTGGTATACCGGTTTATTATGTTAACGAACATCCCTGATTAGTTTTGGAGGTTCATTAGTTAAGAATAAAGGGGGGAAAGGAGGCTAGTGCACCTCCTTAATTCAGATAATTGGGTTTTTCATGCAGAATGATTCGATTTGCTCCGAAGTTGGTATACCGGTTCATTATGTTAATGAACTTCCCTGATTAATTTTGGGGGTTCATTGGTTAAGAATAAAGGGGAAAAAGCGGGACTAGTCCACCTCCTTAATTCAGATAATTGGGTTTTTCATGCAGAATGATTCGATTTGCTCCGAAGTTGGTATAACGGTTTATTATGTTAAGGAACTTCCTTGATTAGTTTTGGGGGTTTATTGTTTAAAGATAAAGGGGGAAGGGGGGCTAGGCCACCCCCCATTATTTATATAAACGGGTTTTTCGTGCAGAATTATTCGCTTTGCTCCAAATTTGGTATACCGGTTTATTATGTTAAGGAGCTTCCCTGATTCGTTTTGGCGATTCATTGGTTAAAGATAAAGGGGGGACTAGTCCACCCCCTTACTTTAGATAAATGTTCTTTTTGCAGGATTATTCGATTTGCTCCAAATTTGGTATACCGGTTTATTATGATAAGGGGCTTCCCTGATTAGATTTGGAGGTTCACTGGTTAAGTATAAAGGGGGAAACGGGGGCTAATTCCCCTTCACTTAGTTTTTTGAGGGGCATTATTCTTTAAAATAAGTGTATAATATACAATTAGTGTGAATAGCCTGTGAGCTCAATGCCATCAGTTTAGCTGGGCACATTTCTTTTTTAGCTCACAGGCTATCAAAGCCTGAGAGCTAATGTGCCCGCCCGCTCTGTATGTATGTATGTATGTATGTATGTATGTATGTATGTATGTATGTATGTATGTACGTACGTACGTATGTACGTAACATGATAACTCTTGATAGAAACTTCCGATTTGCTTCAAAATTTTTTTCTAGGTTCATTGTGATAAGGCGCTTCCCTGATTAGTTTTGGGAGTTCATTGGTTAAGGATAAAGGGGGAAAAACGGGGTTAGTCCAACCCCTTAATTCAGATAAATGGGTTTTTCATGCAGAATGATTCGATTTTCTCCGAATTTGGTATACCGGTTTATTATGTTAAAGAACTTCCCTGATTAGTTTTGGAGGTTCATTGGTTAAGGGTAAAGGGGGAAAAGGGGGGTTAGTCCACCCCCTTAATTCAGATAATTGGGTTTTTCATGAAGAATCATTCGATTTGCCCCGAATTTGGTATACCAGTTTATTATGTTAAGGAACTTCCCTGATTAGTTTTGGGAGTTCATTGGTTAAGGATAAAGGGGGAAAAACGGGGTTAGTCCACCCCCCTTAATTCAGATAAATGGGTTTTTCATGCAGAATCATTCGATTTGCTCCGTATTTGGTATACCGGTTTATTATGTTAAGGAACTTCCCTGATTAGTTTTGGGGGTTCATTGGTTAAGGATAAAGGGGGAAAAACGGGGTTAGTCCACCCCCCTTAATTCAGATAAATGGGTTTTTCATGCAGAATGATTCGATTTGCTCCGAATTTGGTATACCGGTTTATTATGTTAAGGCACATCCCTGATTAGTTTTGGGGGTTCATTGGTTAAGGATAAAGGGGGAAAAGGGGGGTTAGTCCCCCCCATTAATTCAGAAAAATGGGTTTTTCATGCAGAATCATTTAATTTTCTCCGAATTTGGTATACCGGTTTATTATGTTAAGGAACATCCCTGATTAGTTTTGGGAGTTCATTGGTTAAGGATAAAGGGGGAAAAGGGGGGTTAGTCCCCCCCCCCCCTTAATTCAGAAAAATGGGTTTTTCATGCAGAATCATTTAATTTGCTCCGAATTTCGTATACCGGTTTATTATGTTAAGGAACATCCCTGATTTGTTTTGGGGGTTCATTGGTTAAGGATAAAGGGGGAAAAATGGGGTTAGTCCACCCCACCTTAATTCAGAAAAAGGGGTTTTTCATGCAGAATCATTCGATTTGCTCCGAATTTGGTATACCTGTTTATTATGTTAAGGAACATCCCTGATTAGTTTTGGGGGTTCATTGGTTAAGGATAAAGGGGGAAAAGGGGGGTTAGTCCCCCTCTTAATTCAGAAAAATGGGTTTTTCATGCAGAATCATTTAATTTGCTCCGAATTTGGTATACCGGTTTATTATGTTATGGAACATCCCTGATTAGTTTTGGGAGTTCATTGGTTAAGGATAAAGGGGGAAAAACGGGGTTAGTCCAACCCCCCCCCCCCCCTTAATTCAGAATAATTTGTTTTTCATGCAGAATAATTCGATTTGCTCCGAATTTGGTATACCGGTTTATTATGTTAAGGAACATCCTGATTAGTTTTGGAGGTTCATTAGTTAAGAATAAAGGGGGGAAAGGAGGCTAGTGCACCTCCTTAATTCAGATAATTGGGTTTTTCATGCAGAATGATTCGATTTGCTCCGAAGTTGGTATACCGGTTCATTATGTTAATGAACTTCCCTGATTAATTTTGGGGGTTCATTGGTTAAGAATAAAGGGGGAAAAGGGGGGCTAGTCCACCTCCTTAATTCAGATAATTGGGTTTTTCATTGAGAATGATTCGATTTGCTCCGAAGTTGGTATAACGGTTTATTATGTTAAGGAACTTCCTTGATTAGTTTTGGGGGCTTATTGTTTAAAGATAAAGGGGGAAGGGGGGCTAGGCCACCCCCCATTATTTATATAAACGGGTTTTTCATGCAGAATTATTCGCTTTGCTCCAAATTTGGTATACCGGTTTATTATGTTAAGGAGCTTCCCTGATTCGTTTTGGCGATTCATTGGTTAAAGATAAAGGGGGGACTAGTCCACCCCCTTAATTTAGATAAATGTTCTTTTTGCAGGATTATTCGATTTGCTCCAAATTTGGTATACCGGTTTATTATGATAAGGGGCTTCCCTGATTAGATTTGGAGGTTCACTGGTTAAGTATAAAGGGGGAAACGGGGGCTAATTCCCCTTCACTTAGTTTTTTGAGGGGCATTATTCTTTAAAATAAGTGTATAATATACAATTAGTGTGAATAGCCTGTGAGCTCAATGCCATCAGTTTAGCTGGGCACTTTTCTTTTTTATTTAAATGTTCCTCTTTGAAAATGCTTTTCGACATACATCGCATGCAAATGGCTTAATCCCAGTATGGATTCGAAGATGATCTTATAGAGTTGCTTTCAATGGAAATGATTTTTGACATACATCGCATGCAAACGGTTTCTCCCCACAGAGTGGATTCGACGATAATATTGTAAAGATCCTTTCGCTTTAAACGATTTTTGGCATGCATTCACATGCATATGGTATAGGTGCAGATTCACGTGGTGACTAAAATTTCTGCTTTTGCCATAAATTTTGGCGTCTAAGTCGCCATCCTTTGGCGAATTTTGCGTTTTTCCTCACGATCTTTTGACGAAAATCGCGTATTTTTTCGCGATCCTTTAACGAAATTCAGTTTTTTAAAGCGATCTTTTACGAAATCAGCGTTTTTCGCGATCTTTTGACTAAATTTGCAGTGTTTTTTGTGATCGTTTGATAAATTTCGCGTTTTTTCTGCAATCTGTTGAATTTCGCTTTTTTCTGCAATCTTTTGGCGAAATCGCTTTGTTTTTGCGATCTTTTGACAAAATTTGCGCTTTTCTGTGATCCTTTGATAAAATTCAGGTTTTTTTCGTAATCTTTTGACGAAATTTGTGTTTTCTTTTAGGTATTCTTTGACAAAATTCGCGTTTTTACCCCGATCCTTCAATGAAGTTGGCGATTTTTTCCGGCGAATGTCGACATTCACGTTTTTCGGTAATCCGTTGAAGAAATTTGCGATTCTTTGACGAAATTTGCGTGTTTGTTTTGCAATACTTTTACAAAATGCGCTGGGTTTAGCGATCCTTTGACGAAATTCGCGATTTTTTCTGCTGACGATTAAGAAAATTGATTTTTTGGGCGACCATTTGTTAAAATTCTCGATATTTTTCGGTGATATTTCTTTATGTCCGCATTTTCAGAACCTTAATTAAAGGTCATAATTAATTTCAGCCTTAAATTTTCGGAAAATTCGGAACAGAATCACTCCTGTCATAGTCTGTGATAAGATTTCTTTTTTTCAAGATAATTTTTCTGGTGTCTTCTTGAAAAACAAATATTTGAATTTTTATAGTGCAAAATAATCTCATACATTCAATTTTTTTATATGTTCTCTTGTACGACAAAATGAAAATAAGAGATATTGCTTTTCTAATAATCCCCACTACCTTGATTGTTTAGCTTATAGATATTTTTTAACGTCTATCTTTCCCAAATTTATCTTCTGACTGCACATAACTTAAGATTTATATTATATTTAATTTATATCAAAATTTAAAGAACTGTGTGGTTAAATATATACATTTGATAATTAGTCTGTTTTTTTTTTTTTTTTTTTTTTTGTACATGTGTAGATTATTTTTCTCTTTGAATGAATTCCTGAATCTTTTTCCCATATAAACGGTTTTGTTTTTATGCAGGTTTTTTTTTTTCACAATATGGCCATTGTATTATTTGGGTTTAGTAGCCACTGGCTCCTTAAAAATTTGGGAATCTGCACCAATAGCATGTGGTTTCCCTCGCTAAGATATTTTAAAGATCCTTTCGCTCTAAACGATGTTTGTAGTATGTATTCTAAGATGTTGTTTAAAAGTAGATTTCAATGTAAATGAACTTTGACAAATATCGCAAACAAATGGTTTCTCTCTAGTGTGGATTCGTAAATGATTCCTTAAACTGCTTCTCAATGGAAATGATTTTTGACATTCACTTCATACAAATGGTCCAGAGTGAGTTTGAAGATGAATTTTTAAACTGCTTTTCATTGAAAATGACTTTTGACATACTTCACACACAAATGGTTTCTCTCCAGCGTGTTTTCGTAAATGATAGATTAAACTGGGTCTATGCGAAAAAGAAGTTTGACATACATCGCACGCAAAGGGTTTCTCTCCAGAGTGGATTCGTAGATGATCTTTTAAAGCCTTTGACGATGAAAGTGACTTTTGACATACATCACACAGAAATGGTTTCTCTCCAGTGTGGGTTCG
This sequence comes from Maratus speciosus, assembly GCA_963932465.1. Lineage (NCBI taxonomy): Eukaryota > Metazoa > Arthropoda > Arachnida > Araneae > Salticidae > Maratus > Maratus speciosus. The sequence continues at coordinate 244,341,459 of OZ010798.1, read as the reverse complement.
TAAATGAGTGACTAAACTACATCTACGCGTAAAGGAAGTTTGACATACATCGCACACGAAGGGTTTCTCTCCATAGTGGATTCGAAGATGATATTTTAAAGCAGTTAAGCATGAAAATGACTTTTGACAAACATCGCACACATCTGGTTTCTCTCCAGTGTGGATACGAAGGTGATTTTTTAAAGCACTTAACCATGAAAATGACTTTTGACATACATCACACACAAATGGTTTCTCCAGTGGTTTCTCTCTGTTGTGGGTTCGTAAATGTTGGATTAAACTTTTTCTATTAGTGAATGAAGTTTGACATGCGAGTACATCACACACGAATGGTTTCTCTCCAGTGTGGATTCGACGATGATTTTTTAGAGATTCTTTGAATGAAAACGACTTTTGACAAACATCGCACACATAGGGTTTTTGACCAGAGTCAATTCGAATATGATGTTTCAACTGCGAGAGTTTTGAAAATGATTTTTGACACTTTCCACATGCGTGTGGTCTTTCATCAGTATGCAGATGAGTTTCTTTCACACTATGAAGTTTAATATGTCTGGTTAAATCAGAGTTTTTTGCGAATGATTCTTTGCACAGACAAATGTAAGATTTCTCTGTTTTTTCAATTTCGGAAAGACCATCTAAATTAACTTTTTTTGATAAACTTACTCGACATACATCATACCCATGTATTTTTTCTTCTCTTTTCACTTGAAAGGTCGATTGATCTTCCATTTATTTATTTTTCTACCGTTAAAAACTGCACTGGAAGGCTATCACATGTAAAAAAATATATTTAGTTTAAATATATATATTATTGTTTAAATAAATATTTTTTAAAACTTGTTTAGATTCTTAGTAAATAACCAGTCTTTATTATAAATTGTGCATCTATTTGAGCCTTACAAATAGATCCCTTCAGCTTTCCACTAAAAGAAAAAAAAGTGGTTTTAAATAATCAAATATGTCCAGTTTCGAGACATTAGTTCATCTGCGAATAATTGTTTTTGAAACAACTTTAGTTTGCTTCTAAATATAGTCCAGATGCGTGTGAATGTCGAAGTACAAAGACATCAATAATTTAAAGATGCACTTTTCAAAATATTTCTTCTTTCGCTTAAAGGATAATTATTGGGTAAATTTGAGAAAAAGTAACAAATCAATAATATTTCTTTTACTTTTCTCTTTACTCTTCCAAAAACCTAAAAATACAGAAAAAGAAATATTTTAAAAAATGAAGTGGAAAATTAAAAAGTAATTTTTATTATATTGATATATACATAAGACCTACACACCTATATACGTAAGAAATGAAAATGAAAATATTTTGAATATCGCTAGCTCCATTACTTTATCAATTTTGTAAAATATCATTAAGGGAAACAAATGGAAATGCCAACATATATAAACATGATCCAGAGTTCGAAATTAGCGGTCGTTAGTCGTCAAATGCAACCAAATTATTGCATTTGATGACTACAAAATTATTCTCGGTCGTCAAATTTGACGCCTAGCTTTCTAAAAAAATATTGTATTATTTTAACGGTGAAAATAATTAGTGTACCTTTTGATTTCATGTTACAAGATTTAAATGTAGATGCATTACATGTTTTTTTAAATTTTTACTAGATTCAATTGTAACTATCAACACTGTATAAAATTTGTCTTTGTTTTGCTAAGAAGTTATCAAGTTTTAAATTTATTTAACATGATTAAGTGCACTTTTCTATTAATTTCTAAGTATAGCAATAATTAAAAAAGCTTTTCATCACTTTTAAGTTTCTTCAATTATTATAATCTTGGGAATTAAGAACTTCAATAATTTGAAATAAAAAGAAGTATTGGTACTTTTCTAAAATGTAGCATAGAGTATCTATAGTAGTGTAAAAAATGAATTTTAGAAATTGTAACTAAAAATTTTAATTTGACGCCTAAGATTTTTACAGTAGTCGTCATTTGATGCCTACCTTTTATTTCCCGATTTCTATCACTGATGATAACTTCTTAATATAATTATTTATAATAATATCAATATTAATTGTTTTTGCACATGCAGTTTCCACCGTAGTTTAAATTGTCTGTCAGAAGGCACATCAGAATGTAATTGTATGGCAATGGATTTTCTTGCCACAATAACCTGGACGTAAGTGCAGTAAACCAACCACTGCTAATCGATCTTCAATTCCATTGTTATTATTAATATACAGTAGAACCTCGATTATCCGAAGTAATTGGGACCGAACCTCTTTCGGAAAATCGAGAATTGCTCAATTTTAAGATTAAGGAGAAATACAGATATGCAATATTTCTTATTATGGTAACAAGTGCTTAATAAAAATAAAGCAATAGCAAAATAGAAACAAGAATAAATTACCTGAATTTTAGTTTTGAAATTAAGTTCCTTTTACATATATCACAAGAGCTTGAAAAAATGTTTTGTTTGTCGCAGTTTCGATTGCCTTTAATTTGAAGCTCTATCACGGAGTTTTTAAATATTATTAGTGCCTTAGTATCACAGTCTTTCTGCTGCTCCTGCCATGCCAAACCTTTTGTAAAATATTCAAAAACTTCAGAATTGCTAATTTGTTCGTTTTCTTCGTTCCACTCCGCAGCTTACGGGAGCTCAAGTTAAATTCAAAGGAACTTTAAGAAAGGGGATCAAAAATATTTACATGTACTCGTAGTTCGGAAAGGACCGCTTGCACACAAGAAATATGATACTTAAGAAAAAAAAAATGCTTTCAAAATTAATTTCGCACACAAGGAATGTGACACTAAAAAAAAAAAAAAGCTTTAAAAATGGATTTCGGTTAACCGAGAGTTTCGGTTAAAAGAGGTTCTACTGTAATATCAATATTAATTGTTTTTGCACATGCTGTTTCCACCGTAGTTTAAATTGTCTGTTAGAAGGCACATCAGAATATAATTGTATGACAATGGATTTTCTTGTCACGATAACCTGGACGTAAGTGCAGTAAACCAACCACTGCTAATCGATCTTCAATTCCATTGTTATTATTAATATACTAGGCATGCTCCGCCCACCTGTTCGCTACGCTCCCCCCCCCCCCCCCCCCCCGCTTAATAGCTTCGCGATTCGAAGCAATCCCTATTTTCTAGCCGTAATTGTTTCGCGTTTCAATTCTGTATAGCATCGTGATTACTCATTTTTTATGCATTCAATTTTTAGATTCCGCTTGTTAAAAACGCGCTCCTCCACAACTCCTGACAATTTTATTTCCTTATCTCCAAGCACATAATCATTAGAATTTACAGTGTTTCATAATTATAGGAATTATTAAATATAAAATCATTAAAAGAGGTAAAATTTATAATTTATTTGAATAATTACAGATTAAATAAATTTATAATTAAATAAAATTATAAATTAATAGAAAATTAAAAATTAAAAATATTGTAAATTTAAAACGTAACAATTTTATTAAAATTATTTGGAATTGTCTTTTCCTTGTCTTTGTAATGAAGTAGCTAATTTGTAGTTACAGTAAATAATATTATTATATAAATCTCCTCTCCTCTGAACTTTTCACTTCGTCGTCTTTTCTCCGCCAACGCATGTGTAAAATTATATATATAGTGTTACGAATATTGTAAATAGTTAGTGTTTGTGCTTAAAAATAATGTAAATAGTTCAATTAAGCTCTATCCATAAGCTAATATTAGTTTTTGTTGCATTGAAATTTCTCAATTTGTTGATTTTCTGAAAGCAAATAAACCCATTGGATTTCAATAGGAGTCTATGGAATAGGTATTGGCCGAAGCAGCAGTTTTGCCGAATACCGAAGCTTCGGTCGAAGTGTATACCGAATATTCGCTATTCTATTTATACTAAAAAAAATTTAATACACATTTTTGCATATATTAGCTTTTTTTAATAAACTTTAATTAAAATTATATTAATAATTTAATTCGGTTACATTTTTATTCTTAAATCTAATTGCACAAAAAAATTTAATGACTTCTTTCCACTCACAAATTCATTAACCCATCACTTATTTTTTATTATTTCATCACTAGTCAATACCCAAAATGACCTATGAAAGTTTTAAACTATACAGGCTATTATTAAGGGTAAGGATTGTCAGAAAAACAAAAGTTCATTCAAATAAAAGGAAACAATATTGTCATTAAGCTATTTACTGATTGTCTAAGTCGAATTATAAACATATTGAATAGGAATGTTCTCAAATACAAAAGGTATCATATCAATTTGCACATTTAACTATTTTCTGTCAAATTATTGATAGATATTTATATTTTGATTAATATTTTAACATTGTGGTGATGAAGATAACAAATTAGAGCAATTTTTATTTAATGGTTACAAAAGTTATAGGATAGGCATAGGGATATACTTATTTGATATGTGTATTTTATTTATTATACACCTTAGATATACAAAAATGAACTCTGACATACTTGTTTGATGTGTATATTAAAGAAAATACACATAAAATAAAATAAATTAAAAAAACTAATGCCGAAATAATTAAAATTAAATAAGTGAAAGATGCCAAACTTCCTACTTTTTTATACATTTTAAAAGCAACGTTAAAAACGCCAGAACAAGCAAAACTTCCGCAGACTAGTTTCGGTAGCGTTTAGCGTACCGTCATCAGGGCACTGAGGACGGTACGCTAAACGCTACCGAAACTAGTCTGCGGAAGTTTTGCTTGTTCTGGCGTTTTTAACGTTGCTTTTAAAATGTATATCATTCTGCGCCATGTAGCATCTTATTAATTATTCCTACTTTTTTCTCTCTATTTTTACAGTTGTTTTGATTTCCCCCCTATGTAGGCTATTTTAGGAAGGAAAAAGCCTTTTTTTTAAAAATTGAAAATGGCCTTTGACTTGTTTTTTGCAGTGCAGCTGAACTCTGAACTCATGCACATAATATTGAAGCTCATCGTTTGGCCTATTCTACTTCTAAGTAAAAGAGAATTCTTCTACTTCTAAGAAAATACTTATCTGCAAATATTCAGCCGAATACTCGGTTTACATGCCGAATCACCGAATACCGAATCGACTATTCGGTATTCGGTCAATCCCTGCTATGAAAATTTGTAGAATTACTGGAAATAGCGCCAAGTTGGCGTCATTTTTGGCGAGTAATTTTGTTCGGTTAAATTTGGCAACAAACTTGGCGACAGAGCCGGGTAACCTCCCAGGGTAACCCCTTATAGCCTCAGAAAACCCTGACCAATCAGATGCGTTTCGCGGTATCTACGCAGATTTTTATTAGTCCATTTCCAAAGCGTTACTTTTTTTTTAATATATAGAAGGATTTTTTGTTAGTTTTGTTAAGGGGACGGCGTACGTTTAAATGTTTTTTTTTTTTTAATTTTCATCATAGAGATATGAAATTGTGTGCAAATATACATTTCACCATAAGAACACCTTAAAAGAAATTTCCAATCTTATTATAAATTTAAAATAAAAAAAAATTTAAATTTTAAAACGAAATTTTAAAATTCTCCGTGCGTTTTAATGCTTGACATATTTCCTTGATTTTACATTTTAATCACTTAAAAATCTATTACAAACAAATCTGTGAATCCATTTTTTAATACATTGAATAGTTATTATTATTTTTTTTTAAATTTCTAAATTCCATATCGATTTTCAAAAAAAAAAAAATGCCTTTTAATAAGTTAAAAATAAATTTTTTTGTCTAAATGAAGTCGAATTTTAAAATGCATACACAGTTTCTTTGTAAGCAATATCAAGATTCTTCCTTATAGAGCATTTCAAAAATCCAAAAACGTTGAAAAATCAGTTTCGAGAAAAACAGATTTAAAGTATTTAAAGAGGACAAAAAATTGTTTGTGTACAAAATTACAACACTTGTAACTTTGCGAAAAATCACCATGACACACTACAAATTGGAGAATAATAATGCACTTAAAAAGAAATTTCGATTTTTGGGTTGAATTTTTCTCAAATAAAGGTCCATGGTCCCCTTAATACAGTTTGGAATATTAATTAAAGTAGCTTAATACATCCAGTACAGTCTTTCAAATCCCAAACTTAAGTAGGCACATGCTTTAAGGTATACATAACAGACCGGTAGGCCGCTGCACGTGCACAAACCACTACCTCATCGGGTTAACTGTTGAAATCCCCGGATTAATTAAAACTCGATTTGCTTATTAAAATGCAACTGGTCGGCCGAGTCATATTTGGTGGAAAATACCCGTAAAGTACAATTTTAGTGGTTGACTGGAAGTTTAACCATTATATTTTCCTGCTCCCAGTCCTTCATGCTTTTATACTTTTGGGTGCAGGAAAATACAATGATAAACCTACCGATCAACCACTAAAATCGGGTCTGCAGGTGGTTTTCCCCGAAATATGACTTGGCAGATCAGTTGCATTTTAATATGCTAATCGAGTTCTACTAATCAAGGAATTTCAGCCGTCAACTCAATGATATCTGTGCAGCTGCTTCCCAGTCTATAACTGAAACCTTTCGATTTTTAAATAAAAATTTATTCCAAACTAGCAGGTTTCGCTCGCTATGCTCACCGGCTTCTCCAAACGAACTATGAATCAAACAAAATATATCAGTGAATTTGAGCTAGTGTTTTAAAACAATATGGACTTTTAACTGGAATATCTTTCCGTTTTGCTGCAAACGATACGAATGTCATTGCGCTATTATATTTTCTAATGTGTTAGACAAAATTTTAGCTGTTAAGAAGTAACTCTTTTAGTTAATCATTTATAGTAGGATTTTTGGAAGAATGATAGAACAATGCGTAGCATACTAAAACAAACCCTGAAAAATTAGCTAACATTGCAGTTCTCATCCAAATCCCCCTCTTTTTAGAATGACTAATATTTCATAATAGGGTACACCGGATTATAGAAGCTATTAAATAACTAAACAACGTAGAACATATATCATATACTAAAGCCTTCTCTGAAAATGTATCTAACTAACAGAGCAAATCTTTTGCATTTTATGTATACGAGTTGAAACCCGTCGAAATTCGGCGAATTAAAACGTTTAGAAAGAAACTATTAGATCAAATTTATGATAAACCTACAAAAATAATTACAATAAAAAATTCATCTTACATTGGTTGTCTAACTCTTAAAACAAATAATATTTTTAACCTAATATTACCAAAATGTTATTTCCACAAACTTCAACTACTTAAATTATTGAAAAATTAAACTGTATTAGAATACGTAATCAAGATGAATAATTATGATGAAGTTATCGATTGAGACTCTTACGTTTGTTTTTACGGGATGAAAAATCGGTAAAAAGGATTTTGCTTTGTCACATCATAAAATTTTCTCCCATAAAATCTAAACTCTACGTTATTTTCACATTCTCAAAATTTACATACGCACTATTCAAGTTCACAATTTAAAAGTATTTTAACGCGCAATAGATTATTAATGAATGCATTTCCAAACTTAAAGTCACGTTTGTCCGACACAACTTTGCATGTAAACATTCTAACAAACTTTAAGTTCTAATCTCAGTATCAGTACCCGCGAATAAAAAATTCAGAAATTTGCCCTTTAGTTGTTGTTACGGCTTGCCTTGACACTCTTTTGAACGCACCTCCTTGCGCGTTCCAGCAGACTTTTGTTTTTGCCGTTTGGCAACGACAATCTTTATCGTTTGTTGTTAATGTTCACGCGTCGAATGTTTTTATGTAGAAAAACCGCTTTACTGAGCTGTTTCGTTAGCAAAAAACGACCATGGGCTCTTTATTGTTAATAATAACGACTATTATAGTATTAATGTAGCATAATTATACAGATTGTGTTTTGATTCAAGTGGTATTGTCCACGAAAACAACATCGCAATGTTCCGTAACTGACTATGGTGTCAGTCCATACAATTTCCTGTATATATATGCATATATAAAAGAACTGTTTTGTTGTTTACTCTCTTAGTATTATTTGACTATTTTCCATTTATTTGAACTAGTTACAGTCCATAATCAATCTACATACACGCACATAAGTGATCCAGTCATTTGGAGTTAGGAACTGGTAATATTCTCGGAGTATTAGTCATAGATAATCAGTTAAAAGATGACTGATAAAAAGAAGCTAACAACTTTAAATCGTCAGAGGGGAGCCTATAAGGGTCAATTGACTAGAATACAAACGTTTCTAGATGATGAAGATAAAAAGGACATTTGGGAATATCAAGTTAAATTTGACAATATTCAAAAAATTGTCTCGAATCTAGACGACTTAAAGGTGAAATATTTTGAAACTATAGAAGAGGATACGGAGCTTAATGATCATCTATCAGCCTTTACAGAAATAGAAGATGAAGCAGAAAAATTAGAGGTAAGGCTTAGAAAATTCTTACTCTCTAATAGTAATAATAGTGAAAATGCATCTCATGCTAGTAATTCAAATTTTGAAAATTCAAGTATAAATTATAAATTGCCTGATATACCATTACCACAGTTTTCGGGAAATTATCAAGATTGGTACATATTTAAAGATCAGTTTATGACTTTAATTGATTCGAATAATAAATTAAGTAGCACACAGAAACTGTATTATTTAAAATCTACCCTTGGTAATAGTGCTTTAAATGTAGTTACAGATGATGATTCCTATGAATCGTTTTTTAAGGCATTACAAGATCGTTTTCAAAATAAACGTTTTATCGTAAATTCTCATTTGAATGTAATATTATCAATGGAAAGTTTATCGCAAGATTCAGCTAAAGGTTTAAGGGCTGTTGTTGACGGATGTCAACAACACATTCGCGCTCTTAAAACTATTGGTTTAGAACTTAATCAATTTTCAGAAATCATGTTGATAAATATTATTCTTAAAAAAATGGACAAAGAAACGAAAAAACAATTTGAGTTATCCTTAACCACCAGTGAATTACCCGAATGGAACGAATTTATTGCCTTTCTGCAAAAGCGCTGCTTAGTATTAGAGAATTTGCAGGGTAATTCAAATACGAAACCTAAACAATTTTCAAGTGAAAGAAATCAAAAATCAAAAAGTTTGCTCATAAACAACGATTCCCGTACAAAAAATAAATGTCTTCTTTGCCATTCTATCAATCATTCTATTTTGAAATGTAATATGTTCTTAAAAATGAATGAATATGACAGATATTCAGTAGCAAAAAGATTTAATCTTTGCATAAATTGTTTATCTCCAACGTATATGATTAAGAAATGTTTATCAAAATCACGCTGTTTTTTTTTGTTCAGATATGCACCACAGTTTACTATGTCGCAAGCATGCTTCTTCTAAAGACAAAAATTATCCACCTGCCACTCAAAAAATAAAAAAGGAAAACAAATCAAAAGATGAAATAACCTAGGAATTTCCCCCCTTCACTTCCGCAGAAACGAACGAATGCAATTCGGTAAATAATGAATCGTTGAAAGCTTTAAATAATGTAAATACGAAAAATAGATCAATTTTATTAAGTACTTGCTTTGTTTCTATTGAAGATAAATTTGGAAATAGAAGGAAATACAGAATGGTGCTAGATTCGGCGAGCAATGTCAAAATTTTGACTGCAGAGTGTGCGGATGCTTTGAAATTGAACAAAAAGTTAATTAATGTTCCACTAAGCGGTTTGAATGGTTCTTTACATAATATAAAAAATAAAATTTCCGGTGTTATTTCCAATGTGAATGAAAATTTCAAGGAGAATATAGATTTCTTAATTGTTCCTAAAATCACAGATGTAATTCCATCAAAGCAATTAAATATATCGAACATTAATTTACCAAATCTTATGGAATTTGCTGACCCAACGTTTTTCAAACCGGGAAAAATTCATGGTTTACTTGGAGCTGAATTATTTTACAGAATTTTAAAACATAATTCAGTTAAGATTAGTGATAAGTTAATTTTGCAAGACTCAGTTTTTGGATGGATTCTAACCGGTACACTAGATGACAGGGAAACTACAAATAATTCCGCTATGTGCCATTTTATTAGAGATTTCGATGAAATTAATGATAATTTAAGACAATTTTGGGAATTGGAAACTATTGGCATAACGCATGATCCGAAAATATCGGAAACTGATCAAGCGCAACAAATTTTCGACAAAACTGTAAAATTTGTAGACGGTCGATATGAAGTTCAGTTGCCCTGGAAAAGGGACTGGAAGGAATTAAACGATAACTTTAATATTGCGAAACAGCGTTTGGAAGGTTTAAAAAGAAAATTTTATAGAAATCCTGAACTTTTTCGCCAGTATTCTGAGATAATCAATGATTACCTAAATCAAGGAATTATTGAGCAGGTTGAAGGAAATGAACCTGTTTTAGACAAGGCTGTGTACTATTTGCCCCATCATGCGGTCTGTAAGGAAGATAAGCTCACTACCAAATTTCGTATAGTTTTTGACGCCAGCTCTCATGATAACAACATGTTGTATTTAAATGATTGCTTATGGCCAGGCATCAACTTAAATACACATCTATTCGACATTTTAATCCACTTCAGATTAAATCAAATTGCCTTTTCTTCTGACATCGAGAAAGCGTTCCTTCAAATTTCACTCGCTGAAAAGGATCGTGATGCTGTACGCTTTATGTGGTTCGATAATGATTTCAGATCTTTCAAAAATATAAAGATTTTTAGATTCAAACGAGTTATTTTTGGAGTCAATGCTTCTCCATTTCTTCTATCTGCTACCATTAAGGAGCACATCAAGCAGTTTAAAAACGTACATAGAAGAACTGTTAATTTAGTTGATAAATATATTTATGTAGATGATTTCATATCGGGCGAAGATACTCTGCAAGAAGCTCTTGATGTTTCCTTTAATGCTAAGAAAATAATGTCTGAAGCAGGAATGACTCTACGAAAATGGATAACAAATGATGAAGCGTTAGTAAAGTGCTGGCAAAAAGAAGGTTTAGATATTCAGGCGGAACATGCTACTATAAGCCTAGGTAGTAATCTCACTAAAGTATTGGGTATGTCTTGGAAAACAGAAGAGGATTGCCTGACATTCGAAGTCAGGAGTCTAATAAAATTCTTGTCATCGCAACAATTGTCATCGAAGAAAGCTCAAAACGTCTATTATTGCAAGCAGTTGGAAAAATCCTCAGGGTCAAATGTTTATTTCAAGAATTATGGCTAAAGAAAACATCATGGGACAGTCAATTGCGAACTAATGTGCAAGAAAAGTGGATGAAATGGTGCGAAGAACTTCCAAATTTAGCAGAGGTAAAAATCCCGAGGAAAATTCTTGGTTGTGCAAATCAAGTTATCGCTGCAGAGATACACGCCTTTTCCAATGCCAGTAAAATAGCGTATGGCTCCGCTGTTTATTTAAGAACAAGAACAGACAGTGGAATCGAAGTTAATCTTGTGACCTCAAAGAGTCGTGTTGCCCCAATAAAGAAAATTACTCTACCAAGACTGGAACTTTTCGGAGCACTATTGAGTGCAAGATTGACCAATAAGATAAAACCCATCCTAGATCAGAAAATACCATCTACGGTATGCTACTGGACTGATTCCAAAATAACATTATACTGGATCAAAGGCTCATCAAAGCGATGGAAACGGTTTGTGGCTAAACGTGCTATAGAGATCAATGCACTGACTGATTCTAACTCATGATATCACTGCTCCAGCAAGGACAACCCTGTTGATCTCTTAACGCGAGGTGCAACTGTTAATTCTATTATAGAGAATCCCATGTGGTTTAAGGAACCACAATTTCTAGCAGCTGACGACTTGTCAATTCCCAACGAACTTATTTCTGTCCCAGAAATGGACTATTTAGTAGAGACTAAATCAAAATGTAAAAATGACATTGATTCTAATATTTCTCTTTCTCTTTTCAGGAACCCTGAAGCAGTAGATTTTTTTCTAAGTTTGAAGAGCAATTATTTCAGTATTCTTCGTATATTGGCTTATATTTATAGTTTTTTTCACAATTGTAAGTGTAAGTCAGTAGACCGGCGCCGAGGCAGCCTCACCACCTCAGAAATAAGGGCTTCAGAAACTTCTTTAATCAAGTTAGTACAAAATGCAGAATTTCCAGAATAGATTAGCAGTTTAAAATGGAAGTCAAGGGTTCCTCCTTCCAGAAAAATTAAATGTTTATCCCCCTTTTTGGATCAAAATAATATCTTAAGAGTTGGGGGCACATTGGAAAATTCAGATTTAAACTTAGATAACAAACATCAAATCATTTTGCCAAAAGGCCATAAGATTACAAAACTCATATTTGAGTATTTTCATAGGAAATATTTTCATATTCGTCCCCAAAGTTTGATACATTACGTACGTATGAGGTTTTGCCCGTAAGTGGGGAAAATTTAGCACGAAAGGTAGTGCATGACTGCGTTGTCTGTTTCAGGAGCAACCCAGTTACTGCCAAACAAATCATGGGTGTCCTCCCATCAAAAAGGGTAACTCCTAATTTTACTTTCAACCATATAGGAGTCGATTTTTGCGGTCCTTTTGAGATTAAATATAAAAATCAGAGAAAGGGGATTTTTATAAGATTTATGCCGCGATCTTTATTTGCTTAGTGACAAAGGCTATTCATTTAGAACTGGTCACGGATCTAACATCGGACGCGTTTATCGCAGCACTTAAACGCTTTTTTTCTAAGCGAGGAAAATGCTCTTCCATTACAACAGATAATGCTACAATTTTTAAGGGTGCTAATGCAGAATTACGTAAACTTCATGATTTTGTTAGTAGACCAGGTGAAAAATTAGCTAATTATCTTAAGACAGAGGCTATTGAATGGAAGTTCATTCCTCCTAGATCACACAACTTCGGCGGTTTATGGGAAGCTGGGGTAAAATCATTCAAATACCATCTTAAAAGAACTTTAAGGGGTTCTAGACTGACAATGGAAGAATTCCAAACAATCACCACCCAAATTGAAGGAGTTTTAAATTCACGTCCCTTAACCCCATTATTGACCGACATAAATGATTTTAACGTATTGACACCAGGCCATTTCCTAATTGGTCGGCCAATAGGCGCTATTCCAGAACCTCAATTAATTGATATTAGCGAATCCAGATTATCTCGATGGCAAAGAGTAACTAAATTTGTTCAATTAATTTGGAGAAATTGGCAATTAAATTACTTAAGTCATCTCCAAAATCATTCAAAATGGCAGGTAAAGACCGATAACATCAAACCAGGAGCAATGGTAGTAATAAAAGAGGACAATTTACCTCCTTGTAAATGGATGTTGGTACGAATTCTAGAGGTTATGCCAGGGAAGGATGATAATGTTAGAGTGGCGAAAGTAAAAACTGCTTCTAACGTTTTCGTTAGGTCTATATCTAAATTATGTGTCTTGCCCATTGATTGATGACCCATTGATCTAATGCATATCTATTTTTTTGGTTTAAAGTGCATTTAGAATGTTTACTTACATTCAGCTAGTATTTGTTTTAAGAAATACCTTAACTTGTTTTACCTTAAATTTTCTTTATTATTGTATTGTATAAGTAGTATTGTTATTTCAACTCATCCTTATTGTATTTTGTATTATCATTTATCTATTTCTGATTTAGTGTTATATGCATAGTATTGAAGTTTATATATTGTAATATTTGAATGTGGTGTGTAAGTTGTATAATATATGCACTTCATATAGTTTTATTGAAAGTTGGCACATGTCAATGGGGGCCGGCATGTTACGGCTTGCCTTGACACTCTTTTGAATGCACCTCCTTGCGCGTTCCAGCAGACTTTTGTTTTTGCCGTTTGGCAACGGCAGTCTTTATCGTTTGTTGTTGATGTTCGCGCGTCGAATGTTTTTGTGTAGAAAAGCGCTTTACTGAGCTATTTCGTTAGCAAAAAACGACCATGGGATCTTTATTGTTAATAATAACGACTATTATAGTATTAATGTAGCATAATTATACAGATTATGTTTTGATTCAAGTGGTATTGTCCACGAAAACAACATCGCAATGTTCCGTAACTGACTATGGTGTCAGTCCATACAATTTCCTGTATATATGTATATATAAAAGAACTGTTTTGTTGTTTAACTCTCTTCGTATTATTTGACTATTTTTCATTCATTTGAACTAGTTACAGTCCATAATCAATCTACATACACGCACAGTTGTCATAGTATTGGTCATTTAGTATTGGTTAAATATTTAGTTTTATCAAAGAAAATGGTCGTTTTGTTTTAAATAGGACATCATTTTTACTCACTGAATAATTTTGCCTAGCGTCTCAGTATCAGTGTAATGTAAAAACCATTGAAATGTAACTGATTTATGAAGAAGAATGCGTGTTTTTTTTTAATGGCTGACATAATTTCCTGTTCAAAAATTATAAAATAAGTTACTTTTATTTGTAAAGGGAAAATGGCATCAATAAGGATATAATCAATAATAATAAATAAACCATGACTATTTTCCTTTTCCTTTTAATAGAAATGGTGTACTTCAGTTGCCACAATTACAAAATTGGTACTAAAAACTATAAAAAAATTAATGTCTCAAAAATAAATTGAGAGAAAGCTTTCAAACAAATTGCATTTAAAAGTACATTTTTTCCATATATTACGGTGTAAAAATTGACACTATGCGATGTTTAGAAGTTTAAAAATTTGCAGTAGCGAAAATTACAAAACCGAAATTTCATTTCAAAATTCAGAGTGTTGCCATTCGCAGAATGACGTATGCGTTACGCACAGATATGTTTGTCCTTTATAATATAGATAGATACTAGCTGAAAATACAGTCGAACCTCTATTTAACGAAGCCGCTAAATCCCGGAAAAAAGTTCGTTATATGGAAAATTCGTTAAATAGAGATTCACCTTTTAAAATACTTTAAACTATATAAAACAGATTTTAAATTCATAAACACTAAATATTTTTACTAAAAGTAATCAATCACATTTTTTTAAATAAATTATATCGATTTGTTTTATTTATTTTACCCACCAATATCCATCATCAATTTATTTTTTCTATGTGTTTAAATCTTTGAAATCTGCAAGGAAAACAAAACATTGTCCGGGAATACACTGTATTTTCTGTTTAAAGTAAATAGTTTTACATTAAAATTAACGAATTTTAATGACATTATCGTATTTATTATTATTATAACAAATAATTTTAGCCATACATTAACATATGCGCCCTTAAATTTAATTTCTGAAAAACTCTCTTAATTTTGCCTGAGTTTTTTATTTAAAAAAGTGTTTTCTCTCTTAATACGTCTCGCATCTTTGCAATGCACCAAAAACCCCTTCATGCGAATTTTCTTCTAACTATATTTCGCGTCGGATTGTTTCAAATGATTTTAGCATTTCATCATACGAAGTTTTGTTAATTTCTGCATAATGACCATTTCCATCACCATCAAATTCGTCTTCATCTCAATTCATTGCTGTATTGTTTTTATTTTTCACACTGTCGAAAATATCCAATTCGGATAGTGTTTCCGAGGTCTCAATTTCAGAATTAAGTGAAATAGAATCATCAATCAGCACATCATGATTAATTTCTTCTTTTTTTCTCACTGTATCCACATTTTTAAAGTTACTCTAAGGGACTATCGTCTTCGTCCTCCGTACTTACCGAATTCTCACTGCTGACAAAGAAGGCGACTGGTAAAACCAGTTCAAGGCCATTGAACATCATAAAATGTGTTTAAAGAAAGAATAAGTTTGAAATGTCCAGAAATATTTAGAGAAATGGGGGGGGGGGGATTTTTTGAGTACAAGAAAAAGTTCGTTAAATAGAGAATGCACTTCGCTATTTGGAGGTTATTTTACGAAGAAATTCGCAAAATATTCTTGGTTCCAAGGAAAAGTTCGCAAAATAGAGAAATTCGCAAAATAGAGGTTCGTTAAATAGAGGTTTGACTGTATTTTAAGAAATTCGAATACATCTTCCAGGGGTAAATATAAAACTTTCGTGTTCTAAATATAAAAAGTATAAACTAAACTCAGTGGTGCAACAATCTACAACGATCGTCTTTTTAAGATCGATATTTTTAAGATATAGACGAAACGAAAAATGCTCCGACATCTCTATACCAAGGTCAAACACATAATAAAAAATCTTTTCAATTTCTAATTTTTTTGTGCCTCATTTTAAATTTTAAATAAAAAAAAATTAAAAGACCGCCATTTTGAAACAAGACGGCGGATGAAGCTGGTCAACGAACTCGGTCGACACATTTGTATGCACTATGTACACACCAAATTACATCCAAATCCGTTCATAAATACGCGTGTTATCGCATGACAAAAATCAGATCGTTTCAAAATGTCAGCCACACTAGAATTTCAAAGTGCTATAACTCAACCGTTTTTTAAGATATAGACGAAACAAAAAAGGCTCCGGAATCTTTGTATCAAGCTCAAACACATAAGAAAAAAATCCTTTTCAATTTCTAATTTTTTTGTGCCTCATTTTAAATTTTTAAATAATTTTAAATGGCCGCCATTTTGAAACAAGATGGCGGATGAAGCTTCCCAACGAACTCGGTCGAGACATTGGTATGTACTATGTACACAAAAAATTATATCCAAATCGGTTCATAAATACAAGAGTTACAGTATGACAAAGATCAGATATATATATATCACATTTAAACGGAGGGTGGTTTCGGGGTCTGGGGGTCATGATCGGTGAAAATATACCAAAATGTTTCGGAATCGTTTTCCTCCGAACGGCTGCAATGGGTACGTTTTTGTAATGAAAGCTACCTAAAATACGCACAGATGTATAAATTTCAAATCTAAAAATGCAATATTTGTAAAAAAAATTATATACCACGAAACAATCCCAATATGTTATTTTTTTTTTTTTACCACAGACAGGCTCTCTCTCCTTTTCAGCTGATAGGAAATTGAAAACATTTATTTTTTTATTTAAAAAGTCGATTTTTTTTAATAATTAATGTTCCAATTAACAGATTTTAACTAAAATTGCATACTTAGAATTAGCGTAAAACAATATACGCACAGATGCATAAATTTCGAATCTACAATACAGTAGAGCGCCGATTATCCGAACAAGTCGGGACCGACCCTAGTTCGAATAAGCAAAAGTTCGGATAAATGGACAAACAATTTGACGGATGTTCCTGATTATACTAAAATCTCCACACTTTATACACGCTTTAGACTGTCAGCATTAGTTAATGCTGGCCTGTTTAAAAATTAATTTTTGTCTTTTTAATTTTTTTTTTTGTTTACTTTTTATTATCATTTTCTGAGCTCGAGAGATTATAATTTAAGCACAAGAGCTTTCGATTGTTGCTTGCTTGAAAGAAGACATTCTTTTCAATGCTGTCATATATCTAACTCTTTTTAAATACGTTAGTTGAATAGAAACATCATTATTCTGCCGTTCGAGCCATTTTATAGCTGTTTCCAAACATTCAAAGGCTTCGTTATGAGATGCACCTTGATAATTTTAAGAGCATTCGTTTTCAATTTCTTTTTCGTCTTGAATATTATCCACAATCTCAAAATCCTTTAAAATCATTTAATCTGATATCCAGGTCTAATAGGGTGTTTCGATTATTGGTAGTTCGTTAAAAAAAAAAAAAAAAAATGTGAGAGAAATAAGCTGTTCGGATAATTTGAAGTTCGGTTAAAAAATATTTTTTGATAGAAATTGGCTGTTCAGGTAATTCGAAGTTCGGTTAATTGGAGTTCGGATAATCGGCGCTCTACTGTATTTGTAAAAAATTTAAATACCGTGAAAGCACCTCACTATAACTGGCGACAGCTGTCTGTCAGTAAAAGATTTGTGGTCGACTTTTGACTTTTAAAAGAGATTAAATTTGATTTTTAATGAATATTTCGACTTCTATTTGGAATATTTCAAATTTATAACCATTCTACTTTCCATAAGTAGAGGCTACAATCTTAAAAGAATGGACTCATCACTCCAAAATTATATCCGTCACTCTAGGATTTAGTAGAAAACTTTTAATAGAGCATATTAAATACAATGATACGTCACGTAACACGAATTATGTACAACTATGTTACATATGTACAAACTTTAGACATTCCAGAAGAAATCCACTGATTAGGAGAAAATATTTCATCCTTCCCCGCCTCTCAAAACGCCGGGGGAAAAATCAAACAAGCAAGCAGCTTGTATTTCGGACCGTCTACACAAAGCCACCTCAAGACTACAAGCCAGACACGCCCTTCATCCCCCACATGTGACGTCACAGCCCGGAGCTGGCTAACTGCCAACGCGCCAGCCCCGAACATTTGAATTTTGTATCTTACTATTTTACGTGCACGTGCGTTTTACTTAGCCTAACAACATATTTTTTTCAAGGTAAGTTTTATTTTCAAATCATATTTATATGCTATCAGCACAAGTTTTATTTCTTGTGTTCAAAATCTTTTATTTTTAATTTCTTTCAAATAAATTAACTAGCAAATCCTAGTGTGATTCTATCAATAATACCGTATCTCAAAACGAAACGATATTATTGTAGTTCTGTTTCTTTCCACATAGAGCAATAATTTAAAATGGCAAACATCCCTAAATCGTGTCAAGACTTATATCATTTAATTTGTATCTTGTCACACCATTCTCTCTTTATAATTTGTTCTGTTTTCTCTAATTCATTAGAGTGACATTTAATTAACGCCCATTTATTAAAAGACACTTGTCGTGCGAATAGTAACTCTGGTTATTTTGTATGCAGAATTAGTTGGACTTTAATTTGACAACAAATTTATGTATTTTTATATATATATATCTATTCATACTTAAAAATTTAAATATTCTAGAAATTTTCATAAAAGTCGCTGTGAATACATAGCATCTTTATCTTGTTTACTTCTTTTAAAGCAAACCCCGATCGATATACTTGTATCAATTTATTGTTGTTTTTTAATCTTAAACGTTTGCTATCTTAATAAAAATTCTTTTTATAATGTTTTGTTAAATTATAAATGCTTATGTACTGTGCAAATAGAGTTATGGGGATAATGTTTTTGAATCTCTCTATTTTTGCCACAACTGTAAACAATTTATTTACAAGACTAGAGGAAGGGTTGTTAGTACCCTTATGCAAAACAGTAGTCCCCCCCCCCCCACACACACACACACCTTCTTCGCAAAAATCCTATGTGTTTTCATATACATTTTAATGTTTAATTAAAAATAACAATAAATAAAATTATTATTCTATAATTATAAATTTACTTTTAGATCTAGTCAGGAAATACTTTTCATCTCATAAAAATTGTTTATTTTAAGCTTAAAAGATGTGAACAAACATTTAAGAACCCACACAACATTATTTTGGAAATGAAATATTTTCGTGGAAGGTTTTTGTGTTTTTCGATGTTTTTTTTTTTTTTTTTTTTTTTTTTTTTTTTTTTTTATCAGCTATTACCTAAACATTCGAGGAAAATGAACATAAATTAGGAATATTTTAATTCCAATTGATGAAAGTTTTTTCTTTCTTTCTTTTACTTTTCTCTTCATATGTCAATACATTTTTTAAAAAATCTATTGCTTGTACCTTGCATAATATATCAAACGAATACAAAACTAAATAATAATTTTCTGTTTCATGAACTTGTGTTGTTTTAGTATTGTGACAGTTTTATGTTTTTTAATTTAATGGATTTTATGTGAAAATTACCCATTTCTGATAAGTAAAGTTTACAGTACGAAAATTTATTTATAAGAATACTTAATTTCATGTATACTTTAATTTTACTATTTATTATATGCAGGTTTCAAATCACTTAATATTTAATAGGATATTTACTGTATAATTTCAAGCCCAATTAAAAATAAAAATAGAACACAACTTGAATTTGTTTTCATTTAACATTCACTTTTCTTCCACTTTAATTTAATTTTTAAATGTGGGTTTTGATTGGCACACTTATTATTATTTATTTATTTTGAAATAATTGAAAGCAAAATAATTCAATTTATGTGTTTAAACTGCAAATTTATATATATATATATATATATATATATATATATATATATATATATATATATATATATATATATATATATATATATATATATATATATATATATGTATGTATACATATATATATATATATATATATGTATACATATATATATATATATATATATATATGTATGTATATATATATATATACCGGGTGTCCCAAAAAGGACTGACTGATTTTAAAATTCAATAACTTGCAAACGGTGAGAGATATTTAAAAATTTCTTGCAGGAGGGTTATGCATAAGGTCAAAAGTTTTATTGCAGTGATTTTCGATTTTAGTTCGAATTACTAACAATAGATGGCACTGTAAGCAATAGTCGCTAAATACAGGCTCGATTTCTGGTCCTTTCTCTTGTTCCATGCTGAAAAAGGAGATGGAAATGTATTATCCGGGTCACGAAGTACCAATCATCGAGCCTGAATTCAGCGTCTATTGATCGCAGCGCCATCTATTGTTTGTAATTCGAACTAAAATTGAAAATCACTGTAAAAAAACTTTTGACCTTATGCATAACCCTCCTGAAAGAATTTTTTAAATATCTGTCACCGTTTGCAAGTTATTGAATTTTAAAATCAGTCAGTCCTTTTTGGGACACCCGGTATATGTAATAATGTATAATGTCTTGTTTTTGAACATATACCAAATAGATAATTGATATTGTTTCTAAATTTCAAAGTAGAATAAATAATAAAAACTGTCTGCTAAAATAAATTTAATACTTGGGGGGTTTTTTTTTCATTAACGAACGAATTTTCTTTAATGTATCTTTAATTCTGATGCACATTTTCATTGACACAGTGATATTGTTTCATAAATATTGTTTTTGTGTTATCGTTATTATTGTTTCGAGTGATCGAAATTGATTAAAAAGTACTTAATTAGCATCTTTAAACTATAAGTTTTTATTTTTTTCCCCATATTCTGTGATAATAAGTTGAAATATGGAGGAAAGAATTAATGTTTTAAATAACGCATGTGCTCTCCACAGCTGATCTAAGCCCCGCGTCGTGACGTCATGAAACCTTGTGTTTGGCTTGTAGTCTTGAGGCGGCTTTGGTCTACATTGCCTGTCTCCAAACACTCTCTCGTTCCAATCGTGTCTCATGAACGACTGCGAGGGAAAGCTAAAATCCGCAGGGAATCATGGGAAAAACCTATTTGGCGGCAGCCCACTAAAATTAGAGTCTGTCGTTTAGTGCTACCATCTAGGAGAGCAATATTTAAATATTTGTTACAAATTGTTTTTTTTTTAGAAATTGTGAAGGAGAAAATTTTTTACTTGTGAGTACTGAATTTCGCGTATTTAAGTGGAATAGTTCGGGAGATACATGTGTCTTCGAAAACCTCCAATCCTTTATCGCCGTGGCAGCCAGGCGAATTGTAGCAAATCCTCTCCCTCTTTTCGAGTTTCTGAAAGGAAATCTTTGCGTTCTGATTAAAATCAATGTTTTAGTTGAATTATGAAAAATTTCCATTTTTTAAATTGGGGTTTTTAAATTAACGTGCATTAATTAAAAAAAATCCAAAATTTTATGATTTATCGTGTGATCGAAGATATTCAGTTATATGTATGCAAAACTTCAAGTCTCTGTGATGGACAAAGGAGTGACATGAATAGTATTTAGTCAGATGAATGAAACCCTAAAAACAACGCCTTTTAAATATTATTGATGTTGATGTAACCTAAATTATTATTCTTCTCTCTTAAAAAGAGAAAAATAATAAAAAATAGAAATCGAAACCGGTCAATTAGTTTTAAGGTTACGAGATTAGGAAATTTTCAACGTGGCGGAATTTTGTTTCGGGTAGGGAGGGAGGACTGTCCAAAATCCCGCAACCCTGTTTACAATTGCAAAAAGTCCTTCCGGCCAGTGCCGGGAGGAAGAGGTAACTTTGATATTCCTTATTTTTTAAAAGCCAGCTTATATTATTCAAACACACAGAGCTCAAATTAGTGGAACCTGATTATAGAAGATTAAATACTAATTTTTGTCAATACTGAATATGAATGATAACTTCGCGAAATTAGTCAGCGTTATCAAAGCTGGTTTTATTTAAAGTGATTTTTATTTGGTTGCCAAATTCGGCGATATCTTGAAGTGCCCGCCATTTTAAAACAACATAATTGGTGCAACAAAGCTAACCAATGAACTTGGTCGAGACCCGAATAATTCCTGTGCACATGCTCACTCACATCTAAATCGGTTGATATATATACGAGTGCTGTTGCAGGCAAAAAATCAGATTTTTCAAAAAGTCACCCATGTTAGAAATCTCAGCTATATCTCAGCCATTTTTTAAGATAAAGGCAAAACAAAAAATGCTGCGGAATCTTTGTATCAAGCTCAAACACATAAGGAAAAATCTTTTTTCAATTACTAATTTTTTTGTACCTCATTTTAAATTTTATTTTATTTTTAATTTTTAAATGGTCGCCATTTTGAAACAAGGTGGCGGATGAAGTTGGCAAACGAACTCGGTCGAGACATTGGTATGTACTATGCACATGCCTTGTCACATCCAAATCGGTTCACAAATACGCGTATTATCGTGTGACAAAAATCAATCGTTTCAAAATGTCAGCCACACTAGAATTTCAAAGTGCTATAACTCAACCGTTTTTTAACACTTTCCAACAAAGTTGAAAAGTGTTTATGCATTCGGTTTGTCTGGCCGTCTGTACGCGCTCTCGTGAAAATATACTCGGATCGTTCTGAAAT
The DNA here is from genome assembly GCA_963932465.1 of Maratus speciosus. Classification (NCBI taxonomy): domain Eukaryota; kingdom Metazoa; phylum Arthropoda; class Arachnida; order Araneae; family Salticidae; genus Maratus; species Maratus speciosus. Next base: position 244,318,753 of record OZ010798.1, on the reverse strand, counting down.
TTTTGAATGTTAGTGACCTCTACCATAGCACGAACCCTATTGCAAATGAAGTTTGTAGCATGTTTAGTTCATTTACAGTAGGGCTGCACAACCAGTGGCCCGCGATAGGTTAACATGTGGCCCGCGATGGGTTAACGTGTGGCCCGCGAATTTCTTCAATTCGTAACTGAAAAAAATTGCAATTTTTGTCCATAGGCCGCATGAAAAAATCGTTAATTTCGTGAATTTGCGGCGAGACGATTGAAAATTTCGTCAGACAGTTAAGAATCGGGATTTCGTTGATCGAACACGGAAAAATCGCGAATTTTGACGATCAGGTGCTGAAAAATCGCAAGTTTCTTTGGTAGGACACGGCAAAATTGTAATTTTTAATGATGAGGGGCGGAAAAAATCGCAAATTTTGCTGATCGGGCACGAAAAAAACGCGAATTTTGGGGATGAGGCACGGAAAAAAAACCTTCAATTTTGTTGATGATGTGCGAAAAAATTGCAAAATTTGTTGGTTGGCTGCGGAAAAATTCTTCGTTTTGTCTGTTTATAGCGAGAAAAAAATCGCGAATTTCGTTGATCGGGCGTGGAAAAATTGCAAATTTCTTTCATTGGATACAGAAAAATTGCGAATTTTGTCGATGAGGCGCGGAAAAAACCGTAAATTTTGTTGACCGGGCACGGAAAAATCGCGAGTTTGGTCGATCCGGCACAGAAAAATCGCGAATTATGTGAATGTGGTGCGGAAAAAAATCGTCAGTTTGGTTGATGATGCGCAAAAAATTGCAAATTTTGTTGGTTGGCTGCGGAAAATTGCCTGTTTCGTTTGTTTACTGCGAGAAAAAATCGCGAATTTCGTAGATCGGGCGCGAAAAAAATGCAAATTTCTTTCATCGGACACGGAAAAATTGCGAACTTTGTCGATGAGGCGCGGAAAAAAATCGTCAGTTTTGTTGATGATGCGCGAAAAATTGCAAATTTTGTTGATTGGTTGCGGAAAATTGCTTGTTTCGTCTGTTTATCGCGAGAAAAAAATCGCGAATTTTGTTGATCGGGCACGAAAAAATCGCGAATTTCGTTGATCGGGTGCTGAGAAATCGCAAAATTCGCCGATCAGCTGCGGAACTATCGTGAGTTTCGTCACTTTATCGCGATAAAATATCGCAAATTTCGCAATTTGACGCGGGAGAAAAATTGCAAATTTCGTCAGAGTCTGTTAAGAATCGAGAATTTCGTTGATCGGTTGCGGAAAAATCTCAAATTTCGTCGATCAAAGGCGGAAATTTTTCAAATTTCGTTGATCAAGGGCGGAAAATTCACAAATTTCGTTTATTCGGCATGGGAAAATCGTGAATTTCGTCGATCGGGCAGAGACAAATCGCGAGTTCTTTCGATCGGGTACGGAAAGATAGCGAATTTCGTCGATCCGGTGCGGAAAAAGCGCGAATTTTGTCGATCAGGCGCAGAAAAATCTCAAATATCGTTGATCGGCTGCTGCTCCCCCTTCGTTCATAAAGTTGACACTTTTTTTCGACACTAGCCACTTTCATATCAATGTTTGTTTTTCAGCACTTTTAATGAAACTAAATTTACTCCCTCGAGTCCTGAATAAAGTGAAGGAATATTATCATTTTTTGAAAATAATCCTTCTTATATCTGTTATATATGCAAACGTAAACACTGTTGATATATCCTTACCGAATCAATTGGATATGTTGACTGGGTAGGGACACCTGGAGGGGTAAAACTGCCCCTCCCCTCTGAAACCATATTTTTTATCTGATAGTAGGCAACAGATCACATCCTCAAAATAGAATTCTCTCCGTGTTACTGATGTGGCCCTCGACAACCCAGACATTTTTGTAAGTGGCTCTTCTCTTAAAAAGGTTGTGCACTCCTAATTTACAGGGACAGTCAAAAGTTTTCCGTTACATTACGGCCTATGGGGAAAAACGTTTAAAATGATTTTTAATGATGTTACATGCATTTATCAAGTGCACTAAAATATGTATTCCGTAGAATATGCGGTGCAAAGAATAAATATTATTCATTTACAGGGCCACACAAAAGAATTCCGTTACATAATGATATACAGGTGGGGGGAATTTTTCCCGGCGTATTTTAATTATATTAAATTATTTCATGTATAATGAAATCGATATGCGTCGCAGAGGTTTACTATAACTTATTTGATAGATAATACGAAGTGCATAGCATTTACAGGGACACACAAAATATTTCAGATACTATATTGTATCCGAAGTACTGTACGGTAGCGATGATTGCTGGAAATGCATTTTTAATCATGTTATGTGCTTTTATGTTTCACTATATTTATGCATTGTATATGATGTGTATAAATGCTGTAATTCATATACAGGGGTACACAAAAGAATTCGTAATGGTTACTGGGTATGATTGTAAATTGCTTAAAGGTGGTTTTTAAATAAGTTATGCATTCTTACGCTGAACTGCATTTTGTTTACTAAGAAATGTTTGTAGAACATAGATAAAATTATATACAGGATCACGCAAAGAATGGGATACATGGCCGTCTATAAATGATAATTTCTGTAAATGTGATTCCAGTAGTTTTAAGGGTGTTTTACTTTGAATTAAACTTTAGCTCAATAGTGACGGGTAATAAAAGTACTAGGTTAACTACAGGTTGTACAAAAGTATACAAGTATGTTTCCATCTATTAGTATAAATTGCTGAGAGAGAAATTTCAACCTGTTATTCGTTTTCTTGCTAAACTAAATTTCCCCATTATATATCATATATATCAACCTACAGATCAAATACAGAGCTGTTCAAAAGAATTGGAATACACATTTACTATGGATGGTAACTGCTGAAATCAGTTTTTCAAATGTTTTATGCGTTTTCTAAAATGTTTGCTTAGTTCTATTATATACCTTATTTCCCTAAATAATGAAGTTTGGTTAAAGCATTCAGGAAGTGTTGGAAAGTATTATCATAATCTATGCTTAACGCATGATTTTTCTTACTTGTTTAAGATATAGACAAAACAAAAAATGCTCCGGAATCTTTGTATTAAGTTCAAACACATAATAAAAAAAAAATCTTTTTCAATTTCTAATTTTTTTGTACCCCATTTAAAAATTTTTTTTAATTTTTAAATGGCCGCCATTTTGAAACAAGATGGCGTATGAAGCTGGCCACACGAACTCGGTCGAGACATTGCTATGTACTATGCACATGCCTTGTCACATCCAAATCTGTTCATAAATACGCGTATTATCGCGTGACAAAAATCAGATCGTTTCAAAATGTCAGCCATGCTAGAAATTCAAAGTGCTATAACTCAGCCATTTTTTAAAATATAGACGAAACAAAAAAGGCTTCGGAATCTTTGTATCAAGTTCAAACACATAAGGAAAAAATCTTTTCAATTTCTAATTTTTTTTTTACCTCATTTTAAATTATAATTTTTTTTTTAATTTTTAAATGGCTGCCATTTTGATACAAGATGGCGGATGAAGTTGGCAAATGAACTCGGCCCAGAGATTGCTACGTACTATGCACAAGCCTTGTCACATCCTAATCGGTTCATAAATACGCGTGTTATCGCGTGACAAAAATCGGATCGTTTCAAAATGTCAGCCATGCTAGAAATTCAAAGTGCTATAAACTCAGCCATTTTTTAAGATATAGACGAAACGAAAAATGCTCCGACATCTCTATATCAAAGTCAAACACATAATAAAAGAATATTTTCAATTTCTAATTTTTTGTGCTTCATTTTAAATTTTAAATTAAAAAAAATTAAATGGCCGCCATTTTGAAACAAGACGACGGATGAAGCTGGCCAACGAACTCGGTCGACACATTGGTATGCACTTTGTACACACCAAACTGGTTCATAAATACCAGAGTTACAGTATGACAAAGATCAGATATATATACAGTGTGTCCAGGTATAACTCGGCCGACCTTTATTTTCTCAACCGTTGGTCCTAGATGCATACTTCCAATTACAAACATGGTTTAAATAAAGTAAAGATTATTTTTAAAGCGATTTGGGTCAAGAAAAACATTTATTAAAAAATTACGAAATTTAAATTTTTATACGGTCCTCCGGTCCTATAAGTTATATTTAATAAAATTTTCCTGTTACACTGACAAGTAAGACAAAAAAAAAAGGTCCCGTTATTATACGATTAAAATTGACCGAGTAATAACTGTTTAAAGTTGAAGCATATTTTTTGCTGCAAATTAGGAGTCATTCACAAATTTGGTAGAAATATAATTTCGTCAGATATATTAAAAAAAATGGTTGAGAGTAAAATTAATATTGCAATATAAATTTGAAATCTTTAATCATTCTGCCATATTAATGCAAAATATACAATTTGTAATAAACATATAAGTTGGAAAAAAAAACAGAATTATTGTTAAATAAAATGACGAAAATTAACAATTTTAGCTTTTGATAATTAATTCTTATGTATTCTGTACCGCTGAATACGAAATTTACCTTCATTTTTTTACCATCACGTAAAGATTTTTTGCAAATCGTAAATTTTAAAGTTAGAAAAAGAAAAAATAGTGAAAATTTGATACTATAAAATAGTATGTGTCATTGTTGTGTTGTTAACTTTGAATAATTTATTTTTATATTTTTTACCGCTGAATCCGTAAATGACCTTCATTTTTAACCATTACGTCAGAATATTTCGCAAATTGTAAATTTCAAAGTTAAAACTGAACCACCTCCCCACCTCATCGGACCCCTCAGCTGTTTAGCTGTATGAATTCCAGTATAAGCCAAAAAATTGAATAAATTATTGCATAAAATAAAATTAAATTAAATAAAAAAAGTTTCATATATGTATCAGATTTTCGCTATATTTTTACTTTGACATTTATGATTTGCAAAACATTGCTAACGTGTGATAGTTAAAAATGAAGGTCATTTTCAGATTCAGTGCTAAAAAGAGCATAAAAAATCAATTATTAAAAGTTAAAAAATACAGACATCTCTATTTTATAGTATCCGATTTTTGTTATTTTTTAACTTTGACAATTTATGAATTGCGAAAAATCCTGACATGATGGAAATTTTCGGATTCAGTGCTAAAAAATACATAAAAGTTAAAAAAAAAAAAAAAAAAAAAAAAAAAAAAACAACCATCGCAATCTTGTGTCATCTAATCTAAAACGTTTTCTTAAACTTAATGCCGGTAACCTATCCGAAATTTTTTGCGTTATCCTGTAAAATAAATATAAATAGTAACCACCGAAAATCATAATAACAATAGATTGTCATCGGATTTACGTCAGTATGTAAAATTTAATCTCGATCGGATATTTGAAAGTTAGTTAAAGTTCGAGTACAAATTTTGAACTGGAAAAACATACATGGGGCATTCTCACAATCTTTTGACTTTCATGTCCCTGAATAATAATTTTTATTTTAATACACTTTTTTGAGTTTTTTTTATTTCATATATTGGAGAACATCCCATTGCATGATTGCATAAGAATATTAAGGAGATATATAAGTTTTGGACGATGTTGGGGGTCCAATTACCAGGAAAAATCCTATACCGTCCCGTGTCCCTGATGCTGATTTTTAAGTTTGGAGCTATCTGTATAAAATTGTTTCAATAAAAGTAATTCGATGTAATTTTTTTCCGAAACTGGGACAATTGTTTTATATAAATATGTAGCAAAAAATTAACCTGCACACATTTTTACGGTTGTTATTATTTTTTTAACTTTGTCCCTGTGTTTTTCATCCATAGAGTCCCTCTTGCTAAACTTATACAGAAAATCATTTCAGATGCAGCCACAGAATTTTTTAAAAGGTATTTCTCATACAGAAGTACGATAGAGAAAGAATGCCTAAAACTCTTTGACAGGAAATTTACTGCAGAATTTAAATCAGCATTTAAATATCAATTTCAAGATCGTGGCTTTATTGGTAGTCTTACCGTGCCCAAGGTTTATCCCTGCACTTTTCGAGGTAAATTAAAAAAAAAATTTAATTTAATCCAATGTTAACAACTGTTTCTAAAAATCAATGAACATTGTGGCTATCACTTAGTCTTAACATGATTTGTCTAAAATAGGTGGTAATTTTCTTTACTGTTCCATCCTTACCGTGCTTTTTTTTCCCATTTCGTCCCTTTTTTCCTATACTATCCCCTTTTTTTACCTTACCGTCCCTTCTTTAATACCACTTTAAGACAATGTTATACCAAAATTTTGTACTAAAAATACTACACTGTTATTATTTCTTATTTGAATGTCCTGTGGGTACTATGCAAATTCATTATAAGCAAAAATTTCGAAGAAAATAAAAAGTTTTAGTGGTAAAATGGTAAGAAAAATTAAACTCGTAAAGTTTAATTTTTCATAACATAAGTTTAACATAAACCTCAGTTAAATAAAAAAATTTTCGCTGCTGACCATTTTTCCTTTATTTTGAATCATTAAGGCATTCGTCTATCAGACTAAAATGTTATTTTAGCAAGTTTAATTTCGCCAGATTTTTCCTCCAAAAGTCAAAAGATTGTGAGAATGCCCCACATACGATCGTTGAAGTTAAATAAAAACTTATAAAAATAACATAGTTTTTGTTAAAAGAAATCATGAAAAGAAACAGTCTCATATCCTTACAAAATAAAACATATGTTAAAATACGATTATTTTAGTCAATCTGAAACTTAATAAAGTTAACTCATTCGGAATGCTTGTACGATTTTTTTCAAAGCGCAGATACCTTGAAATAAGTTTAAGTACTTTATATGCGACCCCTGAAAGAATGGGCGAAATCATCTGTTTTGAGATGCAAAAAAGTGGTATAAGTCATGCATTTCAAAGTTTCATAACTCGGTCAATTTTAATGTTAGATGAATAGGACTTTTTTTGTCTTACTTGTTAGTGTCACAGTAAATTTTTACTAAATATCATTTATAGGACCGGGAGACCGTGTAAAAATTCTAATTTCGTATTTTTTAATAAACGTTTTTCTTGACCCAAATCGCTTTAAAAATAATTCTTTACCTTATTTAAACCATTTTTGTAATTGGAAGTATGCATCTAGGACCAACGGTTGCGAGAATAAAGGTCGGTCAGGTTGTACGTGGACACGTTGTGTAAGTGTATGTATCTATATATGTGTATGTATCTATGTATGTATATATATATATATCACATTTGAACGGAGGGTGGTTTCGGGCCCTGGGGGGTCATGATCGGTGAAAATATACCAAAAATTTTCGGAATCGTTTTCCTCCGAACGGCTGCAATAGGTAGCTTTTTGTAATGAAAGCTACCTAAAAGTACAGAAATCCAGTCGATATGGCATTTGTTTTAAAAGGGTCTACATGGACATTAAAATACGACATTTAATTTTTTATAAGATCCCCTGTGTCCAATAAGCTAAATTTATAAAAATGTTACCTTGCGTCCAAAGAAGGATTTTTAAAAAATCCCATTTATTTATGACTAAAACTTACTATGTTATGATACTTCGAATTTTTGGAATTTCACTGTTTTCCAGCATTAAAAGGGTGTCTTTATATTATTAGCTTCATATTCATTATATTACACAATTTTATTAGGTTATCATCTAAAGACGAATGTAAAACATGAACCCCGAGATATTCAAGCTGTGTTTGGAGGAAGTATGACTTGAACAAGTTCTGCCGCGGTTTTGGCAGATTGTTACCAACAATTATATTTCTTAAAACTAGTTGGTTGTGCCAATCCCAAAACTTTCTTCTATCTCATATATTTTAATCTTTGAAAATGTTGTTACAAATGCATATATTTCATTTTTATTAGTTCAATACTAGTATATCAACTTTGACTTTCATTTTATATTTCTGCTCCGGTCAATTAATGAGTAAAAACGAGTTAATCTCGACCATGATATTTATTAAAATCAGTAGTATTCCGCTATTCTGTTGTATATCAGCTGTCTGCGAACCAGCTGATATACTTTTACCAGGATAGGAAGCTCCCGTCGATTCACGAGCCGCCGGTGTACGATAGAGCTACGAAAAATCAAGAAAATTACACAAAAATCGCTAATATAATGCCCCCTTTCGACGGAACATTTCCAAATTCAGGGAGGACATTCTTGCCATGGCCAAAAACATACACAAAAAATTTTGTTCAATTCTAAGCATAACTTCATACACTTTTCGATGGTACAATATGCAAAATGGCACAAAAATCACTATTACAGCGCCCCCTTCCAGCGGATCTTTTCCAAATTAAGGGAAGACCTGCTTGCCATAGACAAAAACTTTTTAAAAAAATTGGTTCAATTCTATACATAAATTCATACACTTTTCGATGGTACAATGGCGACACACAGACATATTTTCTATAAACATGTTTTTTGGGATCTCTGACCCATAAAACATGTAAGCAAACTACGTACGTGTAATAGAGGTTCGACTGTATTAATCGCTTATTTGTCACAAACACGCCTAATAGCCAGTTATGTTTTAGTATTTGCTCTCTTGAGCTCATTTAATTACGAAATAACAGTGTTCATTGATTTTAATATGTTTTTGCTAGCATGCTAAAGACTGCCGGATTGATGATAACCAAATTAATTAAAGATCATTTTCTGTAACTTCTGGAGAAGTAAACATAAGTCACAACAAATATCAAGAAATTGCCAGAAAAGCTTCAACACGGGGTGGGGGGGGGGGCGGAGCAAAAAATTAAACGAGTCGGAAATTGTAAGTCAAACGCGGCAAATGAGGTGCGTTCGTACTAAAACTAGTTTTATAAATATTCATATCTTGGTGCAAAAGTAGTTAATGCATGAATACTAAATTATTACGATTATATATATTAAATTCAGTAATACGGAAATAATATGACTCCATCTTAAATAGGACGCAATCACCATGGGAACCTAGAATCATTACCTATCATGGGATATCATTGAACTAGTTACGTATGATAGGATTTAATAGAATTGTGGTAACATTTATTAACCCCTTTCATTCTGGCGTTGTTAGCGGATGTATGTCAGTAGCCATCAGTGTTGCCGCATCAGGGGAGATTTTTTATTTTCAGAAATTTTGAATTCACAGCGCAAAAATTTAATTGGTAACTTTCTTTTACTTTTATTTATGGAAAACAATGATCTTGTAAAGCAAAAATAAGAGTTAAAACTTTCTGGTGAGAATTCGGAATGTCTAATTAAAAAATCAACCAGATATCATAACATACGCTGAATACGTCACGTAGCGAAAGAGGTTAATATAAGTATTGATTCGATTTTCATAAAATTTGAAATGACTCCACAAAATTTTGCTACGATTACGTACATTAAATTTCAAACCATTCGGTTGGGTACTTTTTGCGCTGTTATATGTGGACAGACTACTAGCCGATGACTATAGTTGCTACGCATTTATATAAGTAAGAACGCACTTAAAAATTAGAATAAAAAAATTAAAGAAGAAAATTACGAATTCGTGATAGATTTTCATCCCTGCTTTTATTATGTGTCATACAGCCATTGTGTATTTCCATAATAAATAGGAAGTATAGCTGTTTAAAGTACTTATTCATGTAACTCGTTTTTGGCTTGAATTCTACACAAATCAATGTTTTTTATGCTGACTATGACGATGAAATCTTAAACTTCTTTTATACGCAAATGATTTTTGACATATATCGCACACATATGGTTTCTCGTGAGTGTGCGTTCGAGTATGCTCTCTCAAAGTTTTTTTTTAATGAAAATGACTTTTGACAAACATCACACACAAACGGTTTCTCTCCTGTGTGTATTCGAGTATGATCTGTCAAACCATTTTTTAATGAAAATGACTTTTGACAGACATCACACACATATGGTTTCTCTCCTGTGTGAATTCGAAGATGGTTTTTGAAGGAAACTTTTAATGAAAATGACTTTTGGCAGAAACCACACACATATAGTCTCTCCCCCGAGTGGACTCGAAGGTGATCTTTTAAAGAGACTCTCAAAGAAAACGAATCATCGCATATGTCACAGACATATGGTTTCTCTCCAGTATGGACACGAAGATGTATTTTTAAAGCTGATAAGGTTAAAAATGATTTCTGACATAGATCACAGACAAATAGTTTCACTCCAGTGTGTGTTTGAAGATGTTTTTTTAAGTGTGCTTTGCATGCAAATAATTTTTCACATTCCACACACACAAAACATTTTTCTTCAGAATGAATTATAAGATGCTCTTTCAAAGTTGATGCATATGTATATGAACTTAGGCATATATTACACACATATGGTTTTTCATTTGTGTGTACTCTCATATGTTTTTTTAAATTGCTTTTCCGCAAAAAAGTTTTAGGGCAGACAATGCATGCATAAGTTTTTTCTTCACTATGAACTTTAACATGTTGATTTAAATATTTTTCTCTTGAAAACGATTTTTTACACTCGTGACAAACATAAGAATTTTCTACAATGTAAGTTTTGGAATGCTGACCTATTATCTCGTGTTTTGGTAAACTTTCTTGACATAAATTATTTGATTGCGTCTTTTCTTCATTTCGGGTTTCAAATATCAACTGATGTTCCATTTATTAGAAAACCTTCAGAGTTACTATTCCCAAGGAACTGTCTCTGGTGAAAATATATTCCTAAGAGTTTTGAATAATTATTTAAAGTTAATTTACAAAAATGAACTTAAAATAGCTAAATAAATTCAGTTTCGAGATATTATTTAATCTGTTTTTTAATGTTCTTGTATTTAATTAGCACTTAAAGATATCTCAGGAAAGTCCATAACCATATAAAAATAGAAAGACAAAACAGGAATACTTTAAAGATGTAAGGAGTCTAATTCTTTTCTCTTTGTCACAAACAAAATCAACAGACAATTGCGATCATAAAGTAGCAATTGAATCAAAACAGACAGGAGTAAATATGTTACTGAGAAAACCTAAAAAAGGAAAATAAAGATAAATATTTTGACAAAAATTTCAAACGGAAAATTATAGTATCAATCATCACCATAATATTGAGGGTTGTAAAAAACCCGGTTTGTTTGGTTTAAATGATTTTACATTTAGGAAGGACGGTAAACTCAAGTATTTGAAGCCAAGCATTAAACAAAAATTACTTAGTTATTTTGTTGAAATTTAATAATATAATTTTTACTAAACAAATTAGAGGTTGCTATCCAATACTATTCATAAATTTAAAAATGATGTAAAAAATAAAATATCTAGATTTTGGTTTACGTTCAGTTTTATTTTATTCTGTCCGAATACTGTCGCACAGGCAGTTGGCCGGATGGTTATGACAAGAAGAAAATAGATGAACTCCAGGAATGAAGCAGTCGAATTAGGTATTTCCAAGCTTTATTTACATAATCAGGAACACTCGACAAGAGAAATGCTCAATTTACTCGATGATAAAATGATTATTTAATCATCTCTAGGTGGCAGCTGGAGTTTCAGAATAAAGCTTCGAATAAACTTCAAAGTATCTAAATTTCGAAGACAATCTCTGTCAGTCGACGTCTCAGATCTTATTCCATTTCAAATCCACTCGTATCTGGCTGTGCGTATGTACTTAAGTTACTCTAGCGCAAAGTGACAATCGAGTCACCTGACTTCTTTTCTCCAATCATAACCGCTTTAAGAGAGACTTATTAACAGTTCCGCTGGAATAATCTTGAGGTGATTCAATTTCCGTAGCGCGAAAAATTCCTTCTAGAATTTTCTATAGCCTCGAATCAGGTTCACAATATGTAAATAAAAGTAAGCTCTGAGATCGAGAGTGCTGGCTAAAAATAGATTTTAGATTGCCTGGCGATAATTTTAACGGAGAAGAAAAAAATGAACTTATTCATGTGGAATAAAAATTAGAATATTAAAGCATTGAAATATTATAATAGACACCTTGATAATTTAATAAAAGAATAATTTTAAATAAATAGGTTTTTTAGAACGAAATAACTTAGGAATTATGACATTTTAGCAATTAAATAAGAAGCCCAGTGGCGTAGTAGGTCAGAGCAACTGACTGCCGCGCTGCAGGTCGAGAGTTCGACTGTCGACTGGACAAGATTCACTCAGCCTTTCATCCTTTCGGGGTCAATAAGTGAGTACCAAGCTTGCTTGGGAACTACACACCGAGGGTCTCGCGTTAGGCTGACCACCTGGCCGGGACGTAGCTCCGAAGCACCTCGGGCCCAGGGTCAAGAAAACAGGGATGGGCACTGTCGGCCCAGATCCTTCATGGGTTGTATAGCCACAGAGTTTAGTTTTTTAGTTTAGCAATTAAATAAAGAATTTAGAGGAGTTTCATATACACGGGAAATCATAGTGAATTTTAGTAGGGATTTAAATAAGAAAAGGGTTTTATTTAAGGAATATAAGTAGTTAGCGCCATTTTTAGATTTAAACAATTTGGAATAAATATTACTAGATGGATTAAGATCTTATACCTTTACATATGGAGATTGATAGATTACTTTAAGAATAGGTTTTTAATTTAATAAGCCTGTATAATATATGGAATATTATTAAAAGAAAAATTCATATAGAATAACGTTAACATTAGCGACAAAATTTTAAATTTTGTAATATGTATGCCTGCAAATTCAACTAGTCTCATTCAACCGCTGGATTTAATGTGTTTCCGTCTTAGGAAAGTCTTACAAGGGAACCACTTTTGGTGTTGCTAGCACCTAGCAACGAGACCTGGTGCATTTTGTAGCCCCCTATACATAAAAGTTAGAGAACCGATAATATTTCTCCGTTAAAATCATATTTTATATATATATTATACTTTTAATTTATTATTATTATATTTTTATTTGTTTATTTCACGCCAAAAGTGAGTTAAGTCGCCAAATATGGCACTACAGCTTTTCTGCCCGCTTTATCCAAAGAGTAAATGTACAGTACATATTACTGGAATTATATCACATCGCGAATTTTTTTAAATAATTGATAGCATAGAAAATAAATATTAGGTTTTCCTTTTTTTTTTTTGTCTATGCAGAGAATAAATATATAAATAATCAATATACTTCTATAAAAGCTTCCAAGATCATTGAAAACTTTTTTTTAGTGAAATACAAAATAAGCAAATTATTTTGTTTTGAAATCGAATGGAATAAAGTTTCAAATGTTTAAAATGAAATGTTGCTGTATTAAATGGTTTTTTGGTAAAAGTAAATTAATATTTTTACACAGTTTAGAAAAATTACTGTGGCTAATTAGGTCGGACATTACAATTTCTACTGAAGTCCAAAACACTCCTCACACAAGACAAACAGCTATGACATTTGGCTAGGGTTGCCGGAAAGCTCTCTACTTTTGAAAAAAACCGCCAACTGTTTCCCCGCCAAAAAGGTGAATATAATGTTGCAATTTTTCAAAATCAAATTCGTGGGTTCTTGAAGGAATATTTAAACTTTTTTCAATATTTTATACTTATCATTAACTAATTTTTATTTTTAGATGCTTTTCTTTAAAAAACTTCAATGTTAATAGTCCGATAACTGGTCTCGAAAATTGCATTTGCAGAAAGTTATGCTGCTGTAAAATCAAGAAATATTATTTTAAGAGAAATTTTTTTATCAATTCTCAAACTTCGTAATATAGGGCTTTAAAATGCACCAGGTATCAATGCTAGGTGTGAGTAACACCAAAAGTGGTTCCCTTGTTAGTAAAATTTATTCAAGACTACCTTTTAGCCAATGAATTAAATATTTGCCTCATGATTAGGAACAACACCATAAAGCTTCAATTATTGACACATTATCAGTTTGTAGCAGTTAAGTTCATTCCTATGTTCAAGTACGGATTTGCCAAAGGAGGATACATTGATAAAGACGAAAACTACGTCACCCCTACGCAGGGCCCTATTAACCTCTGAAGCTATGGGAGGCACAGTGTCATTTCGGGGGCCTCCTTTCATTCGAGAAGAGCTTTCTAAATTCGACATACCGGGAAACTCACCAATACTACAAATATTATTCCAAAGAGTGGCTCAGTTGAGTTCTCATATCTTTCATTAAACAACATTTTTTTTATGTTCTCCTTACACAAAAATTGAATACAATCAAGTAAACTATGCAAAAATGATTTAATAATAAAAATGTAAGTTGGATAAAAAGGTTGAATTCAACGTTTATGCAGAATGTTGTAAGATAATCAATATTTTGAAATACCTCTCTCAATTTTGTCAGTAGCTTAAATTATTAACATTTTATGTTGTGCATACAAACCAAATTAAAAAATATTCACATTCAATACAAAAATAAACATACATCTAACAATCTAACATTACAACCACATCTCATATTCAATATAAAATTTGGGGTCCCGTAATTTCTTAATTTCAGGCCCCTTCAAAATTTTCTAAGGGAAGCACGTGCTTCTCGTGCCCATTCGGTAATCAGTGCCTGCCCCTACGGACTACTGTTTTAAAATTCAAGAAAAAAAGCAGAGTTGTTTTGAATACGTCATTGAATCAGCTGAAATAGCTTTTGCTCGTTATGCGCATTGTGAGAAATATTTTTGTTTTACTCACTTCTTCGGAATGAACAATGTGTCAAAAATTGACTGTCATCAATGCATGTCAGTGTAAGAACCATAAATAAATTTAAATCTTACTTATTTCTTTGACGGCAACTGATTTTCAATGAACGAAATTTTAAACTTTGACCCGGCCATCTGTCATTATTAAAACTCAGTAGCCGATATGCGAGGATAGCAAATTACCTACCTCGATGAAAAGTATCGAATGAGCTAAAAAATCGAAATTCGCCTCCACAGACTATAGTACCTTTACTTGTGAGGTTTCTCTTCATTAATACAGTCGAACCTCTATTTAACGAACATCTATTTTGCGAACTTTTCCTTGGAACCAAGAATATTTTGCAAATTTCTTCGTAAAATAACCTCCAAATAGCGAAGTGCATTCTCTATTTAACGAACTTTTTCTTGTGATCAAATTTTTTTTTCTCCCCATTTCTCAAAATATTTCTGGATATTTCAAATTTATTCTTTCTTTAAACACATTTTATGATGTTCAATGGCCTTGAACTGGTTTTACTAGGCGCCTTCTTTTTCAGCAGTGAGAATTCGGTAAGTACGGAGGACGAAGACGATAATCCCTTAGAGTAACTTTTAAAAATGTGGATGCAGTGAAAAAAAAGAAGAAATTAACCATGATGTGCTGATTGATGATTCTATTTCACTTAATTCTGAAATTGAGACCTCGGAAACACTATCCGAATTGTATATTTTCGACAGTGTGAAAAATAAAAACAATACAGCAATGAAGCGATGAAGACGAATATGATGGTGATGAAAATGGTCATTATGCAGGAATTAACAAAACTTCGTATGATGAAACGCTAAAATCATTTGAAACAATCCGACGCGAATTATAGTTAGAAGAAAATACGCATGAAGGGGGTTTTGTTGCATTGCAAAGATGCGAGACGTATTATGAGAGAAAGCCTTTTTTAAAATAAAAAACTCAGGCAAAATTGACAGAGTTTTTCAGAAATTAAATTTAAGGACGCATATGTTAATGTATGGTTAAAGTTATTTGCTATAATAATAATAAATACGATAATGTCATTAAATTCGTTAATTTTAATGTAAAACTATTTACTTTAAACAGAAAATACAGTGTATTCCCGGACAATGTTTTGTTTTCCTTGCAGATTTCAAAGATTTAAACACATAGAAAAAATGAATTGATGATGGATATTGGTGGGTAAAATAAATAAAACAAATCGATATAATTTATTTAAAAAAATGTGATTAATTACTTTTAGTAAAAATATTTAGTGTTTATGAATTTAAAATCTGTTTTATGTAGTTTAAATCATTTTAAAAGGTAAATCTCTATTTAACGAATTTTCCATATAACGAAATTTTTTCCGGCATTTAACGACTTCGTTAAATAGAGGTTCGACTGTATTAAGAAAAATACTGCATACAAAAATATGAAAGTTGGTGGTATTATAGAGAAATGTTTGATAAACATGCTGAAGCAAATAGTTTTTAAATCGAAGAATTATTTAAAGAGATATTTAATGTTAAAGTTGATCAAAATCATTCCATTAAAAAAGTTTTATAGAAGTAAAAACTATACGTAGGATATTAATCATTTTTAGATCATTTTATACATTAGACGTTCCCGGTGTGCAGACGGCATTTATTTTTTTTTAACGACTAATTTTTTGAAGATTTATTTCTATTTTAAATTTTAATTTTCAGCATTTCCAGAGATTTTTTTTTTTACATATCTTAGAAAAGGTTATTATTTTAAATTGTTGCTAATTGTAAAAACTTCTCAAAGAATAATATTTCCTTTAAATTAAAAAATTAATTACATGTTGCTATTATAAACAGAAAAAAAACCCCTATGAAATTAGAATTAAATGATTACGTGTTAAAAGCAGGAAAATATAGAAAATTACGTCATAACTTTTTTATAAACGTGAATATTTAAAAAGCAAGAAAACTATAAAATAATTAATTACTTAATATGTGTTAAAAGCAATAAATGAGAATGAAATTACGTCCTATTTCAAATGGCCAAATAATAACATTGCCAAACAGTTTAAATTAAAATATATATTAACACGTACTCGAGAGATTTCTTTCATATTTCGAGATGATCTTTTAAACTATTGTTGACAATTTTAAGACAGCGCAAATAATATTTCCTTTCTAATAATAAAAATATTTACAGGTGAATATTACAAAAAGAAAAATTTTGTGAATATTACGTCAGGTTTAAAACGTGTCATTTAAAACCACTTTTTTTATAGCATTATTAAAAAATACCGAGAAGCAAAGGCTCTGTTCACTTAGTTTATTTTATATTAGCTAATTTTCAGAAGTTTAACTAATCTTATTTAATCAAAAACGAAAACAGCAATTAACAGCAGCTGATTTGGCCTTAAAATCCCTCATTAAAAGAAAAATGAATGGAAATCCGTTTACAGGGAGATCGCCACTGGTTTTTAATTATAATTCAATCTTCCATAATCACTTTTAAAGCCGATCAAATTAACGGATTTTTAGAGTCTGAACAAGGATTGGCGAGTGTAGCTCGTAGGAATCAGAGCCCCCTAGTAAACCTAAAGCTAAACAGCGCAAATAAATAATATTAATATTAACCATTTTAATTAATTCTTCAACTACTTCACAGCAGTGAAATTACGCTTGAAATTATTGAATATTAAAGACGTGAATTATCACATTGCTAACTAAGCGTAAAACCAACAGAGTGAAAAATGTCCAAGACGGGAATGGAACCCGGAACCCTGGTCGGTGTTCGATTTCCAGCTTGGACATTTTCACTCTGTTAGTCTTACGATTAGTTAGCAATGTGATATTTCACGTCTTTAATATTTAATATTAACATATTGCAACCAACAAAAGTAGAATCGATGGAAAACAAAAAGATTTTAGTCTCTCCTTGTAGAAAAGTGGTCATAAGATAGCCGTTTACTGACAGTTTGTGAGTAGCCACTTTTTTCATTTAGTGACCCTGTCTGTAGTACTAAATTTGTCCTTTATCGGCAAACAAAATGCCTCATCACTAATTTAATTATTGTCTCGTTTTTCTTCAAATTTTCAAAACAATTTTAACTTCTGATTTTTGATGCAAGGAGTTTAAAAATCAGTGAGAACTGTAACACAATCAAAAACAATTACATCGTCATCCGTAAATACATTTTTTTTTCCGTTCTCCCACTAAATACAAAGAAAAATCTGATAATTCACTCATAACTGCCAATTTACTGGCACTACAGTTAGTTTTTGCTTTCTTTGCTCTAGGGATGCACCGGATATTGATTTTGCCTGATATCGGATATCCGAAGCTCCTTTGCCTACCGGATTCGGATATCCGGTCGGATGTCCGATCGGATATCCGGCACTAGATTTTTTTAGTTATATCGTGAATTATTTTTTTATATAATGCCATCTCAGAACAATAAATTACACACGTTTCACACGTCATTAAAACATTTTAAATGTATCGAAATTATAATTTACAAAAACTATATCTCTTTGAATATCAGGGCTTGGAATTCCAGTTTTCCCAGGAGGAGAGTTTCCCACCCAACATTTATAAATGCAGGGGAGTTGAATTGTCAGAAAGGGAAAAAAAATATCTTTAAAAACCGCAATTTTTTATGTGCCACTTAAAGAATTACATTTATATAGACATGACAAAATACCATTCAAATAATTTAAATTAACAACTTAAGATAATTATCCAAAATGTTTCGTTTTATTAAAACAAAGGAACAGAATCAAGCTTTATATATACCATGTCTATTTTTCAACTTTCACCTAATAGTCCGCGAGCCAGCAACAGATTTTGATGACCAATTTCCTCCCGGCCGATAATTTGTAAAATGCTTCAGAGAGGGGTATCATGAAGCTCCGTGAACTTCAGCTGCGGTTCCGTGGGTGGGTTGAGCAGCGGTAGCCTCCCAAACACGTAAAAAAAAAAAAAAAATAGACATTTCCTCCCGGTTGAAAATTTATCAAATTATAGCTAACCCACTATCTTAAAGAAAAAAAAAAGTCAGCTGGTTATAAAGTGGTAGTTAATACGTCAGCTGGTCACACGAACATGGAAAAAATATACAGGGTGCAAAGGAAAGTCCTTTTAACCTGAAAATACTTGCGAACGGAGAGAGCTACAGCTATGGAAGTGAGGTAACGGTATAGTAAAGTGACTACGCCCGATTTAATGCAAACGACGGTAGCGCCCCCTAGTAGCAAAATTTGGAAGACAGCCATTGCAAATCGAAAACGAAAAGAGATAGTGCAAATTTCCAGTTAGAAAGTTTTAGAGCGTCAACTAATTAGTACGAAACGACATTTCGTTTACATGGATAGGAAAAATCTTCGCCTGTTTACCCAAAAATGTCCAAAATCGATGCACTCTATTTTGTGTAAACGTATGAATGGAATAGCCAGAAGTATGAAGAAATACGCACAATTTATGGTATAAATACTTGCTTATCTCAATACATTTTGATAACATCACACAAAAAACAAAAAAGACAAACTGTCTCACAGTGATAAAAAGTTAATATTCAGTATGTTCGAAAACTTCGCTATTGCTCACGATATACGTTTGTATTCGTGAGACTAATTCTACATGCCACATTTCTCAGCATGGAACGTCTATTGGTAGCCTCTTCAATACGACGACATAGATTTAACCCTTTCAAGGGCGGTGGCTAGACGGTCTAGCCACCTAATTTTAATTCCAAAACTGACAAATGGCAGCAAGAATATTTTAATAAAATTTTGCTTTTGTAATGAAAGTTAAAATTAGCGGGTTTTTATTTTCTAAGAAATTCGTTTGAATATTCTGGTTTCAGTAAATTACCTCATTAGTTTACGAACAGAATTCTTCTGCTCCTGAAAGGGTTAATCTATAATTTTTAATGCATTGGAAACTAAATTTTTCAGACATTACAGCACAGTACAACGTCACAATCTGAAATTGTGCACTGCTACATTTACGGAATGTGAATATGCAAAGCAGAATCGTCGCTCTTCGATTTCGGACATTTTTGGCTATAGAGGCGACGATTTATCTTATCGGTGTGAACCAAATGTCGTTTCGTACTAATTAATTGATGCTGTAAAACTTTCTAATTGATAATTTTGCTCTTTTTTTTTCGTTTCCGATTTTCAATAGCTGTCTTCCAAATTTTGCCACTAGGGGGCGCTGCCGTCGTTTGCATTAAATCGGGCGTAGTCACTTTACTATACCGTTACCTCACTTCCATAGCTGTAGCTCTCTCCGCTCTCAAGTATTTTCAGATTAAAAGGACTTTCCTTTGCACCCTGTATATTTTTTTCATGTTCGTGTGACCAGCTGACGTATTAACCACCACTTTATAATCAGCTGACTTTTTATTCTACAAGATATTGGGTTACGTATAATTTGACTAATTTTCAACCGGGAGGAAATGACTAATTTTTTTTTTTTTTTTTTACGTGTTTGAGAGGCTACCGCTGCTCAACCCACCCACGGAACCGCAGCTGAAGTTCACGGGGCTTTATGATACACCTCTCTGAAGCATTTTACATATTATCGGCCGGGAGGAAATAACTGACGAAATTTGCACCTGGCTCGCGGACTATAATGTTATGGTCTATTACCAATTGGGTTGCTAAATGAATTTCTTAATTAAGATTTTATTCCATTTTACATGCTTTAGCCTCTTTCACAAGTTACATTTTTGACAAACAGCACAGAGCAACTTTTATAACTTTATAAATTATCGGAAACACATGGTTATGCTCTCTTAAAAAAATTTAGAAAACTTTGCAAAATCTGATGTGCATTAATTTTTAACTTACTTGCATGAATAATGCATATCGGTGATTGTATTCATATGGTGATTGCATGTCACTTCTGAACAAACTTGTTTTATTATACTAACTTCGTGGAATTATTGTCAAAACTGTAATCCCTGGTATTTTCGTTAATTGAACTATGTTCTACGCATTGGAATTTTAAATCCATATCCAAAGTTTGAAAAGGAAATAGTCAGTTGATTCCTTCTATTACACGAGAAAAGGTTGATTTCAAAAAGCCATGTCCTAATTTCTGTGAATTGCAAGAATCAACTAGTTTGTTGTTTCTAAATATGTTTTTTTTTTTTAATTCACCAATTTTTTTTTTCTTCATGTGCACCACAAGTGTAATCTCATTTTGTTTAGTGCTGACTATTGGTCAGATTTGTAGGGCTCAGTCTCCGGTGGCCGTTGCTGCCCTTTTAGTTATTTCCAATTTTGGGTACAGGGAAAAAACATCGCAAAATGCATAAATCGGTCGTAGAAAAAAATATCACCGATTTCATCAATCACGGCGAAAATAAATACAAAAATTTGTCGACCGGTTGCGAGTAAAAAAAAAAATCTGAAGTTCGGGGGAAAATATCACGAAATTCGTCAATCAATCAAGGAAAAATATTGTGAAATTTGCCAGTCCGTCACGAGCAAATATTGTGAAATTCCTCAGCCGGTCGCAGAGAAAAAATGCGATTTTTTTCAATCGGAAGCAGAAAAACAATCGTTACTTTCACGAGTATCTCGCAAGAACAAACAGGGAAATTTTCCAATCGGTCTCAGATTAAAATTACTAAATTTGTCAATCGATCGCAAGGAAAACATTTATGAAATTCACCGATCGGTCTCCAGAAAAAAAAGTGAAATTCATCAGTCAGTACTTAGAGAAAAAGCGCAAAATGTTACAGTCAGATGCAGAAAAACAATCATGAATTTTGTCAATCTGGTGTACAGGGGCGTGCCGAAGGGTGTTTTAGTGGGGGGGGGGGGGGGGGTGTGAACTGAATTTTGCCGACTGCAAGATCGGGGTTGAGAAAGGCTTTGTGATTTAACCCCCCCCCCCCCCCCCCCCCCGTCAGCGACGTAGTCAACTGTTCTACAATACTGTGAATTTATAAAAATCACTAAAAGTCTTAAGAACAAAAACATGCATGCCCAAAAGTATCATGGAGTTACGATTTTTATAAATTTTGGATATATTTATGTTTCTAAGTTCTTATTATAATAGATTGAATAGTTTTAGTATGATCAGCGTTCAATAAGTCGGTTTTTTTTTCTTTCATTTTGGTTGTTCGAAAACGAAACAAGGGGCACCTACATATTCTACATTCACCGTAGCAAAATAAAACAAAGATCATGTAATGGATATACCCAGGGATGAGAGTGCATCACTAAAGTCATTTTGTAGCAGCTTTGGAGCAGCAAAAATTGAATTTTGTAGCAGTAAAATCTATTTTTGTCGCAGCAAAAATCGGATTTTGTAGCAGTAAAATCTATTTTTGTAGCAGCAAAAATTGGATTTTGTAGCCGTAAAACCCATTTTTGTAGAAGCAAAAATTATTTTTTTAGCAATAAAAGCTGTTTTTGTAGCAGATTGAAATTCTAATGCTAATAAATAAGAAATTTGCGTATTTTTCGCGATCTTTTGACGAAATTCGTGTGTTTTTCGCGCTCTTTTGACAAAATTCGCGTATTTTTTGCGATCTTTTGACAAAATTCGCGTATTTTTCGCACTTTTTGACGAAATTCGCGTATTTTTCACGCTCTTTTGACGAAATCCGCGTGTTTTTCGTGATCCTTTGACAAAATTCGTGTATTTTTCGCGATTTTTTAAGGAAACTCGCGCATTTTTCGCGATCTTTTGACACAATTCGCGTATTTTTGCGGTCCTATGACCAAATTTGCGTATTTTTCCCGATATTTTGACAAAATTCGCGTATTTTTCGCGATCCTTTGTCGAAATCAGTGTGCTTTTCGCTATTTTTTGACGAAATTAGCTGGGTTTTTTCGCGATCGTTTAACGAAATTCGCGTTTTTTCACAATCTTTTGAACTCGTTTTGTTCGTTTTTTGAAGAAATTGGTGATTTTTGACAAAATTCACTTTTTTTCGCTATCCTTTGACGAAATTCGCATGTTTTTCGCGACCCTTTGACGAAATTTACGCGTATTTCTCGCGATCTTTTGGTGAAATTTGCGTATTTCTCGCGATCTTTTGATGAAATTTGCGTATTTCTCGCGATCTTATGAGAAAATTTGTGTATTTCTTGCGATCTTATGAGGAAATTCACGATCCTTTGTTGAAATCAACGTGTCGTGAACAATCTTTTGACGAAATTGGCGTGTTTTTCGAAATCTTTTGATGAAAATTGCAGTTTTTCGCGATCTTTTGATAAAATTTGTGGTTTTTTCGCGATCTTTTAAAGAAATTTGCGTTTTTTCATAATCTTTTGACCCCGCTTTGTTCGTTTTTTGAAATTAGCGACCTTTAGACAAAATTCAAGTTTTTTTCGCGTTCTTTTGGCAAAATTTGCGTGTTTTTCGCGATCTTTTGACGAAATTCACGTGTTTTTCGCTATCTTTTGACGAAATTCACGTGTTTTTCGCTATCTTTTGATAAAATTCGCGTGTTCTTCGCGATCTTTTGACAGAATTTGTTGTTTTTTTCGACCTTTTGACGAAATTTGCGTTTTTTCTTGCCATCTTTTAACAAAATTATCGTTTTTTTCACGCCATCTTTAAACAAAATTATCGTTATTTCACGATCTTTTGACAGTGTTTTGTTCGCTTTTTGACGAAATTAGCGATCCTTTGGCAAGATTCACGTTGTTCTCGCGATCCTTTGACGAAAGTCGCGTGTTTTTAGTGATCTATTGACGAAATGCTCGTGTTTTTCGCGATCTTTTGGGAAAATTTGCGTGGTTTTCGCGATCCTTCGACAAAATTTGCGTGTTTTTCGCGATCTTTCGACAAAATTTGCGTTTTATTCGCGATCTTTTAACGGAATCGCCCTTTTTCACGATCTTTTGACCGCGTTTTCTTCGTTTTTGACGAAATTAGCCATCTTTCGATTCGAAATTACCTTTTACCCTTTGAATTTGAAATAATTGCATTCACGTTTTTTTTTTTCGACCATTTGACAAACATCGCGTGTTTTTAGAAATATTTTGACCGCGGTTTTTTGCTTATTTGATGAAATTAGCGGCTTAGAATTTTTGCTTTTGTTGTTGTTTCTTGGATCGACGAAATCGTGCTAAATTTCATTTTGGCACCAAGTACGTTTTGGCACAAAATGGAAAGAAATAGCTGTTTTGTTGCAGCTTGGTGCAGGAAAGCGAATTTGCCGCAATAGGCGCAGGTCTTGCATCCCTGTATACCATTTATGTATTGCTATTTTCATACACATTTTTACTTAAAATTAAAAATGAAATGCGGAAAAACATGCAGCATGCAAATTTACTACACATTTTTTGACAAAAGGTATTGCGAAAGTACTTGCTCTTGTTTCGTTTTTGAATCACTGGGCTGATATAGGGTTAAAAAATAACACTAAAAGTATTCACAATTGGAAAACTTTTTAAATTTTTTCATAAGTATTTAAATGCTGTATCACTTAACCCTTTCCGGCACAGACAAATTCTGCTCGTAAAATGTGAATCTAAGAATCAGTCCATAGCAGAAGGGAGCAATAAAAGATGCTACATGGGAAAACTTACAATAGAGATTGCAAGAACCTCCCCGCCCCCCCCCCCCCTACCTTTCACGAAAGTCTCAAATTCTCAAAAACGCGATTCTCTCTCTCTATCACCCCCGCTCTCTGACAACCCCTCCCTCCCACACAGAATCATATACACAATCTTCCGTGAGAAATTCTTTCTTTTCTCCTTTAAAGATGGACAACAGAGAATTGAAATGATACTGACGACGGGAGAGGGGACTTTTTGCAGAGTGTGTTCTTAACTTTCCGACTATTCTAAATTTTACCAACTCTTCCAAATAAGTGGGGGGGGGGGTGTTACACCCCCAACACCCCCCCGCTAGGCACGCCCCTGCTGCTGTAAGAAGAAACTGTGAAATCTCCCGATCGATAGCAGAAAATATCATGAAATTTATCAGCCGGTCGCGAGACTTGATCTTTTTTTACAAAGACTAGGGGGCTCGGCCCCCTACGAGCTACGCTCGCCAACCCCCGTCCAGACACCGCAGGCTCTAAATGCACGGTAATTTGATCGGCTTTAAAAAGATTTCGAAAGATTGAATTATAATTTAAAAAACAGTGGCGATCTCCCTATAAACGAATTTCTATTCATTTCTCTTTGATTGGGGAATTTTAACGCCAAATCCGCTGCGGTACTACTTGATTATCCCGTCGACCAATTTCGCCAAATTATATAAATCGCCAAACCACTCGCCAAATTATACAAATTGACATAATTTTTATTATAAATAACGAAAGAACAAATAAATTCGTACAACATTAATAAAAATACAAATAAAACGTCGAAATAAAAATAACTTGATGACGTAGACACGTGTAACAACATTTCAAAATAAGCTAATATAAAAGGAATTAAGTAAACAGAGTCTTTGTCTCCTGGTATTTTTTAACAAAGCGAAAAGAAAGTTCTTTTAAATGAGACATTTTAAATTAATCGTTTTTAATCTGACGTAATTTTTACCAAGCTATTCTTTCTCTTTTAAATAATCGCGTGACAGTACTTTGGTTAGCAATGAAATATTATTTGCGCTTTCCTAACAAAAATAGTTGAAAATATCCTCTCAAAATATTAAATAAATGTCTAGCGCAATTTCTAAATTTAAACTTTTTTGCAATATTATTTTGTGTTCATTTTATGTAATAACTATAATGTGACGTAAATATGACGTAATTTCTCCTAAGACTTCTAACGCATGTTAATGAATTTATTATTTTACAATATCCTTTCTCTTTTAAAATTCACGTGTGTACTTTTTATGACGTAATTTTTAATAAGTTCCTGCTTTTTATACATAATTATTTAATTCTAATTTGAAAGTTTTTTTCCTGTTTATAATAGTCACGTGTAAATAAATTTTTAATTTGAAGCAAACATTATTGCTTGCGCTTTTTATACAGTTGGCAACAGTTTAAATTAGTACAATTTTCTGAAATCTGTAAAAAATATCTCTAGAAATGCTGAAAATTTGAATTTAAAATAGAAATAAAACCTGAAAAAATGAGTCAAAATAAAAAAAATAATGCAATCTGCACTCCGGCAAATTCTAACGCATAAAATGATCTAAAAATGATTACACTGCCATGTATAGTTTTTGCTGCTATAAAACTTTTTTAGTGGAACGATTTTGTCCAACTTTAGCATTAAATATCTCTTAAAATAATTCTTCGATTTGAAAACTATCTGCATCAGCGTGTTTATCAAACATTTCTGTATAAAACCACTGATTTTCATATTTTTGTATGCATTATTTTTCTCAATATTAACGAAGAAAGACCTCCGGTCACAAAAAATTCAAAACCGGCGGCGGCGGCGGTGACAGCGGTAGTTACTTTTTTTTAGAATAGAGAGAAACATTTTCTAAAAATGATTTTTTGGAAACAGGAGCCCCCCGCCCACAATATTCTTTAGGGCATGGATCCTGCCATCCCATCTCGAAATTCAAGCCCTGTATCTGCCACTCAAGTCCTGTAATGTATATTAATAATGTTGTATGAAAAATGTAATTTAAACATTAAAATATTCTGTTTATTTGTACAATGAAATGCTGATAATTGCTATTGGAGTTGGATATGGGATTGACTATCTTGATAATTGCTAATAATTAATTAATGAAATGCTGATAATTTGTACAACAATTTTTAACCAATTAATATGCCTATATTTGTAAAGTTTTCACAAAGAAATACATACTTTTTTTAATAATTTAAACATAAAATATCTACTAATATAACCATGATTAAAGAGTTATTTTCTCCAGACATAGGTTTTGTTGATGCCTTTTTTCTGTTTTAATTATTTAATACTGTTTTGCTTTAAGGTCACATTTAGTTTTATTTTAAGTTAAATTACTTTGATATTTATAATAAGTAAAAAGAAAATTACTTTTGATTTTAAATATTTATAATGAAGTTACAAAAATAACTAGTTAGATGCGGCAATCCCAAAACTTTCTTCTATCTCGCACATCTTAATATTTCAATAAGTAGTTCCAAATTTTAATACTTCAATATTATTAGTTCAATATTATAACCAACTTTGATTTTGATACAAAATTCCTGCTCCAGTCAATTAATCTGAATAAGTTAATCTCGATCATGATATTTATTAAAATCAATAATTCTTTCGTTATTCTGTTGTACATCAGCTGTTTGTGAATAGCCAGCTTAGCAGGATGTGAAGTTCCTGTTGCTTCATGAGTCGCCAATATACAGTACAAAAAAATTGCGAAAAATGGAGAAATTTTTACAAAAATCGCTGGTACTGTGTCACCTTCTGGCGGAATATTTCCAAATTCAAGGAGAAACTGCTGGCCATAGCCAAAAATATACACAAAAAATTGGTTCAATTCTATGTTTAGCTTCCTACACTTTTTGATGGTAAAATAATGAAAATAACACAAAAACCTCTATTATAGTGTCCCCTTCCAGTGGAATATTTTCAAATTGAAGGAGGACTTTAGCTGGCCATAGCCAAAAACATACTCCCAAAAATTGGTTCAATTCTATGCATAAACTTCATACACTTTTCGATGGTACAAGAATGAAAGTGGCACAAAAACCGCTATTACAGCGCCCCCCTTCTGGTGGAATATTTCCAATCTAAAGGGGTACCTGCTGGACATAGCCAAAAACATACACAATTTTTTTTTTTTCGATTATATAGATAACTTCATACACTTTTCGATGGTACAATAATGAAAATGGCACAAAAATCGCAATTACAGTGCCCCCTTCCGGCAGAATGCTTCTATATTGAAGAAGAATCTGCTGGTCACAGCCAAAAACATACACAAAAAATTTGGTTCAATTCTACAGAACTTTCTATACTTTTTGATGGTACGAGAGTGACACACGGACAGACAGATATTTTGTATAAACATGTTTAGGGATCTCTGACCCCTAAAACGTCTAAATCCGTCGAAAACCAGAAATAAAAAAAATTCAATTACAATACTTTCTTCTATTCAAGATAGAAGAAAGTAAAAATAGACCTGTTTAATTGTTATACTTAAAAAAAAGAAAGAAAATTAATAAAGTCATACTTTAATAAACAACTTCAAGTTTTGTTTTATATTCTGAAAGTAAAGGTACAATTTTCTAAAAGATGTAAATGCAAATTCTTTAATTTATTATAAAGAGTTCAAATATCAATGTTAGGAAAGCTGGCAGTTCTTTAAACATTTGAGAATTACCTTTTACTCATGAATAGTGAGCTTACTTTCATATTTTGCATTATAAACAAAAGTTGTTCAGCATTGTTTGGGGTCAAACGATTTCTCTTATCCTTATATATTCGCTTTTCTGCGCTCTGCCGGATATCCGGTGATTGTAATTCGGATATCCCATGGTATTTCGGATATTGAAAAATCAACCGGATATGCCGGATATCCGTTGCATCCCTACTTTGCTCTATTGTGTGTGTTATTTAAATCTTCACACTCTGAGAGAAAAAGGGAAAATCTTGGTAAGATCCAACAGCGTCTAAAGATGCACAGTTTGCATGATAGAGTGGGCTAAAAACATCACTTGATCCAATTAAAATTTTTCTGTAGCCTTACTGCAAGGACAGTTCTGTGAATCAACTGCAGACGACATTGATTTCAAATAATCAGCTTTATGTAAAAAAGTGCTGTCTTAAATCTTTCATGAAGGAGAATGTCAACTTTCTGCAAATTGCATATAATTTTGCTAACCTGGTCACATAAGTCACATAATCCAGAAGGTTGAAGGCAGAATTTGAAACTGAAAATTTTATTCATTTGTGAGTTTGCAGTTGTTGCCTTCTCTCTTTGAATAGAATTCCCATTAAGAGATTCCACTTGTCGTTTCTCCAAAAGTGTTATAATTGCTTTGAAGTCCTCTAATGTTTTTATAAACTTTTTTGCAGTGATTTGCAAATTTTGTTTTACTAAAAAAACAGGACTTTTAAATTTGCTATGTTTTCCATTAGGTACACTCATATTTAATTCAAAATTAACATCTTTTAAGTTTTCATATTCTTTTCTATAATTTAACTCACTGAAAATTGAAGTTACTGTTTGAGTTACCATCACCACCTATGAAAATTTGTATTTTTTCCTCATATGGCCATCAACTAGCCCTGCTTTGTGCATTGGATCACAGTCATAATAAAATGTTTTATTGTTGCCTCTTGCTTCTGCTAAATATTCATTTAAGTAGTAAGGCACTGACAAATTAAAGTATTGGCCATCAAAATTACCTCCAATAAATTGTTTCTTTGTTATGCCCCATTGTGAAATGCAGGAAAATATGCTGTCTGCCACAAATTGACCAGTGTGCACTTTGATTACATGATGTGCAAATAGATGGCATGAATAAGTTCGCCAGAGTCTGCAATTATAATAACAGCCATAATGAAGTGTCAAGTGTGACACTTCCAAGTCAGGTTTGTTGCTGTTATCTTTAAGGATGGTTAAAATCCTGTTTCTATTAGTCGATTATTTATCATCTTTTTCAGGCGGCACACTACAGAATCAAAAACATTAGTTTTAAAGTGCTTAAAAGTGATTACTTTCTTGTAAAGCAAAGCTGGCTATGTAATATATTACTATGTTTCTGGCTTTTCTGTAAAGTTCCTTTTTTTTTTTTTTTTTTTTTTTTTAAGAAAAGTCTTTATCAATGGTGATTGAGAACAGGAATTATCTTGATTTCTGGATTTTTTATCCAATTTCAATATTTTATAATAACTTTTATGGTTGTATTTTTACTGGTAAGAATATGAAGAATGATAAAATCTAGTAAATACTATTAGTCTTCAATAAATCTGAGCTTATTGTTTTCAATATTGAATGAGAAACCAAATGTAGGCCCTCACCTTGTCTTTAACGTGATTGGACCCTGTTTACAATTGATATACAGTAAAACCTCCCTAAACCGAGCACGTTCCGTTCCAATAAAAATTGGTCGCTCCAAGAGATGGTCTCTTAATGGAGGTCATGCTTAAACCTAGATTTTAATTGTTGAAAAGGGGTAACAATTAATGTTACTAAAATTTATTTTTCACATTAGGAAAAAATATGAAAATTTAAGTATCAAAACAAAAGTTAATTACATAAGTTAATTACTGCAGAGTTTAAAAAATGAATACATTGACGTTTGTTGTGATTTTACGGTTTTATCTTTTGTAGCTTTTATTTCCAGTTCCTTTCAAAGTTCAGTAAGTAAATGCAATTTTTTTTTTTTTTTTGGGGGGGGGAGGGGCGGAAACAAATAATGACGATTTCACTAATTTCTATATTTCTTTGAGAGTATCCTGAAAGAATAGAGCAGGGGAATTTATTGACCGTCATTCTTAATTTGTCATTAGAGTTAAATTCATTGCCTAAAAAGGCACAAAGGGGTTTAAACACTTAAAGTTACCGGAATAAAATATAAAAAAAAGAAATCTAAACTTAATTTAGAAGTTTGATGAATAATGCGCTCTCCGGAATTATTTTTCTAATATAACCTTCTTCAAGCGACTAGAAAAAAACGGAACTTGTTTCATTTTCTTCAAAGAAATGGGTCGCTCATGGAGAGGGTTCAACTAGGATGGTCTCTGAATGGAGGTAAAATTAATATTGAGCCTATGGGAATAAATTTCGTTCCATGAGAAAATGGTCGTTCAGGGAGGTGGTCGCACAAGGAACTTTCACTGTATATATGTTAAAAATTTCTTGACAAATGCTACTACTGAATGCTGGATGTCTTCCATATCACAGCCATTTTGTATATTAAGTGCAATTTCGTCTTCAAAGTCACTATATATGGGCGCCTTTAAAATATAATCTATAAGTAATATGATCAATGCGTAGTCCAACCTCCCTTTCTCGTCTTTGATATGCTTCTGATTTCCTTTTCGTTTTTTCCTTTAATTCTAATGCTCTCTGATGAAAGTTAGACAAGTGTTCTTTTAAATGCTTCTCTAGGCACCGAAATTTTACAGTCAAATTGCACCCTACTGGAAAATCAGTTCCGTTTTCTATGTCATAAACAAATACTGCTAGATGGCAGTTAAATCCTATTTTTTCAGATAAAGGATTTCCCTTTGGCACACATATACGACATAACATACTGCCAGTTAAGTTATCACATTCAAACTCACCGAAAAAAGAAGTTATATCTGAAAATTGATCAACAGGATTAAAAATTTATACAGTATGCGTGACATTATTTCAAATGAAAATCAAATTTCAAATTAATTGCGCCAACCCAGAGAAAAAGATTCCATGCCGGGACCCGAACGCGGCCATCAGTATAGTGCACTGACATTCTAGCGACTAAACTAAACACATGGAACGATACCCAGCCTGGAACTTCTCACTATTACAGATTGGCAAGACAACAAACGCAGCACAAGATGGAATATTTTTCCGAGAGCCACCGACATGGTGCAAACACGAAACTTAATTAAATCCAGCATCGATTGAAACTATGATTTGCACCTTTTAAGCAATTAATTTGAAATTTTATTTTCATTTGAAATATTGTATGCGGGGCGAAATTTTCTCTCTGGAACAGTATACGTGACATTATCACTTTAATCCTTTGGGTTTTCTTTGCAATTGCTGGAGTCACTTTTGCGATTCCTTTTTCCAATTTTTGAATCCGACTGAGAATGAGTTCAAATTTTCCATTAACATCAGTGGCTGCAGGATTTGAAGAAAGCATTTTAGAATTTTTTGAGAGAACAGGCTTAGAAGCACCATCTAACATTTTAATACTTTGAGGCCTAAGCACGAGCGTCACTCGGGTTGCCGTTTTTGATGAAGCAAACTAAGCCCGAGAGTCTCTTGGGGTCAACTTCTAACTCTCTGATATACAACAGTACCGACTATATATGTTAGTGGTCTTTTCAGATATTATCTATGAACTTTTTATTTTGAAAAAAATATAGGTACCAGCACTAAACAGAAGTAAGTACAGTAGAACCTCTTTTATCTGAAACTCTCGGTTAATCAAAATCCATTTTTAAAGTTTTTTTTTTTTTTTTTTTTTTTTTTTTTTTTACTAGCACATTCCTTGTGTGCAAAATCCATTTTGAAAGCTTTAAAAAAAAAAAAAAAAAAAAAAAAACATCATATTCCTTGTGTGGAAGTGGTCCTTTCCGAACTACAAGTACATATATAAATATTTTCAATCCCTTTCTTACAGTTCCTTTGAATTTAACTTGAGTTCCCGTAAGCTGCGGAGTGGAATGAATAAAACGAACAAATTAGCAATTCTGAAGCTTTTGAATGTGTTGCAAAAAGTTTGGCATAGCTGGAGTAGCAGAAAAACTGTGATACTGGTGAACTAATAACATTTAAAAACTCCGTGATAGAGCTTCAAAACAAAGGCAATCGAAACTGCGACAAACAAAACATTTTTTCAAACCCTTGTGACATATGTAAAAGGTACTTAATTTCAAAATGAAAATTCAGATAATTTATTCTTGTTTCTATTTTGCTATTGCTTTATTTTTATTATTAAGCACTTGTTACCATAATAAGAATTATTGCATATATTTATCCTTAATCTTAAAATTAAAGCATTCTCGATTATCCGAAAATTTCGATCTTCCGAAAGAGGGTCGGTCCCAATTACTTCGGATAATCGAGGTTCTACTGTATATGAAAATATCTAGAATCAGAGCTTAATTCGATCTTATTGTGAACCTTGTGGTGTTGCTCTTTGAGCAAATCCATGCGTTAAAATGTACCACACAAAAGCAAATTTTACTAAATAATATTTATGTACAAATATAACCTATTTTCAAATATTTGTAAGACATTTGGGTAAGTTTTTATTCAAGCACATGTAAAATTTTATGTTCAAAAATGATGTTTTATTTTGTGGAACTTTCTTTAAAAATATAAAACATGCTTTTTTCAATTATTTCTCATTAAATGTTAATTTTTAGTCCATTTAAATAGTTTCTTCATTTAGAATAAGAACAGTTTGAAATTTTTTATAATAAAAAAAAATATTAAAATACATATCTTCTAAGTATTTAAAAATAAATCATGAATCCAGAGAGAGAATGCATTTGAAATAGCTCAGACTTCAAAGTGTTAAGAAATTCCTCGCCGAGTTCAAAATTTTCATTAACCCATTAAGGACTAGCGATACCATATGGTCACAGCATAACTGTCAACCCTTTTGCTGTTTGAATACCAGTAATTTATAACAAAAATTTTTCAATTTCTTTAATGACAGAAATTCTGCTGTAAAATAATATAAACTTTTCTGTTCCAAAAAAGTGGTGCGAAATGCAATTTTTTTTTTTTTTTTTAAGAAAAAATAATTCCATCTTTAATGGGTTAAATGGAGGATTTGAAACAAGCATTTCAGGATTTTCTGAGAAAAGAAGAATCATCCAAGTCTTTAAGAGTTACCTTACTTCAGAAAACAGTCGATTCAGAAGAAATACTCCCGCCTTCAATATTTTCAGAAATGGGGCCAATATTTCCATTTCCATGCGTAACTTGAGGCAGTGTTGCCAGATTGGGGACTTTTTTTATTCCGATTATTTGACTGTCACCACTTTTTTTAAATAGTATAACTCGCCTAACTTTTCAGAATTTTTAATCTATTTTTAAACAGGCCGGATATCTCTATTTCAAAAAAGCGGTGACAATCGACAATCTGGGGGCAAAAAAGTCCCCGATCTGGCAACACTGACTTGAGGTTTGATAAAAGCTGCAATTGACATTTGATTTGCGCTTCTTTTATCAGCAGAACTCGCTTGACTATGCTTAATGTACATCGTAATTTTTCTCGTGCAGTTCCATATCGCAAAAGCGATGTTTCACTTTTCACGTTAAACTTGGATAATTGGTACTCATCGCAATATATTTTAAATTAATTTTAAATTAAAAAAAACACAAAGAATAATAATAAAGTTCAACAGAACGAAAGTACAAGCCACACACTAAGCACCACTTTGGAGCGTGTTGCATGTGTTTGTGTTTGACGGTGTGCTAAGATATGTGATGCATCCGGGGGCGGCTTTGGCTGTATTTAGAGTTGTGCAGTGTTTGAAATTAGCCGTCGTTAGTCGTCAAATGTAACTAAACTATTGCATTTGGCGACTACACAATTATTCTCGATCGTCAAATTTGACGAGTAACTTTTTTAAAAACATTTATTAACTATTATTATAATGATTAACACACAAGAAAAATTATTGCACCTTTTGATTTCATGTTAACGAGATTCAAATGCATCATATGTTTGTTTGTTTTTTGTTTTGTTTTGTTTTTGTTTTTTTACAAAATTGAATTGATAAAATTTTGTTTTACAAGATTAATTGCATTTTCTATTAATTTTTAAATATAATAATAATTAAAATTGCTTTACATCAGTTTAGAGTTTTTTCAGTTCTTGTAATCTTGGAGATTAAGAACTTCAATATTTTTCAATAAAAACAAAATATTCATGATTTTTAAAAAAGTAACAAACAATAAGTATTTATTAATATAACATACAGTGATGTTAATAGGGAAATTTAGAAATAGCTGCTATTTTTTTTAATTTGATGCCTAAGATATTTGTAGTAGGCATCATTTGACGCCTATCTTTTATTTCCCAATTTCTATCACTGGAGTTGTGAGTTGCAATTTAAAGTAAACAATTTTCCGCAAAATCTAATTTGACAAAAAAAAAAAAAAAAAAAAAAAAAAAAAACCTAAAAATAATACATTATAACTCTGTGTCATTTATGATGTAGCCAGCCCTTTCTTATACTGACTTTGTCAGCACCGCCATCCGCAGATTTATTTTCGGCTAGCCGACAATCAGTCATTGATGTTAAGTAAAATTTGATGCATTTTGAATTACTTAAATTTAGCTTTAAATCATTTTAAAGAAATTTAATTTAAAAATTTTTCAAACACTATGAAATTATTTGATATAACCGCCGCCGCCAGGCTAAAAATAAAAAGTCACTGTAGAGCAGCCGATCGGCGTCAAGCTGTAGTCATCGGAAAATAGAAATAAAAACATCTGTGATGTCACAGCATTGTTTTGCATCTTTCAATTTTAAATTGTGCGCAAACAGTAAATAATTCGTACATAAAATTGGGGAATATTTTTAATTTTTCAATATTAAAAAAAAAAAAGTTACAAAGACAAAATTTACATTTCTCTTTTCTAAAACTTCTTCTGCAAAGTTCTGAATTTTGCAGCTGCACGGCATGCGCATGTGCATGTATAGTATACAACTCTGGATATATGTATCTTGATACATATCATGACGCTAGATATTTTCGATAATTTCATATATTTGACATTTATCTTCAAATTCTCACTGCCCAAGATATTTTTGATATTTTCAGTCAAAACAAGTGGAAATGGATTTTTCAGGTTATTTATTGACTGTGTCTTTCTGTGGATAAAGCACTTTTGCTTCAGCAGTGAACTTTTAAGAAAGAAAAAAAAAATTCTAAGCTTTACGTTTGAAGCCAATTTTTTAAATGTAGAACCAACAATGTGACAGAATATTTACATAGAACAGCCATTGGAAGATAAACTGTCTAACTTAGATAACAAATTATTTACAGCTTCATTAGAAACTATCTTTTCTGGTCTTCGTTTAGTTCAGTTTAAATTCTACAACAGGTTAGGGAGTGAAAAAGTGGACGTTTATGTTCAAATTTTTTAATAAAAACAAATTATTTTGTATTTAAAACTTTGTTGCATAACACAAAATTTTTTTGGTAAAAATCCTATATTTGTGTTTTGTCAGTGAAAAAAGGAAATACTGTTTTCAATTACTGTAAAAGCACTTATTTTCGCGAGCCGTAATTTTCGCGAAAATGAAGATATCGAATTTCATATGAACTAAACCGAAAGTTGAAAAATTCCGAAACTACCTAAATAGAACACCTCTTGCAATTTAAGAAACTTCCTTTTGTCAGAAAAGTTCTTCGCCCCCGGCCCTTTCCCCATCGCTCTAAAAATGAATGGCTTCAAAGAAGCTAAGCTGGCATAAATATTGTAAGTGAATGAACTGCATTCTATTAGTTGTATTATTGTTTTTATTCAAGAAATAGTTATAAGTATCCAAGAAATTTTTGTACTAATTTCTTATTTAAGTAACTGTAATCATTAAATTTCGAAAGGGAAAAATTTCTGATTTTTCATTATTAGTTGGCGCGGAAAAAAATGTATATATTTCGCGAGGCTTAAATTTTTGCGATTACGACAGTCTCGCGAAAATAAGTGTTTTTACAGTAGTTTATCTTCAGCTTTGTTATGTAAGGAAAGACGTAAAGAATATTGTTAGATTAAGTTTTCATGCTAAACGTAATATGCTTTATTTTCTCATTTCTTTTAAGACTGAAAATATTTATAATCATCAATAAGTTGACTATTTTTAAAATATCAGATACATACATAATCAAAATTAAATAATAAAACTTTGTTTGCATCACCATAAAACAAAAGAACTCACAGAACGCGTTTCAGGGTGGAAACTTAGATAAGCATTTATAGCTTCATTAGAGACATTCTTTTCTGGTCTTGATTTAGTTCAGTTTAAATAGAAGAACAGGTTAGAGAATGAAAAACTAGGCATTTATATTCAATTGTTTTCTAAAAAAACAAATTATTATGTATTTAAAACTTTGTTGCAAAAAACATAAAATTTTCTTGGTAAAAAATTCCGTACAGTAATACCTTGACTTACGTCATCAATTTGTTCCAAGACTAGCGATGTACATTTAGATAAGCAAAAAAGGATAAGTAATAAAATTTCTCCAAAATCTAATGAACATATTCTATTGTATTTAGGGATATGTTACATACATTTAACATTAACAAAAGGTTTAGATGCTGTACATGTATATTCCCATGCCGCTATCTTGGATGTTTTGAGATTTCTTGGCGATTTTTTACATTTTATTTTCGTTAAGCGTAACATGCGTATAAATCGCTGCTTGCCAGAAAAGGGGGTCACGTCAAGAAAAAATCCAAGATGGCGGCCACGGGAATGTATGGCATCTGTTCCATAAACTGTACTTTATCCATAAAGTTGGATAAATCTTTAATCAAGATTCCATTTTTACTATCTCACTACAACGATTGTCACTTTAATGAATTTTTCAGTTTAACAAATATTATTTGCGTTAGAAATCAAAATCTTATGCTGGCACAGATGTCACATACCGCCATGAATCAAGTTTATGTTATTAAGACTGTGAAACCTGAAATAAAACTTCCTTATTTTATGATTTTTAAGTGAATTAATAGGATACTTTTACAAGGAAAGTTTCATTGAATAATTCAAGGAAAATGTATCTCATCTTTACTATGAAGATTTAATTATACATTATTAATTATTTACTTCATCTTTACTTTTAATAATTTAATCTTTTTTAAAATTATCTCATTTTTTATCATAGTTTATTACTTAATTATTCGAATATTTAACTATATTGCAAGCATTTATTACATTCAAATTACTGTTTAAAAAATGTAAACAAAGCAATAACCAGAAATCTGCCAAAATCTAAAGTCCGCACAACCTCTGATCCCAAGCTGTGTGGATTTAGGGAGTCAACTGTATAAACAATCACAAAAATGAAATGGTGAGGGTGACAAATGTAAAACATTCTAATCTGAATGTAGCTTGCTATTTTCCAGAGTGTAAAATTTATCTCTGATGATTTAAAACTTCCATCTTTACTATCTTTACCTTTCACTATATGTTTTATTTATGTAGACATATGTTATATATTTTCTGATAGATAATAAACAAAATAAAGTATTTTTTGAATGCTTGGATTACATTATACATTTAAATCTATAGTGATTCTCATAAAGCATTATATTGTATAGAAAAACGGGTAACTTTCATATATTTGTTTATCCAATTACAATAAAAAAATCTGCATTCAGAATGTAAGAAGCCTTAGGTGATGTGAAAGTGTTTTTGCAAAAGAAGTGTAAAGCAAGACGACATAGAATGTATCTGATATAACAACAATAAGGTATTTTATGAATATTTTTAGCGATATAAAGACACATTATCTAAAAATTAGAGAAATCCAAGAATTAATTTATGTAACAGTCACGGGTGCATACACAATAGACTACTTCAAATTTGCACATAATCGCAGATGTAAACAAAAAAACTTTCAGTTCAGATGTAGAGGGAAAATTACAGAATTTTTTAGTTTTATATCATTCCGTATGTATTTTAATATGTAATTATCGGTAATATAACTGAACTCATGGTTTTTCATGAAGGAACTATAAATTTATTAAGGAAAAAAAAAATCAAGATATCGCAGATATCACAGTTAATCACAATCTTTTTACCAAATATATTTTATGTATTAATCAAGCATTTTTGTTTATTAAGACTGGCTAAACCTGAAATAAAACTTCATTATTTTGTGATCTGGATGTGAATTAATAAGGTACCTTTATGAGGAAAGTTTCATTGAATAATTCAAGGAAAATGTATCTTATCTTTATTATGCATATTTAATTATACCTTATTAATTATTTACTTGATCTTTACTTTTAACAATTTAATCATTTTTAAAATTATACTACTTTTTATCATTTTAGTTTATAACTTTACTTAATTATTTTAATATTCTATTATATTGCAAGCATTCATTATAATTTTGATTGTGTTGTTACATTCAAATTACTGTTTAAAATATATAAAAATAGCAATGGCCAGAAATCCACAAAATTCTAAAATCGACACAACCTCTGATCCCAAACTGTATGGATTTGAGGAAGTCTACCGTATATTAATTATAATTTGCTGACATCACGAAAAACTTTTTTTCTCATTAAGTGAAGAAAAAAATTCCATTGAGTGGTGATAAATGTATTTTTAAAAACATAAGTAATTATAGGTTGTTGCTTTTTTAAAAAAAACTATAATAAGTTTTTTTACAGTAATGGAATATAGTGGGCATTCATATCGCAATATACTGATTTTCCTATATGGGGCATTCTCACAATCTTTTGACTTTTAAGTCCCTGAATAATAATTTTTATTTTAGTACATATTCTTGTGGTTATTTTAATTTCATATACTAAGGAACATCCCATTGCATGATTGCATAACAATATTAACGAGATAAATAAGTTTTGGACGATATTGGGGGCTGAAATACCAGGAAAACTCCTATACCGCCCTGTGTCTCTGATGCTGATTTTAAAGTTTAGAGCTGTCTGTATAAAATTGTTTCAATAAAAGTAATTCAATGTAATTTTTTTCGAAAACTGGGACAATTGTTTTATATACATATGTAGCAAAAAATTAACCTGCATACATTTTTACGGTTTATATTATTTTTTGAGATCTGTCCGTGGGTTTTAGATTCCTTACCATTCCTCTTGCTAAACTTATACAAAAAATCACTTTAGATGCAGCCACAGAAATTTTTTTTTCACGTATTTTCTCATGCAGAAGTATGCTAGAAAAAGAATGTCTAAAATTCTTTGACAGGAAATTTACTGTAGAATTTAAATATCAGTTTCAAGCATCGTGGCTTTATTGGTAGTCTTACTGTCCCCAAGGTTTATTTCTGTACTTTTCGAGGTAAATTAATTTTTTTTCTTTTTAATTTAATCCAATGTAAATAACTGTTTCTAAAAATCAATGAGCATTGTGGCTATCACTTAGTCTTAACATGATTTGCATAAAAATAGTGGTAATTTTCCTTACCGTCCCATGCTTACCATCCCTTTTTTTTCCATTACCGTTCCTTTTTTCCTATACCATCCCCCTTTTTTTTCCCCTTCCGTCCCTTCTTTAACACCCCTTTAAAACAATGTTATCCCAAAATTTTGTACTAAAAATACTACATTGTTATTATTTCTTATATGAATGTCCTGTGGTACTATGCAAATTCATTATAAGTAAAAAATTTAGAAGAAAATAGAAAGTTATAGTGGTAAAATGGTAAGGAAAATTAAACTTGCAAGTTTAACTTCAACCTCAGTTGAATAAAAAAAATTTTGCTGCTGACCACTTTTCCTTTATTTTGAATCATTAAAGCATTCATCTATTAGATTAAAATGTTATTTTAGCAAGTTTAATTTCACCAGATTTTTATTCTCGAAAGTCAAAAGATTGTGAGAATGCCCATATCTAGTGACAGATGAGAATTGGTATGAACTTAGATGCATAATATAATATGTTATAAAGTGAAATACGTTTAACATGAAACTGAAGGGACCGAAAAAAAATTTCGTGTTAAAAGAATTTCGCGTTAAAATATTTGTAAAAAAAGAACAAAATCACAAATATATTCGAAGTTGTGAAATTTTATGTCAATTTCCTGTTAAACTACTAGAAAGTTGCATCCATTAGGATATAAAACAAGTAAAAAAAAAAAAAAGCAAAGCTGTCTCAAAATATTCGTGCTTAGCAGTTCGCATGCGTTTTCTCTCTGGCTTAAACATACTGCGCGAAAACATTAATGTAATGGAATCCCTGTTTTTTATTATTGTTGATAAAGTAGAATTGGAAATGCCAAACTCTTTCCAGATTTCTGTTTTCATCCTTCTTTCTCATCAATTGCATTAAGCAGCTTCATCTTCATTTGAAGTGAAATAGCAGTTTGTTTTCGCACAGATTTCTCAACCATTCTGCTCATAAAACATAAACTAATTTACAAAAAACACGAAATTCACAAATTTTCACCCAAAATTCAGTATTTTTAACACAAAATTCAACAATTTCAACTCAAACTAACTAGATCGAAAGCGAATTTTTTTCCTGTTAAATGATTTTTGTTTAGTGTTAAAAGAAAAAAAATACTCATTAAATTGCATAGTATACTGTCCAGGCCGCTATATCATTTCGTATTAACCGATTTTTCGTGTTAAACGTATTTCACTGTATATTTTGTATTACAATGAAAAGACATACATTGTTATAAATTAAACTACTTTTCAATGTGCATATTAAATTATTTAAATATAAAACAAACTGTTTTGTGCATTTGATACATTGTTATTTTATTCAAAAAATTATAAATATCTGATGAATCTGATTTAAAATGCAAATAAATGTTGACCGAAAATTACCTTTGAAAATTTTGCTTTACATTCCAAATTCAACCCTTGCTATTTTCTCTTGCATAGGTCCCTGTAATAAAAAAATACCATAAAAACAAACATTTAAATGTAAATACAAATTGCAATACACTAAGAGTAAATGTGAATTAGTTCATGCAAGTGTTAAATATTTTTAGAGGGTACCAGAAAAAAACGGCGCAATGAAAATCTCTTTCTTCCCTTCTAAATTTTAAAATTTTAACCAAATATTCTTCATATGTGATGATTATGGAAAAAATAGTAGAATTTATTTCTAATAGATTATTTAAAATAATTAAACTCTGAAAGAAAAACCTTGATTTAGAATAAAAGTCTTCTTATTTACCATAAATACATTTAGTGTCAACATAACCTTGCTTCCCCTCCCCCCCAACAAAAATAAAATTATAATATTGCTGGGCCCTGGATTTTATTCTGCTTTCATCTGCAGTGTAATAGTTAATGTTCACATTTCTTTTTAAAAGGGCGGATTTGCTGAAAGCTGAAAAGGGCATTTTTGTCCGGTAAAAAGATGCTTATATCGAGTAAATAAGCATATTTTGTTGAGTGAAAGGACACTCTCATTGAATTATCGTTTGTCAGTTCTGAGGAGTGGCAATTTCAACATTAAACCTTTAACTAGCAGGGATGACCAAGCTAAGCTCAGTCAAAATTAGCTTTGTGTTCAATTCGATATTTCATTCTCATTGTATCATTCTTGCTGTTTAGCTACAATTGGCATGATCCTGAGACATAGTGACCCAAAATGACCCACTAACCGAATTTTTTTGAACATGCAACCTAACCAATGCTCTTATCGAACCTGAAAACGATAGAATACAAAATTTAGTCAAAATCGTTAGTCATTTTATAGATAAAATTAGCTTGACCCAATATATATAATATAACAGTAACCAAAAAGGGACCCATTAATCTAAATTTATTGAATATGTGACCTATCCCAATGGTCTTCTCATGCTGGGAAACGATGTAATAAAAAATTTTGCCAAAATCGTTTGAGCCGTTTTTTAGATACATCTAGCTTGGCCCACAGTGACCCAAAAATGACCGACGAATCAAATTTTCTCGAACATGTGACTTAGCCCAATGGTCTTCTCATACTCAGAAACAATATAATACAAAAATTTTTCAAAATGTTTTGAGCCATTTTTTAGATATAATTAGCTTGACACCTGACCCAATGTGAGCCACTAATCGAGTTTTATTAAACATGTGACTTAGCCCAATGGTCGTCATGCCCAGAAGTGATATATTACAAAATTTTGTCAAAATGTTTTGAGCCTTTTTTTAGATTCAATTAGCTTGACACCTGACCCATTGTGACCCAAAATGACCCACTAATTGAATTTTCTTGAACATGCGATCTAGCCCAATGGTATTCTCGTGCCCGAAAACGATAGAAAGCAAAATTTCATCAAAATCATTAGATCTGTTTTCTAGATAAACTTAGCTTAAAATTAAATAAACAACACTACATAAATTAAAACTATAAAACTGTTCATTAGACATTTTATTTCCAATTATTTATTTCAACTGACTGTAAGGTTTAGTGCAAATATTTTCTTGATTATTTATTTATTTAATTTTATGTTTTAAAATAAAATAAAATTGAGTGATTTGTGTCCACTTGCGGTTTTCTCAGGGGCGGGAAAATTTATGTTTGCCTGTCAGAGAGGAAAAAAAAAGTTACTGGCCCTGCGGACCACTATGGTTTTCAAGTTAGTAGTCAAATTGAATTTTTGGTGGTCTTGGACCACCAAGGATTTCAAACGTTGATTATTGGTGTAAAATTTACAGCTATTTTCTAGAAAATACTTTTTGAAATTGTAAAAAGGCATTACAGAATAGGGTCACCCAGGGTAATTCCTGGTCAGCAAGTTTCTGGGGTAATTCCTGGTCACAGTCTTTTTTATGTTTTAAAAGCGCTTCACCAAAATGAAAAAAATCATAGCGGTACTCTGAACTATCCTCAATGGAATTTATTGCTTAATTATGGATTTATTGTTTATTTATTTTGAAAAAAAAAAATCTTTTTAAAATGGCTTGTTAAATTTTTGTAAAACAACATTGGCCTTAGTTATGATACATTTTTACAAAGATCTTTGTCACAACTCAAATTTTAACTATTTTTCTTTACTTTCTTTTTGGTTCAATTACCAA
Source organism: Maratus speciosus (assembly GCA_963932465.1). NCBI lineage: Eukaryota > Metazoa > Arthropoda > Arachnida > Araneae > Salticidae > Maratus > Maratus speciosus. The sequence goes on along the minus strand of OZ010798.1, from coordinate 244,275,950 downwards.
CTACTTTAGCTACTAAAAAATAGTCTTGAAATTTTTTAAACTATTTTAAATAATTTACAGAAGTTGGTCAAATATTGCCCCATGTATCTGGGGCAAATCTTTGTGACTGGGGTAATTCCTGGTCAGTATTTTTATCATCATTTTATTCCTTTTTATTGTGATATTTAGTGATTTTAATTGTCCCAAATCCTTTGAGAATTAACTGCAACCACACTGTTCACTGCATTTTAGTTAATTGTAGTTCTTAATAAAGTAGAGTCACCCATGGTAATTCCTGGTCACTGAGTTTCTGAGGTAATTCTTGATCATTTTCGCTTTTGTTATAAAAATAACAATTTATGAAACTGTAAAAAATCTCAAAGATACTAAAAATTCTTTGCTTTGAAATATATGCCTTAATTATTCATTTAGTTGAAATTAAATATTTTAAAAAAATTATATTCAAAACTGCTACTCAAATTTCTACAAAACATTGATCTTGATTTTTACACATTTTAAAAATAATAATAATTGTTATATTATTTTATTTCCACTAATGACATATCACAGTCTTTAAAAAAGATTATAAAATTTCCCTCTACTATATTAAACATTTTTAAAAGAAGAAAACTGTAAGTGCTCAGAGAATAAGACACATTCTATGATTGAACAATTTAAGTAGAAATACATTGCAAAATGCTAAAATGGTGCATAAAAATATACATAATGCAATAGAGGAACCTAATTACTATGCTGTATATTATATTAAAGGTCTGTATTGAAATTTTCTTGAAAAGGGAGACGAAAGCTTCAGTTGGCCTAAGCAAAATAAAATTGATAACAAACATTCAGTTATATTTTTTATGGACCAATAATTTTGCAAGTTATTAATAAATCCATTCACAATGGATACTAATGAAGTAATAAATACTGCTTATAAATGTTGTAACAATGCATAAAAATTCTTCGGCTAATTAATGTTTTGTAAAATATACAAGATATTTTTGCACATCAAATAACTTTGTATTTATGCCTAAAACAAAGTCTATGCTTTATTATTCCACAATTATGAGATGAAAAAAACTTTTAGAAGATTGTTTCTACTTATTTTATTACTCAGTCATAAAAAAAATTAATTGTACTACTTTATTTACATGTAAAAGGATGGTGACCGATAATTACCCCAGAAGTGACCAGGAATTACCCCATTTCCGGGGTAATTCTTGGTCATTTAAAAATTCAAATTATTTTAATTATAAGTGAATATATATTTAAGTAAGCATTTTATAATATAACCTTCAGAGGGGGCTTATTCTACAAAAAAATTGGGAACAATACCTTTAATAGTTTTTATAATAATTAGATGTTGATGCTTTTTGACCAGGAATTAGGGGAAGACGGGGTACAATGAAACAAAATTTACTATTTTTTTTTTTCCTATCCACAATTTTGCATGCACAAAAATATAATTAATGCATATTTTTAATCTTGCATTTTCCCCATTTAAATAAATTTTTATTAGGTTCTAAACAATATCTTTATGCTTGAAAAATAACAAAAAATAAATGTCTTACAGTGTTTCATTGTACCCTGTATGCCGGGGTACAATGAAACACATACTGGGGTACAATGAAACACTCGAAATGATGGAAGCAATTTTCACCCAGTATAGTTTATTTTATGAAAAATGAGATAAATACAAAAACAAAACTTGATTAATAAGGAACTTGATAAAAATATTATAGTCTAAGATGAAAAATAAGAAACTTCCATTAGTTTAAGAAATACCTTTCATTTTATATTAAACTGGCTCAAGTCAGTTTCAAAAATTAGCATTTCTGCTTATATTTCAGTTGCTCCTGAAGGAATATGGGGTGGTAGTTTCAACACAATGAGTTTTTTTTTTAATGCAAGTTTTAAAAAAAAAAAAAATTAAAACTAGGTTGGAGTCTTTTTATATCAAGTACTTCACATTTGACTTCATTTAAATGTGTGATTTTTCCAACGGTATATATTTCCTTATCTTTCCATTTATACGGATACTGCTTGTGCCATACATGTTGTGTGTGGATATCTCATTCTTAGTACCTCGATGACCAGCTGGGCCTGGAAAAAAAATCTGGATCATCATCAGAGTCTGTAGCAGGCAGAGTTTGTTTTCAAAACAATCCCTTCTTAGCTTTTTTTCTCTTTCTATTTTTTAATTGCTTAACAAGAGCATTTTTTACCGACCTGGTTAGAACAAAACTCTTTTTTTTTCTGTTTTCCTACTCTTACTTCTAATATATTCTATTTACTACTTTTATTACCATAATAAAACATGTTTCATTGTATCCCGTCTGCAAGTGTTTCATTGTACCCCGTCTGCAAGTGTTTCATTGTACCCCGCACTGAGGTTACTAAATAAAAATTTATTTTCAAACTTCTAATATTTATTTTTTTTTAGTTTGGTTTTGGAGCTATGAAGACAACAACACAAAGATAACAATATATAGAAAAATTAATTATTACATATAACAACAAGGAAAAAGAAAGAAAAATTACTTTTAGAAAAGAAAGTTACTTTCAATGGTGTAAAAGCAATAATCTTCTATTGCTACTGTTGTAGAAGTGTGAATGCATCCAAATCACATCAGTAATTGGAACATATAGTCGTATAACATATATATAAACTGCAACTCTCTATGACAAATTAGATTGATTTTACAAGTAATGTTTCATTGTACTCCGTCTTCCCTACCCCGGGTGACCCTACATTTCATGCTAAAGAAAATTATATAAATGGCAAAATATAGCATATAACCCCAAGGGATGCAAATTATGGACTGTATTCCAAATATGGTTTGAGGCTGAAAAGAGTCACATGGTACTGGTAATTTGCCCCAAAAAACCTCTAACTGATAAGAAGGGAAGCTGCTACTGCTTTCCCCCATGAACTGTTTCACTGGTTAGCAGGGATCTACATTACGTCTATGGAGCATTCACTTCTTTACACTAGCCTTTTTGCTTTGACCACACAATCATGACGTAGATGGAATAGCCTCCTTTGGAGAATCGCCCATATTGACTAAAATATTTCAGTACTTTTCGGTTAGCCGGGCGGCAGTCTTATCTATGCATATATATATACATATGTACATATATGTGTATATAAATATATATGTACATATAACACTGACACCTGGCTAACCGAAAAGTATTACCAAAATTTCTTCCAATTTTTTTACAAATTCCCTTTGATTTTGAAATATTTGTTTTAAAATACAAGAAAATTTTATTCGTTTGTTTTAATCCACAGAAAAAGCCTTGAATTTTAAAATTTTATTAATTAAAATGTTTTATAACTACCCTCCTCTTAAATAATACCTCAAAGCAGATTTTTTTTTAGTGTAAAGTTTATTTATAAAAAAGGTCTTGTTTATCAAAATGGAAGTATCGGTGTTAAATATTATGTAAAACAGTTTTAAAATTTAGCTTTTTAATACCTTTAAACTTTGAAGTACTTTGTATTGAAAGTATTTGGTTGCCATGATTATATAACATGCCGAATATTCGGACAAAATCACTATTCGGTCCATTCCTACTAATAATCTATAAATATGTTGGTCAATAGCCTTTATAACTCTGCTTTGAAATTTCCACATTTCTCACAGTTTTCCTGAAAAACAAATGTGATAGAAGGGCAAACAGAAACATGTGTAATTTTATAATGGTTCCGTTTTTACTTTTTAAGTACCGAACCCTAAAACAGATGAATGATTATTAAATTTTTTATTAGAATTTAATGTAAATATAGCATACTACTAGTGATTTAAAGGTTATCTTATATCATATAATATAACAATATTCATTAAAATATCCTACGTTCATTTAAAATCTAGCAAAATGATTAACATGAAAAGGCCTGTAGAATGTAGACGTTTTTAGAAACAATATATACCTGTTATTGATTAAAGAAATGATAGATGATCGCTTTTAACTTGTAAATGCATAAAAACAAACGATTTCTGATTCAATAAAATGAATCATTCATTTATCATCAAAGCCAAGCGTGATTCATTCTTTTTTTTTGTTCCAAGGTTCGAGGCTAGAATTTGCCATCTCTACCGTTTCTCGTAATCTGATTGGTCAGTTCTTGGCAAGTATAACATTTGCCCGAACCCATTGGGTTTATTTTTTTTCCCAACTAAGATTTACCATCTCGTAATCTGATTGGTTAGAGCTTCCTGCGTCAAAGTGACTTTTTTTCGAAAACCATGAAAGTAGAAAATTTTGATTTTGATTTTTTTTTTTTGTTTGTTTAAATTAACACTGTTAAAAATATCGTAAAAAATTATCTCTGTTTTTAAAGGCTATCTATTTTCTGACGAATGAGAACGCTTCATAAACGATTATGGCGTGTTCTCATTGGTCAGAAAATAGATAGCCTTTAAAAACAGAGGTAATTTTTCACTATATTTTTAACAGTGAAGGTTCGATGGCAAAAATGATTTTTACATGAAAGAAGATAATTTCCATTAACTAATGAGAAAGTGAGGAAGGGTAGTTATCTGCGAAGTGAAAATTTCAGAGGAGAGGAGATTTATGTAATAAGATTAACTACAAAATAGCGACTTCTTTAGATAAGGAAGAAACATTCCAAATAATTTTAATAAATTTGTTACTTTTTAAATTTAACATATTTTTTAATTTTACAGTATATATATTTTTTTAATTTTTCTATTCATTTATAATTTTATTTAACTGATTTCGAAATTATTCAAATAAATTATAAATGTTACCTTTTTTTATGATTTTAAATTTAATAATTCTTATAATTATGAAACTCTGTAAGCTCTAATGATTATGCGGTTGGAGAGAAGGAAATAAAAATATCATGAACTGGGGTGGGAAATCGTAGCAGATGTAATAAAATACAGTAAATTCTGTCTAAGGCGGAATCGGTCGGGACTGAGAAAATTTTCCTTGGTAGACAATATCCCGGCTTATGCAAAAGAGCGTGATTTATTGGAATGAAGCATTACGTCAGTCGAATAGTGTTTTATGTTTTCGATAAAAAGATTGGATCTTGAGTGTTATAATAAATTGCTCTCGATCTTTCACTGATTGTCTTGACTCGAAAATCTGTCGAAAACTGAAATTCTAGAAGATCCTTTGTCTTTATAAATAAACGAGAAACGCTATTCAATTTCTTAGTACCCCTGTAATACCTACAAATTTGAAGGTTACACAAATAATAATAATAATAATAACTTCGGGAATGAAACAGAAAGCCATCACTTTGAATTTGAGTAAGCCTTAAACCATAATATATTGTATACAATACATATTTTCATAAATGTGCACTCAACTAGTAATAATAACTTTTAAATGCATATTTATATAGGGAAAATGGCATAAGCAAGAATTCCTTTAAATTTAAACAGTTTCTGTTCCTTTGAATTAACTTTTTTTAAAAGTATTACGCAATTTAAATTTTATACTCGATATTGAGTATTTGACGTATATATACCGTATATCCCGGCGTATAACACGCCCTGGCTTATAACACGCATTACTTATTTGAGAGCATATATTTTTATTTCAAACATATACTGCTGTATAACACGCATCAAGTTTTTCACACGAAAGGCTTAGAACAAAAACTGTTAAGTTTCCAGAAGTCTGCCATTGATAAACGAAAGTTAAAGACTATGATTTGTCTCAAATTAGAAACATGAACGAGACGCCAGTATTGTTCGATATAATAGGAAACAAAAGGGGTAAAAACTGTTCTATTTACAATTACGGGGCACAAAAAATCCCACTTCACAGTGGCTCTTTCTTTCTTAGCTAACGGTCAAATTAAAACCAATGGTAATTTCCAAACGAAAAACAAAGCCAATTAGTAATTTTCCAAATGATGATTTTCTTCATGCCCATTAGAAGTGCTGGATGACGAAAATGTGTTAAAATTAGTGATAAAAAATGCTTGTGAAACCAAAAATTCTCTTAGTTTGGGATATGTTTAGATTCCATAGATTAGACGGAATTAAAAAAAATAATAATAAACGAGTCTAGTACAGATTTGGCAGTAATTCCATGTGTACTGTATTCGTTAGTTAAACCATCAGATATTTCCATAAACAAACCTTTCGAAGAAATTTTAAGGTGGCAGTGGAATACGTGGATGCTAGAAGGGAAAAGAAACATTTAAGAAAAGCGGAAATGTGCGGCATGCGTTATTAACGCAAATGTTTGAATGGATTATAACATCATGGAATGAAATCAAACCGGAAATATTTGTTAAACCATTTTAAAAATGTGGAACGATAAACTTGACAGTACCGAGGATGACTACTTACAGCTAGATGAAAGCGACGGTGGGAATAAAATATATAATAGCGACAGTGGGGAAGGAGATGACATTCCCGAAAATATAAATGAGGACGAGTACAACGAACTTTTCATGAAATCTCACAAGGAATATATTCTTTGTTTATATTGATATATAAATGCATTTAAATATACCTCTAAAATTTTTGAATGTTTTCTTCTTACAAATTTACATCAACCATTTCATACTCGGTGTATAACACGCACGCGGAAATATGAAGTGATTTTTTAGAGTTAAAAGTGCGTGTTATACGCCGAGATATACGGTATATGTTTTAAAGTTTCATAAACGAAACGCCTTTCATTTTAAAATATCCTATTTTCCACCTTATGCAAAATTTTGGTTTCGGTGGGACCTTAAAACTCTTTTCGTTTCCGCGTTAGGCAAATTCCGGCTTATGCAGCAAGAACTAATGTTATTTTCTATGGGTTCGCCGGGACTTTAAAAATTTTCCGCAGTAGACAGATTTCCGGCTTACACAGAGTCCGCCTTAGACAGAATTTTCTATACTATAAAATAACAAATCGGAGAGATGATTTAAAAAAGAAATACGCATAGATTTTAAACTTTGCGTGATTTCGTGGAAATAGAAATTTCAGAGGGCGCTAAATTTAGATGAAATCTCAAGAAAAAGTGGAAATCTGCGATATGCAAAATTTTTAAAACTTAAAAAAAAACCTGCTTTGTTTGTTATTTTGCTGAAATAACAAATGCAAAATTCGTCGTCTGAATTTCACTTATAATTTCAATTTCTTCTGCCCATTTCTCAGCATATATAATCCTGAAATATTTAATTTATATTATTTTTTTTCAATATCCGTTGAAACAATAATCAATCATCTAAATTCCCCTTTGAAATTTCCGCTAATAAATTTTTACCATCCCCCCTTTACACGCAACAAAGTTCAGTTTGTAAGTAGTACATCTTAAAGTTTTTTTTTCTTTTTTTGTATATGCACATATTATCTTTATACACAACATTTGAATGGCTATTCTGTATATGTTAAAGAAATTAATATGTTCCATTTTGACAAGGATTCTCAAATCGCTAGTTTATTTTCTTTTGAAGAATAAGAAAAAATTAAATTATTTGTATTTTTTATTATTTTGCCTGTATGATGTTATTTAAAGAAAAATAACCTCATGCTTACGAAATTCAAATATGTTGTTCATATATAACACATTATTTATCCATTTAAAAATGGCATCTTCTAAAAACCCCTACCCTTTTTACTTTTTTCTATCTTTACAAGAAGAAAGTATTGGATTGGTGAAAATTTTCGACTTCCGGTTTTCGACGGATTTACACATTTTAGGGGCCAGAGATCCTAAAAAACATGTTTTTACAAAATGTCTGTCTGTATATATGTGGCACAAATTTTGTGGGCGCTCTATCTCAAGAATTAATGCACGGAATTTAATAAAAATTTATATTCGGTTAGTTCCTGATATAAATTTGTGGTGATCAGTTTTTGCTGTAAATCGCTCAAATGGTGGCACTGCTATGCAGCATTTTTCACGATTTCCGCAATAGCTCAATCTCCAGAACTAATGCACGGATTTTCATCAAACTTCAGATTCAGTTAGTCCTTGATATGACTTGGTGCTGATTATGTGTTGGTGTAAATCGCTCAACAGGTGCCATGCTGAACTTTTTAAGATTTACACGATTTCCGCAATAGCTTTACCTCAAGAACTAATGCACGCATTTTCCTCAAACTTCAGATTCAGTTGGTACTTGATATGACTTGGTGCTGATTATGTGTTGGTGTAAATTGCTCAACAGGTGGCGCTGCCATGCTGCATTTTTCACAATTCCCGCAATAGCTCTATCTTAAGAACTAACGCACGATTTTTCATCTAACTGGAGATTTAGTTAGACGTTGACACAAGTTGTTGATGATTAGGTTTTGGTGTTAATCGCCCAATAGGTGGCGCTGCTATGCTAGAATTTTCACGATTTTTGCAATAGCTCCATCTCAAAAACTAATGCACGGATTTTCCCAAACTTCAGATTCAGTTAGACGTTGACATACGTTGTTGCTTGGTGGTTTTGGTGTAAAGCACCCAATAGTTGGTGCTGGTAGGCTGGATTTACACGATTTCAGTGGTAGTCATATCTCAAGAACTAATGCACGGAATTTTATATCTTTAGAATCCTCAAGAGGGGCATAGATTGCCATTTAATTTTGGCAGTGTGATAGCGAATTTTGAAGTATTAACATGTATGAGAATGAGATAGAAAAAAGTTTTGAGATTGATGTATCCAACTATTTTTTTTTTTTTTTTTTACTGAAAAAAGATGAAGATCCAGTTATATTATTGCCTAAAGCTGTTACAGTATCCTCAGAATGTAGAAAATGTTATTTGAAAAGTTTTACATAAAACAGGTAAAAATTCTAGACACAAAAATGTATGATTTAAATGATATAGCTCACAAAAGAATTTAAAGGGTTACTGGGGGTGGACTTAAAGGGACTTTAAAGGGTGTACTGTTCTCAAGTTTCCTCCTCAACAACGCGAAATTTTCTGACACATATTTAAGAATCCAATGGTATTTTCCATTTTTTTCATAAATAAATGACTTATAGAGCTATTGTTGTCACGTGACGAAAGGTTTTTCTCCTTTCCCGCGCTGTCGCATTCAAAAATTCGGTTCAAAACGCCAACTTTGACAGTATTTTCTAAAAGAAAGCCTGCTTTTACCAAAAAATTGAAAACACCATTCGATTACATAGTTTATTAATAAGAACACCTGCCAATTTCATGTGTTTCCGAACAAAAATGAATTCAGAAAGGTATTTGAGAACAGCCGCATTATTTCAATTTTAAAAGATAAACATAACTTATCGAGATTCCTTCGGAGAGGTTATTTTCAGAAATTGGCCCTGATAAGGGCCGTTTTTCGTTAATTTCATATGACATAATGTATAAATCACTAATTTAAAAGAATTTGTGAACGAAAAAAAATCTTATACTACAAGAAACAGAAAATTAAAACAAAGAAGTTTTTTTTGCCAAGCACGATTTCAGCCAAGATACATCAAATGGAGGATATTCCATCGACGTTATGATCACGTGGTCAAGGTAAAAACTTTTAGCGTAAAGAAGGGAAGGCTCCGTAGACGTAATGAAAAACCCTCGGCAGCCAGTGAAGCAGTTCATGCGGAAAGCAGTAGTAGCCTCCCCTTCTTATCAGTTAGAAGTTCTTAGAGTAAACTATCGGTATCACGTGACTTTTTTCAGCCTCGAACCCAGATTTGGAATAAAGTCCATTCATGCCGAAGTTTCTGACCAATCAGATTGAGCTATACAGTTTAGATGGCAAATCTTGGTTGGGGAAAAAAATATAGAGGCATATTAGAGGAGAGAGTGTTTTGGTAGCAAAAGCGATTTGCATACTTTTATTATTTGCTCTTCAAGAGAATTAGAGATACAAATTAATCATACAAATTAATAGAAATATATTAAATTAGTTTTCTATATGAATTTTTGTAATTCTAAATATTAAATATTCCCACACCCCACTGAACAATGCTTGTCAAAACACTGTTGGGAAATTGGCTATTCAAGCGCTCGAATACGCCATCTGGTGGAGAAAAGATGTAACTTCTCGCTTCAGGGTACTGCCATGCAAGCCCATTGCATTACATGTATTTTAAATTTGCTCAGAATGATTATTATTTTGCATAATTTCAGATTTCCTGTGACATTTGTGTATTGTCTTATATGACAAAGTAAAAATGATCCGAATTTGAATATCTAAAACGTTCAAATGCATTTGCAATAAAAAATTATTTCAATGGCACTTTAGTTAAAGGGAAATTAAAGGGACAATTTTCCTGTACCGAAGGCTGTGAGCAGCGCCTCTATAGGCCGTTTTAATTCCCAATGGGTACCTACTTTCTAGCCTCGAACTTAGAGCTTGTTCAGCGGCGCAAATCGGACCGCCCGGGCGCAAGGAGATATACCTCATGGAGTATGTCTTAAAAAGTAAGGAATTTCGAAATAATTTAATTATTTTATAATTTTATGTTTCGAAACAGGTGAAACCAGTGATTAAATCTTCTTATCTTTCCAAACAATGTCTCTCGTAATAGGAATAGATGTCTATATGCACTCAGACAAAATCCAAAACATTCATGAAAAGTATCACGTGATCTGATATAAATCCGATCAGCAGCAAATTTTACGCCCAGTCTTCGCTCACTTGATCCACAAAAAATCTGTGGTCGTTATGATCACGTGCTTGGGCTTTTTTTGTTTATGTTTTCACTCGTTTTGTTGGGTTGACTGATTCGCTTGAACAGCTCGACAAAAAAACAAACTACATCATAAAAAAAACAGTGGTGGGATTCAAATAACATAACAAGCAGTTGTACTCCTTAATGACATTTTTCTCAAGTTTCAAGAAAAATGATGTGCCACACATAGATTTAAAAAAATAATTTCCAACGTTATAAAACAATGAATAAAGAAGTTTTATCTTTAAATACGGTGAAAAATAAAAATGTGTGCTTTAATATGCAGTTTACTACCAAAAGGACATAATTTATTTAGAAAATATTCAACAATTACAAAGTACTCATTAAAATTTCTATCAGAAAATGCATCAAAATGAAACTTATAATTGTAAAAAAGCACTATTTTTCAAGCGAAGGAAAAGATTAGCCTATCACCAAGCTCTGCCAGGCTGCCATAGATTGGACAAAAACTTTGGAGCTGAACATTCGTTCTGTGCATATACTGCTATTCTCTTTTAAAAACACTCTGCGGAACACTGCCTTATTTTTATCTAATAAAAATGTTAGGTAATACCACAGACTTATCACACAATCTCTTATTATCTTTACTCTGAGGGTAATACAAAGCTGCTGTGTATTTAGCTCCCTAGTTCACCGTAACTATACGCTTAAAATATATCTCACTCCATATGCATCTATGTCCTTCGCGCCCGGGCGAAATGGTCGTGGTTTCTGAACAAGCTCTTAAGAAACAGCAAAAAAGAATGATTCACCCTTAGCTTTGGTGAAAAATGAATGGTTCATTTTATTGAATCAGAAATCGTTTGAATCATTTGGCTTTAGTTAATTGTTTGTATGTATTTACAAGTTAAAATTGACTATTTATCATTTCTTTAATCAATAACAGGTATATTTTTCCTAAAAATGTCTTCATTCTACAGACATTTCCATGCTAATCTTTTTGCTATATTTTAAATGAACATAGGATATTTTAATGAATGTTGTTATATTATATGATATAAAATAACTTAAATTTCTAGTAGGATATTATATTTATATTAAAGTCTGATAAAAATCTTTAATAATTAGTTAGTTATTCTTCTGTTTTAGGGTTCGGTACTTAAAAAGTAACCATTATAAAATTACCCATGTTTCTGTTTGTCTATCACATTTGTTTTTCACGAAAATTGTGAAAAATGTGGGAATTTCAAACCAGAGTTATAATGGCTATTGACCCACATGGCTATTGACTATTAGTAGGAATGAACCGAATAGTTATTTTGGCCGAATATCGAATATTTGGCATACAGGTAAACCAAATACTTTCATACTTCAAAGTTTAAAGGTATTAAAAAGCTAAATTTTAAAGCTGTTTTACATAATATTTCACACTGATAATTCCATTTTGATAAACAATTGAAATGTATTCTCCAATGCCTTTTTTCAATTTCAAAAAGTATTTTCTAGAAAATAGCTGTAAATTTTACCCCAATAATGTTCAGATTGTCACTTCTGTCCCTTGTCCCCCACTTCATGTACCGATCTTGTGGAACAATTTCAAGGGCAATGACAAATTACTTTTAGAAATTTTTCTATCCAAAATAAAATTTATATTCTAAAGTATCAAATAAAGAATTTTTATTGTAAATTAAAATATATTTATTCTTTGCCAGAGAAAATATGTTTGCTAGTTTTTATATCACAGCTGTCCCCTTGCATAAAACTGTTCATGTGACCATCAGGAGGACAGATAAAATTTGCAGGACAGCTACATTTAGTAATAGCAGCATCTTGATTGTTGTGTAAGTCACATGGTTTAATTATCCAGACTTCAAAAGCAGTTATAGACTTGCCAAGTCTCCTGATTGTCACATGCTTTCCCATACTCCTGATTTTTCACATTTTTTGATATTCTATTATTTTGCCCTCAAATGTACTGCGATTCAGGGATGAAAACTCCAATTGTTCTTTAGTACAATTGATCAGTAGTATTTTATGTGATAAACTACACTGAACTCATTATAAATGATGACTCTTTAAGGCTTTTTGACTGCTATTATGACATGTTATGATTATCATCAATAATTTGTCTTGAAAGGTCTTCACTATAGTTTTATGTGTGTTTATGAAAAAACAATTTCTCCCAGTAATAGTAGTTAATTTAAAAGTATGTTAAAAACATCCTAAGCATGTGCTTAAGTGCATTCTATGTCTAAAAAGTATAATATTTTTCTTGCTTCTTTTTAATCTTCAATAGTAACAAAGTCTTGTTTAAAATTAAACTTATACTAAACATGTTTACATTTAAAAATTAATAAGTGATACCTATTACACTGAAAGTGCAGTGATTAGTCGTGCTGAAAAAATATCTCCTGATTTTTGACTTTGAGAACTTGGCAAGTCTGCAGTTACAAGCTGCAAAAAAGATAGATAAGAATATGTTTAGGCAGATTCCCAAAACAGCCGAGACACCCCATTTGGCGACTTTTCTGACAAGCGCCAACTACCCCACATGCGCCAATCTAAAATGCGGCAACCTGAAAACTAACGTGATTGGTCCACTTTCCTGAATGCTTCCAGACTGTTTTTTACTACGTCATCACCCTGGAATCATGGTAAATAGAACATTTATAAATAACGACGTATTAGAAAACACAGGAAAGCTGATTTTTATGAGATTCAAAATAAAACAAACGATTTCAACATAAGTTTATTGAAAATGTGAAATTTTTAAAGTACCTTTCCAAATCAGAGTAACGATATAATGATTAAAATTTTCATTTCTCAACAACTTTTAGAAAAAATCATGGGGTCATTTAATATTGAAAGAACGTGCTTATATTATAGTAAACATAGAACAATTCATTTCTAATTTAAAGAAGTATGAACGCTTCGCGTTCATAAAAAAATAATATTTATCACTGAATACAGCAACCTAGTTCTGCAGCAATCTGAAAAACGCAGGAAACTCGTTAAAGCGGCAATCAGCATACATGTATGAACGCTTCGCGTTCATTTACCGAAAAAAAACATCACTGTCACCAGCAGTTCTCGGTGTGCAGCAATCTCAAAATTCAGCAGTTCTCAATGCATAGCAATATCAAAATTCAGCACTTCACGTTGCGTAGCAATATCAAAATTCAGCAGTTCACGTTGCGTAGCAATATCAAAATGCACAAAACTCGTAAGGTCAGCATACATGAGAAATATACAATAAATGGCTAATATAAAACACTATACTAAAAAATACATAAAATTATTAACATACCTTAACAAACATCTCCTTTCTTGAAAACCAACTCTATAAAATGTTGAATTGCCATAATTTCGTAAATTTCTAGTCGTCGATAAACTTCATTTAACTTTCCAGCAAAAAAAAAAAAAAATGAACAAATACTCACAATTTCAAACTAAATTACACAGGTACTTTAACTTTCAAATTTTACAACTAAAAACAGTAAAATATATTAACAATAACATACTCTAGCGTTACCCTCATTTATTTTTATTCATCTGTCTTCTACACCTCGTCACGCAACTCGTACAATAATTAGAAAACATGCGGAGTTGAGTTGTCAAAGGCAGGCGTAGCCATCCAATACACAATAAATCAACCCATCCCATTCAACCGATCCAAATTCAAGATCACACCACTGTAGGCGTGGAAAGAATTTACGAAACGAACTGGTAACAACAAAGATCCATTTATCGCCTCGCCAAATTGAACGATGCCAAGTGTCTCGGCTGTTTTGCGATTCAGCCTATGTTTATTACTTGTCATTATACTTTCCTTAATTATTTTTATTTATTTATGATTTTGTCATGATGTAACATATTTTTGCTTCAAGTTCAAAATGTCATATTGCAGTCTTACTAAGATTAATATACTATGTGCACAGAAGCAATTTTCTTAATTTTGTTGCTACTGTTGATGGTTAAGATTCATGAATAGAAAACATGAATAAAGAATACAGTAATCAGATACAAATTAATATAACTTTTACCTTATATTTAGTGTAAACTTTACAAGTAGCAAGTTTTCTTCTTGTAGTGTATTTTATGTTTTTCTAAAAACTAAAAAGACAATGAGATGAATCACATCTACACTGATTGATTTTTCTGAGTTCTAACATTTGTTTGTTAGTTACGTGATTGTGTCTTGCACTCACCTAGAACCTCTTCATGTGTTTTTTACATAGACTAAAGCAATATCTAAATATTTAAATTATTCAGAGTTACATGTCTTTTTTAACTATTACACTGCAGATGCTAACAGAGTAAAATCCAGGGAAGAGCAATTTTATTTATTTATTTGGGGGGGAGGGGAAGCAAGATTAGGTTGACATGATGTGTAGGGGAGAATGGGGATACTTGATCCCCACTTTCTGTTTTTATTTTTTTTCTCAGTTGTCATTTGACATTTTTAAGAAATTTTTTTACCAAAATAATTGTGTGTCCATTTCTTATACAATATAATTTTTTTCTTGTTATAAAAGACAAATTCATTTCAGAAAATAGCATTTTGCAAAAGGGAATCATGTATCCCTACTTAAAGGGATACTTGATCCCTGTCAAAAATCAAGCTAATATTGTTTCATTATGCATACATCGCAGTATTATAAGTTAGTAATAAACATTTAACTTTTATTTCTTTCATTTATGACTACAAGATGAATATTTAAACACTTTGTTGATAACTTGACGTGTATAGATATTTATAAAAACTATAAACACAATTTAAATTTAAAAAATAGCTAGAAAGAAATCAACAAATAGTTAAACTTTATTTTAATAAATAATACAAGTATACAATAATACAAAGTAAAAGTGCGGAGTAAATTTATAAAAAAATAATGACACAGCCTCATTATCAGTAGGTATATTGAAACTTTGAAAAGTCAAAATGAAAGATTATAGATGCAGAACTTATTAAGGCTGTTCTTAACTGCTCTGCTCAATAAGCGCAAAAAGTTTTGACACATTTACAAGTTCATTTTTTAACGGAAAGGTATAAAATTGGAAGGCCTGGTCATGGAGGCGATTTGGAATTAAGCTGTTTTTTCCCTTTTTTGCTCAATCAATTAACTATTGAGTTATGAGGAATTTTGACCATATGACAAACACGTTTTTCGCCTGCTCTTGAGTCTCTTTCTTCCTTTGCGTGGAAATTCGGTTCAAAACGCCCACTTTGAGATTATTTTCTCAAAGATCTATTGCGATTGCAAAAAAATGGAAAAAAACAGCTCAATTACATAGTTTCTGAACAACATCACCAGCTAGTTTCATGCATTTTCGAACAAAAATAAATTAAAACTTGTGTCAGAAAGTTACCCTTTTGGATTTGAGAACACCCTTAAGGTTCCTCCTACCATAAGTGTATTAGGCAACTTAATAATGCAATCTGACTCATTAACTTATGCTTTTATCAACTTTTTTCAGGAAATAGATTTGATGAAACGTGCATTTTCTTCGTAAAAAATTGATCTCATATTCAAAAAGTCCCACTTTTTGTTCTACTTGACCTACGTAATGAAAGATTTTCTTTTTTGTAGAAAATTTGCTAAATTTGACTTTTGAAAAAAAAAAAACCTTTTGCTAAAATGATGCTAATGTTCTGTATTTAGTAACAAAACTGAAGTATTTCTGTTTGTATTAAAAGTTTAGCTTTTGGGGATACATGAGCCCTAGGATCAGTATCCCTATCAGTATCAGTATCTCCTAGGATCAGTACTGATCAGTATCTGATCAGTATCAGTATCCCCTAGGATCAGTACTGATTCTATGGCTCATGTATCACTAGAAAAAGGGGTATCAAGTATGTCTATTTTGTGTTTAGAACATAAATGTATATTTTAGGTGGTAAATAAACAAAACTAATTTGCTAAAGAAGTTATATTGAGAATAGTAAAGTTTATACTTTAAAATGATATACAATTCAACTTATCAAATTTCCAATAATAGAAATAAAAACAAAACTTTAAAAACCTTTAAAAAAGTTGAACTTGCAACAATTAAATATTTCCTTTTCATGCTGAAACAAAATGGCTGTAAATGTAAATGATTTTATGTTGCCATATTATTGGAAAAATAGGCATAGTAAAATGTGTTATCAGATTTCAAAACTCTACATATTGATTTTAGTATACCTTATGATCAGGGATCAGGTATCTCCAGTCGCCCCTATTTTTAGTAAATGAGAAGACTCTCATTTCAATTCTGAATCATGGTTTTGTCTTTTAGAATTTAATTATTTTAAATAGTATATATTAGAAATAAATTCTAATATTTTTTTCATAATCATCAATTATAATGAATATTTGGTTAAAATTTCAAAATTTTGAAAAAGAGGAAACAATTTCCTTGCTCAATATTTTTTCGGTATCCTCCAAAAAAGTTTAATACTTGCATGAAGTAAATCAAATTTACTCTTAATATACAGCTATATATTTTACATTTAAATATTTGTTTTTATGATGCTTATTTGTTTATTATTAAAAGGAGCCTTGGCATGCAAGAGTAAATGGCAAGGGTTGAATTTGGGAAATAAAGCAAAATTTTCAAAGGTAATTTCTGTCAAAATTTATGTGCATTTTAAAATCGTCATCAGATTTTTATAATTTTTTTTAAAGTAAGTTTTAATGTATCAAATGCACAAACAATTTTTTTTTTCTATTTGTGTAATTTAATATGCACATTTGAAAAGTAGCTTGTTTAATTTATGTACAGCCATGAAAAAAAAAAAGTAAACACCCCTTACTAACTCTGCAAAAAATTATCACAGAAGAAAGTTACTGGTACCACACGATTGGTAATAAAGTCTACTTTTAAATGATGTATATAAAATTTGCTTAGGGGGCCATCTACTTATTAAAACTAACCATAACATTGTTTTTTTTTTCAATAGCAGTACACCATTCTGACAGAATAAATGAACTCTACACCCTTCAATTAGCCTACAAGCAAATTTTTATGCAATTCGTACCATAAGTTTCCGAGAAATTAATTATCTTAAAATGAACGTGTTTTTGGGGCTGTATCCAAATTGAAGTTCAGTACTCGATTGTTGACTGATAGAGCCCCCTTCTTGATCAAGGCATCTTAAGTGCCATTCAAGCAGTCATTGAAGACTGCTAGATTACAGGATAGCATAAGAAATTTCAAAATATCTTGTCACTTCTATCATAGACGGCTTCTTAAACCATCATTTTGCCATTTTTTAAGCATAATTTGAAAACTACTTGGAAGAAAAATGTGAAATGATGGATTTCCATAAAGCAGGACTTAACAAATTTAAATCCATCAAAAAAATTGTAGGCTGCAATTCATATTTTTTTTCGAATGTTAATTTCATAATTCATATCATAAAATTATAAAAATTGCAAATTCAACGTATTTATGTTTGGGTATTTTAGTGTTATTGCTACACAAAAAATTAGCACATTAGGAGTATAATTCCAGGAGATATTAATGAAAATATGAAAATGTAATTTAACATTAGAAACACTAAATTTTGAATGTTTATAATTCAAAAACTGATCATTCAAGTGACTTGAAATTTGGTGTTTATGCATAGTTTGAACCGAAGACTTGAAATATCTGTTAAAATTGGGTATTGCCATTGAAAAAGATTAAGTTTGGGTTCGTTTTAATATGTAGATGGCCCACTAAGCTAATTTTATATACATAATTTAAAAGTAGACTTTATTTCCAATCGTTCGGTACCAGTAACTTTCTTCTATGATAATTTGTTGAGGAGTTAGTAGGGGGTGTTTACTTTTTTCTTTTTCCATGACTGTACATAAATAAGATTTTTAATAATGTAATACAAAATATATAACATATTATAAATACATCTAAATGTATACAATTCTCTTCAGGCATTAGATATAGAAAAATTGGTAACTTGCATATTTCTGTGGCCTATATACAGGGTTGGCAAGTTTTTGATATGCGACGGTTTAAACCGATTTTAACAATGGTTAAAACCATCATGTCAAAACCTTTCTGTCAAAAAGTGTCTAAATCTAAAACCCAGTTTTAATAAAATTAATACCAAAAGAATTATTTAGCAGAGTTAGATAGACTTTAAACAATAAATTCTAAGTGAAACTGCATAAATACATTAAAACTGTGGGGCATAAACTGCAGAAATATATTCTTGAAACCTATTTGCATAGAATATGGTAAACTGCAAATTGATTGTTGCATGATTTTTAAATTTGTGAATAAAAATTACCTAACTCTTATTTAATGATTTAGTTTATCATTAATGTATGCCTTTAAGATGAACAGTTAATAAATCCTTAATTATTTGTAATCATTAAAACTAGACAGGTTTAATCTAAATTTTGCAGATATAAATAAATTGTTTAGATATTTTCATTTTTTTATGGCTAGAAGCACAGAGTAATCTATCACAATTGCTATCTAATGAGCGTATTTACTTTTCTTAAGTTAGAGCAAATTCAAAGATTCCCTTCCAGTACAAAACAGTAATTGCTATTGCAACAAAACCAATTTTTCTTGTTTCCCCTTATTATGTCCTTATGGATGGGGTTGTTTAAGGAGCTACCTTTACTAATGTGAAAACACCCACCTCCTAATGTTAATCCTACAGGAGAATTTTTTTTTAAAATCTTCTTTGAAATTTCATACTTTTTAATGATTTTTTTTCAAAGTAGAAAGGAAACCCCCACTCAATAATGTCAATTCTATGCTAGAAATTTGGTTTAATATTTGAATATTTTTAAATGTTTTTTGCTTTGGATAACTAATGTCGATTTTAATTTTGTAATGTAATGTTTGTATTGTAATGTTGATTTTAATGTAATGTTAATTTTTCGATTTCGCCTGCAGTTATTTTTTTTTATTATTATTATTAGGATACTTTCACTTTTGGAACAGGTTTCAAACTAAGTTAAGCATTTTTTTCCTTATTGGTATGGCGAATTATTCATTTGTCCCTAATTTTAGGAGATATTCCATAAACAAGATAATTTCATCAGTAAGAGGTGATTGTCAGTCACTAACAAAAATTAATATTGGGGTAAAAGGATTAAAATATCATATTTTATCATTTTATGCTGACATTTCATTATTTTCTCATTTGTAAAATAAATGGTATTTTTATTGTTCTGTGTTTGTACTAAATGAGGGGGAAAAAATGCTGCAGAGAAAATATTTCTGTTAAAGACTGTATATAGGGTAGATGTGCCAATAATGAACACCTTTAAGGAATTTCTTTAAAAATTATTTTCTAATTAATAGTTATAAGAATTATATTCCAGTTTTTTCAATATTATATTAAACTATCTACAATATTTAATATAATCTATTTTTATGGTATCATGATATTGATTTCATTTGTTATAATGGCTTTACAAAAAGTTTGTCTATATATATACATTTTTTAAAATAAGAAATGCAACCAAGTATGTTGAAAAGCCACAACAAAAATACACATAAAAAATTTGGGCAATTTAGTCACAAACAAATAAATTATAATTTAATATTTCATTACAGTAAAATAAATGCTAAAACTAAAGTGCATAATCATTAAATAAAAGCAATGTTGTATCTTGCTGTTAACAGCAATTTTTTTTGTTGTTGCCCTGGCCATATTTAAAATATTGGTGTTTTTGACGGTTAAAACGCAGTTTAAACCTATGTCACATCAAAAACTGGTTTTTGATGGCTTAAACCCAACCCTACCTATATATTACATTACTGTAAAAAAAAAAAAAATGTTTTTAAAAATACATTTTTCATTACTCTATGGAAAAAATCATTCTATGAGAACACAAGTTTTTTGTGATATCAATAAAGTATAATTCATCTATGCACTTGTGACAGTTCTATAAAGTAATTGTTGAATTTCTCCAATTTTTAAAAAAATATCTATCTTTATATCATTAAAAATATTCATAAAATAGCTTGTTTATATATCACATACATTCTATATTACCTAACTCTACACTCAGTGTTCGAAATTAGCGATTGTTAGTTATCGAATACAACAAAAACAACTGCAGCGCAGAAGAATTTTAAATGATTTTGGAAGCAAAATAAGATGGTAACTTTTGTTCTTTGTTAAAGTGCAAGTACAAAAAAATGAGTTTAGCAGCTTTATCAATTCCTAATTTTCGAATGTACCAAACAGAAAGCAGAAAACAGTCACTGTGCAATTGAAGCTATTGCAGTAAAAAGCTGGTTGATTGTGAATTCTTTGTTTTTTAGTATTATTCTTTTTTGATAACTGTAAGATGTGTCTTCCACCATTCTAAAGGACAGAGTTTTTTCACTATACAGTAGACTCCCTCAAATCCGCAAAGCTTGGGACCAGAGGTTGTGTGGATTTTAGAATTTTGCCAATTTCGGGTCATTGCTTTGTTTACATTTTTTAAACAGTAATTTGAATGTAATAATGCAATCGAAATTATAATTGATACTTGTAATATAGTAAAATATTAAAATAATTAAGTAAAGTAATAAACTAAAATGATAAAAAGTAAAGGTCAAGTAAATAATTAATGTATAATTAAATATGCCTAATAATAAAGATGAGATACATTTTCTTTGAATTATTCAATGAAACATTCTTCATAAAGATATCCTATTAATTCACATCAAAATAATAAAGTAAGGAAATGTTATTTCAGGTTTAGCCAGTCTTAATAACCAAAGAAAAAAAAAAAAAAGCTTCATTAGTACATAAATATATTTGGTAAAAAGATTGATTACCAGTGATATCAGCAATTTCTTAATTTATTTCACAAATAAATGTATACTTCCTTCATGAAAAATCACGAGTTCTGTCATATTATCGAAAATTACATATTAAAACATATATGGGATCATATAAAACTAAAAAGTTCTGTAATTTTGTCTTTACATCTGATCTGAAAAGTTTCATTAATCTGTGATAATGTGTGGATTTGAGGGAGTTTGCTGTATTAGATTGAGACAAAAATTCATTGAATGGTTAAAATTTTACTTCAAACTTTAATATAATAAATAGGCATCACCAAAGTAGAGAATTTATCTTTAACAAACAGTTATGCTGATATTTTGTCAGAGCTTGTTAATTTCTCTTCTGCATAATGAGGGTTCAAAAGATAAGTTAATAACTTTTTAGACTTTCTTTTGCTTGTTTGTAACCAGCAAAGTCATACTATTTTATTTTACTGAAACTTGCAGAAGTTTTTCTAAATACTAAGTAACGGGCAATTAAATTTTCCTGTATTTAATATATTCCTGCGTAGATTTTCTTACTGTTGCAAGTTTATTTTACAATTTCATTCAAGTGAAATTTGAAACCATTTTTTCTAAACTTTACATTGTACAGTCAACTCTGCGAAATCCGCCGATGTATAATCCACAAATGTCTATTATCCGCACTACACATTAGAAAATTAGAATGTAAACAATGAAAATTTTCATTAACAGTTAAACTCATAAAGCTAAATTTGGTAATTTTTTTTTTTTTTTTCAGTTAACAATTTTGCGATGAATAAATGTTTAAATATAAAGTAGATATAAATATTTAAATTTCCTTGAATAACAAAATTTTATCCTGGAAGAAGAAGTAATGAGTGTTCATAAACTACAGAAATTTTTTTGACGACAGACTGAAACTATCATTGTGTTGTGTCAATGTTTAAAACTAGTAAATTTGCAGATCAGGAGCCTCAATGTCAGCTCTGCAACTCATTTTTTTAGCACATTTTGTGTAATATTAAGCTTTCTACAAAAACGCAATTTAAAGTTTTTAAATTACATAAATATTTATAAAAGTAAAAAATATTTCGAAGGTTTCAGACATTAGAAGAGTTAAATTAAACACGTGTTATGTAATGATATTCTGAAATTCTCACGAGCTACTTATTCTGGTAATTTTTAGATAATAAAGTAGATTTCTTCAGGGGGCAGAGCCCCCTGAACCCCCGTAGTGTAATTTAATTTACATTTGTAATTTTCTATTGATTGTGTTAATGATTATCGTATATCTTAGATTCCTTTTTACACTAAACATTCCAGATTTAATTTATCCCTTTTAAGACCCGATGTATTTGTAAACAAAGTTAGTCATGCCTTTAGAAAGTAAAACATGGGTTGTTACCTGTTGATTAAAAATGATACTTTACTCTATCTGCAAACCAGAACTATCGTTGGATTTGAGTTTTTATTACATACGACTCAGAAGCAAAAATTAAGTAATGTCTAACCCGCACGATCGTGCGGGTTGGGTTTTAAAGGGTTATAATAAATTTAATTGCATTTGCTTAGTATCAAAAATAAATAAATGAAAAATAATTTTTTCTTATTACTTTTTCTCAATTATTCTAATATTTTGAATATGAGCTGTAATATAAAATGTAATATTGTAAATATTGTAACAGCGTATGAATGGCGGAAAAGCCAAGGAAAACAAATAATAAATGTAATAGCTAAGTTTTTTATGAAATTTAATTTTTAGCGGTAAATGCATCTTCTGCCAGTGTAAAGAGAACATTTTCGAAATTAGGATTTCTACAATCTAAACTGAAAAATAGATTTAGACCAGGAGGCGGTAGCGCAGACAATCACCTCTTCGAATTCACGGCTGAAATTCCAGAATTAGTTAAAACTGGATTCGCATATTAAAACGCAATCGGTCTGCCAAGTCATATCTTGGTGGAAAACACCTGAAAACCCGATTTTAACAGTTGACTCGTAGGTTTACCATTGTGTTTACCTGCAGCCAAACGTATAAAAACATGGAGGACTGAGACCATGAAAACAAATTGGTAAACCTATGGGTCAACAGCTAAAATTTGTTTTGAAGGTGTTAGGGTAATGACTTCGCAGACCGATTGCGTTTGAATAACTAATCGAGTTTTAACTAATTCTGGAATTTCACTGTGAACTCGATGAGGTGATTGTCTGTGCTGTCGGCTCCCGGTCGGAAAATCCACCAACATTTGTGTTTTATATAAAAAGTTTGTATCTAAAATGTAAACATTCAAATGTTGTAATATTAAAAAAAAATTCTTAAATAGTGATTGATTATTTTTGTAGTATATAAGTTATCACACTTTTTATTGTTTACTATATTGTTAAATTTCAACAAAATAACTTAACCCTTAAATGCCTGGCTTTTCAAAAATCATTGTAATAATGTTTTTCGGTTTTCATTTTTTAAATATATCATGGGAAAAATACTTTAAAAAATCATATTTTGTTTTAAGTATGGTTTACGGCTAAAAAACAGTTTGTTACTAATCGGCAATGGTGGTCTTTAATTGAAAAAATAATTTTCCTTGATAAACTTCTATAATAGTAAACACAAGAATTTTTGGAGCTATAATAAGAAATAAATTTTACTTGCTCACTGCAGAACAAAATAGGGTATTTCGCAAGCTTCCAAACAAAACAAAAAGAACAAGTTGCAACAATTGAAAAAATAAATCTATCTTTATTCTGAAACAGCATAAGTGTTGCCATCTACATGTTGAAAATCGATTTAAAAATATTAGGGATGCAACGGATATCCGGCATATCCGGCTGATTTTTCAATATCCGAAATACCGTCGGATATCCGAATCACAGTCACCGGATATCCGACTTCTCTGCCGGATATCCGGCAGAGCGCAGCGAAGCAAATATATAAGGATAAGAGAAATCATTTGACCCCAAACAATGCCAAACAACTGTTGTTTATAATGGAAAATATGAAATATAGTAAGTTCACTATCATGAGCAAAAGGTAATTTTCAAAAGTTTAAAGAATTGCCAGCTTTCCTAACATTGGTATTTGAACGCATTATAATAAATTTAAGAATTTACGTTTACATCTTTTAGAAAATTGTACCTTTACTTTCAGATTGTAAAACGAAATTTGAAGTTGTTTATTAAAGTATGACTTTATTAATTTTTTTTCTTTCTTTTAAATTTAACAATTAAACAGGCCTATTTTTACTTTCTTCTACCTTCAATAGAAGAAAGTATTGTAATCGAAATTTTTTTACACTTCTGCTTTTCGAGGGATTTATATGTTTTAGGGGTCAGAGATCCCAAAAACATGTTTATACAAAATATCAGTCTGTCCGTGTGTCGCCATGGTACCATCGAAAAGTGTATGAAGTTATGCATAGAATTGAACCAAATGTTTTGTGTATGTTTTTGGCTGTGGCCAGCAGGTCCTTCTTCAATATGGAAGCATTCTGCTGGAAGGGGGGTGCTGTAATTGCGATTTTTGGCCATTTTCATTATTGTTCCATCGAGTTACCCATAAGTTACCCATATAATTAAACCAAATTTTTTGTACATGTTTTTGGCTATGTCCAGCAAGTTCTCCTTTAATTTGGAAATATTCTGCCGGAAGGGGGTGCTGTAATAGCGATTTTTGTGCCACTTTCATTCTTGTATCATCGAAAAGTGTACAAAGTTATGCATAGAATTGAACCAATTCTTGGGAGTATGTTTTCAGCTTTGGCCAGCAGGTCCTCCTTCAATTTGAAAATATTCCGCTGGAAGGGGGTGCTAGCGATTTTTGTGTTATTTCCATTATTTTATCATTGAAAAGTGTATGAAGCTAAGCATAGAACTGAACCAGTTTTGTGTGTATGGTATGATCCATGTCAATTCAGGCAGCCAAAGAAATAATCTTACCTTCATAGTCTCAGAAGTTTTTGAATTGAACATATGTTAAAATTCAATAAAAAATAAGATATTTGTATATTTTGGTTTTGCCCAAAAAAATTCTTGGCCCGAGATACAGGTCGCTAAAGATGGCATCCCGGGCACCATTTCCAATTCGCCATTTTCTATAAAAATTTTAAAGTGCTCTATTTCTAGAATGGTGCAAGATATTTTATTGCATTTTTTTTTTATTTTAAAGATAATATTCTTCTGTTTAAAATGATATACCCAATTTTGAAAAATGTATTCAACTTTTCTTGTGGCAACCTTTTGAAAAAAAAATTTTTTTTCAAAAAAAAAATTTTTTTGAAAATGCCAATCCTAAAAATTTTGATTTTTTTGCTGTTGATCAATACAATTGGGAACTATCTTCACTGTAAAGGAGAACTTCCACTTTTGAGTTTAACAAATTTTAGAAGCATTTAAAAAATTCAGAGAATTTTACAGGAACTGTAATACAGTTCCAGTAAAAGTCACTGAATTTTTGCTTATTTGTATCATATTTGTAAGGATAAACCTACTATATATCCTAAACAAGTTAGAGATTACAATATCAAATGTGGCAAATGAGGTGCGTGCATAGTATTAACTAGCTTTATAAATATTCAGATCTTGGTGCAATAAGTGTTACACTCTTGGGCAAAAAGGCATGAATACAAAATTTACTATAATTCCATATATTAAATTCAGTAATACGGAAGTAATATGAATCCATCTTAAAAGGACTTAATCCCCATGGCAACCTGGAATCATTGCCTATCATGGTATACCTATCATTGAATCAATTATGTATTATAGGATTTTTAAATAGAATGAAGAAAACTTTTATTAAT
This sequence comes from Maratus speciosus, assembly GCA_963932465.1. NCBI lineage: Eukaryota > Metazoa > Arthropoda > Arachnida > Araneae > Salticidae > Maratus > Maratus speciosus. Next base: position 244,249,839 of record OZ010798.1, on the reverse strand, counting down.
GTCTTTTATGTTTTAATTTGATTTTCATAGCATTTGAAGTGATACATACTTTATTGCAGAGGTTTACAAAAAATTACTTCCTGTGTCATATAAAGTGCATAGTGTTTACAGGGACACACAAAAGATTTCGGATACTTTACCTTATTGGAAATACTGTACATTAGCGATGATTGCTAGAGGTGCATTTTTAGTTGTGTTTGAGTTTTTAAGTTTAACTAAATTTTTCCATGTTACGTTGTGTGCATAAATGCTGTAGCTGTAGATCATATACAGGGCTACACAAAAGAAATCTTCAGGGTTTACTGAGTATGAATGAAAGTAGCTTAAAGGTGATTTTTAAATGAGTTATGCATTTTTACTCTGAACTACATTTAGTACACTAAGATATGTTTGGAGAATATAGACAAAATGATATACAGGTCCACGCAAAGAATTAGATACATGGCCGTCTATGGATGATAATCTCTGGAAGTGTGATTTCACTGGTTTTAAGGATGTTTTAATCTTAATTAAATATTAGCTAAATAGTGGCATGTATATAAAGATAGTAGGTAAAATACAGGGTTGTATGAAAGTATTCAAGTATGCTTCCGTCTATTGACATAAATTTCTAAAAGTCAAATTCCGACCTATTTATGTGTTTTTAACAATTTCCAACATAGTTGAAAGTCTTTATGGATTCGATTTGTCTGCCCATCTGTCTGAACTCTAACTTGTATTAATATAATTTGTATTGCTGTGTAATTGATATATGTTATTGAGATTGTTTTACTATGTTCGGTATTGAAAATAAAGTATGTATCACTTCAAATGCTATGAAAATCAAATTAAAACATAAAAGACATTAATAAAAGTTTTCTTCATTCTATTTAAAAATCCTATAATACATAATTGATTCAATGATATACCATGATAGGTAATGATTCTAGGTTGCCATGGCGATTAAGTCCTTTTAAGATGAATTCATATTACTTCTGTATTACTGAATTTAATGTGTAGAATCATAATAAATTTTGTATTCATGCCCTTTTTGCCCAAGAGTGTAACTTATTGCACCAAGATCTGAATATTTATAAAACTAGTTAATACTATGCACACACCTCATTTGCCACATTTGATATTGCAATTTCTAACTTGTTTGGGATATATAGTAGGCTTATCCTTAAAAATATGATACAAAAAGCAAAAATTCAGTGACTTTTACTGGAACTGTATATATACAGTTCCTGTAAACTTCTCTGAATTTTTAAAATGTTTCTAAAATTTGTTAAACTCAAAAGTGGAAGTTCTCCTTTACAGTGAAGGTAGTTCCCAATGGTATTGATCAACAGCAAAAAAAATCAAAATTTTTGGGATTGGCATTTCCAGAAAAAAAAAAAATTTTGAAAAAAAAATTTTTTTTTCAAAAGGCTGCCACAAGAAAAGTTGTATACATTTTTTCAAAATTGGGTATATCATTTTAAGCAGAAGAATATTATCTTTAAAATAAAATAAACCACAACAAAATATCTTGCACCGTTCTAGAGATAGAGCACTTTAAAATTTTTATCGAAAATCGCGAATGAGAAAGGATGCCGGGAATGTCATCTTTGGCGGCCTGTATCTCGGACCAGGAATTTTTTTGGGCAAAATGAAAATATACAAGTATCTTACTTTTTCTTAAATTTTAACATATGTACAATTCAAAAACTTCTGAGACTATGAAGGTAACCCCCCTGCCTGAGTTGATATGGATTCAGCCGTATATTTTTGGCTATGGCCAGCGGTTTCTCCTTGAATTTGGCAATATTCCGCCGGAAGGTGGCACTGTAATAGCAATTTTTGGTAAAATGTTCTCGATTTTTTGTACAGTATATTGGCGGTTCGTGACGCGACGGAAACTTCGCAAACAGCTGATGTACAACAGAATAATGAAAAAATTATTGATTTTAATAAATATCATGATCGAGATTAACTTAGTCTGATTAATTGACTGGAGCAGAAATTTTATATGAAAATCATAGTTGGTATAATATTGGACTAATAATATTGAAGTATTAGCATTTGTAACTATTTTTTGAAATATTAAGATGTATGAGAAAGAAGGAAGTTTTGGGATTGGCACACCCAACTAGTTATTTTTGTAACTCCATCATAAATATTTGAAATTAAAAGTAATTTTCTTTTTACTTACAAATATCAAAGTTAATTTAACTTAAAATAAAACTAAATGTGACTTAAAGCAAAACAGTATTAGTAGATATTTTATGTTTAAATTATAAAAAGAAAGTATGTATTTCTTTGTGAAAATTCTCTACAATTATAGGCATATTAATTGGTTAAAATCATAGGTGCAAGTTTTCCGGCCACAGGCCGGAATTCTGGCTTTTGAAAATTCCCGAGGACGGAAGCAGGATGGAAAAATCTCCGAAAACGGACAAAAAAAAAAAAAAAATCCGTTTTTAGATTTCTCAGGATTTGCGCAAAATATTTCAGATTCGAGCTTAAAATAACTCCACTTTTTGACCATCCCGTTTAAAATTTTGATTTCAATCTGAAAATCCTATCTTATATATATATATATTTTTTTTTTCAGACAATCTACTTTTCCGCGGAAACAACGCGGTAAGTCTAAGGATCGCGGGAAAAAACGCTTTCTGTCAAACGATCGCGAAAAAGACTCGATCTCCGTCAAAGAATCGCGAAAATGACACGGTCTCCGTCAAAAAATAGCGAAAAAGACGCTATCTCCATCAAAGGATCGCTAAAAAGACGCGGTTTACGTCCAAGAATCGCAAAAAAACCCACTATTTTCGTCAAAAAGAAAAAATGCTATTTCTGTCAAAGGATCGCGAAAATGACGCGATCTCCGACAAAGAATCGTGAAAATGACACAGTTTCCGTCAAAGAATCGTGAAAATGACACGGTCTCCACCAAAGAATAGCAAAAAAGACGCCATCTCCGTTAAAGGATCGCTAAAAAAGACTATTTTCGTCAAAGGGTCGCAAAAAAACCCCACTATTTTCGTCAAAAAGAAAAAATGCTATTTCTGTCAAAGGATCGCGAAAAAGACGCAATTTCCTTCAAAGCATCGCGGGAAAGATACTATTTCCTTCAAAGGATCAAGAAAATGACGCGGTCTCTGTCAAAAAATCGCGAAATAGATGCGATCTCTGTCAAACGATCGCGAAAAAGACGCGATTTTCGCCGAACGATCGCAAAAGAGACGCGATTTTCGTCGGAAGGATCGCGAAAAATACGCAATTAAACACTATTTTCGTCAAATGATCGCGGAAAAAACGCGAATTTCGTCAAAAGATGGCGGGAAATGCGAATTATGTCAGAAGATCGTGTAAAAATGCGAATTATGCCAGAAGATCGTGTAAAATACGTGGATTTCGTCGAAAGATCGTGGGAAAATATGCGGATTTCATCGAAAGATCGTAAAAAATACGCGAATTTCGTTGAAAAATCGCAAATTGCGGACAAAAATCGTTGAAAAAAACACAAATTTCGGCCAAAGATCGTTGAAAAAACGCAAATTTCGGCTAAAGGTCGAGAAAAAAACGCAAATTTCAGCTAAAGATCGAGGAAAAAATACAAACTTCATCAAAGGATCGAGGAAACAAACGCGAATTTCGTCAAAGGACCGTGGAAAAAACACGAATTTCATTAAAAGAATCGCATAGAAATGTGAATTTCGTCAAATGGTCGGGGAAAAACACAAATGAATGTTTCCTATTTTTATAAAGAGAAGATATCCAATTGACTTCTTCTTTTATAACTCTGGTGAATTTTGTTAAATTGATGGTAACATGCAAAAAAAATTGTTAATGCTAGAAGAAATAAAATGAAAATATGATAGAACTTGAATAATTTCGTTTCCTGTAATTTATACTTCTACCATCAATGTAATTTGTATTTTAGTGTTCTTTGAGTTTTTTTTAAACTTTCTTTTAAGGTACTTTTTTTTTTATTTTGATATTTCTTCCTGAAATGATTGAGCACTTTTCTTAAACTGTTGCTTCCACATATAGTAAACTGTAAAATTTTTGCTTCATACCCATTTTCTGCAATTTATATGTTAAACTGCATATTGTTAATTACTAGTTGTTAAGGTAGTGAACTTAGTTTTACTATAATCTAAAAGTGGATATGAATGGGATATTTTTCAAAATGTGTAATGTAATCAAACATTTAAAAAAAAAAAGAAAGAAAAAGACAACTACCTTAGAAATTAACAAGATTGATCTGCAGATATTTGAGGTTATATTTTTTTTTTCATGCCATTTATGAGTAGATATTTTTAAAATTACAAAAAAAGTGTGTATAAGTGTGCCCATGCACATTCTTGTGTAGTTCCCAATTTTATGTGTCATAGCATGTCAACTTCATTGTTTTAGCTGTAGCCTCTGTGAATTAAACTTTTCAAATACTGTTTACATGAATATGAATGTTTTGCATGCATATGCACTTATTTTTTTTTATTCGTTTCAACATAATTGAATTTTACTGCGTATAATGTTTAACGTGTTGGGTTTTGTCTAAGTGGTGCTTCAGCGCGTGGGTATGTGCTCATTCATTGGAAGGGGGATTCAAAATATTTTCAGGCTTGGCCAAATTTCAAACTTGCACCCATGGTTAAAATTTGTTGTACAAATTATTAGCATTTCATTGTACAAATTAATTATTAGCAATTATCAATATAGTCAAACCAATATCCAAATTCAATAGCAATTATCAGCATTTCATTGTACAAATGAACAGAACATTTTAATATTTAAATTATATTATTTATGCAACATTATTAATATACATTACAGGGCTTGAATTTCGAGACTGAATGTCAGGATTCGTGCCTTAAAGAATATTGTGGGCGGAGGCTCCTGTTTCTAAAAAATCACTTTCTGAAAATTTTTCTTTCTAAAACGACGATCAAGTCTCGGGACCGACTGACAAATTTCGTGATATTTTCCACTATCGATCGGCAGATTTCACAGTTTTTTCTTACGACAGATTGACAAAATTCATGATTGTTTTTCTGCATCTGACTGAAAAATTTTGCGATTTTTCTCCGCGACCGACTGACGAATTTCGTGATTTTTTTTTCTGGAGCCCAATCAACGAATTTCATAATTTTTTTTTCTTGCGATCAATTGACAAATTTAGCAATTTTATTCTGCGACCGATTGGTAAATTTCCCTGTTTCTTCTTGTGACATACTCATGAAATTAACGATTGTTTTTCTGTGTCCGATTGAAAAAATTTCGTGTTTTTTCTCTGTGACTGCCTGAGGAATTTCCCGATATTTGCTCGTGACGGGCTGACAAATTTCACGTGATCGATAGACGAATTTCATGACATTTTCGCGCTGCCGATGATCCACGAACTTCAGTTTTTCTCTCGCGACTGATCGACAATTTTTTTTTTTCATCATGATTGACGAAATCAGCGATATTTTTTTCTACGACCGATTTATATATTTTGCGATGTTTTTTCTCTGTGCCTGAAATAGGAAATAACTAAAAGGGCAGTAACGGCCACCGGAAACTGAGCCCTACCAAATCGGCCAATATTCAGCACTAAACAAAATGAGATTATACTTGTGGTGCACATGAAGAAAAAAAATTTGGTGAACTTAAAAACATGTTTAGAAATAACAAATTTGTTGATACTTGCAATTCACAGAAATTAGAACATGACTTTTTGAAATCAACCATTTCTCGTGTAATAGTAGAAATCAATTGACTATTTCCTTTTCAAACTTTGGATATGAATTAAAATTCCAATACACAGAACATAGTTCAATTAACAAAAATACCAAGGTTACAGTTTTGACTACTATAATTCTATTAAGGATATAATAAAGCAAGTTTGTTCAGAAGTGACATACAATCACCGAAGGATGCTGACAATACAATCGATATGCATTATTCATGCAAGTAAGTAAAAAATGAATGCACATCAGATTTTGCAAAGTTTTCTAAAAATTTTTAAGAGAGCATAACCATGTGTTTCTGATAATTTCTAAAGCTATTAAAGTTGCTCTGTGCTGTTTGTCAAAAGTGCAACTTGTGAAAGAGGCTAACGCACGCAAAATGGAATAAAATCTAAATTAAGAAATTCATTTAGCAACCCAATTGGTAATTGTCCATAACATTAGATCTTGAGTTGTTGATTTAAATTATTTCAATGGTATTTTGTCATGTCTGTATAAATGTAATCCTATAAGTGGCATATAAAAAATAGCAGGGTTTAAAGATTTCTTTCCCCCTTTCAAACAGTTCAACTCCTCAGCAATTATAAATGTTGGGAGGGAAACTCCCCTCCAGGGTAAACTTTAATTTCAAGCCCTGATATTCAAAGAGATATAGTTTTTGTAAATTATATTTCAATACATTTAAAATATTTTAATGATGTGTGAAACATGTTTGTAATTTATTGTTCTGAGATGGTATTATATAAAGAAATAAATAAACATTCACCATATAATTAAAAACATATCTAGTGCCGGATATCCGATCGGATATCCGAATCCGGCAGGCAAAGGAGCTTCGGATATCCGGTATCCGATATCCGGCAAAATCAATATCCGGTGCATCCCTAAAAAATATTTTCAAAATGTATTTTATTTGCAACATTAGACATTATAGCTTCAATATTATTCTAATAGTATTTTAGAGCCTAAATTGGATATGTTGCCGAAAAGCAACACCAGGCATTTAAGGGTTAAAGTAATTTTTGTTTATTGCTTGACTTCAAAAACTTGAGTTTAGCATTCTTCCAAAATGTAATGTCATTTAAATAAAAAACCTGGTTTTTTTATTAATAAAAAAATTCCAATAAATTGAGTGAAACCGTTGATTGTTAAATTCAGTGCAAAGAGTTCACCTTTTCAAAAATGCTTCTTTGAATTTTATATTGTAGATACGTATATAGCAGTGTATACGTGTTTAGAATTTTCGCGTATGAATAGTGGAAAAATAAAGAAAAAGAAATTAATAAATGTAATAGCAAAAAAAAATTTTATTAAACTTTTAGCAGCAAATGCATTTTCTGCCAGTGTTGAGAAAACATTAACGAAATCAGTATGTCGGGTTTCCTCGAAGTCCACACAACTTTGAAGAAATCCTTTACTATTTATATGCTGCCACCGCCGATATGATTACGAGATATCGGTCACGCTATGAGAGGACTGTTGAAAAGAAAACCAACTCTTTCAATTAAACTTAATTAATAGTCTATTTACACACTACTTACAAATCACAATTTACGCTTAAGAACTCGGATATAGGTGATCCGGTTCAACATTAAATTAAATACAGTAAATACTTGCAAGTACTTGCTGTGCACTGTTAAACTACTTTATATCCCTCTCACCCTACGCTAGTTAAATTAGATTTATCGGAGATCACTATTAATCTCCCAACACATTAGCTCTATTCTGTAAGAGCTTCACTCCTAATCAAGCTCTATCCACGAGCTACTCTGGAAACGAACTCACACATTGAGTTCCAGGCATCCACCGTGCTCTGCGAGAAAGCGACTGCCAACTATCAACTCTATGCCTTATCTGATCTCCCTTCACTGTATCATTCCTCTCCCAAAAACATAAACAGGGTTTCCTTTCTGACCCCAAGGTCCGCTATTTCGCTCTGTGGTGAAATCCTTTTGCCCGCCTTATCTCAGATATGCATTTGAATAGCGGGGAAAACCCCCCTCTATTGATAGACTACATTCCTTTAACTCCCCTCTCTAAGTCATTAGCCCAGATTAAGTTTCAGATAAGAAAAAAAATGTTACTTTAAAATTCCCAGTACACAGACAATATACAAGCAAGAAAAATAATATATAACCATAGTTCTAATAGTAGATGTTTCTCAGAATCTGACAGAGTATTTCTACTATCAACTGCAAAATAGATTAGGACTCTAAAAATCACCAACACTTGTGTTGAATATGAAAAAATTTTAACTAAAATGTAAACATTCACTTGTCGTAATATGAAAAATATTCTTTAATAATGATTGGTTATTTTTGTATGTCATTTTCACACTTTTTATTGTTTATTATCTGTAAAAATATTATAATAATATAAAAATATGCTAATTCTTAAATGGTAAAAATTATTAAATTGCAGCAATTGTTAACTTAAAATATTTTTTGTTTAATGCTTGGCTTCAAATATTTGAGTTTAGCATTCTTTCAAAATGTAAAACCATTTAAACCAAAAAAAATGTCGGTTTTTTATTAAAAAACCCCGTTTGCTTTACAACTCTGGTATATTATGTGAAGATTAATACTGTAATTTTCCGTTTGATATTTTTGTCAAAATATTTACCTTTATTTTTCTTTTTTAGGTTTTCTGAGTAACATATTTACTCCCGTCTATTTTGATAATTGCTACTTTTAGATTGCAATTCCCTGTTAATTTTGTTTGCGCCAATGAGAAAAGAATAAGATTCCTACACTTTTAAATTATTCCTGTTTTGTCTTTCTATATTTATATGGTTATGAACTTTCCTGAGATATTTTAAAGTGCTAATTAAATACAAGAACATTGAAAAACAGATTAAACAATATCTCGAAACAGAATTTATTTAACTATTTTAAGTTCATTTTTGTAAATGAACTTTAAATAATTATTCAGAACTCTTAAGAATATACTTTCACAAGAGACAGTTCCTTGGAAATAGTAATTCTAAAGGTATTCTAATAAATGGAAAATCAATCGATATTTGAAACACAAAATGAAGAAAAAACACAATCGAATAATTTATGTCAAAAAAGTTTACCAAAATACAAGATATTAGATCAGCATTCCGAAACTCACATTGTAGAAAAATCTTATGTTTGTCATGAGTGTAAAAAATCATTTTCAAGGAAAAGAAATTTAAATGAACATATTAAAGTTCATAATGAAAAAAAAAGTTATTCATGCAGTATCTGCCATAAATTTTTTATGTGGAAAAGGAATTTAAACCAGCATATAAAAATACATACAGATAAAAGACCACATGTGTGTGAGATATGCCAAAGTTCATATACAGATATATCAACTTTGAAAAAGCATCTTGTAATTCATTCTGAAGAAAAACGTTTTGTGTGCGAAAAATGCCAAAAAATATTTACATGCAAGGCATATCTAAAACAACACCTTAAAACGCACACTGGAGTGAAAATATTTGTGTGTGATCTATGTCAAAAATCATTTTTAACCTTATCAATTTTAAAAAGACACCTTCGAGTCCATACTGGAGAGAAGCCATATGTCTGCGACATATGCAAAGTTTCGTTTTCTTTGAGAGACACTTTAAAAGCTCACCTTCGAGCCCACTCGGGGGAGAAACCATATGTGTGTGGTTTTTGCCAAAAGTCATTTTCACGTAAAATCCAGTTAAAAAATCATCTTCGAATTCACACAGGAGAGAAACCATATGTGTGTGATGTCTGTAAAAAGTCATTTTCAGTAAAAATAAGTTTGACAGATCATACTCGAATACACACAGGAGAGAAACCGTTTGTGTGTGATGTGTGTCAAAAGTCATTTTCATTAAAAAAAACTTTGAGAGAGCATATTCGAACGCACACTGGCGAAAAACCGTATGTGTGCGGTATATGTCAAAAATCATTTGCATATGGAAAAAGTTTAAGACTTCATCGTCATGTTCACAATGAAAAAAAATGATTTGTGTGGGATTCAAGCTAGAAACCAATTTCATGAATAAGTACTTTAAACAGCTATATTTCTTATTCATTATGGAACATAATATAAATAATTTCTGATTTCTTTCGTATGAATTGATTTCATTTTTGTAATATTTGTGTAAAATGAATTTTTTTCTACTGTATTATGTGGTGTTTTACTCTACACCGTCTTTGTTTTTATGTTTGTTTTACATATTATTTTTTCAATCTGGATTTTCTTTAATTCGGGTGACTTATAGACCGAATCAGTCCGCATTAATTTGAGTTTACTATATTTCTGCTGCTTGATTTTCTATTTTTTTAGGGTTCCGTACTTAAAAAGTAAAAACGGAACCATTATAAGATCACTCATGTCTGTCTGTCTGTCACAGCCTTTTTACTCGTAAACTATGGAACATGGAAAGTTCAAATTGGGGGATGTAATAAAGGCTATTGATCCACATATTTACAGATTAATAAATATTCATAACTATATTTAGAAAAAATGTAGAGGAGCTAATTAAGTTACTTGAAAAAAAAAATCCTTTTCTTTTTATATCTTGTTGGTATCGTGTGAAAGCTTTCGTAACGTTGAACTGAAAAATATATTTCCTTAAATTTTAGGTATTATCGTTTCAGAGATTTCGTCGAAAATGTAGTGCAAAAATATGTCCCCCTCCCCTCTTTTTAATTCCGAATCTACTGAAACTAAAATTATGAAAAAATTAGAGGTAGTAGACTTTAATTTAAACCTTGCAGGAAAATTATAGCGATTACCCTAGGTTACATAGTTTTTGAGAAAATTGCGTTTTTCCGTTACACACAAATTTCGATTTATGGATATTCAGGAAAAGTGTTGAGCAGCGTTGGAAGTACCTATCGTAGCAGAAGTATAAAAGCATTGTTGATCATGATTTTCGGAAAAAATCGTCGGTAATTAGCCGAGATATTAACGCTTAAAGAACCGGATGGTTTGGACACACATAATGACGGGGGCGGTGTACTCGATGCTCCATCGCCTTTTAAAGCCTACATAACAAATTTTAAGGATATATTTGTGTAATGCAATGCCCAGTAACAGTATAAAAGGAATAAACGTCAAATTTTTTTAAACAGACTAATTTAATTAGAATTAAATTCATAAATACTGTGGGATTCGCGACTAGCTTGCATTGAGTGGCTCTCTCAATACGCCCACCGTGTCATTAAAGGTGAACTAAAAACCTATATGGAAAAACGTAGCACGGACCAAAGCGGCGTTTTGCTGCGTTGAATTTGGGTGTATGAAATGAAATATATATAGAAAACTGTATGTAAGAGAAACGACACATTCACCTTAATACTTTAAGTTAAAACATGAATACATTAAAATGATTCTCAGTTTTTATTACTAAAATAGGTGCTAAAAACTCGCACTTAAGATTTTTTTAGCACTTATTTTAGTAATAAAAACTGAGAATCATTTTAATGTATTCATGTTTTAACGTATGAAATGAAGTTTAAATATGCACTACTTTTACTGTCTGCAACGAATTAAGTTCATTTTAAACAGATTAGGATATGATTAAAAAAGAGTTATACAAAATAGCTATATTTCATATTATTTAGGTTCCATATCTCTTTGAACTTTCATGGTATATCCATTTATACTTTTCTAGTATATACAGCTATACCCAATCCTATGTTGTATAGTTTTAACAATTCATTTGCAACGGTTTTTTTAATAATACACTTACTAATTCATATATTATTGTACGGAACCTTCTGTGCGCGAGTAATACTCGCACTTAAGATTTTTTTTTTTTTTTTTTTTTTTTTTTTTAAGAAATTTAACTTTTGGCAATTTTCTGCCAAATCCGTGTCAGAATTTGTTGCAGTCATCCTTCCTCCAAACACAGCTTGACAATTTCAGGGTTGATGTTTAACTTTCTTCTTTAAAATTTAATAACCAAAACCTAATAAAATCGTGTAATATTACGAATGTGACGCTAAAAGCGGTAAGACACGCTTTTAGTTCCGGAAAACAGTGAAATTCCAAAAATTCGAAATATCATAATACTGTAAGGTTTAGTCATAAATAAATGGGGTTTTTTAAAACTGCTTTTTTTTTACACAAGATAGCATTTTTACGTGGGTGGTTCAATAATTATTGTCCCTAATGTATAAAAAATATTTGTACTGCGATGGTTGATGTGGAATATCGAAGCCTAATCTCTTAAATGCCTATATGTTCAATTTCAGAACCATAGCTGCTATATTAACATATTTTTGGAGGGAGGGGTGAAGTTTTAAAGACCTATTTTTTGGGGAGTTTTTAAAGAGGGGGGTGAGGATGAAATGCTGGTTCGAAGCTTATAAGGCTACATTTGTGACAATGGATGAGATGTGGCTACATCACTGAGTCCAAACGACAGTAGTTACGTTTCATCCATTGTCACAAATCTAGCCCCATACGCTAAAAATCAGCCTTTCACCCCCATCCCCCCTTTCACGCCTTCCTCCAAAACTATGTGAAAATAGCAGCTACGGTTCTGAAATTTAGCATATAGGCATCTGAGAGATTAGGCTTCGATATTCCACAACAACCATCGCTGTACAAATATTTTATATACACTAGGAACAATAATTATTGAACCACCCTCGTATAAATTTAGCTTATTGGACAGGGGATCTTATAAAAAATAAATGCCGTATCTCAATGTTCATGTAGATTCTTGTAAAACAAATGCCATACCTACTTGATTTCTGTACTTTTTGAAATTGTAATCAAAGTTGCAGGATTTTAGCCAAGCACCTCTGTCCCCGACCCCTCCCCCCCCCCCCCCCCCAAAAAAAAAGTTTACAGACATAGGCGTTTGCGACCATTTAAAAATAATATGAAGACAATAAGACTAAAAGAAAAATAAATACTCATGGAGAAGAATGCATTAGGTTAGACATCACCATTTTGGTGTTTGAAAGTTTATATACTATATATTTTAATGATTTTATATATTTAAACTTTGAAAAACCACACTTTAAAAAGGAAAAAATCAATTTTACCTCAAAAAGAAATCTTTTTACATGTTTCTTTTTTTTTGTTGTTTTGTTTTTATATTGATTAAAACGAAATGGTATATTAATTAAAATAATAAAACTTTGTAAAAGATCACCATAAAATAAAAACAAAACACAGGACGCGTTTCGAGCTAAAAACATAACAGCTCGTCATCAGCTACAGCATACACGTGTCCGCAAGCGAACAAGTTCAAAAATGAACTGAAGGTAAAGAATGCGACAGATGGCGCTACCTGAAAGAGAGACATGCAAAAGAGAAAGGTGTTGCCAAAAAGATAGAAGAGAAATTGACAGGGAAAAAATGGAAATAAAAGAAAGAAACAAAATAGAAATAAAAGAAGTAAATTAAAAATATAAATAAAAATAATAAAGAAAGAAATATAAAAGAATAAAACAAGAAAAAAACAAAAGATCCATTTTTTTTTTAAACAAAATAAAAAGAAAAGAAACAAGAGAAAAGGGAAAGGAATTACAAAATTAATTTCCACGCTGGAGATAGGAAAGGAGATGATGGGAGATCATTGACAAGATTAGCAGTATTTTTAGAAATAAAATATGCTTCATGAAAATCCAAGTGAGAGGGAGAGGCAGGGGAAGAAATAATTTTGGCCATGGAGAAATTGAAACAATGACTGGAAGACCAAGAGTGAGAAGCAATCGAAGATTTAGAGATTTCTTGATTTGCAATATACCTCTGATGCTCGCCTAGTCTGAATTTTAAAGCTCTCTTTGTTTGACCAATATAACCTAAATTGCAAGAGATAACTTTAAAGGAATGAAATAAACACCCCACCGGTTCTCAGTAGAAACAGGATCTTTTAGACCAGAGAATTTAATTTTACTCATAGGTTTGAAGATAACTTTAAAGTTAAAACGAGAAAGGATTTTAGCAATTTTGAAACAGAGAAGAGAATAAAAGGGCAGAACTATTATAGAATTAAAATTAGGAGGATTATTTGAATCAGGAAAAGGACGTTTAGGCTTATTAAATTTATACAAAGCTTTATCAATCAAAGAGGGATTATAACCACGAGCAAGGGAAAGAGATTTGAGATAATTTCATTATTCAGAGCAGAAGAGTCAGAACAAATGCGTAACGCCCTAAAAACAAAAGTATAAAAGGACACCACTTTTTGTTGAGGAGGATGATTTGAAAGGGCATGAGGAGGAAGGGAGACAGCGAAAGGTTTTCTATAAACGGAGGTAGAAAACCGATCTGGGTGTTTTGAAACCAAGACGTCAAGGAAAGGAAGAGAATTGTTCTCTTTGACTTCGAGAGTAAATTGAATACAAGGATCAACAGAATTAACAAGAGAAAGGAGATTAGAAAGATCAAGGTCAGAGGGAATTAAAATGAAAGTGTCATCAACATACCTAAACCAGAAAGGAAATTTATATAAACTGAAGAGTTTTTCTTCAACAAAATGCATATAAATATCACATAAAAGAGGAGACAGTGGATTACCCATGGCCAGACCCTCAGTATGATGTATGAGTTTTAAAATGGTATATTAGTCCAGGCAATAGAGACCGTATAGGGTCTCTACCTAGCAAAATTCATGGTAGTTCTGGAAAAAGGCTTACTATATGTTTTTTGGGTCGCTGAATCCGAATTTTTAACTTCCAACCAAAATTTCCCCCTTCAACCCCCCCCCCAAATTTTGGTAAAATGCCCCCAAAAAAGGTTTTTTTAAAAAAATAAATCATTTTTTTATTGTTTTATGAATAAAGTATCTAGAGATTCAGAAAGTAGACAAAATTTGCAACAAATAAGATGTATGACATTATGACGTAGGATGAATGGGGAGGTGGGGATCTGCCTCGGAACATGCGCCGCGGGGCTGCGTGGACTAAGTTGCGCAATTCGACTTAACCACTCACATCGTTTACATTCGCCCTCCCGTCTCCCCTCCGAACTTTCCCTATAAGGTTTAGTTTAAGCTTTTTGGGTGGCTGAATCCGAATTTTTAACTTTAAATTTCAATGGACCATTCCAAGATTCACCAAATTCCAAGAGTCCATTGAAATTTATTTAACCCTTTGTTGCATACTGACCACTACAGTGGACAAATTTGGCAATTTTTTGTTACCCAACCTATTTCATTCACAGTTCCTATTTAAAGCTTATACTATTTTCTGACATTCATGCTTTCAGGGAAAAAATCGATATGGCTCCGCGAGACGGTTAACTTACTTCTTGAGATAGAATTATTATTGACGTCCCATTAGAAAGCCGGTAAGTTGTTCAGCATGAACTAAAATGACTCTAAACCTATAATAATATTATTTAAATGATACTTTGTTCATTAATTATTGTTTTTAAATGTCTTGGCCTAATAGACAATTGAAAAACAAGTATGAAAAACTTTTTTTGCTTATTTTATGGAAGTTTTTACACAATGTCCACTATAGTGGACGCCATGCACAGCATCAGCATTATGACATTTTACTCTGCTAACTGAAGTGAGTGTAAACAGCGAAAATTTTAAAATATAAATTTGACGTGTTTTTGATAGTATGCAGGCATATTTTATATAAATTTTCATCTCTTTCACATTTTTAAAGTTATAATTGCCTGATTTCATTTATTTATGCAATTTATTAGTTTTAAAAAAATCACATATGTGTTCTGTTTGAAATAGTTGAATCTGTATGACAATATTGAAAAAACAATAAAATAACAATAAAGAATTTTAAAATTGATATCTACAAAACGTTTAAAAAAATATATTTTATTAATTGAAATGGACCAGACAGCTCTAATTGAAGATTATAACCAAAATATAGGAGGAATAGATAAATGTAACATGTTATGTGCATTATACAGAACTCACCTGAAAACCAAGAAGTAGCATAAAAGAATTATATTCCATTTAATTTATGTAACTGCTGTCATTGCGTGGCTTTTATGCAGAAGCTTGTTTCCAAATTGCGACATACAATTTGGAAAATTTAAACTGGCTGTAGTAAGTGGACTCATTCACTCAGTGACGCGACAATCTGCTGAACCGCATTTGATTCCAGACTCTGAAGAATATAATGTGTTGGAAGACAAACAACTAAGACAATTGCCAGTAAGAGCAAATTCTGTACACAAGGACACCAGATTTGACAAGATGGAACACTTTCCCTGTCAAAAATCCCAAAGTGCACAACGATGCAAGATGGAACTATGTAAAAGAAAGTCAAGATATTCATGTGTAAAATGTAAAATTTACCTTTGCATCAATGCATAAACGGACTGTTTTCACAAATTTCATCATTAATGAATATTTTATCAATTTTAAGCATAAATATTTTTAGAATATGATAATCTTCAAGAAGAAAACTAACATAAATCTCATTTTTCTGACAGCACTACATTTCAATTCTGTGTTCATAGTGTCCACTATAGTGGACAAGCTGTAACTCAAATAATAAAAAAATATTACACATAAAATATTTTTTTTTCTCTTTCAGCATGATCCTTTTAGTAGGAAAATACTAAATTTAACGTTGGGGATTTGCCAGTTTTAGAATATGCAACAAAGGGTTAAGAGGTTCAGGAGTTTGTAACGATACATTATCTTTTCGTATCCAGAATATATGGGTTGAATGGTTGGATAAATTACGGCATCGCGAAAATATAGGGCCGTTACATGATTACTTGTTTATTTTCGATGATTTTTTCCATTTTTCATTATGCATTTGTAATTTTCTATTATACATTCTGACGACGACTCAGAAAATGAGTTGAAACATGTAAATAAAGAGTTTTTAATTTACTTTTAATGTGTTTTTATAACGTCTTTTAAGCAAATAAATATTTTAATATTATGATATAAGTAAATAAACATTAGAACATCGTCCATAAATCATTAGATTCCTTGAAAAATGTTTTAATTTTTACAAAAGCGCAAATGTAGTCTGTTGTTTCGGCACCACCACAGTTCACATGAGCCCATATCAGGCTTTATGTACACTCCTCTTCTCTTCCATCCTCATTTTCCATTGCAAAACAGGCACACTGCATGTTCCTAATCTGGTGTACAACGTGGTAAAAAGCCCATCTCAAATGATATGTCGGAGTTGAATGATTCTTCATCTTCACTTGGCTTGCCTTGAAGCAATTGTCGGCACAATCCCAGAACAGGCGAGACACCCCATTTGGCGACTTTTCTGACAAGCGCCAAACACCCCACATACGCCACCCTAAAATGTGGCGACCTGAAAACTAACGTGATTGGCCCACTTTCCTGAATGCTTCCAGATTGTTTTTTACTGCGTCATCATCCTGGAATCATGTGAAATACAACATTTATAAGTAACGACGTATTAGAAAACACAGGAGAGCTCATTTTTATGAGATGCAAAATAAAATAAACGATTTCAACATAAGTTTATTGAAAAATATGAAATTTTTAAACTACCTTTTCAAATCAGAGTAACAATTTAATGATTAAAATTTTCATTTCTCAACAACTTTCAGAAAAAATTGTGGCGTCATTTAATCGTTTAAAGTACGTGCCTATGTCAGAGTACACATTGAACAATTCATTTCTAATTTACGGAAGTATGAACGCTTTGCGTTCATAAAAAGTTAATATATATCACTGAATACAGCAACCAAGTTCTGCAGCAATCTGAAAAACACAGGAAACTCGTTAAAACGGCAATCACTAAACGTTGTATGAACGTTACGCTTTCATTAACCGAAAAAAAAGAATCACTAGATTCGGCAGTTCTCGCTGTGTAGCAATCTCAAAATGTACAAAACTCGTAAGGCCAGCATACATGAGAAATATACAATAAACGGCTAATATAAAACACTACAACAAAAAATGCATAAAATTATTAATATACTTTAACATACATCTCCTTTCTTGAAACCCAACTCTAAAAAATGTTGAATTGCCATAATTTCGTAAATTTCCAGTTGTCGGTAAACTTCATTTAACTTTCCAGCAAAAAAAAAAAAAAAGAACAGATACTCACAATTTCAAACTAAATTACACATGTACTTTAACTTTCAAATTTGACAACTAAAAACAGCAAAAAAAAAATTAACAAATATTAACAATAACAAACTTTTGCCTTGCCGTCATTTTAATTTTACAATTACAAAATATCTTCCTTTCTACACAAATTACAAAATATGCGGAGATGAGTTGTCAAAACACCGCTGAGCTAATTGTCAATAAAAGTTTTCAGGTAGGCGTAACCATCCAATACACAACAAATCAGCCAATCTCATTAAACCGATCCAAATTCAAGATCAGACCACTGTAGGCGTGGAAAGAATTTACGAAATGAACTGGTAACAACAAAAATTCATTTATCGCCTCGCCAAATTGAACGATGCCAAGTGTCTCGGCTGTTCTGGGATACAGCCCAGTTGTCTAATTGATATTCCATATTACCCGACACACTATCTTGAAAAAACAACATCTTCACTCGTCAACAAATTAGTATAGAGGAAAACTAACTAAAATAGCAATAAATGTGCTGCTCAACTTTATATTGAACTTGGTTAACATCGCTGACAATGACATTTTATAGTTAATGCGAATTTTATTATAGTTATTTGCAAAAAGCTTTAAAAATTGAGAATAAGAATTTATTTCACCGGGCCGCTCCAACAACAGGTATCCAAACAGAACCAAGCACAGTGCCTCATCGGAGTACTAGGAAGTCGCGTGACAGTTTTACTCCTAGCTGCAATACTGTATATGCCTGATATTGAAGTATTCCATATTGTCCAACCATTCTATAAAACCTGAACTCACTCTGTATAAGGTAAGCTGGCGTAACTGGGCCGGTGGATATTTTATAAAAAACCGTTGATGTCTTTTAAGTTTTAGCTTTTGCCAACATTGCATCCCCATTTCAACTTCTTAAAACAACGTGTGTCAATTCAAGCACAACTCTTTCTTTGCTGTGATAGGTTACCAAAATTTTCTGTTTCTATTTTTAAAAACAACGTCAATTTGGTTGAACTTCCTTGGCTTTTTATAAGGTACTGTGAGTACTTTTATTTAAAAAAATATATATTTTTTAAAGATTAGATATGTTAATTCATCAATATTATTAGGTATCTATACATATTTACTTCATGTTTCAAGTGTAAGGCCGGCGTTCCTGTTACCTCATAATTTTTCAAGAATGAGATAACTGGGACATGTATCAGGGGTAACTGGACCATGTTGGATCCAGTTAACCCCAACAGTTATATATATAAAAAAAAAGCAATTTAACAAATTACAACGACCATTTGGAAAATGATTTTTTCAAAGACTAAAATTTAAGACATAAAAATCGCACGGAGTCGATCCTACATTACGTACGCCATGAATTAAACATTAATAGTGTTATTACACGTAAAAATTGCAAGCGACAAAAATCGCCTGCGACCCGTCAGATTTCATGAAACTTACGTATTATCGACCCGAAATTTAGGTATTATCCAAGCATTTCATTAGCTGTTCGGGAAAAGGCTTTTCCATCGTCAGATTTCTAAGAAATCTGACGACCCATTTTAAATGAAATTTCATTCTTAAACTTCTGAACATCGCACAATATTCCTTTTTACACCGTCGTATAGTGAAAAAAAGTACTTATAAATGCAATTTGTTTGAAAGCTGTATCTCAATTTGTTTCTGAGTTATTAATTTTTTTTTGTAGTTTTTATTACTTTTTTGTCGTAGTGGCAACAGAAGTGCCCATCTCTGTTGAAAGTAAAGGTTAGTGTATAGACCAATCAGAAAACGAATAAAATGATGATTGAACCAATAAAAACCTTCAGATATGCTTTTGATTTCCTACCCTGACGAGGACAATAACCATTTTTCCAAATCGTTAATAATTCTTTGGAGTTTCTCTTAGTACAAGAAGTTAATTTCTCCATTTGCTTTTTCTTCACAATAAAGTAAAATATATAATACCTTATTAAAATTACATAATAAAATTTTAAAAAAGCGTGTTTGCGGGTATCAAATCGAATTCCTTAAGTGAGACAGTCAAACCTCGAAATTTTACGATACAGATGAAGAGGCGTACATAAGACAAAGTGACATTATTAGAAAATTATCGAAACCAATAAAAAGTAGTTCTATTCGAAATAAAAACGTGGTTACATTCTCCACAGATTTATTGGACTTATCGAACTTTCATTGATGTAAATAAAAAAATAGTATGAGATAATTAAGTACTTACAATACCCATTTGTTCAAAGATTTATCTTGTGTATTTTTTTCCTACAATACCCATGTAACTTTTATACTTATTACCTGTACTAAAGTACATAAATACTTATTTAATTCTTATGTTTTTTGTATAAATAAATCTAATTATGTGGTGACATTTGGTGTTTTTTTTTAGACACTTTTACAGCAAAGTTTTCCCTTACAACGCTCTTTAGATGATATATAATTTACACGATATGCCTGGTTTAATTTTCTAAAGGTATTTACACTTTTTGAAACAGGACCTAATACCCCATATTTTAAAAAAAAAGCCGCGTATGGAATATAGGCCTACCTGATACAGTTGCCCATAAAAATGGGACAACTGGACCCATGAAAAAAGAAAGATGATTGATATATATATATATATATATACAGTGGAACCCCGCTAATTCGGATCCCGTTAATTCGGATCTTTTTTTTTAGTTTGAGACGCGGTCGGCAAATTTGCATAACATTCATTTATTTCATCCACGTATTCTGAATAAAAATGTCTTTTCTGAAATCTTTAGAAGAATACCTTAAACATTCTTATTTAAACTCTTTGATGTTATCCTTCAAAGAAACAACAATGTATCACTTTAAGTTTGGTAATTTTATGGTTCCGGGTGTTACAAAATATTTAAAATCGTGCAACTTACCCATCAAAGCTGTCCTCCTAATTGATAATGCCCCGACACACCCCGAAGAAAGTCAACTGTCAAAAGGAAACATAACGGTAAAGTTTTTACCACCTAATGTGACAGCGCTGGTACAGCCAATGGATCAAGGGGTTCTTCAGAACATTAAGAAAGTTTATAAACGACAAATGCTGAATGAACTTTTAGAAGATGATAGAGAGCATGGAGTGTTAGAGATTCTCAAATCAATCAATATCAAGAAAGTAATCTATATGATTGCTGAATCTTGGGATCAGGGTGCTGAAAGTACTCTCCGAAAGTCATGGAAGAATTTATGGCCCGTAAATTGTGATTTCTCGTCTAATAAGCTTGAAACAGAAGGAGGAATAAGCGAGAATGAAAGAGAAATTACACCTGAAGATTTTGTGAGCATGTTAAAAAAAATTATGGTTGCTCAGATGTTGATATCAGCGACATTAGCAATTGGTCAGAAGAAGAAAATAATGAAAGTTACGCCACACTTATAGATGACGAAGTAATCGCTTTGTGCACAACTGAAGAAAACGAAAATGAAGATGATACAGACGAAAACACCATTATCAATAATGATCAACCAAAAGTTATTAGCCATAATGAAGCTACGTCTCATTTAGAACGATTAATGGTTTATCTTGAACGTCAGGTATAGACTACACCCAACGAACTACTCATGCTCTCAAGCGGATGCATGACCGTGCGGCCCGCAAAAGGTATAGAAAACTGGCACAGCAGAACATTACAAACTTTATAATTACAAAGTAAACATTTTTACTGTCTGTAAATATTCAATATGTTTAATATAAAGGAATAAAGGTGATTTTGTGTAAGTATGTTTTATTTTATTTCATTTTTTCTCATTCTCCGGATAATCCGGATTTTCGATAATTCGGATTGGGTCTAGTCCCAATTAATCCGAATTATCGGGGTTTTACTGTATATATTATTTCAAAATTAATGAAAAATTACCGCATGAATGGCGCTATAGCAGCACATATCAAATGCAATAAAACATACTTCACCATTTCAAAATGCCAAAACACCATAACTCCAAAAGGAAGGTGTATATCTGCAAAAATTTTTAACTATAAAATACTTAAAAAAACAAGAAAGACAGGTAAAAATCAAAAACAGTCTGTTCTTCTTCAGTGGGAGGACAGACAAAAAACTAACTCCACCCCCACTTTTAAAATTTGCAGGTTTCTGAACACACGTCCATCCCGCATTCAATACTGAAAAACTATTGTCATTTCATTATCCAAATTCCATAAAAAATTAAAATAACCCAAATTAAAACAAAAAAGCATAATATTAACAATACAAAAATTATCATACAAAAACAAAAAAGCTTTAATAAAAAAGTCTTTTAGAAAAATACTTAAAAATTGCCATTAAAATATAAACAAAAGAAATTAACATGACATGCATGAATGCAGAAGAAACGTGCGCCCCCCCCCCCCCCAAATCTGCAAAATAAAATTTCTCAAAACATGAAAAACAGTAATACCTGTATAATGTTCTTCACCCGTCAACAATAAACAAATAATTTTTCTTCCAAAGCCATTGTCAAATACTAGAGTTCCAAGTCTGCAACTTTCCTTCGTTTAAATTCATCAATACACACCCGTTCTTTTAGCAAGACTTTAGGATGCATACGCCATATAGAAAGTTCTGGAAGGCTGCAATCACATGTTCATGCCGCTAGTCCACATCGTTGCCATTCACTTTTTAAAACTGTCTTTAAATAATATTTCAAAAACTTTATAGGGTAGTTATTTTTGTAAAATAAATTAGGCAATAACTTAAAAATCTGTTTATAAAAATTATTATCTCTGCCACAAATTTTATTGAAACGTATTAATTGATTAATTATAATATTTATGTAAATTTTTTATGCAAATTAGAAAACCAATGTGGCATGCTTCTAGTAAAAAATTGAAAACTATTTCTCTTATCATACAAATCCAAAATCAATTTATTATCAATAATTTCAAATAAAATATCCAAAAATTCTGCATTATAATTATCACGGTTTGCTCTATTCAACTTTAAACAATTTGGATATATAATATCATATTCATTAGAAAAATCAAAATATCATCAATATACCTAAAGACCTTTAAAGACTTATTATATTTTATAGTATACTTAAATTCATAATAAAACAAAAATAAATTTGCTGCTGTACTAGAATAGTTTATCCCCATCCCTATATCACAAATCTGATTAAAGGTATTATTGTTAAAAGTTACATAATTATTATAAAAACAGAAATGACATAAACTTAAAAATAAATCTCTATTAATATTTAATTCATCATTTATACTAAAAACATCAAAAATATTCATTAAAACATCATAAAGAGAATCAATAGGTATATTGGTGAACAGATTTTCAAAGTCGAATACCTGCATTTTCAGAGGAGTCTAAGGCAATTTGTCCAGAATTTCAACACTATTATCAATTGACCAGAAATAACTATACTTCTTAAATTTATACTTTAAAAAATCATATATCTTTTTTAATAAATTCTGTAAACCAATATTAAAATTTTTATTAACGCTTTTAGAAGTACTACAAATAAATCTAAACTTAATCGGATCTTTATGAAATTTAGGCGTTAAGAAAATACATGGCAAACAGTGATGATTAGAAACATCAAAATTATAAGAAAACATACTTTTAATTTTCTTTTTATATGCAAAGTTTTTTTTAACAGGATTTTTGTCAATATTAACTTTTGAATAAAAATTTTCATTACCTAATTCACCCTCTATTTTATCAATATAAAACTTCTTGCATATTATTGCATAATTATTAGCTGCTTTGTCCACAGGGACTATAACAAAATTATTCTGTAAACTTTCAATAAATTTTACATCTTCATCTTTAAAACTTTGATATTCATACTTATCAGAATTTAAATAATCTTTTAAAAAATTATTGAAATGCCCCAAAATTTGAGACTTCCATTCAAAAAATGCCTCCAAAGGCATACTAAATTTATAACTATATTTCTTTATAAAATTATTGACATCATCCTTAAAAATCTTTAGTACTTTATTGCTGATAATCTTACTATTAATTCTAAATTTTGTACCAAAATTCATTAAATATTTTACATTTTTATTCTTGATTATATTAAGATTACCTGTAATTATATGACCATGATAATTATCTATAAAATCTTTAAATTCCATATTATTACAAAAACAAGTTAAATCTGTATGAACATTTGAAAAAGCTATTTGTCTATAATTGAAAATGCCCCACCAGTGGCTGAGAGGTTCTGCTCTCGAAGCTGGTAGACGGGAGGTGCTGGGTTCGATCCCAATCGCGCCCGTCGGCCTAACCGTTTCGGAGTTTTCGTGGTTTTCTTCGGAGCCTTGGATTTCCCATGCGTAAATACGGGTTAGGTTCCCTTAGAAAGACCCCCACGAAGGGCACTCCCCCCAGGGCCTATATCCCTCGTGTAGATAATCGGCCGTCAACAATCAATCCAATCCAATCTATAATTGAAAATCTTAGTACTTAATGGTTTAGGATAATTACATGCAACTGAAATAATACATTCCTTAAGAGGAAAAAGGGCGTAAATATGTTTACATACTGCATTTAAATTCAAATTATCAAAAGATTTTTGTTGAAATTTTATATTAAAATAAATTACTTCTTTATTAACTTCATCTCTATTTAATAACTTAAAATTAATTAAATCATATAATAAATCTTTAAACTGTAAATTTTTAAAAATAAAAACATCCAAACATTTTTTAATTTTCTTAAGCACATTAATCTTCAATTTAAAAACCTCCATTTTAACATTTTTAACACTATAATTTTTATCAAAAACAAATTCCAAATCCTTAATCCATATATTAGGAATTATATGATTAATAACTTTATTATATTTACGAGACCCCCACTTTCCTCTTTTTATAACAACTTTATCATTAAAAATATAAAATAAATCATATACATTTCTAACCTTCAGTAAATTAACTTTATTAACCAATGTATTCAAACCAAATGGATATATAGTTTTAAACTGCAACATATAATCATTTTCTTTATCCAATCTATTATTTTTAGCTTCAACATGATCCAAAATTTGAATATTAATATTACTAAAACTGTGAATTCTAAAATGCAAAATTTCAAATGTGGGGCATTTCTTATTGTCATTATATACATCCGATCTATGCTGATTAATTCTAACATGTAATTCACCTTCCGTCTGCCCTACATAACCCTGCTGTCAGGTTAAACAATCAATTTTATAAATTACATTATTATATTTACAAAAAGGAATATAATTATTTACTTGAGGTGGACTGTCAGCATGAGCAACTACACATGTTTTTCATCTTTTGTTTTTTCATTTATAATATCTCATATTTTTATCTAGATATATATCGCAATATATTTATTCAAAAAAATTTTTGTAAGCACTTAGGCTTAATATGCCAATAAACAACAAAATAAACAAAGATATACACCAACTTTCAAAGCCGTAATGAAATTGAATAAATATATATGCCAGAAGCGCAATAATGCAGCCTACCCGAGTCACATATAGCAATATTTTATTTCAAAATTAATGAAAAATTACCGCATGAATGGCGCTATAGCAGCACATATCAAATGCAATAAAACATACTTCACCATTTCAAAATGCCAAAACACCATAACTCCAAAAGGAAGGTGTATATCTGCAAAAATTTTTAACTATAAAATACTTAAAAAATACTTAAATACTTTTGTTTTTTACCTGTCTTTCTTGTTTTTTAAGTATTTTATAGTTAAAAATTTTTGCAGATATACACCTTCCTTTTGGAGTTATGGTGTTTTGGCATTTTGAAATGGTGAAGTATATATATATAACCATTAATTAAACATTACCAACCATCAACAAAAACCGCATTATTGTGAATGATTGTCAATAAAAATGGATGCCACAAACCTATAATATAGAACTGTATGTATAAAATATAGTACCTTATACTTAATTACAAAAATTAATAAGGAAGAATAAAAAAAGAAGAAGAATATGGATTCCGAAAAAATTGAAAAACTTATATATTGAATTACGTTTTCAAGAGTACAGAATTCAATGATATAAGCAAATCGGTTATACATTTATGTATTAGACATTAAAATGTAATTTTGAAAATTTTTGTCTGATAGAGTAAACGTAACTGAACACATTTACAAAGATTCAGACTTTAATTCAAAAAAACATTAGCTTTTGGAAGCTGAATTTCCAGAGTCACATTGGAAAATCATGGCCCAGTTGCCCCACATAACCTTATGAAATTTAAAATTGCTCCCAGAATAAAAACTTAAAAGCTTGTTACTATCCAAAAAGTTATTCATGCTGTGTTATTCTTAAAACTCTTTTCAATATAGAAATATTTTTTAATTAAATGACTTTATGCATAATTTTAAATATTTTTGAAAACAAATCATTGACGTTCATAAAATTAGCTGATTCAACAATTACTGCACTGGAAATATAATTTTTATATAATGACAGCAATAACATTTAAAAAGAGTGTTTAAAATGTTCAGTTTAAACCAAGTAAAACAATTGGTATTCCTTTTTAAAATTTAGCTGACTTTTTTTTTTTTTTTGGTAACCTTGACTACAAATCACTATCAGGTATTAGTCCAGGCAATAGAGACTGTATAGAGGCTCTATCTAGCAAAATTCATGGTAGTTCTGGAAAAAGGCTTACTATATGTTTTTTGGGTCGCTGGATCCGAATTTTTAACTTCCCACAAAATTTCCCCTGGCAACCCCTCAAATTTTGGTAAAAAGCTCCCCCCCCCCCCAAAAAAAAAGGTTTTTTTTTTAAAAATCAGTTTTTTTTAATGTTTTAGGGGAAAAGTATCTAGAAAATCAAAGTACGCAAAATTTGCAACAAATAAGATATATGACCTTATGACGTAGGATGAATGAGGAGGGGGGATCTGCCTCGGAACACACGCGGCGGTGCTGCATGGACTAAGTTGCACAATTCCACTTAACCACTCACATCGTTTATATTCGTCCTCCCGTCTCCCCTCCGAACTTTCCCTATAAGGTTTACTTTAAGTTTTTTGGGTCGCTGAATCCGAATTTGTAACTTCCCCCCCAAATCCCCCATCCCGCAACCCCCCCCCCCCAAATAGTTTTTTTAAAATTAAATATTTTATTGTTTTAGGGGGAAAGTATGTAGAAATTCAGAAAGCAGACAAAATTTGCAACAAATAGGATATGACGTATAGGACATGACGTAGGATGAGCGGGGAGGGGCAGGGCTGCCTCTGAACATGCACTGCGGCGCTACGTGCACTAAGTTATGCAAGTCCAGGCAATAGGGGATTTTGCCTGGCGAAATTAATGCTAGTTCTGGATTTCGACTCAGTTTATGTTTTTTGGGTCACTGAATCCGAATTTGTAACTTCCCACCCAAATTTCACCCGGCAAACCCCTCAAAAAATTGATTTTTTGAAAAAATTTGGTTTTTTTTTTAGAACAGCGCGCGGGGAATGTTCCGAGGCAGCCCCTTGCCCTCTCCCCATTTATCCTACGTGATAATGTCATCTATCTTATTTTTTGCAAATTTTGTCTACTTTCTGAATTTCTACATACTTTTCCGATAAAGCAATAAAAAAAACTTAAAAACAACTATAATGGGGGGGGGGTTGCGGGGGGGGGAGTTAAAAATTCGGATTCAGCCGCCAAAAAAACTTAAAGTAAACCTTATAGGGAAAGTTCGGAGGTGAGACGGGAGGGCGAATGTAAACGATGTGAGTAGTTAAGTGGAATTGCCCAACTTAGTCCATGCAGCACCGCCACGCATGTTCCGAGGCAGATCCCCCCCTCCCCATTCATCCTACGTCATAATGTTGTGTATCATATTTGTTGCAAGTTTTGTCTACTTTCTGAATTTCTAGATACTTTTCCCCTAAAACAATAAAACAATTGATTTTTTTAAATAAAATCCTTTTTGGGGGGCATTTTACCAATTTTTTTTTTTTTTTTTTTGTTTTTTTTTTTTTTGGGGGGGGGGGGGTTGCCTGGGAAATTTTGGTGGGAAGTTACGAATTCGGATTCAGCGATTTAAAAAACACAAAGTAAGCCGATTTCCAGAACTACCATTAATTTTGCTAGGTAAAATCCCCTATTGCCTGTGTTAATACAAATTAGTGCTTTGCTAATTGAGAAATAATGTTATTAACTTTCAACTCAATAAAATATCTTTAAAATTAGTTTTTAAACATTTAAAAACCTATAGTTAAAATAATACTTCATTGTATAAAAGCCAATTTGGGCCAATAAAAGCCCCGTCGTGGCTTTTTTCAATTTTAACCGAACTTTTTTAAACATGGTGTAAGTAAATTTATATTATTAGCAAATTTAGAGATGATCAAGGTGACTAATATTTTAAATCTTACGGTTTATTAATAAAAAGTTATATACAGTAAAACCTCCCTAAAGCGACCATGTTTCGTTCCTAGAAAAATTGGTCTCTCCGAGAGGTGGTCGCTTAATGGAGGTCATATTTAAATCTAGATTTTAATTGTTGTAAAAAAGGTAACAATTAATGTTACTAAAACTTATTTTTCACATTAGGAAAAAAATATGAAAATTTAAGTGTCAAAACAAAAGTTAATTACATAAGTTAATTACTACAGAGCTTAAAAAATGAATACATTCACGTTTGCATTGATTTTACGGTTTTATCTTTTTAACTTTTATTTCCAAGTCCTTTTGAAGTTCAGTAAATAAATGCAATTTTTTTTTTTGTTGGACGGGAACAAATAATGGCGATTTCATTAATTTATTTATTTCTTTGAGAGTTTCCTGACAGAATAGGGCAGGGGAGCTTATTAACCGCCATTCTTAATTTGTCATCAGAGTTAAATTCATTGCCTAAAAAGGCACAAAGGGGTTTAAACACTTAACTGTTAACGGAATAATAATAAAAAAATTAAACTTAGTTTAGAAGTTTGATGAATAATGCGCTCTCCGGGATTATTTTTCTAATAAAACCTTCCTTAAGCGTTCAGGAAAAAACGGAATTTGTTTAATTTTCTTCAAAGAAATTGGTCGCTCATGGAGGGAGTTCAACTGGGATGGTCTCTGAATGGAGGTAAAATTAGTATTGAGCCTATGGCAATAAATTTCGTTCCATGAAAAAATGGTCGTTCAGGGAGGTGGTCGCTTAATAAGGGTGGTCGCACAAGGAGGTTTCACTGTATTTTTTTATTTCATTTTATTTGAAATTTTTAAGCAAAAAATAGTTCCAGGCAATTGTTTTGATCTTAAAAAATGATTTTTTTTTATAGTTTTATTAATAGTTTTAAATTTTTATAAAACAGATATTAAATTCTGCAAGACAACTAACTGCTTTTGATAACTAGAGCATTCTTACCAGGGCCCACAATAAGGAGGGGAGGGGGTCAGGGGGCAGCTTCCCCTCAAACATTCGCAAATGCTGTTACACTTGACAAATTTGTTTAAAACTTTAATAAAAACTATAATACACTTTCTATTTCTGATAGACTTAACAAATGTTACAAATCGGAATGGAAATATTATTAAACTTTCTACAAATAAGAACTACACTGTAAAAAAAATTCCGGAAGGTTTCGGAAAAAGTGGTGGCATAAAGATGCCACGGCTTTTTGCTGTTTCACAACAAAGTAGTGAAATATTCCGTAATATGTACTCTAAAAGCTTTCATAACAGATATGACTTGGCAGACCAGATGCATTTTAATATGCGAATCGAGGTTTAACTAATCCTAGAATTTCAGCCGTAAACTCGATGAGGTGAAGATTTGTGCAGCTGTCTAGCGGTCTATTGTGTATACTTTAAAGCGTGTGCCTGTTTAAATTTAGGATTTGTGAGACTGTACTGGATGTATTAAGTTATTTTAATTAATATTCCAAACTGTGTTAAGGGGACCATGCATCTTTATTTGAGCAAAAATCAACCCCAAAATCGAAATTTCTTTTAATAAGTGTATTATTGTTATAAGTGTATTATTATTTTCCAATTTCTAGTGTGTCATTTGTGAAAAACCGCATGCAGATGCGATGATTTTTCGCAATGTAACAAGTATTGTAATTTTGTACGCAAATAATTTTTTGGCCCCTTTAAATACTTTAAATCTGTTTTTCTTGAAACTGATTTTTCAACGTTTTTTGATTTTTGAAATACTCCATGCGTCTTAATTTTTGATCAAAATTCATAAAATTGATAAGGAAGAATCCTGATATTGCTTACAAAGAAACTGCATGCATTTTAAAATTCGTCTTCATTAAGATAATAAAATTTGATTTTTAACTTATTAAAAGGCAAAATTTTGATGAAAATCGATATGGAATTCAGAAAAAAATCTAAAAAATAACTATTCAAGGGATTAAGAAAATGGATGTACAGATTTGTTTGTAATAGACTTTTAAGTGGTTAAAATGTAAAATCGAGGAAATATCTCAAATATTAAGACGCACGGAGCATTTTAAAATTTCGTTTTAAAATTTAAAGTTTTTTAAAAAATCTTAAAATTAGTAATATAATAAGATTAGAAATTTTTTTTAAGGTGTTCTTATGGGGAAATGTATATTTGCACACAATTTCATATCTCTATGATGAAAAAAAAAAAAACTTTTTAACCCCCTTAACAAACTAACAAATTTATTAAAAACTAGCAAACCCCGCGGGTTTGCTCGCGTAATATTTGAAATATGCCAAGTGATATATATGTATAATTTTTATTAAAAGAGTTTATACTTTTAGGAATAATTCAAAAATGACTATTTAAAACACAGTTTGACTAAACTTCATTATTACACTGCATTAGGCAGAAATCAGACTTAAATTAATAATAATAATAAAAAAAACTAAATAAATGATAATTTAGAAAATATTTTGAAACTTTTATGCTCAATTAATACGTTTATTTCAGTATTCATTTGAAGTTTTGAATTTTTTAGAAACCATCTTCTTACATCTTAAAATTAACCATCATGTCAAATTTCAAGTCCTGCCACCTATCTCAACATAAAGGGCTATGTTGAAATAGGAACTGTCACCATTAATTTTCCAACATTAATTTTTTAATTGTTTTGTTATTTCCTAATATTCCACAGAAACGTAATTTAGAAAGCTTTTAAAGGCCTTTTTAGAACGTTTGTTGTTCCTGTGAACCCCAGGTGGTAGAATCATCGGCATAAAATGTAGCCTGTGTAGGATCAGAGACTGTTACCGTTGATTTGCAACTATTACTTTTATAGTCGGTTTATATTCCCTGAAATTGCATTGAAATTGTAATTTAGGACTTTTTTAGAACGCTTTTCGCACCTTCCCTTCGCTTCACCTCTTTTTAATTCTAATTTATTTTCGACAGTCCTTCGAGGGCATTTATATTTTATAAGTAACTACCATGCCATATTTAAAGTTTCTAGCCTCTTCAGTATCACATAAATCGCAATTTAGAAAGTTTGCTCCTGCAATCCTCTGGCGGTAGGGGCACAGACATAAAATATAGCTTATGTTTGAGAAGGTTCTATCACCAACAATTTGTCACCATTATTTTTTAAATCGGTTTGGTATTTGATAAGATTGTATAAAAATTGTAATTTAGCACGCTTTTAGCATATCCTTTTAAATTTGAAATTTTCTTTCGACTGTTCTTAGAAAGCAGTTGCATCTTGTAATTAAATACCCTGCCATATTTCAAAATGTTAGACCCCTCAGTTGTGCAAAAACCGCAAATTAGAACATGTTTTGCTCTTGCACTCACAGATGGTAGTGACAGCAACATAAAATATAGCCTATGTTGCACCAGGGATTATCACCATCCATTTGAAACGGTTACTTTAAAAATAGGTTTGGTATTTCCTGAGATTGAGTAGAAATCGCAATTTAGAATGTTTTTAGAACGCTTTTCGCGCATTTTCATTGCTTTTAAATTTCCAATTTTTCGAAACTGTTCTTAAAGATCATTTATATCTAATAAATATGTACCTTGCCTAATTTCAAGTTGCTAGCCCCTACCGATCACAAAAATCGAAATTTAAAATGTTTTTTTGCTCCTGCAACCTTCAGGTGATAGTGACACCGACATGAAATAGCGTGTATGTTAGAGCAGAGGCTGTCAACATCAATTTCCTACCATTACTTTTTAAATCAGTTTGATTCTTCCTGAGATTGCTCACAAATCGTCATGTTGAACGTTTTTTCCCGCATTTTCACCCATTTTAAATTTCAAATTTTTAAAGAAATGTTCTTAGAGATCATTTATATTTAATAAATATATACCATGCAAAATTTCATGAATCTCGGTCCTTCCATAATTCAAAAATCGCATTTTTAGAACGTTTTTTGCTCCTGCATCTCTTCTGGGTAGTAGAAACAGACATAAAATATAGTCTTATCTTGGATCAAGAGCTGTCACCATTATTTTTACACCATTATATTTGAAAGCGGTTCAGTACTTCCTGAAATTGCATAGAAATTGCAATTTAGAAAGTTTTTTACAATGCTTTTCGCGCATTTTCACCCCTATTAAATTTCGAAATTTTTAAGAACTGCTCTTAGAAATCCTTTACATCTAATAAGTAACTAATATTCCAAGTTTCATGATTCTAGGCCCTTCAGTAACGCAAAAATCGCATTTTTAGAAAGTTTTTTGCTCCTGCACCACCTTTGGGTTAGTGGCACAGACATAAAATATAGCCTATCTTGGAGCAAGTGTTGTCACCATAATTTTGCCACAATTATTTTTTAATCGGTTTTGTATTTCCTGAGATTGTGTAGAAACCACCATTTAGAACGTTTTTTAGAACGCTTTTTGTGCATTTTCACCCCTTTTAAATTTCGAATTTTTTAAGAACTGTTCTTAGAAATCCTTTTTATATAATAAGTAACAAATATTCCAAATTTCATAATTCTAGGCTCTTCAGTAACGCAAAAATTGCATTTTTAGAACGTTTTTTGTTCCTGCATCCCCTTTGGGGTTTTGGCATCGACATAAAATATAGCCTATCTTGGAGCAAGGGTTGTCACAATCATTTGGACACCATTATTTTTTAAATCGGTTTGTTATTTCCTGGGATTATGTAGAAACCGCCATTTAGAACGTTTTTTAGAACGCTTTTTATGCATTTTCACCCCTTTTTAAATTTCGAGTTTTTTAAGAACTGTTCTTAGGAATTCTTTATATTTTATAAATAACTAAAATTACAAATTTCATACTGCTAGGCCCTTCAGTAACGCAAAAAACACATTTTTAGAACGCTTTTTGCTCCTGCACCCCTTTTGGGGTAATGGCGCCGACATAAAATATAGCCTTTCTTGGAGCAAGAGCTGTCACCATCTTTTTGACACCATTATTTTTTAAATCGGTTTGTTATTTCCTGAGATTGTGTAGAAACCAACATTTAGAACGTTTTTTAGAGCGCTTTTTGTGCATTTTCACCCCTTTTAAATTTCGAAATTTTTAAGAACTGGTTCTTAGAAATCCTTTATTTCATTTCTTATAAGTAATTAATATTCCAAATTTCATATTCCTAGGCCCTTCAGTAACGCAAAAATCGCATTTTTAGAACGTTTTTTGCTCTTGCACCGCCTTTGGGGTAAGTGGCGCCGACATAAAATATAGCCTATGTTCTAAGTTGGACTAACACCATCATTTTGATACCATTACTTTTGAAATAGGTTCGGTAATTCCAGAGATTTTTTACTTCTTTATAATATTAGTATAGATAACAATCGAATTGTAGATCGATTAGCAGTGGCTGGTTTACTGCGCTTACGTCCAGCTTATCGTGGTAAGAAAATACATTGTCACACAGTTACATTCTCATGTGCTTTCTAACAGACAATTTAAACTTCTATTGAGGAAACAGCATGTGCAAAAACAATTAATATTGATATTATTTTAAATAATTATATCGAGAAGTATCATGTTTATAAATGTTGGCATTTCTATTTATTTCCCTTAATGGTATTTTACAAAATTGATAAATAAATGGAGGATTATTGATAAATAAATCAAAATTTCTTTTTCAAAATATTTTCATTTACATTTCTTATGCATATAGCATGTAAATATAACAAGAATTACTTTTAATTTTTCACATCATGTTTTTAAATATTTCTTTTTCTGTTTTTTAGGTTTTTGGAACAGTAAAGAGAAAAGTAAAAGCAATATTATTCATTTGTTAGTTTTTATTAAACTTACCCAATAGTCATCCTTTAAGCCAAAGAAAAACAATTTTGAATTGTACATCTTTAAATTACTCGTATTTGATGTCTTTGTAATTTGACATTTATATGTATGGAAATTCATGCGATATATTTACAAGCAAACTAAAGTTACAAAAACATATAACGCAGATGAACTAATGTCTAGAAAGTGAACGAACGTATTTGATTATTTAAAACCGCATTTTTCTTCTTTTAGTGGAAATCTGAAGTGATCTATTTGAAAGGCTCAAATAGACGCACAATTTATAATAAAGACTGAATATTTATTAGGAATCTAAATCAAGTTTTAAAAAGATTTATTTAAACACTAATATATATATTTAAACTAAATATATTTTTTTACGTGTGATAGACTTTCACTGCAATTTTTACCGGTAAAAAAATAAATAAATGGAAAATCAGTCGGCCTTTCAAGTGAAAAGAGAAGAACAAATGCATGGGTATGATGTATGTCGAGTGAGTTTATCAAAAAAAGTTAATTTAGACGGACTTTCCGAAATTAAAAAAACAGAGAAATCTTACATTTGTCTGTGCAAAGAATCATTCCCAAAAAATTCTGATTTAACCAGACATATTAAACTTCATAGTGTGACAGAAACTTATTTTCATACTGATAAAAGACAACACGCATGTGAGAAGTGTCAAATGTCATTTTCAGAACTCTCGGAGTTGGAATATCATATTCGAATTCACAATGGTGAAAAACCCTATGTATGCAATGTATGTCAAAAGTCATTTAAATGGTTAAGCGCTTTAAAAGAGCATTTTCGAATCCATACTGGAGAGAAACCATTCGTGTGTGATGTACTCGCATGTCAAACTTCATTTATTAATAGAAGAAGTTTAATCAGACATTTACAAACCCACACCAGAGAGAAACCATTTGCGTGTGATGTATGTCAAAAGTCAGTTTCATCGTTAAACTCTTTAAAAGATCACCTTCGAATCCACTCTGGAGGGAAATGCTTTGTGTGCGATGTATGTCAAAAGTTATTTTCATCGATAAAGACTTTAAAAGATCATCTTCGAATCCACTCTGGAGAGAAACCCTATGTGTGCGATGTATGTCAAACTTCATTTTCGTATAGAATCAGTTTAATCAATCATTTACGAAAACACACTGGAGACAAACCATTTGTGTGTGAGGTATGTCAAAAGTCGTTTTCAAAGAGCAGCAGTTTAAAAAATCATCTTCAAACTCACTCTGGACCATTTGTGTGCAGTGTATGTCAAAAGCCGTTTTCATCAAGAAAACTTTTAAATGTTCATCTTCGAATCCATACCAGAGAGAAACCCTTTGTGTGCGATATTTGTCAAAGTTCATTTACATTGAAATCTACTTTAAAACAACATATTAGAATACATACTGGAGAGAAACCATATATATGCGTGTGAAAAATGCCAAAAATCGTTTAGACCGAAAGGATCTTTAAAATATCGCCGAATCCACTCTGGGGAAAAACCGTTTGCATGCGATGTATGCCAAAAATCATTTCCATTGAAAACAACTCTAAAACACCATCTTCGAATCCATACAGGGATTAAGCCAATTGCATGCGATGTATGTCGAAAAGCATTTTCTAAGAAGAACATTTTAAAAATTCATCTTCGAACTCACTCTGGAGAGAAACCATTTGTGTGTGATGTATGTCAAAAGTCATTTTCAAGAAGAAGCAATTTAGAACATCACATTCGAAAACATTCTGAGTAGAAACCATTTGTTTGCGATGTATATCAAAAGTTATTTTCAATGAGAAGCAGTTTAAACAATCATCTTCAAAACCCACTCTGAGCATTTATGTGCAGTGCCTGTCAAAAGTCATTTTCATCAAGAAGATGTTTAAATTTTCACTTTCGAACACACACCGGAGAGAAACCGTTTGCGTTTGATGCATGTGAAATATCATTTCCATTGAGAAGCAGTTTAACAGATCATTTACGAATTGATTCTGGATAGAAACCATTTGTGTATGTGATGTATGTCAAAAGTCATTTTCGAGGAAAAATTATCTAAATATTCATCTTCGTATCCATGCTGGTGAGAAAATCATACATGCATGATAAATGACAGAAATCGTTTTCACTGTAAAGAAAATATAGTCCAATTTATCATCTTCGAATCTTTTCTGAGAGAAAATCAAACGCATGTGTGTGAAATCTGTCATTTTTTTTTATAAACTGAAAATTTACATCTAATCCACATTCGTGAAAAGCTGCTTATGTACAAGTTATGTCAAAACTCATTTGAGAGGAAAATATACTTAAATTCCATCATCATGGTGACACTGGGAAAAAAGTATTTGTGAGGGCCAGAAATAATTTTCATGCAAAAGTACATTAGACCAGCAGTTTTCAAATTTGGGATCGCAATCCGCTAGAAAGTCGCGAAATGTTTGATCAGTTCTTAAAAACAAATATCTGCTGTAAAAAATATAACAATGTATATACATATCATAATATTAAGTAAGTGATAGTCATCTTTAAAAAAATACTTAAAGAAATATAGGTAAGAAACTTCATGAAATGACAGTGTTCTTTTTAAGTCTATTGAGAGCGAGTTGGGGTTAAAATTAATAAGTTTCAACCCTGATGGAGATAGTCTTTTTAGTACTATACAATGTTATACATCGTTCTAACTTTTAAAATCTATTTTTTTATTATACATTTATTATTTAATTAATTTTTCAATCTTAGCAGAGGGTAATGTTTTATTATCTTGCAACTTTATATTTCGTTTTCTTTAAGAGTTTCCACTAAACTGTGGGTTTCCTCGACTCATAAAAAAAGTTCTGAGAGATTCCTTCTATCTCCATCTGTTAAGAGTAATCTCATTAGTAAAATTATATATTTTCACTGTCTCTCGAATATAACTTTCCCAAGTCATCCTCGGTCTGCCCCCTGTTTACCTTCCTGATTCCATTCAAAGAGGAATTTAGGAAGGCGGCCCTTCTTCCTTCTGCTGATATGCTCATATCATCTAAGCTTGTTATACTCGACTGTAATTAAAACATCTTGTTTGACTTACATCCTTTTACGTATTCTCGAATTTTTAACTTTTTCCAGACTAGACTTTCTCGCAGATATTTGCCGGAAATCCATTTCGGTAGAAAGGAGTTGCTTTTTTAGACAAAGATTTAATGTCCATGTCTCTGCGCCATACAGTAAAATGCTTTGCACAATAGCATTATAAAATGTTTAATTTTAGGGAGAATATTACTTCTCCACAGAACAGAATTCAACATTGCTATTGCTTTCCTACCTTCACCTGTTCTCCTTTTAGCATATCTTTGGCTGGATATTTATTGTGATTATTCACATTATTAAATACTCATTACTATTTTCGTATGTATGCTTTGCACGAAAATTCGCCTTTTCTCTATGACAGATTCTACAAAAGCCTCTATCCACCTACATAATAAAAAACATTTTCAAACCTTAAAATGGGTTTTGCAACAGAAAAATGTGGTAACTCTGATTTAGTTTATTACAGTCCTATTCATATTAATGAGACGCGATCCGCGTGCAATGTATACCTGAAGTCACTTCCTCTCGAAAATATATTCGAAGATCAAGCTCTTTATGAAGTTAAGAGAAGACTTTTTTATGCATCCATAGTAATACTTGTTTTGCTTATGTATGTAAAGTATATGAGAAATTATACTGATACATACAGGGTGTGTTCAAAAAGTAATGTAAGTGATTTTATTCTGAAAAGAATGCAAATCGCAGCGCATTCTCACAGCTAGGCTAGGCGGAGGGGAGGCGTGGCTTGGCAGCGTGTCCAAATTCAGCCTGCTCCGAGCAGTGCTTGCGTCAGCATCATTGATTTTGTAAACCTCGCCTCAAAGACCGTGTCACAAGTCTTTTTCGACGCAAAAGGTGTAGTCCAAAAGGAATTCGTACCTCCAGGACAGACCTGGAGTACAGCGTCTAGAATACATAGTGTGGAAATTGGCTATTCCAGTAATACTTAAAAAAGTGCTAAAATATTGAATCCCTTATTTATGAAACGATGGTGAAATACAATGACTCGATCACAGCGACTTCTGCAGGATATTTTCTAAAACTCCTAAACGATTTGGTCTAGACGCTGTAATAATACGATGTTTACTTTGAAATTTGAAAATATATCGCAGATGTCGCTACGATCGGTTCCTTGGATTTCAGTATCATTGCACATTTAAGGGATACAATTTTTTGGACTGTTGGGATAGCAGATTTCCACACTATATATTCTAGTCGCTGTACCTGGAGTCTACTACATGGGTGTTCTCGAAAAAATGAGTAAAAGTGACTTCCGTGTTCAAAATGAGATAGCCGTTGTCTGGCTGCTTCATCATGTTAATGCCTCAGCCACACCGCTTTGCGCGTCCATGTATTGCCCTCTGAATACTAGGGCTGAGCGCTGGCATAAAAATGGTGGCTGCCGTTGGCTGATTTTTTTCAGCGTGTGTACGAACCCTTGAATTTTGATACCGATATTTTTTAAAACTTTTTTCCTTTTTATTGTTCTGAGATTAAACAAGTCAAAGAAAACTTTTAGAAAATACTGGTATCTTAATTTAGGAGACCGTACAAGAATTAAAAATAATCCGCCTACTACAGCTGCCATTTTTGTGTTAGCGCTCAGGCCTAATATTCTGGGGGCGTTGGTCCGTGAATTTCTGACGAAGCACAACTTGGTAACGTTACCACGGCCTCCTAGGATTAAGAGGCTACTTCAGTCAGGCGAAAAGACCCGTTCGCTAATGCTAATCCTATGGAAGAAATTTATAAAGATATCGCGGTTGCATTTCAATATTTTTAAATGATTTTTTTTGCATTGGATAGCTGAGATCGATCTGTATGCAGGCCGTTTTTTACTTTTTCGATTTTCATTACAGATTTTTTTTTATGAGGATGTTTTCACTTTCGGAACCGGTTCCGAAAATGAAAGTGTCCTCATAAAAATATCTGTAAACAAAATCGAAAAAGTAAAAAACAACCTTTGTACAGATCGATCTCAGCTGTCTAATGCAAAAAAAAATCCTTTAAAAATATTGAAATGCAACCGAGATATCTTTATAAATTTCTTCCATAGGATTAGCATTAGCGAACGGATCTTTTCACTTGACTGAAGTAGCCTCTTAAGACCGCTCTCAAAGGACACCGTTTGGTAGGCAATGACGCAATCGAAGCCGCCGTGACGACCGCTCTGAATGAAGTTCCCGCCGAAGCCTTCCAGGCCGGGTAGCGTGCCTGGAAAATCGTTAGACAAAATGTGTAGATGCTTGAGGCTTGTACTTGGAAGATTTCTAATCGTTTGTAACTATACTTTGAATAATTTCTGTTTTATGACAA
The DNA here is from genome assembly GCA_963932465.1 of Maratus speciosus. Taxonomy (NCBI): domain Eukaryota; kingdom Metazoa; phylum Arthropoda; class Arachnida; order Araneae; family Salticidae; genus Maratus; species Maratus speciosus. The sequence continues at coordinate 244,210,632 of OZ010798.1, read as the reverse complement.
CACTTGCATTACTTTTTGAACACACTCTGTATATCTGAGAATACTATTTGAATAACCAGGCCTACAAGTCACGAAAATTAAGAATAACAGGATAGGCTATATGCACTTTTTTAAACTGTATGTTTTTAACCTTCTTACTTTTCACGAAAAATTACGTTTTAATACTTAAGAGGCTAGTTGAAAATTTTCAACCATTTTAATTTGTGTATTTATCCAGCTTGACTTATTAGTTTTCAAATGAATTTTTGAAGACTCGGAGAAGGGTTTCTATTAAAAAAATTACACGACGAATTTTAAAACCACTGAAAGTGGGGTTAGAAGCCCAGTGGTGTAGTGGTCAGCACGCCTATCTGCCGCACCGCAGGTCGAGAGTTCGACTCCCGACTGGGCAAGGTTCACTCAGCCTTTCATCCCTTCGGGGTCGATAAAATGAGTACCAAGCTTGCTTGGGAACTAAACACCGAGGGTCTCGCGTTAGGTTGACCACCTGGTCGGGACGCATGCTGCATAGCACCTCGGGGCCCAGGGTAAAAAAAAACAGAGATGAGCACTGTCGGCCCAGATCCTTCTTGCATTGTATAGCCACAGAGTTTAGTTTTTTTAGTAGAAAGTGGGGTTACGATTTTCTGAAACTATTTCTTGGAATACTGAATGTGATGAATTTGAATTGAGGACGTGATTTTAAAAACTCGTCTTATCCAGAAAATCAGATTTTGGGAAATGGCGAAAAACCGCTAACTGCGTCCATTGGTTTTCATTGTAAACCAAGATTTTACAATGCCAGAAATAATATATAAAACTAGTTTTTTTTTTGTTGTTTGTAGTGTTTTTTCGATGCAGGTTTATCAGTAGAATACATTGATAGAGAAAATACGATTTTTTTTTCTATTGGATAACGCTAGTTTTGAAACTCATGTCCTCAATTATATGTTTTTTAAATTCTGTGTGACTTGTTTAAGTGGCTTTATTTAACCTTTTAATATCCAACAAGCTGGTTGAGAAGTTTCGATCATTTTTATTTTTTTATTTATCCAGTGTGTATTTTTAGTTTTCAAAAGAGTGCAAAGAAATATGTATGGATTTTTAAAGACTCAAGTGCGTTTCTCTCACAAAACTACACGATAAATTTTACAAACACTGAAAGTGGGATTACGATTTTCTGAAAATATTTCTTGGAGTACTGAATATAATAAGTTACAAATATGTGGGGTTTTATTTTTTGTTTTTTTGGAACACTGTGACTTGTTTAAGTGACTTTATTTAACATTTAACAAGTTAGTTGAAAAGTTTCAATCATTTTAATTTGTCTATTTATCCAGTCTGTCTTTTCAGTTTTCAAAACAATGCAAAATATGTATGCATTTTTGAAGATTCTAAAGAAGGTTTCTATTAAAAGATTACATGACAAATTTTAAAAGCACCAAAAGTGGGATTACGATTTTCTGAAATTATTTCTTATAGTGCTAAAAATGATGAATTTCAATTATATGTTGCTGTTTTTTTTTTTTTTTTTAAATCAGTGTGACTTGTTTAAGTGACTTCGTTTAACATTTTAACATTTATCAAGCTAGTTGAAAAGTTTCAGTCATTTTAATTTGACTCTTTATCCAGTCTGTCTTTTTAGTTTTTAATAAAATGCAAAGATATTCATGAATTTTTTAAGACCCTAAAGAGGGGAGAAATTTCAAAAGCTCTAAATGTGGGATTACCAATTTTTAAAACTATTTCTTGGAATACTTTAGCAGGAGGACTAAGAAGTTATTAATAAATTATTGGTTTGAATTTGAGTAACTGGATTTCATCTTTTGTTTCAAAATATTATTTTTCACAACTCCTTAAACTTTAGCATCGACCACAAACTTAAGCAATTGCGTAAAATTTTGTTAAATACTATATCTATTATAATAAATACATTGTACAGAAAAACTCTTTTAATTGTTTTTATGCATGTGAAATCATTCTGCTCTATTTTGTACCATTTAATGCGTTGAAAAATATGACTAAAGATTTCTAATAAAGCAATATTATAAATATTGTAATTTATCTTTCACCTTTTACGTTTTACAGTACTTCTTCTTGTGTACCACTTATTCCAGACAAAGAGTTACACATTTTAAGCTTTGAAAATATTTTCCCTTTAAATCACTTAAAATTTATGCTTTGAGAAAATTAATAAATAAATGTAAGGTATACCCAGAGTTGTATAATATAGACGCACGCCATGCGCGGAAAATTTTCCGCAAAATTCGGAACTTTGCGGAAAATTTTTTAGAAAAAAAAATAATTTTTGTTCTTGTAACCCTTTTTTTTTAAATACCAAAAGATAAAAATATTCTCCAATTTTATGTACGATTTATTTATCATTTGCCAGGGGTGATTTTTTCCCGAAAATTTACGGCATTCCGTTCCGAAAATTTTAAAAAATCGGTCATCAGTCCGAAAATTCAGACATAAAAAAATATCACTGAAAAATATTGCGAATTTCAACAAATGGTCGCCGAAAAAAAAACAATTTCGTCAATCGTTTGCAGAAAAAATCGCCCATTTTGGTGAAGCATCGCGGAAAAAACGCAAATTTCGTCTAATGACCGCGGAAAAACGCGAATTTCTTCAAAGAATCGTGGAAAAAAAAGATAATTTCGTCAAAGAATCACAGAAAAAACGAATTTCGTAAAAGTATATAGCGAAAAAAGACCTAGTTTTGTCAAAGGATCGCGAAAAAACGCAAATTTCGTAAAAGAACCGAGGAAAAAACTAATTTCGTCAATCGATCGCGAAAAAAAAACACGAATTTCATCAAAGGGCCGCGGAAAAAGCGAGAATTTCGTCAAAGGATCGTAAAAAAAACACTAATTAGCGGAAAAGCGCGAACTTTGTCAAAAGATCGCAAAAGTTACAAAGTTCGTCAAAGAATCGCGAAAAAAACTAATTTCGTCAAAGGATCCAGAAAAAAAAGCGATTTTCGTCAAGAGGTCGCAGAAAAAAGGCGGATTTCGTCAAAGGATTGCTATTGCAGAAAAAACGAATTTCGTGAAAACACGTAAATTTCGTCAAAGGGTCGCAGAAAAAGCGAATTTCGTGAAAACAAGCAAATTTCGTCAAAGGATCGCGAAAAAATCGAGAATTTCGTCAAATGATCGCGGAAAAAACGAGAATTTCGTCAAAGGGCCACGGTAAAAACTCATCGGTCTCTTTAATGGTGATACCTATGAATGTATCTCTTCCCTATAAAATGAGATTCAGATATTTCAGAAGCAATGCCACATTACTTCTGTGAACAGCAGAGGTGATTCTCAGAAAAAAAGTTCTGAAATTCACAGCAAATTTTCTGAAAGGTTACAACAGGGGGGGGGGGGGGTAAAATCCACTCCCGGCGCTATATGTTTTGTTCCGCGCCCTGTTGATTACGTTTGCGGTTTTTTTCGCGCTCTTTTGACGAAATTTGTCGGTTTTTTCGCGATCTTTTGACGAAATTTGTCGGTTTTCACGATCTTTTGACGAAATTTGTCGTTTTTTCGTGATCTTTTGACAAAATTTGTCGTTTTTCGCGATCTTTAGTTGAAACGCTGTTTTTCCGCGATCTTTAGATGAAACTTGTTTTTTCGCGATCTTTCGACGAAATTTGTATTTTCCCCATTTTTTGACCAAATTTGTCGTTTTTTCGCGACCTTTCGACGAAATTTGCCGTCTTTCGCGATCTTTCGTCGAAATTTGCCGTGTTTTCGCGATCTTTTTACGAACTTTGCCGTTTTTTCGCGATATTTAGACGAAACATGTTGTTTTTTCGCGAACCTTCGACGAAATTTGCCGTTTTTCGCGATCTTTCGACGAAATTTGCCCTTTTTGCGATCTTTCGACGAAATTTGCCCTTTTTTCGCAATTTTTTGACAAAATTTGCGTTTTTCTCGCGATCCTCTGACGAAATTTCCGATTTTTCTTGGAAAGTTTGATGAAATTGATTTTTTCCATTTGCCGAAATTCGCGATATATTTTATGTCCGAATTTTCGGATTTATGACCGATTATTTTTTAATTTTTGGAAATGACTGCCTCAGTTTTTCGGAATAGAATCACCCCTGGAACAGAGTGGCTGCCATTTTGTGCGAAGAGGTCACAATATTAAGGATTGGGCTGTTTCTAAATGCATTGAAAAAATAATTGATAAGAATTCACACCCTTTCTTATCATGGATTTTCAGCTTTATTATTTTTTTAACTAAAATAATTATTCTTTAATTAATATCAATTAAATTTTAATTTAAATGGTAATTATTTTAAAACTATTGTTTTTAATTCAAATTTTCGAAATAATATAACACATTATTTTATTAAACATTGAATTAATTTGCAGAAAGATTTTGACCCAATATTTGTGTGCGCAGAACGTTTTTGGTTTTATACAAGTCTGGGTATACCGTATATACTCGCGTACAAGTCGAGGAATTTGACAGTTTTCGCAAGCAAATTGGGGGGTCGACTTATACGCGAGGCAATTAAAAAAGAACTTCGAATGCTGCGAAATTTTGGCTTTTTATGTGTATGAATGATAAAATAATATATAAAATATACGAATAATAATAATTTTTCATTAAAAATTTTTTGAATTATGTGTTTTTGTTTACTTACATTGGCAAGTGAAATCTTTGGTTTGAATGTTTGCAAAATTGAAGTAAAAAGTGGAGGTCGAGTTATACACGAGTTCTTGACTTTTTGGAGAATTTGCATTCAAAAGTTCGTGGGTCGACTTATACGCGAGTATATACGCTTTTCAAGAATTCCCTTTTCATGTAAATTAATCTCTAAATTTCCGAAGGGAAAAAATAGCCCAGTGTCACACATCTCATCTTTTTTCTATGCAGCAACACTTGAAATATGACTGCAACTTTCAATATATTTAAAGAAAAATATCTGCAAATTGTCCCATTATCACAGCTGCCAACTCTAACGCTTTTTTAGACCACAAAAAAAAAAAAAAAAAAAAAAAAAAAAAACTTTTTACCTTACTTAATCGGCAGACTATTAAAAAATGTTAAACTTACTATTATATTTTTGTGGTACAAAAAAGCGTAACATTTTGCAGCTATACATTGCGATGTCCCTTACTTTACGGCTCCTATATTCTGATATTTAGGATGATTATTTATATTTATTTTGAAAAAAAAAAGATGTTTTTTTTAAAATTACTTTTCGAAAAGAATAATAATTGTAGTTTTTTAACAGACCTCTATTTTTAAAAGCTTCATATATGGGGCATTCTCACAATCTTTTGACTTTTTTTTGGGGGGGGGGGGGAATCTGGCGAAATTAATCTTGCTAAAATAACATTTTAATCTGATAGACGAATGCCTTAATGATTCAAAATAAAGAAAAAATGCTCAGGAGCGAAAATTTTTTTATTTAACTGAGGTTTAAGTTAAACTTGCGAGTTTAATTTTCCTTGCCGTTTTACCCCTATAACTTTTTATTTTCTTCTAAATTTTTACTTATAATGAATTTGAATATTACCCGCAGGACATTCAAATAAGAAATAATAACAATGTAGTACTTTTAATACAGAATTTTTGTATAATATTGTCTTTAAGGGGTGTTAAAGAAGGGACGGTAAGGTAAAAAAAGGGGATGGTATTGGAAAAAAGGGACGGTAAGGATGGAACGGTAAGGAAAATTACCACCTATTTTTAGGAAAATCATATTAAGACTAAGTGATAGCCACAATGTTCATTGATTATTAGAAACAGTTGTTAACATTGGATTAAATTATTTTTTTTTTTTTAAATTTACCTCGAAAAGTGCAGGAATAAACCTTGGGGACGATGAGACTACCAATAAAGCCACGATGCTTGAAATTGATATTTAAATGCTGATTTAAATTCTACAGTAAATTTCCTGCCAAAGAATTTTAGACATTATTTATCTAGCATACTTCTGCATGAGAAAAAAACTTGAAAAAAATTCTGTGGGTGCATCTGAAATGATTTTCTGTATAATTTTAGAAGGGGGATGGTAAGGAATCTAAAACCCAGAGACAGAGTTCAAAAAATAATATCAACCGTAAAAATGTGTGCAGGTTAATGAAAGTCAAAAGATTGTGAGAATGCCCCATATAGGAATACATAATTACAGCTCATTCCGTCAAGTAGTTTTTCTATCATGTTATAAAAACTCCCCGCATTGAGATCTAATTTGTAACCATTAGAAACAGATTTAACATTAGGAATTCCAAACTTTAAGGGGACAGTTTACCCTTTCAACATTTTTTTTCTACTTTAAAAAATATGGTTCAAATGGTGAACTCATTGCATTTCAATGTTCAACTAAAAGTACATTTTGCAAAGAAATTTTTTTAAACTGCATATTTAATTAAATTTTTTAAAAAGTTTAAGAAAATTTGAACTTGTTAAAATCCTTACTACTTTTATAAATATTAATATTACAGCCATTTTCATTTCATCAGTGGCAGTTAAGCCTAACTCATCGCAAAGAACTCGCAGATCCTCTTTTTTGATTTTCCAAAAATCACCATTTTGTTTAAATTTAACAATACTAACAACAAAAATAAAATTTCGATTTAAAATATTCCACTGCAAGAATAAGAATTTGAATTTAAAATTTCAAAAACAAGAATTTCAATTTAAAAATTTTAATTTTAAAAATTAAATATTTCAAATGAAAAACAAATTTTAAAGTAATTGCTTAAGAGGCGCAAAGGATAGTGCAAGGCGCATAGTGAAAAAGATTCCATGCCGGGACTCGAACCCGGGTCATCGGTATAGCGCACCGCCGTTCTACCGACTAAACCCCATGGAACATACCCAGCCAGGAAAATTTCTCACTATGATATGTTGGCAAGGCTACAAACGCAGCACAAGATGGAATATTTATCGTGAGCCACCGACAGGGAGCAAACACGAAACTTAATTAAATCCAGCAACGATAGAAACTATATTAATACATGGAAATTATTCCAGAGAAAAACATTCGCCTTGCATACAATATTTCAAATGAAAAACAAATTTCAAAGTAATTGCTTAAGAGGTGCAAAGGCCAACATAGTGAAAAAGATTCCATGCCGGGACTGGGTATCGTTCGACGTGGTTTAGTTGGTAGAACGGCGGTGCGCTATACTGATGGCTCGTGTTCGAGTCCCGGCATGGAATCTTTTTCACTATGTTGCCCTTTGCGCCTCTTAAGCAATTACTTTGAAATTTGTTTTTCTTTTGAAATATTCTATGCAAGGCGAATGTTTCTCTCTGGAATAATTTCCATGTATTAATAAAAAATTCAATTTCAAGAATAAGAATTTAGATTTTTTTGCGTAAACCTATCCTTACACCTAGCGATTTCTTCTTTACAGAAATCATAACACAAAATATATTCAAAATACAATATAAGTAAAATTCAGTTTACTGTTATATCACTAAAATATAAAATTTTTATTTATTTCATATATAATTTCAAAATAACTCTTTCCTTAGAGAGGTAAACCAAAATTGAATTAGTTTCAATTTACCGTTACGCCATACGATACCCCTATACTTATAAGAAACACACACACAAAAATTCTATATCTTCACTATTAACTCTTAAGTGGACAGGAAAAGCCCTATCTCCGCCATGTTATATTCACCAACTTTATGTACCTTTTTCTGAGAAATGATGAAAGATAGAGGTCTAGATTTTTTACTGTTGTTAAAATAACATGATTTACGTATTTTAACAGACCATTTTCTTTCTAAGTGAAACTCAAAATTAATTATTTATTGTAAGTCATTTTTAAATTAGCATTTTTGGCAAGATTTCATTGCCTAAAATAAATAATTCTCAATAAATCATTAAATCCATGTGTTAAAGTATACAATATATCATTATATAAGTATTAAATAAAAATCTGAGTTCTTAAGGGGCCGCTGCGCTGAAACTCCCAGAACTCGAAATCCCATGTTAACCTATGGGAAAACTTTCAAGCGCAATTACTCATTACCTAAATATACGTTAAAATACCGTTTACATCATCAGAAAGTAGACGTCAGATGCAGATGATGTGCGTTTTTAAAAATTGTCTACGTAAATTTTAAGTACTTTTAAGAAGATAATAAAATTTAATCAAATGGAAATTTCAAAGTTTATAGAGATTTTTTATATACTTAAAATTTACGGAGATAATTTTTAAAAACGCACACCGTCGGCATCTGACGTCTACTTTCTGATGGTGAAAACGGTATTTTAATAATTATATTAGGTAATGAGTCGTTGCGTTTGAAAGTTTTCCCATAGGCTAACATGGGTTTTCGCGATCGGGGAGTTTCAGTGCAGCGGAGCCTTACGTTTAATAGATATTGAATAAAAGGCACATAAACATGAAAAAGTCCAAGTTTTCAGAAAAAGTCAAAGATTTAAATGGCCACTAAGCTGTGAAATACTCTTAGAAAGAATGATTAATTTCAACACTTATTTTTATGTATATATGTAAACATGTGCGACACATTGTTAGAAAGATAAAACTTTAAACTATTTAATGATATAAAAAAGTAAAAATCGATTTTTTAGTTGAATTTTGCTTTCCCGGTCTACTTAAGGGGACAAGGGATCTTCAAACTCATTTTTTTATTTTTTTAAAATTGCAACCTTAAATACTATTCAAGGGCGTCCTATATGAATTATAACATATACTTATCACACAAGAAAATAAAAAAAATGGGGGGGGGGAATAAGGAAAGAAAATAAAAAAAATGGGGGGGGGGGATAAGGAATTTTCCTGAATATTTTATTAATTATCAAGAACTTTCAAAATGTCCCAACCTCACTCCATATCAATTAAAAATCCCCAATATTTTTTGTGCCAGTTTGGTTTAGATATACAAATAAAACCATGCATCGAATTTTATATATTTGAATATAAGGGTTAGAAAAAAAATATCTTCTAAATCTTACGAAATTTTCCGCATTTTTGCATCTTATTTCTGCACTTAACTACCTTTAACTTTTCCAATTAAATTTAGTTTGAAAATACTATACACAGTTTCATTTGTATATGTAAATCAAATTTGTTATGGAGTGAGGGTCGGGCATTTTGAAAGTTTTTGATAACGCTTAAAATATTCAGGAAAATTACTTATTTTTCTCTAAACAATTTTTTTAACCATTTGAAAAAATGGTTATTGTCTTCTGTTAGGGTAGGAAATCAAAAGCATATCTGAAGCTTTTTATTGGTTGAATCAGCATTTTATTCGTTTTCTGATTGGTCTATACAGTAATCTGTATTTCCCTTTACTTTCAACAGAGATGGATACTTCTGTTGACACTATGACAAAAAAGTAATAAAAACTACAAAAAAAAAAAAAAAAAAAAAAAATTAATAGAAATAAATTGAGATACAGCTTTCAAACAAATTGCATTTAAAAGTACATTTTTTTTCTCTGTACGACGGTGTAAAAAGTAATATTGTCGGATATTTAGAAATTTAAGAATAAAATTTCATTTAAAATTGGTCCAGGAATATTAATGTTTAATCCATGGCGTATGTAATGTATGACCAGCTCCGTAGAAGATTAAAAATTTACAGTACCGAAAAATGTAATCCATGGCGAACGTAATATATGATCAACTCCGTGCAATTTTTTATGTCTTAAATTTTAGTCTTTGAAAAAAATCATTTTCCAAATGATCGTTGTAATTTGTTAAATTGCTTAAAAAAAAAAAAAAATTAAAAATATTAAAATTCAAGCGACATATTTGAAAATAACGCTCCCATACACTTAACATTACCATTACCGTTTTTTTCCCCGTTCAGTCACGAGAAGAAAGGAAAACTCTAATGTTAAGTGTATTGACGTTGTTTTCACGTTTCTCGCTTTGATTTTAATATTTTTGAATGATTTGTTTTGCATAGGATAGCTGAGGACGATCTACAACAAGGCTAGTTTTTACTTTTTAGATTTTTGTTATAGTTTTTTCATATTAGGATAGTTTCCATTTCAGAACCAGTTCGGAAAGTGAAACTGAAAAAAAAAAAAAAAAAAAAAATCTAAAAAGTGAAACCTATCTCGGTTGTAGATCGTCCTCAGCTATCCTATATATATATATATATATATATATATATATATATATATATATATAAATCATTTAAAAATATTAAAATTCAAGCGAGATATTTGAAAATAACGCTCCCATACAAAAAATGTAATGTTAACATTACCATTACCGTTTTTTTCCCTGTTCAGCCACGAGAAGAACGGAAAACTCTAATGTTAAGTCTAGGGACGTTTTTTCCACATTTCTCGCTTTGATTTTAATATTATTGAATGATTTGTTTTGCATAGGATAGCTGAGGACAAGCTACAGCAAGGCTAGTTTTTACTTTTTAGATTTTGGTTATACACTGTAAAAAAAATTCCGCAACGTTCCTGGGAAAAAATGGGCAGCTGAGTTGCCCATTATTTCCAAGAAACATTTCTTGAAAATGACTGGAACTTTACTGTATATGTTAAAAACTTTCTACAGAAATGCCAGTAAGTTTCCTGCGAAATACCAGGAATATTTCTGTTGACAGCAAAACATTACTGACATTTCACATCATGCGGGATCCGCAGACGATTTTTACATTTCCAGTTGACAATTTTCGCTTTATTATCATTATTTGTTAGAATGAAAAAATATTTTGAAATTGACATCAAAATTATTATTTATAATTTACACGAAAAAATAAATTTTCAGTTAAAATTCAATAAAGTAAATATATATATGATATATTGTTTCTGAACTTTGCTTAAAACATAAAAATATATAAATGTAAATAATAATTAGAAAAAAAATCTAGACATAAAATATTTTGGATTTTCGTCAGTAATTATGTTAGTTTACAAGTTAGATAAAATACATATAAATTTTCATGAAAAAAAAACTAAACGTAATTGTATATTTTTTTCCGAAAATAAAAAAAAATTCAAATTTGCGGCAATTCAAAGTGTCAAATATATATCAAATTTAAATCAAATTGTAATAAAGTGTTAAAATATAAAATTAATTAAAAAAGAAAAAAAAAGTCAAGAGGTAGCATCGAACTCAGGCCGTACGGGTGGCGTGCGAGCCTTCTGCGTCCACACCACGAAAGACACGTTGAGAGCTGCAAACTAATGGGTATTTGAAACGTATGCTAAACCTCGGCATCTAATTTCTGAAAATCTAAGGCCCATTTGAAGAAATCCTTTCACAAGAATAATTAGAGATAAGAACTCTAAAACATACTTTAAATTAATCAAAATCGGTGAGAATCATGTTTGATGGTCCCCTGGTTAATGGAGATCCAAATAATAGGTGTATTTTTTTTTACACGGTCTGCTCGTTAAACATTCCACAGACAAGTACGAGAGATAATCTCTTAGCGATGTCACAGAGGTATTGTATTTTCATCTGAATTGTCTTGACAATAGAGACGTAAAGGATTATGTCGTCTATTGATTTATTTGCATTCCATATTGATTTTTTTACATTCATTTAAGGAATTCGTTTTCGACACTCGTGCGCGAGCAACGGATTATAGCAAAAAAATAATAAATGGCGGCGGCAGCGTTTTGCTGTTTCCAACTTTTGTTCAGGAACGTTTCAGATAAGAAAACCAGAATTTCACAGGAAAGAGCTAAATTATTCTGAAAACCTGAGAAAAGGCGAAACGTTCCTGGATTTTACATGGAACGTTACCATTTTTTTTTACAGTGTAGTTTTTTCATATTAGGATAGTTTCAATTTCAGAACCAGTTCGGAAAGTGAAAGTATTTGAAAATAACGCTCCCATACACTTAACATTACCATTACCGTTTTTTCCCCCGTTCAGTCACGAGAAGAAGGGAAAACTCTAATGTTCAGTCTATGAGACGTTATTTTCACATTTCTGGCTTTGATTTTAATCTTTTTGAATGATTTGTTTTGCATAGGATAGCTGAGGACGATCTACAACAAGGCTAAGTTTTTACTGTTTAGATTTTGGTTATAGTTTTTTCATATTAGGATAGTTTCAATTTCAGAACCAGTTATGAAAGTGAAAGTAAAAAAAAAATATATATAAAAAAAAAACCAAAATCGAAAAAGGTAAAACAAATCTTGGTTGTAGATCGTCCTCAGCTATGCAAAAAAAAACCCAAACATTTAAAAATATTAAAATTCAAGCGAGATATTTGAAAATAACGCTCCCATACACTTAACATTACCATTACCGTTTTTTTTCCCGTGACTAGTGTGAGGTCTTAAGCATCACACAAATCAACTGCAAAAAGTCAGGCATTCAAAAGGAGAAGCTATTATCCAATGAATCCACTTAGGACTCAAGACCCCAGAATGAAAATTAAAATTCCTGTTATTATCATGTTATTCATATCATAGTCATTGAATTACTTCATGTTATTAAAAGAAATTCAGTTACAGATCAAGATTTGGGAAAGCACGATCATAGCAGATTTCTTCACCGCCAGTTCGGACCTGTAAGAGTAAAAACGACCACCAGCTACCTACAAGATTATTAAACTATTATTTTAACACAATCAAACTGATTGGCAAAGTTATCATATACGAATTGAATATTTCCAACTGAGCGAAAAAATTCCCAGGCCGGGAATCGAACCCAGGTCCTTGGCTCGCAGGGCCAATGCTCTACAGTTTAAGCTAACTGGGCCGAGAACCGGTGAGCATTTTTCGATCAGATAAACTTATTGGTAATAATATCTGGTCTGTCATGTAGACAGTGGGTGGGGCTTGTGAGTGTTTAAGCCATTTGGTAGGCCTCTCCACCTAGATGATCAGTCATGTAGACAGCTCAACAGAATAAACCGCTGGTAAAGGAACTCCATATAAACGATGGGAACGTAGATAAACTATTACTTTAACACAATCAATAAGTTATCATACGAACTGAGTATTTCTAACTGAGCGAATATGACTAATAAGATTATGTTCCGTCATAAAAATTTAACTTATCTTCAATGATCTAATTTTAGCATTTTGCTAGTTAAGTGAGAGAAAGGTATTATTATCACAAAATATCTTATTGGGCATCTACATGTTTAAAAATCTTTATTGGACTATTAACTTTCTAGAAATGGCACTATTTGGTTATTATGGTTTTTCCATTTTGATCGCCATCGAACTTTCAAGTACCCCGTATCAACACTTTCTTATTTCTGATGTATGAACCAAAAGCGCACAGTTTGTTAACCAATTGTTGGAATATTGTGAAAATCTTTGGAAAATGATAAAGTTCGCAAGTGTTTGAAAAATGATAGGTGTAGGGGCCTTTAAAAATATCTGAACCGCCAAACGGATGGGTGTTGTTGACAAACGGTATAGCAAAGCGGGAATTGCTTACTGCGAGCCAACATGAAGGGACAATTAACCAACGTTGGTTCAACCATTTTGTGCCGTTTGGATATATCAATATTAATTGTAATGTAGTGGAAAGTTTGTGATAAATATTACATTAAATATAAGTGCTAAATTTACAGAAATCTTTATCAAAATAAGCGCGTTTCAGCCCAGTAGATTTACAACACAATTTACTTAAGAATGTCTCTTAAACAGGGCTGGTGCAACGTCACATGGAGCCCTGACAAAGCCACTTAGTGGGGCCCAACGTATATTGCAATACTGAGTCAATAAAATTTACTTTTAACTTGTATGTATCATTGAAAAATCTATATATAATAAAAATAATGAAATGTATGAAAAATACCACTACTTTCATATTTAATGTGCATAATTATTTTTAATTTCGTAAAATTTTCTATCCTTTATGATATTTTAAATATATATTTTATTTTTTATTGCGTTAATGGTTATGTGAACTTTGCCTGCAAGAAATAAAGTTTGTAGTCACTTTTTCTCAGGAACAAACATTTAAAAACAAACCTAGAGCAAAAATTATTATTATTTTATACAGAAAACCGTTATTTAGAATTGTAGGGGAGTTACGGATAATTGAGATCGGATGCTCTTCAGGAGTAATCTCTGACAGATAAAAGAATGACCATTTTCATTATGAAGTCAGACTAATATTCTACATGTGCAATATTTGTGGTGTGAAAATGTATATTCCTGTAGAAGTAATCAGTTTTCCAGAACACACACACACACACAAAAAAAAACATCGACAGTCAAAATGAGAATGTTTTAATTAAAAAGGTCCAAAGTAAAAAAAAATGTAGGAATAGTGATAAATAGCTGTAGGTTTAATTTTAGAAAAAAGTTGTTTTTAAAAGGAAATGGCTACGTTTTGCAACAAACGAAGCATAATGTTACTAATCTCCATGGTTTTAATTACCCCAGAAATAGCATTTTCGGTGTAAAAGGATCATATAGTTTTTGGGTTAAGGGTAAATTGGGATAGCAAATTTTATTTTCTATTTAAATAAAATTAAGATTTAGAATGCATTTTTAATCTTTGTTTTCAGATCCTGTGAAATATCCTTAGTTTAGTTTACATTACTGCACATTTTGTGTTAGTAAAACATTTATTTTACAATTTTACATTTAATCCAAATTTTAGCCTTGACTGCATGTTTTAGGCCTTCTTATGCCTCAACACCTTCAATGTAAATGAAATTTCCCTCCTTCACAGCACAAGTTTTGACTGATCCTTTTCACCCCGTTGCTTAAATATCATGTTATTTTGAAAGAAATTGACTTTTTTTTTTACTTAGTTCTTTAGTAATACAACAAAGCAATTAATTTGCAATAGAAAATTTGCATTTGATTTTGTTTTGTAGGCAGAGTGTAAAATATATAAATATTGAAAATCCCTCAAAGAATGTTTTTCCTCCAGCGTATATTTCCAGTACTGTATCTCTGAAAAAAGTTGTAGTTGTAAAACCAAAAGTGTTTTGCTGTAAAGCCCACACCGAGATCTTTTAATCCCATTTACTCATGACTGGTGTATCTTGTAAGGCATGAGAGAAGATACCACTTATCTCAATTATTCCATTTCATGGGGTAATTGGGATCAAAGAAGTATTTTTTGAAAACAACACTTGTATCCATGGGTGCAAGAAATCCACTTAAGCCAAGACTGAAAACTTTTCTGAGTATTAGAAATAACCAAATGAAAATAGAGTAGAAGATTTCTGTGTCGTGCATCATCGCTAAAAAATTGATTTCTTACAATAAAAGAAAGTGATTAAAAGTTCTTGATAGTAAAATTGCCATAATTTAAGTATATAAAGTAGAATTTACTATCACTCAAAAATTTCTCCAAGATCAAAGTCAGTCCTGAGGCTGAAGATTTTGCACCCATGCTTGTATCAGGTAACATAGTACATTGAAAATAATTCTTCACACATTTGAAGAGATAATTACCTACCGAGTAAAATTATATATAACATTAGTATGTAGCCCGCCTCATTCTCTGGCAATTAATTATTAAAGTTTAAATTGCCAAAAAGTGATCCTAAGTACCCCTATCTCCCCTACAGAGGGACCCGGAGCACCTAACAAGATCCCGATTAGCGCTGGGCCTTGTGAAGCAGCCCCG
The DNA here is from genome assembly GCA_963932465.1 of Maratus speciosus. Lineage (NCBI taxonomy): Eukaryota > Metazoa > Arthropoda > Arachnida > Araneae > Salticidae > Maratus > Maratus speciosus. The sequence continues at coordinate 244,195,123 of OZ010798.1, read as the reverse complement.
TTTGCCCGATGGTTGCATCGGCCCTGCTCTTAAATAAAGTTTAGTATCTCCATTTAATTAATTCGGCCTGTCATGAATTTGATCTGATCATGCATTAGAACTAGCCACGTTGGCACTAACGGAATTTATTTAACCCCTTGTAGACGAGCGACCGGTATACGTGCCGCGTAAGGTGATCAGAATCCGTGATTATTCTCACCAGTAAATTTTGCCTTATTTAATCCGAGCATTTTCCCTATTCAATTAGGCAAAATTTTGTGTTTTGAAACACCGGTGATAAAAGATTAAAAATTCTGTAAGAGACGTTCATCCCGAAGGGAGTTACGGTGATTAAAAGTTGTTTAAGTGAAAGGAAAAAAGTTGTTTTGTAATATGAGTGTTTATATTTAATTCTAATTAATTTATGTTTCCATGTTATTTCTTTCTCTTTAAAGCATTAAATTTCTTACTTACCTGCCTAGTTACATTTTTAATTCAGTAATAGTTTTTATAGGTATTACACTATATTGAATGAAGAATTCTATCTATAAAAAACAGGGATGTAACCAGAGGACCCTATTGACATCAGTGATTAGTTTTACCAAAATTTAAGGACTATTTAGACCCTTTAATTGCCCCAATATAACGTCACCCCCCTCCATCAAAGAAAATCTAGAATATTCCACTGACATGAAAATTTTAATGGCTTTATTACTTTTGCACTTTATACATTTTCAAAAACTTTACTGGATAATTAGCTTTCTGGAAGTGGCAACATATGCTATTCTTATTATGGTTTTCCCATTATGAACTCCATCGAAATATCAATTGCCCTATATTCTCTATTTCTTACTTCTGATACAAAAATGTAAACATTAATTTTAATGTAGTGATATATGCGTGCTTAATATTACGCTAACTCTAGGTTATTATCTAAGTCCCATTTTTAGTACTTTAAAAATTTATCCTGCACTTTTCTAATAGAAATCCTCTTGAGAGTCTTTAAAAATTCAGAAAGATCTTTGCATTCTGTTAAAAACTAAGAAGACAGGCAAGATAATTAAACAAATTAAAACGATTAAAACTTTTCAACTAGCGAGTTAAATATAACACACTTTTTCTTTTTGTGAAAAGTAAGAATGTTAGAAACATAGTGCTTAAGAAAGTAGATATAATATAAACTGTTACTTTGTGCATTTTTAATACACTTTTCAATCAAGCACTTTATTAAATAAAAAATATATAACTTATTTCAGTAATTAAAAAAATTTATCTTTGATGAAACAATACTTTAAACTTATATTGTAGCAGACAGATCCAATGCAATGGTCCAGTAATGCATTTAACCATTCAATTACCACACTCACGAAAAAGAAAAAAAAAACTAAAAAGTAAACAAACTCAGAGTTTATTTCCTTTTAGATTTAGATGTTAGTACAATAAATTTAACAATAAACGGTCAAGTGCGAGTATTACTCGCGCACAGAGAGTTCCGTATAATACATATATGAATTATTAAAACCTATATAACGTAGGGTTGGGTATAGCTGTATATACTAAAAAAATATAAATAGAAATACTATGAAATTTCAGAGTCCAAAAATAAAGCCCAAATAGTATCAAATATTGCTATTCGATATAACTCTTTTTTTTTTTTTCTAAATCTTATCCTAATCTGTTTATGATGAACTTAATTCGGTGCTGACAATAAAAGTAGTGCATATTTAAATTTAATTTGACATTTCACAAACCCAAATTCAGCGTAGAAATAATCGTTTCTTTTTACAGGGTACATAAAACAAAACTCTTTTTCAAAGTTTTAACTTGGCACTGTGCTAAGTGCGCTTCGAAAGGAGGTCGAAAAGTTTCAACGCCACCTTTCGGTGCCGCTTTTCTCCAGATAGGTTTTTAACTAAACTTTAAAGACACGGATGGCGTATATAGAAAGATATTCAGTGCAAGTTAGTTGCGAATCCCATAGTAATTATGGGACTCATTTTAATTAAATAAGACAATAAATTTAAAAAATCAAAAAACCCGACTGCGTAAAAAGTGAACTAATTAAGTATTTCTCGTCAGTGTCAAACTATTTTTTATATTACTTACCTATTTTTTTTTTATTTATTTGTATTGATGACCTTTAATTGTGTTTAATTGATAGTTCCTATCTATAAACACTGTTTTGATGAGACCTATAGATGTCTATGAAGGTTAGAGTTGCAGTAAAGCTAGAGATCCTACCTACACAACTTCCAGGCTGTGTAATATTTAAACGGGGCTTCTGGCGGTAAAACAGTCAATGAAACATTGTCTTCATTTTGAAAGACCTATCCAATGATACGCCAATGATACGGCTAAGTAATAACAATTTTTTCGAAAATCATTTTCAACAATTCTTTTACACTTCTGCGACGATAGGTACCGCCAGCGCTCCTCAACTCCCTTGCTGAACGCCCGTAAATCGAAATTTGTGTGTAACGGAAAAATTAGATTTTCTCAAAAACTATGTGACCTTAGGGTAATCGCTATAGTTGTCCTGCAAGGTTTAAATTAACTTCTACTTTTCCTAATTTTTTCCTAATTTTAGTTTCAGTACATTCAGAAATAGAGGGGGGGGGGGCATATTTTTGCATTAAATTTTCGACGATATCTCTGAAAATATAATACCCAAATTAAAAAGAAGTGTATTTTTAAATTCGGCGTTACGAAAGCTTTTACACGATGCCCCACACGATATTAAAAAAAAAAGGATTTTTTTCAAGTAACTTAATTAGCCCGTCTACATTTTCCCAAAAGATGTTTGTGAATAGTTAATAATCTATAAATATGTGGGTTAATAACCTTTATTACTTCAGCCAATTTGAACTTTCGACGTTCCATAGTTTACGAGTAAAATGGCTGTGACAGACAGACTGAGGAGTTATCTTATAATGGTTCCGTTTTTGCTTTTTAAGAACGGAACCCTAAAAATGAAGAGATTCAGGTTATGGATGGTGATGAAAAGAACAAAATTAGAACCAAAATAAATATTTTTTAACTCACAAGGGAAAATCGTACATTTCCCTTTTTTTTTTTTTCCGAAGAAATCATAAAACAATGGAACAAACAAAATACTGGTTCAATGCGAAAGCCATCTATACATTATTTGATGACGTATAATCCAGATCATACATAAGGTGCTGGAACAGAACTAGCTAGAAGCTCGGATGAATGGTCCAATCTGTGCCTGACCATCATGGAGGGGATATACGTCTTATGCAATCATAAACAAAGAAAGAACTGTTAAATGGTAGGAATCGGCTAATGTGAGGAAGGATGCTTGAATCCTTAAAAGACTCGTGGAAATGTATGGAACAGGTGTCACTGCCATCATCGGTTGGATATGCTTTGGCATTTCGCGCTAAAGTCCAACCTAGCTCTAAGCGCAGGCTCTAAGAGAAAGGGTTCTGTGGCACTAATGAATAAGTGCACAAAACCGCGAAGCTGTTCTTTCGTATGAAAGACAAGCATTTTTTAGGTAGAGTTTGTAAACTTTCACAACCATTATCAAAATGTATAAATGTCCTCCTGATTACGTAGAAAAATAAAGTTATACGTAATTATGAATGAATATTATTGAAATCAGTTGACTTCTTTATGTTCGCAGTCTATTACCTGCCTCGAATAAAAAGTCTCCCAATTCTAACCAACATAAGCTTGATTTTGACTTTCAATTATAAAAATTTGCGTGTTTTTTTTTTAATTCTGTTGACAACTAACTAAAACCGTGTCCTTCATGATTTTAGTAACTGGTAGATCTGGCTATCCAAATAGCATTTATAGGAAAAATGATTCTTCCGACATACATAGAATGTAGACCATGTCTCGTCAGTATGAATAGAGCTGTGATCGTCTAAATCAGGGCTTTTCAAACTTTTCTGTTGTACAACTTAGCTTGAAGTTTGAATTATTTTTGTTTGCGTTATGAAGGTGGATAGACGCTTTTGTAGAATCTGTTATAGGAGAAAAGCAAACTTTCGTATAAAGCATATATACGAAAATAGTAATAAGTATTTATAATGTGAATAGTCACAATAATTATAAAGCGGCATGATAATAAAATATTACGGTCTACTAAAGAATGGAAAAAAAATTCATTAATTATTGCATAATAAAAAATTGCATAATAAAATTGCATATATCGTTTACAAATTAGCACGATTTATAACATTGTTTAGTATTAAACAGACTATCCTATCACGGTTGAAACTTATTATACTATTTTTTTATTGTTTGATTTTATATTAATGGAAAAAAATTTTTCGTTATGGAGGTTGATAGAGGCTTCTGTAGAATCTGTTATAGGAAAAAGGCAAACTCTCGTATAAAGCATATACAATAATCTCTTAACATTCGCGAGGGTTGGGTTCGTGGAAACCTCCGCGAACGTCAAATCGCGAATGTTGAGACTAACTTCCTGTGCTTAAAAGTGGGCTCGGTTTTATGATTTTTTTTAATTGAAACGTAAAAATTAAAAAAGTACATGATGTAAAAAAATTTGAATATTTATAAACATATTGTACAAACTTTAGTTGCTAGTTGATGGCTGAAAAAATTTATTGATATACAATTGTTTGGAAGAAATAGATCTTTTATGAAATTCCATATAAGGAAAAGTTACGGCCCCGATTTCTCTTTTAAATTTAAGACTACTCACCAGTAAAGGATTGTATTGCTTTCGCAACAGGTTGTTTTTGAAGCTTTAAAATTTCCCATGCAATTTTTGCATTTTTCATTTGCAATAAAAATTTTGAATTAAAAAAAATTAGGATTTTTTTTTTAGCATCAAGTCGTGTTTCGGAATTACTGATTTATATTTTGCCTCAATACAAGGGCTGAAATTCTCGAAACTTAGGCTATACAGTACAATGTAGCTTCCCAGTGTCAAATAATTTACGGAAATGGTAGAACAAAGCATGTGTACTTTGTAAAAAAATATTCTTTACAAAATAAAATTCGCGAATAACCAAGTTAAGTATTCGGGAATGTTGAAATTTTCTTCATTTTTTATTTCGCGAATAATCAAAGTTCGCGATTGTTAAAGGATTACTGTATACGAAAATAGTAATAAGTATTTATAATGTAAATAGTCAAAATAATTTTAAAACGGCATGATAATAAAATATTACGATCTACTAAGCATGAAAAAATACATTTATTAATATTTGCTTAATAAAAAATAAACTTTAAAAATTAGTAAAATTTATAACATTGTTTAGTACTAAACACACTATCTATATCAGGGTTGAAGGTCGAAACTTATTAATTTTAGCCCCAAGTCGCTCTTAATAGAATACAGACTTTAATAAAACCCTGTCATTTTGTGAATTTTCCAACTTCCATTTTGCTTTCTGCAGGGATTTTGTAACGTATTATGTAATGTTTATATATTGTTATATTTTTTACGGCAGATATATATGTATTTAAATTGATCAAATATTTCGTGACTTTCTAGGAGATTGCAACACCTACTTTGAAAACTGCTGTTCTAAAGTACTTTTGCAATGAAAATGATTTCTGGACCTCAAAAATACTTTTTTCCCCAGTGTCACCATGATAATGGAAATATATTTTCCTCTCAAATAAGTTTTGACACAACTTGTACACAAGCAGCTTTCCTCAAATGTGGATTAAACGTAAATTTTCAATTTATATTTAAAAAAATGGCAGACATCACAAGTACGTTTGGTTTTCTCTTCAGGAAAGTTTGATGATAAATTATTTTTGTTTTCTGAATAAAAAAGATTTCTGTCAGTTATTACGTATGTACAATTTCCTTACCAGCATGAATGCGAAGGTGAATATTTAGACAACTTCTTCTTGAAAATGATTTTTGACATACATCACACACAAATGGTTTCTCTCCACTGTGGGTTCGTAAATGATTGATTAAACTGGTTCTGTACGAAAATGAAGTTTGACATACATCGCACACAAAGGGTTTCTCTCCAGAGTGAATTCGAAAATGATCTTTTAAAGAGTTTAACCATGAAAATGACTTTTGACATACATCGCATACATATGGTTTCTCACCAGAGTGGATTCGAAAGTGAACATTTAAACATTTTCTTGATGTAAATGACTTTTGACATACGTCGCACACAAACTGTTTCTCTTCAGAGTGGGTTCGAAAGTGGACATTTAAACACCTTCTTGATGAAAATGTCTTTGGACATACATCGCACGCAAACGGTTTCTCTCCAGAGTGGGTTCGAAAGTGAACATTTAAACATCTTTTTCTTGAAAATGATTTTTGACATACATCACACACAAATGGTTTCTCTCCAGTGTGAGTTCGTAAATGATTGATTAAACTGTTTCTATGCGAAAATGAACTTTGACATACATCGCATACAAAGGGTTTCTCTCCAGAGTGGATTCGAAGATGACCTTTTAAAGCGTTTGACCATGAAAATGACTGTTGACATACATCGCACACATATGGTTTCTCTCCAGAGTGAGTTCGTAAATGAACTTTTAAACATCTTCTTGATGAGAATGACTTTTGACATACATCGCACGCAAACGGTTTCTCCCCAGAGTGGGTTCGTAAGTGAACATTTAAAGATTTTCTTGATGAAAATGGCTTTTGGCATACATCGCACGCAAATGGTCCAGAGTGAGTTTGAAGATGATTTTTTAAACTGTTTTCCATTGAAAATGACTTTTAATATACATCGCACACAAACGGATTCTCTTCAAAGGGGTTTCGAATACGATCTTCTAAATTGTTTCTACCTGAAAATGACTTTTGATACTTTACACACACGTGTGATCTTTCGCCAGTATGTATTTTTATATGACTTTTCAAATCATCCTTTCGTAAAAATGTTTTTGGCAAGTATTATATGCACGAGTTTGTTTCTCACTATGAATTTTTATATGTCTAGCAATATTTTATTGACAATAATTTTCGACACACCTGACAAATCTAGGATTTCTCTGTTCTTTGAATTTCGGAATGTCCATCTAACATAACTTTAGTTGTTAAACTCTCACCAGTGTGAATTTGAAGATGATCTTTCAATTTTAAGACGTTTAAATAGCTAATTTTAAAAACTTGTTTTAGATTCCTAGTAAATAATCAATGTTTATTTTAAATTGTCCGTCTATTTGAGCCTTTCAAATAGATCAATTTAGCTTTCTACTGAAAGAAATAAAAACGGTTTTAAATAATCAAATACATCCAGTTTCGAGACGTCAGTTCATCTGCGTGTAAATGTTTTAGAAACAACTTTAGTTTGCTTCTAAATTTAGTTCACGAATATTCAGACGCATCTGAATGTCGAAATACAAAGACATCAATAATTCAAGGATGTACTAATTGGAAATTGTTTTTCTTTGGCCGTAAGGATGATCATTGGGTAAGTTTAACAAAAAGTAACAAATGAATAACATTCCTTTTCCTTTACTCCTTTATCCTTCCAAAAACCTAAAAAAAGAGAAAAAAAGATTTAAAAACATGAAGTGGAAAATTAAAAGTAATTTTTGTTATATTGACTTGCTATATATACATAAGAAATGTAAATGAAAATATTTTTAAAAAGAAATTTTGAATATCGCTAACTTGATTTATTTATCAATTTTGTAAAATATTATTAAGGGAAATGCCAACATTTATAAACATGATAATTTCTCGTTATAATTATTTTAAATAATATCAATATTAATTGTTTTTGCACGTGCTGTTTTCTCCATAGTTTAAAATTGTCTGTTAGAAGGCGCATGAAACGTCAACAATATATAAGCAATGGATTGATTCTCTTGCTATGATAAGCTGGATGTAAGCGAAGTAAACCAAGTTGCCAGTCGATCTTTTTTCGATTGTTATTTTTAATAAATTTGTTGTTATTTTTGTTAATACAGTTTGGATTATTAATTAAAGTAGCTTAACACATCCAGTACAGTCTCTTAAATTCTAACCTTAAGCGGGCACAGGCTTTAAATTATACCTAAGTGAAACGTTCCAGTTTTTAATTATTTTTTTATTCCTAAATATTTGGGCATTTGAAATAGGACGTAATTTCCTCCATTTACTGCGTTTAACACATCTATATATATATTACGCTATCGTACGTGGCACAGAAATCGCGATTATTTTTTAATTGTTTAATGGCAATGCCCGAATGAAACGCATATTATTGGTTATTGTGTAATATTTTTAAAAAGGGAATGACAAAAAAAAAAAAAAAGAAAAAAGAAAAAAAAAAGAAAAAAGTAATAACTATAAAACAAAACAATTTACATAATGTACTTTTCGGTTATCCGGGCGCCAGTGTTATCTATACACATATATATACATATACAAATATATATATATATATATATTATATATTCGTGTATATATAACAGTGGCGCCTGATTAACCGAAAAGTATCTTATATAATTTTAAAAAAGAAAATAAAAGTAAATAAACAATTTATTAATAAATAAACAACAACATCCGAGTTAACATATCCAGCAAAATAACGACATTTTGGCGCCAGTTAAGTACGGCCGTGCGTATATGACATTTGCGTCAGAAAAAAAAAATCTATATGACATCTGTGCCGTCTTTTATTCATCTCATTTAAAATACAATAAATAAATAAACAAATAAGGATACTTTTCCAGTGTAGATACTTGGCGAAATGGAGAAAATGTCCATGGCGAGAAAAAAAATTGGCAACGTATTTTCTGGCAACCTATTTAATCAAAATATTTTTTTCGAATAAAACAACATAAAAGTTGCCATGATCGCAAAGAGTTCGTGCTTTTATGTTAGCTGGGCGCAATTCTCGCCGTTAGCATTTTTCAACTCGCCAGCAGCATTTTTTATTTTTCGAGGGGTAAATTAAAACAATGCTTTGATGTTGAAATTAAATGGTTTATGGTATTGTTTATTATTATTCTTTTTTTAAAGTGAAAGTCGTGAATTTGAAATGTTTCAGTTTTAAATTAAAGTTATCCATTTGAAATAAAATGAGTGAAAGTATTATATTTTAATCTAAATTAATGAAATATGAAAAAATGCGACGGGTACAATGTTTGGCGATTTATGACCTGCGGCCGACTAACATAAAAATACAGAGTTCTTGATTTCTCTATCAGAATCTTCCGATTTGGTGAAGGATTGATCAAGTAAATTAAATTATGAATAAAAGTAACAAGATACAATGCCTAACATACATTTAAGAGAGACCAAACTGCTCGCCACGGGCGGCTAGTGTTAAATGATTGTTTTATAGATTTTTTTTCATTTTTAATATGCTTGTGTAAAGACAATTTTTATGACGTAATGTTCAATATTTTCCTGCTTTTAACATGCAGTCATTTAATTCTAATTTGAATGGCGTTTTTTTCTGTGTGTAATAGTGACGTGTGAATATTTTTTTAATTTTTAAGGAAATATTATTCTTTGCGCTGTTTTAACACTTGGCAACAATTTAAAATAATAACCCTTTCTAAAATCTCTCTATTCTAAAAAAAAAAAAAAAGTAACTAACGCTGTCACTGCCGCTGACAATGAATTTTTTGTGACCTGAGGTCTTTCTTCGTTAATATTAAGAAAAATATTGCATATAAAAATATGAAAATTGGTGATATTATTGAGAAATTTTTGATAAACACGCTGATGAAGACAGTTTTCAAATCAAAGAATTATTTTAAGAGATATTTAATGTTAAAGTTGCTCAAAATGGTTCCATTAAAAAAGTTTTTAGGAGCAAAAACTATACATAGGAATTCAATTATTTTTAGATATTACAGTACATTACATATATACAGTATGACTTCAAAAATCCGGCAACTTCAAAAATCCGGAATCAAAACCATCTTTCCCCTTCCTTTTCCTTTTACACTTTTAAGTTATGGGAGAAGGAAAAAAGCAATTCTTTATGAATTAAAAACTTCAAGATCGAAAGTAAAAATGCAAAAAAGAATATTTGACTTTTTTTTTCCTCATTTGTCAGAGGCGATTATTTTCTGAACAAATTTTCTGGGAGTTGCCCTGTTGCTTAGCAACGGAAACAACTTTGGCGAATGCAAGGGGCAATATATGGCCGAAACGAATTTTCAGCAACAGCGACATCGATGTAGAAAATTTTTCAGGCTTTCAAATTTGCCGTGAAAAGACCGCAATTTATCAGCTGATTGTACACGCAAAATCTGAAAATGCATTAACTGTTGAAAATAGGGATATAGATGATTGGCTAAGCATTGACGAAAATACATCAACAACGAACAATTTAACGGACAGTGAGATAGCTGACGCTGTGCTAAATAGAACCGCCGATAACGCTAGTAGCAGCTCAGAAGACGAGGATGAATAACCGGCAGAAGAAAAGGTGTCACTAGAAAAATGCTTAAATTTAATTGGAGAATTAATATATGCTTTAGAGAAACGTGGCTGTATTTCTGAAATAGACATTCTTCATTTGTATAAAATACAAATAAAAAAAATTTGTTAAAGAACTGCTAAAAAAATTATGTAAACAAAGTTGACATCGATGTTTCCGAAATTACAACAGAAAAAATAATTTAACTCTTTATTAGATTTTTTTTTCTGTAACATAGAAAATATCAATTAAAGTAATTTTTTTTATATTTAATTTTTACTTCTTACATAATTATCACTTAACCCCTTCGGGACGGGAGCCTTTTACGAAATTTTTAATCTTTTGTCACCGTTTTTTAAAAACAGAAATTTGTGTCTTCTTGAATCGAGAAAATGCGCTGATTAAATAAGGCAAATTTTACAGTAAAATTTTACTGGTGAGGAAAAACAAGGATTCTGAGCGCTCCATGCGGCACGTATACGTGTCGCTCGTCCTCAACGGGTTAATAATGAATTAAATTATGGCTAAAGGTACCATTAAGAATACAGAACTACTTTTGATATTCCTTCAAAAATCCGGAATTTTCAAAAATCCGGCATAGTCTCGGTCCCGATGATGCCGGATTTTTTGAAGTTATACTGTATTACCAATACATTAGAAGTTGACGGTGTGCAGACTGCATTTATTTTTTTAATTTGATTCATTTTTTGAAGTTTTATTTCCATTTTAAATTCAAATTTTCAGCATTTCGAGAGATATTTTTTACATATTATAGAAAAAGTATTAATTTAAATTGTTGCCAATTTTAAAAACAGGGCAAAGAATAATATTTCCTTCAAATTAAAAATTTATTTACGCGTGGCTATTATGAAAACAAGACCCCTTTCAAATTAGAATTAAATGATTATGTGTTAAAAGCAGGAAAATATTGAAAATTACATCATAAGAACTATATTTACACTTGAATTTTAAAAGAGAAAGAAAATTTTAAAATAAAAAATTCATTATTATGCGTTAAAAGTCATAAACGGAAGAAATTACGTCATATATTTAATAATGCAAAATTTAATAATAATAATGGAAAACAGTTTAAATTTAAAAATACATTTGCTTGAGACATTTATTTTATATTTTGAGATAATCTTTTCAACTATTGTTGTGAATTCTAAAATAGCGCACATAATATTTCCTTTCTAACAAAAAAAGTATTTTCACGTGAATATTAATAACACAAAGAAAACTTAGGTGAAAATTACGTCAGATTTAAAATGATTATTTAAGACTTATTTAAAGAATTTTCTTACAGCGTTGTTAAAAAATACCGGGAGACAATAACTCTGTTTACTTAATTCATTTTACATTAGCTTATTTTCCCATTTTTAAAAAAAAATCAAAGACGAAAACAACCATTGTATCTCTTAACAGCAGCTGATTTGGTCTTAAAAATCCCCAATCAAAGGAAAACGAATGGAAACCCGTTTACAGAGAGATCGCAACTGTTTTCTTAAATTATAATCAATCTTTTTAAAGCGATCAAATTAGCGTGCTTTTAGAATCTGGGCTGTCTGAACGGGGGTTGGCGAGCGTAGCTCATAGGGCACAGAGCCCCCTAGTATGTAAAAAATTTCTCTGGAAATGCTTAAAATTAAAATTTGAAATAAACCCTCAAAAAATTAGGCAAATGAAAAAAAAAGAAGTCTGCACACCACGAGTTTCTATTGAATAGCCTTAGAAAAGGGATTAAATTCCTATGTATAGTTTTTGCTGCTATAAAACTTTTCTAATGGAACGATTTTGTCCAACTTTAACATTAAATATCTCTTAAAATAATTCTTCGACATAAACACGGTCTACTTCAACGCGTTTATCAAACATTTCTCTATAATAATACCCATTTTCATATTTTGGTATCCAGTCATTTTTTTAATATTAGCGAAGAGAGACCTCCGGTCACAAAAAAATCATTGACAGAGGCCGTGACAGCCTCAGTTACTTTTTTTAGAATTGAGAGATACCAAGTAAACACAATAAAAATACAACAACGTAAAAATAAATTAGGTTACGTAAAATTTAATGAAGTTTAGCTAAACTTCCTTCTCGAAAATTCTCCCTCGTTTTTGTTTTAGACTATGAATCCCGAAAAGAAAAGAGGCCTTTGGAGCGAGGAAAGCCTAAATGGGTGTTTGAGAGCAATAAAAGAGTGTATACACTATCGCAAAATGCTGCTTTAAAAAGGTATAGAATTCTTAGACGAACTGTTTGTCGTTATATGGTTCATAAAAAAACTTATAAATCACTACTGGGTAGAAAACCAGTTCTTATATCAGACCAAGAAAAAGATCTCCCCACCAAAATTTTTAGACGTGTTGATGGCGGTTATCCTGTTACGTCAAAAATCATTAAACTCTGCGTTTTTAAATTTTGCAGTGAAGATGAAATAACCTATAATTTTGATTTAGAAAAGGCATGGCTGGCAGGTACTGGTTGAAAGCATTTTTAGCAAGAAATCCGAATTTTTCCAGGAGGAAAAGTCAACCAATGAATCCTGCCAGAGCAGCAAAGCTAAATAAATATATTACTGATGATTTTATTTATTAAATTACGACAAGTAAATTGACAATAGTCTCATGACATCCCAAGAACCAAGATTTAGTACGGACGGAAAATGGTGTCGTCTCAGTTTGCATAAAGATGTAAATGTTTATGCTGAAAAGAGCTCAAAATGAGTGTATTTGGTTGCTAAAGAGTATGGTGAAAGTGTAGCAATTGTATATAGTGGTTTAGGGCCAGTACAACTGGGGCTATTATTCCCCCTATGACTTTGTATAAAGTTAAAAGAATGAAACCAGAGTGGCTAGATAATTTGCCTGTTGCTTCTGCATGTCAAATGACACCAAAAGGAAGCATGACGGCACAGATCTTTGTTAAATGGAGCAGTCATTTTTCAAAATTTAAACCATAAGAACACTATCTTCTCATCTCTGATGGAGTCAAGTCTCATCTAGATTACTCAATTGTGTATGAGGCTGAAAAAATGCCATTCTTCTACTTTGTTTATCTTTTAATACAATCGATGAGCTGCTTCCTTTGGATAAATCCTGTTTTGGGCCGTTTGAGCAATTTTGGGACCAAAATGGTCTTTTGTTTTTGGAACAAACCAACCATGACAACATCACAAAGGCTCGATTTGGAAGAATATTTTCTCCAGTTTTGAGACAAAGCAATGACATCTGCCACAGTTAAAGGTAGTTTCAAAGGGACAGATATCTATCCTTTCAATCCAAATGCAATCCTCGAAGAAGCTTTTGCTGCAAGTTTTGCTTCTGAAAACCCACCTCTAACAAAGAATAATGCCAAAAGTGGTAAAGAAATTTCTATCCCAAGGATATCTTCTGAAAGGGTCGTCATACTCCTCCTTCGTCAAGTACTATTGTCTCTTCTTCATACTCTAGCTGTGATTCTTCATCCTTTAAAGATAATGATAGAAATGGTGCCTCTGTTCATGACTCATCATTTCAAGAATTACTGCCATCACCACAGAAAAAGCGTAAAATAACTCGTGTCATAAAACTTGCAATAAACTATCTTGCTCTAATTTTGAAAAAAAAAAATACCTCTTTCCCAAAGCTTCTCAAAGTAATACTGAAGACACTCAAACATCACAACAGCGATAAACAAACAAAAACGTCAGTCTGCGATGAACAGTGAAAAATTATACATAGCAAAGAAAAGTAATAAAGACAGTTGGTTTTGCAGTATTTGCAACAAGGAAAAGTTGTGGATATGAGATTATGTGTTGTGTGTCGTAATAATTTGAACGAGGAATGCGTCAGATTTACCAAGAAAGATATAGGAATTTTTACTTGCTATACATGTGAAGTAAAAAAAAAAAAAAAAAAAATTACCGTAAAAAGTTTAAAATTGCTTAAAATTGTTTTCTAAATTTCCTTCTTGCTTTTTTTTTACATTATTTTTTGTAAAGTTTCAAATATTAAATTTGGTATAAAATATACTATTTGAACTTTAAAAAGCTCTTCTATTATTTTAGTCGCCTATTAAGTAGAACAGTGAGCTTTTTAACCCTTTCCGGCACAGTGTGCCCAGTTCGGGATACCTAATTTTAATTCCAAACTTACGAACGGCACCAAGAATATTTTAGTAAAATTTTGCTTTTACAATGAATATGTAAAGTAACGTTTTCAATATCTAAAAAAGTCGTTTCCAAATTCCGGTGTCAGTCAATCATTCATCATTTTACAATGAAAATTGTCTGTGCCGGGAAGGGTTAAAGTTCATATTGTATATTTTATAATTAAATCAAGGTGAAATATTGCGTTCCGTCTCATGACTTTGATTAAATTTGGTTTTGCAATAATTGCCGAAACGTCAGTGAAGGCTTACTGTGGAGACCAGAAAAGTTTTTGGTTTCCGTTTGTTTGCTTGTTAGTCTGTTCCACGATAACTGCCGCAAAAAACATCCGATCAACTTGAAATTAAGTAAGCATGTTGGTGAGGTACCCGGAATTAGCTGTATAGTTTTTGGTTAAATTTCGTTCATTCGTTTGTGAAATATGGAACATTTTCTTTTGTGCTATAATGCTTTTGTATGGCAATTCAGACGATTTTCAAATTTCCATTTGTTGAAAGAAAATGGTTCATTTTACTATTGTATTTAAATGGTAAATTATAAATGTTAAAATTTACAAATATGGGTTTTAAATTATTCCAATTAGTTAGAAATTTTGTCAAAACATTTGTTAGAGTTCTTAAATTAGGTGTATAACTTATGATGGAATTTTATACATCTGTTAGAATAATATAAAACATTTTATTTTATGAATTTACTTATATTTCATTTTTTCTTTTAACCGTTGCGTAGCAACTGCATCTCATCTAAAAATATCATAAATGTGAAAGTATGTATGTTTTTTTTTAAAGTCAAATCAAAATTAAAAGGAATGCATTAATGAATGCCTTTGTATAGATATTTGCATATAGATTGACTTAAACGCAGAAATGAAAATAGTGTAGCGATCTCATCTCACATGATCAGTATAAAGCGAGTTACTAGCTTAGAGTAACTGGCTTGGCCTTTTGCTCGACGCTAACGTTCTCGTCTCCTGATCATGAGATCCCTGGTTCGTATCCCAGCTGAGCCATTCCACTCACTCCTCATTGGTGACCCGGACAAACACGCAAACAACAACCTTCATCAACAATCACCTCCTCTCATAACCAACAGATGGCAGCACTAAATAAATCATCCCCTTCAACCAAAAGCCTGTGAAACGCTCACAGCACAAAGCCTGTCCTCACACGCATCACATATGCGTACGACAGCATCATTCACGAGTGCATATCGCTCGTCAGACGTCAGCAATACGTCTTTCTCACTAGGGATGGAGTGTGTAGCGATCTCATCTCACATGATCAGTATAAAGCGAGTTACTAGCTTAGAGTAACTGGCTTGGCCTTTTGCTCGACGCTAACGTTCTCGTCTCCTAATCATGAGATCCCTGGTTCGTATCCCAGCTGAGCCATTCCACTCACTCCTCAATAGTATTTATATAACTATATAGAATAGAATAACATTTTTATTTATTTATTCAACTATTTTGATTATAACTGAAAAAAGTTCGTTATTTTTATACAGAATAAACTGACATTATTCTATTAAATTTTATAAACTTTATTGTTGCCAAAAAAAAAAAAAAAAAAAAAAAAAGGAATAACAATTTCTCTCAAAGAGTTAATTTTAATTTGTAAGATTTTCACGTGCAAAAGAAAAATGGAATAAGCAAATTACAAATAAAAAAAGAGATAAATAGGGCAGGAATGAATACATATAAACATTTCACACCAAATACCACCTAAAATAATTCTTGTACTAGTATTTTTCCAGCGCTACGAAGAACGATTCCTCGATTTACACCATTTTACTTGGCCTTCCTTTTTTCATTGGTAGCGATTTCATTTTCGCAATTGTGTATATTAATAAGCACAAAGTTTTACATTTTTATGACTGAGGTATATGTAAGGCCATACAAATAAGAAATTCCGTATTGTCTACTATAAAATATGATAAAGTGTTGGTTAATTATGTATGTTTTTATTAAGAGGAGCAGAGTTGCCAAGCCTCCGGCGTTCTGGATACCAGCATTTTAATACAGTAAATGTTACTTTATTTAATTGAAACATTTGTGTGATTTAAAAGAATAACATTTTCTCTAAGATAATAGTCATGTGAAAAAAGCCTGAGACTTGGCATGTCTGGTGGGGAGTGAAATGTTTTACTTACTGCATTTATCTCTATTTTAATGCTACGTGAACGACGTCCCGTGTAACAGCTTGTAGAGTATAAAATAAATTATTAAAATAATCCCTATTACAAAAAACGAAACAGAAAGTCCGGCTAAGGGAAATAAAAGGTTAGTTAACCTTTCGTAATTTGATCTGAACATAGGTTTGCGTCAAATTTCAACGGTATTTGTAACATCACAATTCTAAATTAAGTGTAGATATTATTAAAAGGCTATCACAAAAAATACTTTACGGCGCCAAATCACGTTTACCTATTTAGTCAATTGGAAGTGGACACGATGATGAATTATTAACCGTTAGGTTTAGAAGTCCCCTACTTTAGGGTGATTTTAGTAAGTTAAGGGGGTCCGGGACACAAAAATCTTCAAATTTTCTATTTTTTTAAAATTATTATTGGATTAAAAATTTCTCTGTCGTTTTCTGCTTAAAATGATGTTTAAATCATGTTTCTATCTTAATTAGAATGGGAAATATTAATTTTTTCGTTTTGATTTGTTTTCAAAATCTGCCTTTCAAGCTATGGTTGTTAAGGAAACGAGTTTCTTGTGAAATTGCATTTTTCTTCATGATAGGTTTTTTCACCATTTCTCATATTTAAATTCTTATAACTCGAGAACCGTAAAAGATACAGGGTTGAAACTCGGAACCTATCTTTTTCAATTATTTTACTTTACTTTTGAGCCAGCATATTTGAAAATAATATTTACTTTTGAAAATATGATTTAAAAAAAAAAAGTTACACCACTTTTTTTGTAATTTTTTCGTTAAATATTTTTAATTTTTTTAAAATTAATATTTTTTTAAATGCTGGCTCTAAATTAAAAAATATATATTTCTGTTTATTTAAATGAAAAACAATTTAAATTCTACAAATAATATTTCGAGTTATAACGATTTTAAGTTATACCACATTTTTTCATAATTTTTTAATTTAAAAATTTTTTTAAAAAGCTATGAGAAGTTTTATCATTTGATTTTGTTTACAAATATTATAGTTAACCATCACAAAAAAATTCAGAATTTTAACTCAATAAATAATTTTTTTTGAAAATGTGTCCCGGACCCCCTTAATGCTATCGAGTACATTTTTAGATATTTAGATTAGATCTTACAAGGAGAGGGCCAACCTTGTTAATCAGATTTTGATTATTTTAATATATGTTGTAGGGTAGAGACCCCTTAGTGTCAGGTTCAACGGATTTTATCCAACGCTCCTTAGTTCTTGAGAAACCGGGGGTCTAATAGTAGTACACAACTTAAATACTTGCTTTGCAACCAAAATGACAGGTTGGTCGTAGCTCAGTTGGTATGGCGTTTTCCAGCTGATCCGCGGGCCCGGGTTCGATACCTGAATGCGCTACACTTGTTTTTCTACTTTTTTGTTTTATAAATGTACTTGTAATTATAATTTAATAATTTCAATTAAAAATTTTAATATCATACATTAATTATAATGTTAACAAACTTAAATTTATCATTTTTTATTTTTAAACTATTATTTCTCATCCTTTAAAGAGGTTTAAAAGAAATTGGATCTATTATTGAATGATAAAATTCCAAAATCGTGACAAAATATGTTGTGGCGACATCTAGTTATGATAAAATAAAAGAATATTCAAATAAAATAAAAATAAAAGCAGAAAGAAGATAAAGGGGAAAGCAAAATAATTGAAAGCGCAAGCATACGTATTACAAATTTAAAAATCTTTAATATGCAAAAAATCGGTTGTAATTTAATTCTGATGCTAATTTTTAATATAATTATGCTTGTTACTTTAAAAACAGAATAATAGTATTATCGCATTGACTTCCTTTGTTAAAGCAATGCGTAAATGATGTTTCTTTAAAATCACGAATTGACACAATTGCTCAATATCATTGCATCGATAAAGAATATATGAAATATATTTTAAAAGTGATTTAAAAAAATTAACAGTTCTATAAATGTTTTATTACAACTATTTACCCAGACAACCACAGTCGTCCTTCGGACGCTCTACAATGATCCTAAAAATCCTGTAGTCGTCATATCCTATAAAACTATCCTGTGAATGTCCGCAGAATACTAAAGAACGGACCAACTGAAACCGTCCAGCTGCAACCGTCCTCAAAACGACCGGAGGATATTCCAAGACGGATCTCGAGAATGTAACCGTGAAACCAGCCAACCTACTTACCAGAAATGGCGTTTATTTTGATTCCTCCGTCGATGTTTAGATGAGATCTGTTGCTGGTCATGGCAAACTCAAATATGAAGAAAGTGGATGTGAGGTAAGAATTTTCTTTCATTTTGTAATGCATTTCTTTATAACTATTCTGTTTATATATTTATATTATGTTAGAAAAACTTTTACTTTATTAAGATGAAATTTAAAAAAGAAATTAGGCCTAGTCATCGCGCGATTAAAACGTGGAATAGAAGGAAAAAGATGTCAGCAATTCTTGTCGGTTGAATTAAAACTACAATATATGTTAAAGTTAAAACAGACAGAATTAAATGAATTGTATTCTTAATTCCAAAATAAACAGTAAGCGTATAAGATTTTTTATAGACACATCAATTTAAGCTGACATTTTAAATTCATTCTTTAACAACTTAAAAATAAATTTCAAAAATAGCCGCGTTTTTCGACACCCCTTTTTCGCTATTTGTTCATATTAATTTAATATTTATCAATGTTTATTTAGGTTCTAAACACGGTAGGTAACTTGAACTTCTTATTACGATATTTTTTTTTAAATTTCTATGCAGGTGTTTTTGCATATCAAAACATTAAATACATTTAAGGCTTTTCTTGAAAAAAAAAAAATATTTCAGAAAATTAATATTACTTCTAGAAAAAATAAATAATACTTCTGAAAATTCCCCCTTGTATGTTTTATAAAACTATGTTACTGTTGACACTTTTAATCAAACCAATCAGGAAGCAGAAAATAATGTCTCAAAGTTTTGCTGTTTTTCTGTGAAAATCTTAATGAAGAGGTTAAGAGCTGGCTTCGTTTAATTAATTTATATATTATTTATTTTCTTACAAAATTTGAATTTTTTTGTTTGAGTAGCAATAGAAAACTTTGAATTTTATATACTAATGGCTATTTACAAAATTTCATTTCTTTTTAAGGCTTTAAGAGGGGGTGTCCATTACTGGGATGGTTAATTTGTCATTTTCCAGTAATGGACACCCCATGTAGACATTGTTAAAAATTCAATTTTAGTAATGTTTATAGTGCATAAAATACTTTGGCTTAACTGCAAACCTAAATAATCAAATTTAATTTTTAAATTATACTTACCAAAATGTAATAACACCAAAACTTTTATAAATAGCTGCTTTTAAGTCATTTTATGTGATTAATAAAATTTTGATATTTTATTTTATTTATTATTATTTTTTTTGTGTAGTACATATATATACCTCGCATATTTTATAATCTGGCAATCAAACCAGCCAGGAAGCAGAAAATACTGTTTAAGAGAGGCGTCAAAGAGGGGCTCATAGGGCTTAATCCCTCTCTGTTTAAATAAAAACAAATAAGTTGCAGAAGCTATTAAAAATCCATTTTCTGTCTTAAATGTTTCATTATTTAAAATATAAATAAAAATGTAATACTATTAATGAAAGTTATAGGTAATATTCATGAAACTAGTAAATCTGCAGATCAGTGGCCTCAAACATCAGTTCTACAGTTTTATTTTGAAATTATTTTATTTAGTATTTAAAATATTCAACTCACAATATCATTTCTTTCATATTTGTAATATTAATTATTATAAATGATATATCAAGTAGTCTCTGGAAGATTGTTAAAAATAGTGACACAAAACTAAACATTAATATTCCAAAACATTTTTTTTTTTGTTACCTTTTAAATCCACCACTGTTTCAATAATTTGATAGCTGTTATTGTCTGATATTTAGTATTTTAAACTATCCATCTAAAATAATTAAAACATCGGTCTTCTGATAATTACAATAATTGATGCAAACAGTAAATGATTATCACAAATATTTTATTAATTACTGGTATCCTAATTGTAAATTTATTTAAAAATAACTACTTTGTTTCATTAGTATGTATTCATTAAATTCTGGTTCTAAATACAGTCATAAAAACAATTATATTCATTACTTTTTATGGGGTGTCCATTACTGGAACAGAGGGTGTCTACTACTGGGCCAGAGGGTGTCCATTACTGGGCTTTTGGTTTTTTTTGGTATATTTCTGTTATTTAAAATTAAATTGCTATTCATATGAGGAAATGAGGCTATAAGAATGGTTAAATATTGTTGATAGATTAATATAATATTGAAAAAACTGGAATATAATAATTATAACTAGTATTAATAAAAAAATAATTTTTACAGAAATTCCTTAAGGGTGTCCATTACTGGCACATCTACCCTACTTCTGAATAGTGTGAATTTCTTGGTGCATTAACAAAGTCATTTTTATATGCGCATAAAATTTGCAGGCATTAATATTTAAGTGCTATAGAATTAAAGGAATAACTTGAGTATTCGCCCTGAGTCCGCTATCTATTTTTTTTTTCATTTATAATCACTTTAAGCTTAATTTTCGAAAATTCAAAGATTAAAAATAACAACAAAACAATCCAAATGGAAAAATTTTAAACAGAAATCGGCATTCTAAACCTCATTTGTAAAAAGAAAAATAGGGAGGGGGAATTTGTAAATAGCAGACAGGAAATATACATAAATTTTAAAACAATAGAATAAAGGAAATATTCATTTTTAAAAGTATATATTTCAAATTTACAGGCAAAAAAGATTCGGATATTAACATAAAAAATTTACAAATGAAGAAATTTAAAATCGGCAAAAAAAAATCTTGCCCATCTCCAGGCGAATACTCAAGGGTAACTGAATTGAATTAGCATTGCCGATTTTACTATAAATGCATTATTATATTACATCTAGTAATCCATGGAAAGCTTATTTGGTTTATATGTTCATTTCTCTCAAAACATAGCATGATTTCAGCTTAATTATTAAGATGCTACATGCCGCAGAATGATATACATTTTAAAAGCAACGTTAAAAATGCCAGAATAAACAAAATTTCACAAAAAATTTTTGTTTATTCTGGCATTTTTAACGTTGCTTTTAAAATGTACTATATGATTTCAGCTTGTCTTGATAATGCATGTCAATGATGAATTCAGAGGGTGGACCAGCGGGGATATTCCTCTCCCTCTCCTGAAAATTCAAGAAAAATGCTGATTTCTATAATTCTGCCAGGCTGTTTTTTAAAAGAAATGTGAACACTATTTTATATGGTTTTCTTTGTAGAAAATATGTTTTGGTAGTTATCTCGTAGATACACCAATATTTCTTTTTGGTGCAAAAATCATAATGTTTTGTCTGGTATGACAACACGGCAAAACAGATAGTGTGTTTTTTATTAAATTAAACTTTGTGTCTGTTTTATAAAACAATTTGTATTTTTAAAAAATGTGTAATGTTTTATTTATTATAGAGTAAATGTGTGTGCCTTATAATAAAAAGTCCTTCCGGCCAGTGCCGGGAGGAAGAGGTAGCTTTCATATTCCTTATTTTAAAAAAGCCAACTTATATTATTCAAACACACGAAGCTCAATTAAGTGGAAACCGAATGTAGGAAATTCATTACTAATTTTTATCAATACTAAATCATTATGAATGAGAATTTCGCATAATTAGTCAGCTTTATCCAAGCTGCTTTTATTTAAAGTAACTTATATTTCGCTGCCAAATTCGGCGATTTCTGAAAGTGCCTGCCATTTTAAGACAACATGGTGGATGAGGCTAACCAGTGAACTTGGTCGAGACCTTAGTAATTGCTGTGCACATGCTCACTCACATCGGAATCGGTTGATACATATGAGTGCTGTCGCAGGTAAAGAATCAGATTTTTCAAAATGTCACCCACGTTAGAAATTGAAACTGCTATATCTGAGCCATTTTTTAAGATAAAGCCAAACAAAAAATGCTCCTGAATCCTTATATCAAGGTCAAATACTTAAGAAAGAAACCTTTTTCAATTTCTAATTTTTTTGCACCTCACTTTAAATATATATTTTTCTAATTTAATGGCTGCCATTTTGAAACAAGATGGCTGATGAAGCTGGCCAGCGAACTTGGTCGAGATATTGATGTATACTATCCACATGCCTTCTTTCATCGAAATAGGCGAATACGTGTGGTATCACGAGACAAATACAAGATCGTTTCAAAGTGTAAGCCATGATAGAAATTCAAAGTGCTATAATTCAACCACTTTTTAAGATATAAACAAAAGAACAAATTTTCAGAAACAAAAACTGCTCCAGAATCTTTGTATCAAGGCCAAACACATAAAAAAAAATATTTTTCATTTTCCAATTTTTTAATACCTCATTTTAAATTTTAAATTACATTTTTTTTAAAATGACAACCCTTTTGAAACAAGATGGCGAATGAAGCTGGCCAACAAACTCGGTCGAAACATTGGTATGTACTATGTACAGACCAAGTTACATTCAAATCGGTTCATAAATACGCCTGTTATCGCGTGACAAAAATCAGGGCGTTTCAAAATGTCAGCCACGCTAGAAATTCAAAATGCTATAACTCAGCCATTTTTTAAGATATAGACGAAACAAAAACTGCTCCCGAATCTTTTTATCGAGGTCAAACACATAAGAAAAAATATTTTTTCAATTTTCAATTTTTTGGTACCACATTTCAAATTTAAATTTTTCTTACAATTTTAAATGGCCGCCATTTTTAAACAAAATGGCGGATGAAGCTGGCCAACGAACTCGGTCGAGACATTGGTCTGTACTATGTATAAACGAAGTTACATCCAAATCGGTTCTTAAATACGCCTTTTATCGCGTGACAAAATTCAGGACGTTTCAAAATGTCAGCTTCGCTAGAAATTCACAATGCTATAACTCAGCCATTTTTTAAGATATAGACAAAACAAAAACTGCTACGGAGTCTTTGTATAAAGGTCAAATACATAAGAAAAAAATATTTTTCCATTTTCAATTTTTTGGTACCACATTTAAAATTTAAAATTTTTAAATGGCCGCCATTTTGAAACAAAATGGCGGATGAAGCTGGCCAACGAACTCGGTCGAGACATTGGTCCGTACTATGTATAAACGAAGTTACATCCAAATCGGTTCATAAATACGCCTTTTATAGAGTGACAAAATTCAGGACGTTTCAAAATGTCAGCTTCGCTAGAAATTCAAAATGCTATAACTCAGCCATTTTTTAAGATATAGACGAAACAAAAACTGCTACGGAGTATTTGTATAAAGGTCAAATACATAAGAAAAAAATATTTTTCCATTTTCAATTTTTTGGTACCACATTTTAAATTTTAAATTTTTTAAAAATTTTTAAATGGCCGCCATTTTGAAACAAAATGGCGGATGAAGCTGGCCAACGAACTCGGTCGAGACATTGGTATGTACTATGTACATACCGAATTACATCCAAATCGGTTCATAAATACGAGAGTTACAGTGTGGCATAGGTTATATATATATATATATATATATATATATATATATATATATATATATATATATATATATATATATATATATATATATATTGATATATATATATATATATATATATCAATTTTGAACGGAGGGTGGTTTCGGGGTCTGGGGGTCATGATCGATGAAAATATACCAAAATTTTTTGAAATCGCTTTCCTCCGAACGGCTGCAATAGGTAGCTTTTTGTAAAGAAAGTTACCTAAAAAAATGTGGGTTTTTTTTTGCAATAACGTAAATGTGTGTTTTATATATATATAAAAAAATGTGTGTGTTTTATATTAAAGTGCATGTGTGTGTGTTTTCATTATAAAATAAACTGATTCAAAATATAATAAAACTAACATGTAGTTTTTGCAACAAGTATTTCAGACCAGGGTTTTCTTGCCAAAATGGCTCAAAAAAAAAAAAAAAAAAAAGCACCAACCTTGGTGTGGCTGCAGCATCTGTTCAATTTTGTTTTAGTATTTTTGATGTAGCAAGGCTGTTTAAAAGATTCAGATAATAAATCAATTTGAAAATGTTTACAATGATGTAGCAGGCCACTTTAAAAATTTAAGATGATTTGGATTATCAATTTTCTATTAATTACATGTTGTAAACAATATATTTTTGCTTTATTTTGTTCGATACATAAAAATATTCAATCCTGTGTTTTTATGTACAGGTCAGTAAAAAAATAAAGCACTCCATTGTTGCTCAACACTTTGTGTTGTTACATTTCAATTAAATTAAAAAAATTAAATATTTTTCTTTAATGTAATTATGAAATTTTAGATGAACTTCATGTTGACTCTAGAGAAAAAAAAAGGAGGGGGGGGGGGGTTCTCGGATTGGAATTAAAAAAAAAAATGGCACTTGTGTCGCAAAAAATATTTTTGAATTTGTTCTCCTTTTTATCAGTGGATTTTTGCTATATTTTCCTGCAGTTGAGTGAATTTTGCTAGTTTTCTCCTTATTGATTGATGAGTTTCAGGATTTATTCCGTGCAATCAGTTGATGAATTTTGCATTTTTTTCTGCAACTGGCTGAAAAGTTTCATGATTTTCTCTCACAATTGACTGTTGAATTTCATGTTTTTTCCTGTGATTGATTAACAAATTTTGCTGTATTTCAAAGCAACTTCCTGAACAATTTTTTTTTTTTTTTTTTTTTTTTTCTTCCAGCGATCGACTTGCGAATTTCAGTTTCTTTTGAAAACTGAAAGGCAATTTTTTTATCCAACCGATTGATGAATTTTATGATATTTTATCTCTACCAATTAGTGAAATTTGCCTTTTTTTGTCCTGTGCTACCGATTTGCAAAACTTTTAGGGCTTTTTTTTTTCTTCATATAATCGGTACTTGAATTTCACAATTTTCCCATGGCAGATCGATGAAGCAATTGATGAACTCCAGATTTTTCCTCATGATTTACTGGCAAAACTTGCAAAGTTTTTTCTCCATGTGATTGAATGGCGAAATAAGCGATTATATTGTTTTCTCATGACAGACTGAAGAATTTTGCAATTTTTTTTTCTCTAGCTAAATTAATCTGTCAAATTTCTTTTTTTCCCCCTCCTACATGACCGATTGACAAATTTTGCAACACTTCCCCACAAACAAATGCTGAAATTTATATAATATTTCCTGTAAATAATGGACATATTTCATGAGTTATGCCCCCCCCCCCTTCCCCTCACAGCTAAGAAAGGAAATGAGTCGAAAGGGTGCATCATAAATGTCAGCAAGGGACACAGGGTGTATAAAATAATTAAAAGGGCTGCCAGATGCATACACTGTGTAAAAAAGGCTGTTCTGACGCCACATAAACGAGTTAAAAAGAGCTGCCAGGCGTTGCGACGTGCAAAATTGGCCTAGGGTCCACACTAGAATTGCATTTATAACTTTTTAAAATATCTTTATTTAAAACTGTACCGTAAAATCCTGTTATTTCCCCTCCCCCTAAGAAAGACATGACGAAAAATTGTAAAATAATCTGGGGGGTGCTTGCACAAGATTTTTTCACGACATTTGTGGGGGATTTTGGGGACATTTGGTGAACCTTGCAGGAATTTTTTTTTGCATTGCTCTGACCAAAATCACGTTTCTTCTGTAATACTTTGACGAAATTCTTTTTTTTTTTTTTTTTCATAACCCTTTGATGAAATGTGCAGGGTTTTTATTTCAATCCTTTGTTGAAATGTATCTATTTTCGCGATCCTTTGATGAAATGTGTGTTTTTCACTGGATTCTTTGACTGAATTTCTTTTTTCTGCAATCTTTTGACGAAATTTGCATTTTTCCAAGATCTTTTGATGAAATTCATGTTTTTTCTGCGGTCGTTTGACGAATTTGGCTTTTTCGCGATCTTTAGACAAAATGTGCAGTCTCTGCTATCATTTGGTGTAATTCATGTTTTTTTTGCAGTCCTAAGACAAAATTGGCAATTTTTTCTGTGAACGATTGATGAAATTTATTTTTTCTGTGACCGTTTGTCGAAATTCACATTTTATTATGTCCGAATTGTTGGACTATGGACTGATGCCTGATTTTTTTATTTTCTCAACCGAATGCTTAATTTTTCAGAAAATTCGGAACAGAATAATCCCTGCTTTGGGAATGTCATGTTTAGAATTCACGCCCCTTTCTGATGTGGCGAAAAAATAAAATACTTGGTATTGATTCTGACATTGACATGCAGGGTGGAAGTTTTTTGGAAGTAGGTGATGCTTTCTTGGGATTTTTTTTTTTTTTTTTTTGGTACTTCTTAGTTATCCTGTCGACCAATTTCGCCAAATTATATACATTGACATAATTTTTATTTTAAATAACGAAAGAACAAATAAATTAGTAAAACATTAATAAATAAACAAATAAAATGTCAAATTAATGGTTTTATTGGCCATTATTGACATTTAATCTTACAATTTGGCGACAGTAATTTGGTCGACGGGATAACTAAGAAGTATCTTTTTTTTAACAAAAGGTGGAGGGAGAGGGCGTTATCGAGAAAAGTGGATAAACGGGATATTATGGTGTACCAAAAAACCATGATAAGTACCTGTAGTTTTAGCTATAATATTTTACACATAATTTTAAATGTATACAGTAGTCTCAAAAACCATCTCTGTATAAAACTTTGTTTTTTAAATTGTACTTTGACACCATAATTATTATTAAAGTTATCCTTTTATTTTAGATACCTTGGAAATAATTAGTGAAAAATCTATATACAAATCGAGCTGCATGCTGTCAAAAAAAATCATCCAAAATTCTCCCCAACAGTGGTAAGTTTAACTGAATTTTTTGTTGTTGTTGTTTCTTCTAAAAAATATAAGATCATGTGAGCATGTATTTATTATAATATTTAAGTTATTAAATTTTATTATTATTTAATACAATATAATATTTTTCTTTGAATAGTAATAGTTTTGGTTTCAAACATAATTATGAATTGTGTCAGTTTGGGATATTTTGATATTTAAAAAAAGAAAGTTTGCTTTGTTATGAAAACTGTTTTTTTTTTTTTCCGATAATTTTAAAAATGTTTCTGTTGTCAGAAATTCAACCTAAGTTTAGAGAATAGACTTAATTTTAAAATGTAGTCCGTCCCGCTTAATTGCATACAGTTGGTTCCACTGAATTGTATGCATTTAAGCGAGGACATTAATTAATGTTATCAGCAAACGCTATCATTTGATTATATGCCACAGATATGATAAATATTAATGGAGAATAATTATTTACCTAATAAATTAAAAACTACTGTTATTAATAACTTTAATAAATAATTTATAATTACTCTCTATATAAAAGTATATGTAATAAAGTACAAGGTATTATAACACTATTTACGGTACATGGTTTAATTTTTCATTATAATTTATGTGAAAATTAAAATGAAAGTTAAACAGAAAATTTTTGTTTTAAAATCATACCTTTGAAAATAAAAGTTTCTGCATAAATTCTTTTTTATTTTTCAATTATTTGTCAATTTATTTCTCTTTTTTTCTTTTGCCTACACAAAAAATCCTTTAGGATTTTTTTTTTTTTTTCATATCTTGACATTGCATTTCTCCACTTCTAGCGCTAAATATTTGATCTTTTATTGGTCTACTTTCCCCCGATTCCAGAATTTTTCAAAAAATACCCCCCCAGCATCTTGAGTCACTATATGTACGTCAAGCTTTAAAAGAAAAACACAATTGTCCAAATTCAACACTCTCATAAGTTGCCAGAATTAAGATAAGTCATCTTACACGACTATTTCTGCTCTTTGATTGTAAATATAACAAACCATTGTTACAAAAAAAAAAAAAAAAGTTCTTCCTTTTTTTTCCATTCACCACTATAACATGAATTCATAAAATCCGGATTACTACTAGTAGATTGGCGATATTTATGCAATTAACCAGATATTGTTATGCGATAAAACGTGTACATTTAAAATTAGCCTTATGGGGAACGTCTCTGTTCGACGGCATTCTATGCATATAAGCGGGGTATGCAATTATCCATCACCTGATTAAGTGGGGCCGACTGTATTTTATAATTTAAACACTATGAATTTTTTTTTTTTCCTGGTATTTTTCACATGAATTTGAGTACTGCAGTATTATTTATAGATATCCCAAATTAACTTATGTATAGAAAATTACAATATCATACCAGCCAAAAAGCAATGACTATTAAAATGCTTATGTCAAAGATTTTTTTTCAGTCGTGTGACTATTGAAATTTTCTATTATACATTTTACCTGCCAAATACATTTAATTCAACTTGTATTCTTTTTCAGCTCGAATAAATCTTTATTTTATGTTGGAAATTTTTTATGTTATGACCAGGGGTGTAAAAGTGTAGGAGCCCAACGCGTCTCTCACCTATAAATTTTATTAGTTTTCTTCGTTTAAATTTTATTAGCATTCTTACAAAAAATTTAGACGAAAAATAATGAATAAAATTTATTGATGAGAGACTGCCCGCTGGTGGTTAGATTTTTACACCCCTGGTTATGGCTATGAGCTTTATTTCGAATTTAAACATTCTGAAACATGTTTTGATTTTTAATATTTAAACTCTAGGTGCGTTTCTATTATATCAACACCATTGTACCAAGCATGATACTTGGTGCCAAATAGAAAAGAAAAAATGTTGGTATAAAAGTGATCATTTAAAAAATATACTGTTTCTAACTTTCACACTATTTTACTATATCAACACAAATATATACTTACAATAAAAGAACAAATGAATATTATACAATAAAGTAAAACTAGGTTTTTAATTCAGTCATGAAGTTATAAGTGTCTCTTAGCATTGTTTGTAGTAGAGGTCTGCCAGGAATTTCCAGGCCTGGCCCCGGCCCGACCCGAAGGAAAGCTATTTTGGCCAAAGCTATTTTGTAAAAATTGAAAGTTTGGCCCGGCCCGGCCCGTTTACATTTTTACCGTTCTCAACCCGGCCCAGCCCGACTAAATTTCTACAAAAAATTCTGTTTTTTCTCGACATACAATTGAGATTCTTTTAATGAATACTACATGCATATTTATGGGAACATTTTACAATATATTTTAAATTACTATGTGTTCGTAAAATAGAAAACACACAATATTAAACATTAACGATTACTTACAGTGTTTTAGTCAACGTCTCTACAGACGTTTCAAAATTTAAATAAGGGTTCATTAAAAGATTATTGTAGTTTAGAATAAAGGGTTAAAAAACATGATAACTTTTGAAGCTTATAATAAAAGGTAGATTTGTGAAAATATTTCTGTCATTTTTAAGGCTTTTCTCAAATCCAAAGGAGCTACATTTTGATACATTTATGAATTCATTTCTTTTCGGAAACGCATGAGATTGGCAGGTATTCTTATTCAGAAACCATGTAAATGCCGTTTTTTTCGTAGATAAAAGTAATATATCTTTCAGAAAATACTGCCAAAGTTAGCATTTTGAATCGAATTTCCGGAAGCGATAGCACAGGAAAGGAGAAAAACGTACAGTCACGTGACAAGAGTCTCTGTTATCTCTGTACGTAATTTATGAAAAATGGAAACTCTATTCGATCCGAAATGCCTTCAATACTCAGGCCTGTCAATTTCATGCCTTTATAGTTAAAAATTAGTCAGAAAATGTGTCTGAGAGTTTCGCATTGTTGAGCAGTAAATATGAGAACCACCTTAAGGTACATTTCCAAAGATACTGTTAACAGAAGTTCATTATCGCTATTAATACTTTTACAAAACATAATGCCTGTCCTACACATCCTGAAAACGATTAAGACCAGTTCCGTTCCGGCAGAAGTCTGCCGAAAAAATTAAACCCGGGATCAGGCATCATGTAACTGTACGATGCCGATCTCTACGATGGACATGTTACATTTCTGTATTGATGTTGTTAAACTCGCATCGGTTCGTAACGCACATTTATACTTCTCGAAAAAGTCATATTCATTGGAAATGGCCTCGTATTTTATCTGCTACTCTCAAATTCTTATATCGGGCCTATAGGCCCGATTAATTTTTTTTATCGGCCCGGCCCTGCAGGCCCGTTCAATTTTTTTGCCGGCCTGGCCCGTTGAAAAAATTGTCCTAGTTCTGCCGGCCCGGGCCGTTTGAAAATTCTCCTCCATTGGGCCGGGTACGGGCTTCGGGCCAAGCCCGGGCCCGTGCAGACCTCTAGTTTGTAGCAAACATTTGATTTTTATATATATATAAAGACGTCACACGATATCAATGCGATAAAATTGTAAACAATGACATATATTGCTTTTGTTATAGCATTTTGCAACGATCTATATTCTCTTAATAGACTGGGTATGATATTCATCACCAACAAAATTGTATCTAATTAGACTGTGAAATGTTCATAGTCGGTATCTCCAGGGGTCAATGCAGTTTTTTTTTTTTTTTTATGAGGCCTATTTTATGAAAAGTAAAAGTTGCTTTCGTGAAATTTAATTTTTTTTTGTGTGAAAAATAACATTTTTAATGAAAAATGAAATCTAGTTACATAAATTTGAACCAATAATTTAATAATAATAGCTTATTTAAGTCCTTATGCTAAAGTTTTTCTTTCTGGTAAACTTTTTTTGTTTATAAATTATAACCCAAGAAAATGGCATGGTTTGCAATAAAAATCTGTTGCATGGATAGGATTGTGATATCAGCATACATTTTGGCAAGGTGTTTGTAGGGATCTGTCCAGACTTTTCTGACAGGGTCCTGTTTTTGTGAAACTGAAGTTTTTCTTATTTTTGTGAAAATTCTACTCATAATTTTGTGAATTTTAAATTATCGATGTCTTCATGTTCTATCCTTCTTGTATAAAAAGCTAAGTAATAAGCTCTTTGGTGAGTTCAACCGCTTACTTACAGGCCTGATTTTATTTTTAAATGACTAAATTTGTGGAAAAGTTCAATTTGAAAGCGAAAACATTCTATGAAATCTCTATTTAAGAGACAAATAATTTTGTGAAGGGTCCTGTTTTAAGATAAATAATTTTGTGAAGGGTCCTTTAAAGGACCTAAAATTTTCCTAAACATATCCCTGGTTTGTATAACAGAAAAGTATGAAACTCATTTAGTATTATTTAAGATATTTCTTATACTTTATAGTTTTCTATGTTTATGAAAAAATATAATAGAATAACACCCAACCTGTCTTTTGGTTTATATAATAGCACCTCTCTGGCCTCACTTTAAAAAAATTAGCACCCATCTTGCTGCTCATCCAAAAAATTTGCACGCTTCTTGTCTCTCAGTTGACAAAATCTTCCCTTTCTCTTTTTGGTATTAAAACAATTGTTTGCATAATAAAAACTGAAGTGCCCTAAGCAATCCGTAAAATTCCGTAAAGATTTTAATTCATTATATGTTGGTGATCAGTATATTGGTACGTTATAGTAGACACAATTCATTAATGATTCATTAAATTAAAAATAGAAGATCCTGCTTTATTTTGTATAATGTCAGTGTAATGTATTGATGCTCAATTTATTAATTTTATTTTTAATAAACGGAGAAAAGTGATGAATTGTAATTATATAATGGTTATATATACACATCGAAAATTATTTTCCCAATGAAAGTAGTTATTTTTAGTTTCATTCGTTCCCCATTTTTAGTTTCAAAGTTATTGCACCATCCCTTACCCAACATGCCAAAACAAATTTCTGACTAAGGGCTTCTTCCATTTTAGAAATTGTTTTAGGTCTGTTTTGTTTAATTTTCTGAACTGTGTGTAGGGGGAAGTTACTGCGCTGCTGGTTGGATTAGCAGTTACCTTCTCTTTTCTTGCAGTGTGTGACATGCCTTATGTGGCTTCTCCTTGTGTCTGGCTGGGGTCGAGAGCTGTGATCTTTCATGGCTTTGATCTCGGCTTGTGGTCTAGAGGAGCGATTGGGCCGCCCGCTCTACTCTTGTAGGCCTCTAAAAAGGATATCTTGAACTTTCGTTCGGTACCTACCTGGAAGGTGTTTTGTTACATTCCCCTCGAGGCATAATGCCTAGTGACAGTCTAGGATGCATGTAGCTTTCGGCTTTATGGAGTGATGGTTCTGCCCTGTTTGATGTGCAGAGTTCTAAGTGAGGTAGCTCTTGTGCTTGACACTTATAGTACTTGAGGGGTACCCTCGAGGTATAATGTTAGCAATTCATGGTGAGAAGTTTCTGAACATGGAGTACTTGTTGGTTTGATGGTATCTGTTGTTCACCAGTGGGAGGCCCACTGGCTTTAGCCTACTTGGCAGCGTCTTATTTATTTTGCGACATAGCCACCCTTGTGCAGATGTTTCCTTGACTCTTGGACTCATCAAAATATTCCATGTGTAATAAATTACAAGGCTGCAGCAGAGACTATGTTGTGTTGTGGCCTTCTGTCTTCCTCGCTTAGCTGTTTCGAATGGCAGGTTGATGTCGTGGTGATTGGGCGTCAGTTGATGCCTTTTGGGACAGGTTGCTATGTGATCCCCTAGAAAGGAGGACCATATGTATCCGCTTGGCTCTGGTTCAGGGAACTTTGGTTTTTACATTCCTTAATCGGGAAGGCCTGTGTGTGTGGGGGGGGGGAGGGACAGGCAAACTAAACTTTACCCTGGGCACAGTTTTCTCTTTGCATGGTCCTGTTGCTTGTAATTACCATAATTTTTAATTATTAAAAATGGTATTCTCATCAGTTATAAATATTAACTCTCTTTTGATACAAAATGAGACAGGTGCTTCATGTTGATGTTTGACATAAAATAAGATGTGCAATTATGCTGCTTTGTACTTTTTAATAGTTTTTTCAAGCATTTCCTAGGGCTTAAAATAATAAAATTCCTAAAAATAACTGTAAATTTTACAAAAAGATCTTTTGAAGAAACAAACAATAAGAAATTATTGTATATCTTGTGTATATATATATATATATTGATTTATTCCTTTTGAATGAATGTGATGCACCAGTAAAGTTTAGTAGAAATGTATATTTTGTCTTTTCTTCATTATAGATGTGTGCAGCGTAAAAATTATTTTGTGACAAGTGCAGGCAGGAGAAACTGGAAAGTTGGATTGTTGTTAAAAAAAAAGTTTTGAAACTATATTTTGTAATGTGGAAGGTTGTAAAAAATATTTTTGTATTTTACTGTGAAAGTTTTAAATAAATATTTTTTGCATTTTGCTGTGAAAATTGTAAATAAATACTTGTTTTGCTTTTAATGTGACTGTTTTATTGTGTAATTCATAACTTTAAGCTTTTTAATATAGGAATTATTTTAATAATTAATAAACAAAATAATTCAACAGCGATTATCATTTTTTCATACTATCATTCTTAACACTGCAGAATATATTTTATAAGTATTTCTTTTTGTCTTTTATTTTTTTTTCCTTTACTGGTCTTAAATTAAATTAGGAGTAAACTTTGACTTTTTATTTTGAATAACATTTTCAGGTATTCACTTTTGATAATTTTTACGTAAAGATTAAACTTTTCTTTGTCAAATAATTTAAGTTTATTGTTTTATATTCAGCATTTAGTGTAATATGTGCAATCATTTAAAATGCAATTAAAATATAGAAGTTCTTATTCATTAAAATAAGAACAAAGGATGAAAAGAGTATCTCAACTTTTCTGCAGTTTGTGTTAATTCTTCATGTTCATAAAAGGCATTTACTGAGCTATTACCAATTGTATAAAGTTAAATGTATCCATGGCACTATCATATTTTGTTAAAGTAAGGTAATGTATTTAAAGGTAAGTAAAACATTAAATTTAAAGTTGTATTTTACAGCCAAATTATCACAACAGTAAAATGTGCTTTGGTCACTAAATATAAAATGGCATACTTTTTGTACTTTATTTATTTGACTTCGAAAATATTAAGATGTCTTATGCAGTAGCTTTTTTCTATTAAAAAAAAAAAATGTAAAACAATCATCGGAGCAACAAAATTATACTTTTTAATTTCATGTGGCACTTCATCACAGGACAATCAAATGCATAACATTTGTTACAGATACTGGGTGTTCCTAAAGTGCATAGTGGATCAGGTAGTCCCATGCTTTTTTTAGTAAGTAAATCAAATAATTGCAAAATGAATAAAATTGTCATTGAAAAAATGGTTCTTATGGCAAAAATAGTAAATTAAAAAATGTTCAACTCCAGATATTAAAAAATATCTGCAAGACATCTTAAATAGTGATGAAGCTATGATGGAAAATTTTTAAATTGCACCATTTTGGATAATATTTGTTTAAATTAAGAATAAAGTATGTAAAAGTATTATTGTATGCAAGTAAGGAATTTTACCAAATTTCTTAATTATTCTTGAATCTTATCAAAAATATGTAAGATATATTACTATCTTCAATTTGCATTTTTGAAATTCCTATATTGTCACTGAAAACATTTTTTACTTAATAAATTGTATAAACTAAGATATCTTGAAGATTGATTTTTTTTTTAAAGAAAGGTTTACTGAATAATCTTTTTACAGGCTATATAATTTATTAAATAATTATGTTATAATTGATTATAATAATTGAAAGTGACAAGACATCAATGAATTGCCATAAATTTCAAAAATGCAAATTGTAGGCAGTAACATTCATTAAGCCATCCAGAGGTTATCGAGCCATCATAAAAAAGTCACCCACAGGATGTTGACAGGTGTGACATTTCGATAGCCAGGGGATGTCCTATTACTGTCTGCAAGACGACTGCATCCATCCAGGGGATATCAGCTGTTCCTGAATATGACATTATTTGGATGATTTTAGGATGTCATTAGGACCATCCAGAGGATATCATACAAGTGTCCTATAATCGTCCAAAAAGTGTCATGAAATGACATCCGTAGGATGTTGACAGGTGGGACATTTCGAAACCCAGGGGATGTCCTAAAACGGTCGGCAGGACCAATTCATCGGTCCGCAGGATATCAGCTTGTCCTGAATATGACATCTTTCGGATGTTCTTAGGATGTGTTTGTGTTGTCTGGGTAGTTAAAAGTAAAAAATTAAATAGGTTAAAATAATAATTGATATACAATATTAAAAATTTTAATTGACAATGAGATTATTAAGTTATACTTACAAGTATATTTATAAAACAAAAAATGAGAAAAACAAATGTAGCGCATTCAGGTATCGAACCCGGGCCCGCAGATCAGCCGGTAAACGCCATAGCAACTGAGCTACGACCAACCTATCATTTTGGTTGCAAAGTAAGTATTTAAGTTGTGTACTACTATTAGACCCCGCAGTTTCTCAAGAACTAAGGAGCGTTGGATAAAATCCGTTGAACCTGACACTAAGGGGTCTCTACCCTACAACATTACCCTACATATTAAAATAATCTCTACCCTACATATTAAAATAATCAAAATCTGTGATTAACAAGGTTGGCCCTCTCCTTGTTAGATATAAATATTGCAGAAAGGTAATCAAAATTATTTTTTGGAAACAAAAATGATAAAGGTATTAGATTTCTAAATTAGATGTCTCAGTTTACATTTCCATTCTTTATCCATTAGATACAGGTGTTTGTGGCTAGCAGGCAAGTAAATACTGGTGTATGGATACAGGACAACGTAAAATACTTGACCAAATTGCTGCTTATCCTTATAAATCGCAGTGTAAAAAGAAATCTAAGATATAGCATAATCATTAACTCAATCAATAGAAAATTACAAATGCAAAATAAATTACACAACGGGGGGTTCAGGGGAGCAGAGCCCCCTGAAGAAATTTGCTTTATTCTATAAAAATTACCAGAATAAGTAGCTCGTGAGAATTTCAGAATATCATTACATAACAACGTATTTAATTTAACTCTTCTAATGCTGAAACCGTCGAAATATTTTTTACTTTTATAAATGTTTATGTAATTTAAAAACTCTAAATTGCGTTTTTATAGAAAGATTAATATTACGCAAAATGTGCTAAAAACAATGAGTTGCAGAGATGACGTTGAGGCTCTTGATCTGCAGATTTACTAGTTGATGTTTCTCATTATAGGTGCAGATTCCCGAAATCCGGTAGGAGCCAGTGGCTCCTAAATCCAGAATATCCAGGAGCCACATTGTGAAACAAACACATAAAAACAATAGCATTTATATGAGGAAAAAAAATTACAAAAAACTCCAGAATTCAAAGTGAAAAATAATTTTTTTAATACATACCCACGTGTACAACACAGACTAATTACGTCAAATACGTATATTTAACTTTTTATTCGTCGCGGTTTTCAATTCGCGTACAGTTTTCACGTGAACCTAAAATTCTTAAAATTTCGAATGTCAATTAAGTATAATGTAAATCTTAAACTACGTACAGTCAGAAGAAAAAATGAAACAAGATACAGTTAACAAAACTGTGTATAAGCTAAGCATTCATGATAGTGGGGGATATTTGGGAAACAATATTTCTTATTACCCGACTGCCAAGAATGGTTATGTGTTTCACGCGTATCTGGGTATGTGGATTTCTTTATACCCTCGAAACATCCCAACGGCTGGATGGATTTTAATGAATGAGGTCTGTATCGATTCGTCTAAACCGTCCGATGGTTATAGGGTCGGTTTTGTTTTTATAAATTCAAAATGGCGGCCGTAAAATACAAAATGGCGGTAGAGAAGAAAAAAAAATTTACGCACCCGATAGAGTGGCATATCATTGGATAGGTCTTTCAAAATGAAGACGATGTTTCATTGACTATTTTACAGTCAGAAGCTCCGTTTAAATATTACACAACCTGGAAGTTGTGTAGGCAGGATCTCCTGCTTTACTGCAACTCTAACCTTCATAGGCATCTATAGGCCTCATCAAAACAGTGTTTATAGATAGGAACTAACAATTAAACACAACTTAAAAGTCATCAATACAAGTAAATAAAAAAATAGGTAAGTAATATAAAAAATAGCTTCACATTGATGAGAAATAATTAATTAGTTCGCTTTTTACGCAGTCGGGTTTTTTGATTTTTTTTTTTTTTTTTTTTTTTTTTTTTTTTTTGATTTTGTGCTACAAAAGTACATATTAAAAAAATTGTGAATGTGTGAAATTTTTTTACACTATAAAACCCAAATACACCTCAAACATACATAAAAAAATGGCGACTTGGATACTGAAAGTTAGTGGCCACATCAAAAAATTTAGTCGTCACGTGGCGACTGAAGACCGTGAATCTGTACCTATATTTCTCATGCGCTGAAGAATTTCAAGATATTCCACAATTAAATCACAGTTCACGAAATTGTTATAGGGAGAGCATTATTATAAGAAGTCAAGATTCCATTTAAATCATATTAAAGTCATCATATTTCACAAATAAAAGTTTTTACTTTTGTGTTTATCATTTGTAAATAATCACCATCACTAGAACTTTTCGTAGATTATTATTTACAGTTCGAATATATACATAATGTATATTATTTACATATTTATAGATGAAACATATTTAGTTGCTTTGCTCCTTCTAGAAGTCATGATTCTAAATACAATTAAATTTCCAGCAACTATTTTCTTCTATTAAGAAGCCATAAAGAACAATAGCATGATTTTATGCTCGAGATAAATTTTCTTTTTAAAATTAAAACAACATTTCTTCTAATTTTAGAAGACCAAGAGAAAAAATGCAGTCTACTTACTGCGTTCATATTTTACATTCACAAAACCCAACTAAAAGGGAACAAGAAAGAAAAAAAAAAAAAATGTTTTTTAATATCAATTCTCTCAAACGTCACGTGATCCTTCGCGGCGCCCGCCTGGCTAAGAGAGGCCCGCGAGAGAAGGTTGCAAAATATTCCACATGCGCTAAATATGAATCTTTTGAATTATATTTCTCTTATGGGCATATTACCTTTATCAACTAGACTTAAAAAAAAAAAATCCCGCCGGTTTAAAACTTGATTAATTTAAATTTAATTTTTTTTCCAGTACTAAAAAGAGTCTGTTCTTTCAGACAATTTTTTATTTTTTAAAAAACAGTTACTACTATCGCTAAACAATTTCTATCCTTAAGGTGACCATATTATCTGAACTTACCTTATATAACTAATTCCAACATATTTGAAAAAGTGTTTATGATTTCGGTTTGTCTGTCTGTCGTACGTCCGAACTCTTAACTCGCGTAAATATAATCAGATTGTCATGAAATTTATAGATTTATGATTTTGATTAAACTTGGTTTTGTAATAATTGATGTTTCTCATGCGCTAAATATGAATCTTTTCAATTATATTTCTCTTATGGGTATATTACCATCATCAACTAGACTTTTTTTTTGTTTTTTAAATTCCTGCCGGTTTAAATCTTGATTAATTTAAATTTTTTTCCAGTATAAAAAGAGTCTGCACTTTCAGACAAGTTTTTTATTTTTTTTTTTAAATCAGTTACTACTATTGCTAAAAAACTTCTATCCTTAAGGTGACCATATTACCTGCACTTACTTTATATAATTAATTCCAACATATTTGAAAAGTGTTTATGATTTCGGTTTGTCTGTCTAGATCTGTCCGTGCTCTAACTCGCGTAAATATAGTCAGATTGCCACGAAATTTATAGATGTTATTGGGTATCAATTGGCATGTTCGGTATTGAAAATGAAGTGTGTAGCATTTAGGGTTGATTTATATCAGTTATAAATTATAATACGGTCTATTGAGAAAAATTGTTTGCGATGTATTTTAATATTATTACACTATTTTAAACATATTGAAACTGATATATATGTGAAATTCCTGTATATCTACGTAAAAGTAGTATACGAATGGATGCTATAAACTTTATCAGTCCTCCGTCATTCATGGGATCAACAAGAGTGCAGTCGTGGTGGTAAAGTAGAAGGCAGAACTCAGGAAACATTGGGAAGAATTTCCCGTTCAAATAAATAACAGAGGCATCATAATCTTAACGGCGTTTATTGGCAAACACATCTCATAACAATTCCAGTAGACAATCAATCGGCTCTCGAATATTAGCTGTACCACTTCATATTAAGCACTATGGTGTTAAAAGGCACAAATTAAAAAATCATACCACCAAGTGACGGGTTGTTAGTGCACAAATGAAACATGTATAAAATCCGGTCTCCCAGCCAATGTAACGGTATAAATGCTAAAAAAAAAGGACGCGAACGGTTACATTACATAGCAATGTACCAACTCCATGGAAAGAGGGGAGGAACAGGACGGCAGAACTCGCGAGCGATAGGATTAGCTCCGGGGCGAGGGCGGAGAAATGCGTGACGTGCTAGTAGAACTTATTACTATCGACGGTAGCCTTATAACGTAATCAGGATGCTGGCGGCAAACTTGCAAGGCATTATGGGATATGGTACAAATAGAACAAATGATATTTAATAAACATTCGAAAGAAAAAAGGATTTAGTCTCAGAATAAAATGAAAGAAATAAAGTAATTTAGTGGGTTTTATAAGAAGTATAGTTACGAACGGATTAAGGTTTTTAGAATAATAAATAAAAGAATACACTGGTTTAAAGGCATGGAATAAAAAGGCAAAAGACATTTAAGATATTATTAAAGATAGGTAAAAAAGGTAGATATTATAAGAATTTGGAATAGTTTAACTGAGACAAAACGGAGAATTTTTTTATTATTACATATACCACTGAGGTGTACTACACGGTGCTTACTGTAGAATAGAGTGTGCATAGAATTCATCGTTCGTTTATAGGGACGCACAAAAGAAATTGAACAATAATTGATCTAACGAATCCTATCAGCAATAATTGCTGCAAGTTTGCTTTCAGTTGTAGTACGCGTTTTTAAATTGAACTATTTGTTATATATCAGTTGGTGTGTATAAATTTTATAGAACACATACAGGGCTGCACAAAAGATCTCAAGTATATATTTCCGTTTATTCATGAAAATTTTCATCTGTGCTATTCGTTTAACTGAACTGACTTTTAGCATACTATGTAGTATACATACAAACTTATAGATCATATACAGGGTTGCACAAAAAAATCTGATTATTTTCCCCGCTACTGATGGTAATAACAGAAATTGGGTTTTCAAATGCATAAGTCGTTTTCCAAATTGTTTATTTAGACATCATATTCCACCTTAATAAACTGTGAAGTTTTGTTACAGCATTCTAAATGTGTTGGAAAGTGTTTTATAATCTATGCTGGAAGCATGATTTTACTTTCTTATTTATTTTTAGCTTAGTTAAGGGGGCCAGGTAAGCGATTTTTTTTTGGGGGGGGGGATATCGATTTATATATTTTTTATATCATTAAATAGTTTAAACTTTTATCTTTCCAACGATGTGTCACACATGTTTATATATTAAAAAAGAAGTGTTGGAATTTTTCATTCTTTCTAAGAGTACTTCACAGCTTAATGGCCATTTAAATCTTTAATTGACTTTTTCTCAAAACTTGGATGTTTGATGTTTGTGTTTCTTTTTTTCAATATCTATTAAACTTAAGAACTCAATTTTTTACCCGACTGAAAAGAAGGGTTGTGGGTTTCTTTATACCCTCGAAAAACCCCAACGACTGGATGGATTTTAATGAATGAGGTCTCTATCAATTCATCTTAACGGCCCGATGGTTATAGGCTAGGTTTTGTTTTTATAAATTCAAAATGGCGGCCGTAAAATACAAAATGGTGGTAGAGACGAAAAAAAAATTATGCACCCTATTGAGTGGCATATTATTGGATAGGTCTTTCAAAATGAAGACGATGTTTCATTGACCATTTTACAGTCAGAAGCTCCGTTAAAATATTATACAACCTGGAAGTTGTGAGCTTTACTGCAACTCTTAACTATCATAGACATCTATAGACCTCATCAAAACAGTGTTTATAGATAGAAACTAACAATTAAACACAACTTAAAAGTCATCAATACAAGTAAATAAAAAAAATAGGTAAGTAACATAATCAAGTAATATAAAAAAAAATATTTTAAGTCAATTCCTACTTAGATCAATAAGAGAACTTTTTTCTCCCATTCTTCTTTCCTGTTGAGTGGTGTTTAAAATGCCTTGATCAAGAAGAGGGCTCTCTCGGTCTTAAAATACTTTGATCAAGAAGAGGGCTCTCTCGATTATTGAAAATTAATTAATTTAATTTAATTAATTAATTAATATTCGAAAAAAACTGGATTAACATCAAGTGTCATCCACTACAAGTTTAAAAAAAATTATTTGAGCTTGATTGGATGAATAATAAGTATTTTATTAACGATTGAAGATTTGAACAAGATATATATAGCGAGAGTGTGAGCTAATAGTAGGAATTGAAAAAAAAAAAAGTAGTTTCACATTGATGAGAAATAATTAATTAGTTCGCTTTTTACTCAGTCGGATTTTTGTTTTAAATTTAATAGTTTATTTAAAATACTTTTATCACGTTATAGTGTATACTTTAACACAGGGATTTAATGATTTGTTGAGAATTATTTATTTTAGGCAGTGAAATCTTACCAAAAAGGCTAATATAAAAATGCCTTTCGATAAATAATTAATTTTCTGGTTCACTTAGAAAAAAAAGGGTCTGTTAAAATACGTAAAGCATGTTACTCAAACTGCTCTAAAAATTCTAGACCTCTATATTTCACTACTTCTGAGAAAAGGGTACATAAAGTTGGTGTATTTTAACATGGCGGAGATAGGCCCTGTCCCCTTAAATTCTGGCAACCTTGTTTACATTTGTAAAAAGTATAAAAATCAAACAGATATGACATATGTTTCACAAGGAACATTAAAATACGAGATTTAATTTTTTATCAATCCCTGTGTCCAATAAAATAAATTTAGAAAAGTGCTCGCTGGGTGCAAAGAAGGACATTAAAAAAATCCCATTCATTTATGAATAAACCTTACCGAATTATGATACTTCGGAATTTTGAAATCTACGTGTTTTCCGGTACTAAATCATGTCTTTCCGTTTTTAGCGTCAGATTAGAAATATTATACAATTTTATTTGGTTTAAAATTCTAAAGAAGAAAATAAAACATGAAACTTAAAACAATCAAGCAGAGCATGGTGTTTGGCTGTGCTGAATGCAACAAGTCCTAACATGGATTCTGACGGCAGATTGTTGCCAACAGTTAAGTTTCTTAAAAAATAATAAACCAATTTTCAGAAATATACTAAACTCTCATTAACGCGGATTTTTTGGATCTCTAACTCCAGGGTTCCCAGCAAACCATGTCTGGAAATTTCCCCGACCGAATCTAAAAAAATTCCATGACCAAACGGGCATACAACAAAATTTGTTACTTATTTCCGCAATCCTTTGACAAAAATACCGATTTTTTTTCTGCGATCGCTCTTCAGATTTCTCGGATTTTCTCCTTCTTTTTTTCGGTTGTTTGATTAATTTCGCGATTTTTTTTCCCCCGAGACCATTTGATGAATTTCGCGTCATTTTTCAAATTTTGTTTCCCAGACTTTTCCATGACGTTTTAGAAAATTGGGGATTAAAACGGCCTATAGAGGCGCTGCTCGCAGCCTTCGGTACAGGAAAATCGTCCCTTTAACTAATGCTAAAGTACTATTGAAATAATTCTTTATTGTAAATGCATTTGAAAGTTTTAGATATTCAAATTCGGATAATTTTTACTTTGTCATATAAGACAGAATACAAATGTCACAGGAAATCTGAAATTGTGCAAAAGAATAATCATTCTTAACAAATTTAAAATACGTGTAATGCAATACGCTTGCACTGCGCTATCCTGAAGCGAGAAGTTACATCTTTTCTCAACCAGATGGCGTTTTCGAGCGCTTGAATTGCCAATATTTCTAAATTCCCTGACTTTTCCTATATATTTAAAATTTTCCCGGACCACTTTGACCACTTTCCCTGACTTTCCATGTCACTGAGAACCCTGAAGTCGTCCGAATCACAGAAAGCTCGAATTAAACAAATAACATATATAACAAAGACAGTGTAAAGCAAAAACACCACATACATGAGAAAAAGTTTATTTTATATTTCATCTATTAAAAAAAGTAAATTCTTTACATAGAAGATATCAAAAATGATTTATATTATCTTCTACAATCTTAGTTTAAGCTTGTAAACATCAAAACAACAGATTCATTCTGTTTTTTACTTTTAGAGCTAATTTTTGGAATCATTAACTACTTATTTGCTATAAATATTCATAATACAGTAATCCCTTAACATTCTCGAGGGTTAGGTTCGTGGAAACCTAAGCGAATGTCAAATTCACGAATGTTGAGACTATCTTCCCGTCCATAAACGGGAGTTAGGTTTTATGATTTTTTT
The DNA here is from genome assembly GCA_963932465.1 of Maratus speciosus. NCBI lineage: Eukaryota > Metazoa > Arthropoda > Arachnida > Araneae > Salticidae > Maratus > Maratus speciosus. Next base: position 244,151,168 of record OZ010798.1, on the reverse strand, counting down.
TAATGGAAAAAAGCAATTGAAACGTAAAAATATATTTATTAAGCATTAAAAAGTACATAGTGTAAATAAATTTGAATAATTATAAACATATTGTACAAAGTTAAGTTACTAGTTGATGATTGAAAAAATTTATTGATATAACCCAGCAAAGAAAGAAATGGTGGGCCATCAGCTGGAAAAAAGATGGCAGCCAGCACTGTCATCAGCGGTAAAGTGCAATAGTGCCATTACTCAAACCAGTACAAAAGTGTCCGTGCGGAATGCAGCTGGCCCATCAGTGATGGCCAACAGCAGGCCAGCATTGGTATGCCATCACATTACTTCAGTCCGGCAATTTTCCTGCAGTGCTAGCACCTATCCTACTGCTATTCCTTTGCTGGCCCAGCACTTTCCCTTACAAAAATTTCTTATAGAATTCCATGGTGTGGTGGGCCAACGCAAGAGATAAAATGGAGGCCCATCAGAATTTTATCTGATGATTTCCAACAGCAAAGTTGACTGAAGCTGTCCAGCAGTGGTAGACCACTAGCCAGCACTTCTCCATCATTGCCAGCACCTATCTTGCTGCTGGCCAGCAATTTCTTCTTTGCTGCGAACGATTGTTTTTTGAAGAACAGATCTTTTGTTTATGAATTTCTATATAAGGAAATAATGCGGGCCTCGATTTCTCTTTTAAATTTAAGGCTCATCATCAGTTAAGGATTCATTCTCTTGCTTAATAAGTTGTTGTTGAAGCTTTAAAATTTCCCATACAATTTTTTCAGAAAAATTTTCACTTGCAATAAAAATTTTGAATTTCAGAAAATTTAGGTTTTTTTTTTCTTTTTTAGCATCAAATCACGTTTTGGATTTCTTGGAGATATTTATCTATATTTTGCCTCAATATAAGAGTTGAAATTCTTGGTACTTAAGCTATACAGTACAATGCAGCTGTCCAGCGTCAAATAATTTATGGAATTTGAAAAACAAAGTGAGTTTACCTTGTAAAAAAATATTCTTTTATAAAACAAAATTCGCGAATAACCAAGTTAAGTATTCGGGGAATGTTGAAATGTTCATTTCGCGAATCATCAAGACTCGCGAATGTTAAGGGATTACTGCATTCAGTTAAGTTTTAATACTTAATTTCTTCAGCTCATATAATCACGAAATGACAGTGTTCATTGATTTTACTATGTTTTCGCTAACATGAAAAGGGCTTCCCGGACTAACGGAACCCTCCTTAATTCAGCCAAATTAATGAGGGATCGTTTTCTACAGGGTGTTTCAAAATTATGCGTCAGAAATGTAAAGGCAGGTAGAGGGGACCTAAATAAGCAGATTTCGTATAGGAATGTGGGTGTGGAAATGTAGCGTTGAGGCAATAGAGGGCACTGTTGAGTGCGGCGGATAAATGCTCTTTGCTGGCTTGAATCGTCATTTCCCGCATTGCGTTCGAGCAAGATGCATCGTTACACCAATGCAGAGCTTGCCGACATGCATTTCATGTATGGAGTTGCGCAAGGAAATGGATTGAATGCTCAAAGGATTTACATGGAACAATTCTCGGGTAGGATTCTACCTGATCCCCGAACATTTGAGCGTCTTCATTGGGAGTTGTGCGCGAGTGGGTCCTTTTATGCTTCCTGGCGTGATACGGGCACAGTAAGATATCGCGGGATTCCTGCAATAGAAGAAGCAGTATTACGCACAGTAGAGGATTGTCCTTCAACAAGCTTGATAGCTGTTGGACGTTCGTTGGGTGTGAGTCATTCCCTTTTTTAGCTCCATACATGAATTGCATGTCGGCAAGTTCCGCATTGGTGTAACGATGCATCTTGATCGAAATCCTTGAGGGAATGACGTTTTAAGCCAGTGAAGCGCTTTCGTCCACCGAACTTAACAGCGTCCTCTACTGCCTTAACGCTGCATTTCTGAACCCACATTCCTATATGAAATCAGCTTATTTAGGTCCCCTCTACCTGCCTTTACATTTATGACATATAATTTTGAAACACCCTGTTTAATTCGTAAAGCATGTACATAAGTCAGAAGAAAAATTACGAAATCACCAGAAAAGCTTCAGGTAGAAAAAAGGCAAAAATCGGAATAAAATAGGATTAAAGAAATTGAAAGAAGAAAATCGCGGACTCGCGATAAATTTCCACTCTTGCTTTTGACATGTGTCATACATGGGACTTTTCATAAGCAATAGGAAATGGTTGTTTAAAATACTTATGCGTGAAACTAGTTTCTGGATTGAATCCATATAACAAATCTTTTTTTTTTACTGTCGGCATGATGATGAAATTTTAAACTTAATGAAATAAAAAACAGGACTCAGTGAGCAAAGTCTGGACTGAATTATGCACAGTATCTTACCATAACGAATATGGAATTGCTCTCTGAAATACTTATGGGAAAAACTAGTGTCTGGCTTGAATACCACACAAATCATTTTTCTTCATTGTCGGCATGACGATGAAGTTTTAAACTTCTTCTATGTGCAAATGATTTTTGACACACATTGCACATATACAGTTTCTCTCCAGTGTGTTGTCGAATATGACTTCTCAAATTTTGTGTCGTTGAAAATGACTTTTGGCAGACATTACACACATACGGTTTCTCTCCAGTGTGTGTTCGAGTATGCTGTATCAAACGTTTCTTTACCGAAAATGACTTTTGACAGATACCGCACACATACGGTTTCTCGCCAGTATGTGTTCGAACATGCTGTTTTAAAACTTTTCCTAAGGAAAATGACTTTTGACAGATATCACACACATAGGGTTTTTCTCCCGTATGGATTCGAAGGTGTCTTTTGAAAGAATCTTTTAATGTAAAAGACTTTTGGCAGACATCGCACACGTATGGTTTCTCCCCCGAGTGGAGTCGATAATGATGTTTTAAATTGTGTTTCATTGAAAATGAATTTTCGCATATGTCGCACACATACGGTTTCTCTCCAGTATGGACTCGAAGGTGTACTTTTAAAGCTGATGAGTTGAAAAATGATTTTTGACATAGATCACACACAAATGTTTTCTCTCCATTGTGTTTTTTAATATGTTGTTTTAGATGTGTTTTGCATGCAAATGATTTTTGACATGCTTCGCACACAAAACATTTTCCTTCAGAGTGAATCACAAGATGCTGTTTCAAACATGATATATCTTTAAACGGTTTTTGGCATGTCTCACACACATGTGGTCTTTCATCTGTATGTATTCTTATATGCCGTTTAAAATTACTTTGCCATAAAAAAGTTTTTTGGCAGGTACTGCATGCAAACGTTTTTTCTTCGCTATGAACTTTAATATGTCGATTTAAAGCACATTTCGCTGAAAATGATTTTTGACAAGTATTACATGTATGAATTTCTTTAGTAAAATGAATTTTAATATGTCGATTTAAAGCACATTTCGCTGAAAATGATTTTTGACAAGTATTACATGTATGAATTTCTTCAGTAAAATGAATTTTCATGTGTCGATTTAAAGCATATTTCGCTGAAAATGATTTTTGACAAGTATTACATGTATGAATTTCATCAGTAAAATGAATTCTCATATGTTTAGACAAATAAGATTTTTTTGAGAAAGACTTTTGACACACGTGACAAACATAAGACTTTTCTGCATTGTGAATTTCGTTCTTTGTCAAACTTTCTTCACTTATATTATTTGCATGTGTTTTTTCTTCATTTTGCTGTTGAGATATGGATTGATCTTCCATTTATTACAAAACGTTTAGAGTTACTATTTGTAAGGAACTGCTGTCTCTTGTGAAAATATATTCTCAAGAAGTGAAAGTAATTATTTAAAGTTTATTTTATATTTCCAGTTCACAAAGTTTGATAAACAACTTTTCTAAAAGAAACGTGTCTATTTGATATATGAACCCTTTAATTGGATGAATAAAGCATTCCATTGGCACACAAACAAAATGAATTTAAAACAGCCAAATAAATTCAGTTTCAAGATATTATTTAATCTGTTTCTAAATGTTCTCTTATTTAATTAGAAATTACAGTTATCCGGAAAGAAATATAGAAAGACAAAACGGGAATATTTTAAAGATGCAGGAATCTATTTTTTCCTCTTTGGCTCAAACAAAATCAACGGATAATTTCAATCAAAACGTAGCAACTGAATCAAAATAAACATCAGTAAATATGTTACTCAGAAAACCTAAAAAAGAAAAATAAAAATAAATATTTTGATAAAAATATCAAACGGAAAATTATAGTGCCAATACTGACATAATAAACACATAAAAAATGTAAAACAAAAAATGTTTTACAAAAGAAATTTTCAAAAACATACTATGATTTTAGCTCCAGTTGTTTATCAATTTTTCCCAGTAGCATTGAGAGAGATAAAGAAAATATAAGTAACTGTCGTGTTGCATATAAAATTTTCTCGATATTAATTGTTTCTTTTTTACAAAATATGTACTATTTTAAACATACTTTAAAGTAAACATAGTTAAATTTTCGCCAATGTTCTAATTCTACTTTATTAGGTTTGTAAGTTTTAATTTACATAACGCACATTCAATCGTGGGAAAAAAATATAATCACTCTTTACTAACTCTGCACTAAATTTACAAAATAAATTTTCAAAGACACCCTAAGATTTTAGCTTTATTTATTTATCAATTTTTCCCAGTAGCATTGAAATAGATAAAGAAAATATCAATAACTGTCATGTTGCTCATCAAATTTTCTCGATATTAATTGTTTCTTTTTCACAAAACATGTATTTTTTAAACATACTTTAAAGTAAATCTAGTTAAATCTTCGTCAATTTTTAAAAATTTTCTAATTCGACTTTATTAGGTTTGTAAGTTTTAATTTACATAACACACATTCAATCGTGGGAAAAAAATATAAACACCATTTACTAACTCTGCACCAAATTTACAAAAAAAAATTTCAAAAACACACTGATTTTAGCTTCATTTATTTATCAAATTTTCCCAGTAGCATTGAGAGAGAGAGAAAGAAAATATCAATAACTGTCATGTTGCTCATCAAATTTTCTCGATATTAATTGTTTCTTTTTTACAAAATATGTGCTTTTATAAACACTAGGGGATCGTACCCGGGCTTCCCGGGTTAAAGAATATAGGTGAAAACATTTATTTTAAATTGAAAACTAATAATGTTTTTATATGCAATAATTTTTTTAGATTGCCCACTTATATTAAAAAAGCATTTTTCATATGGAAAATACGAATTATACAATCAAATAATTTTCTTTGAAATTTAACAAAAGCGACATTTTCTTATTAGCCGCATGCTAAGAGTTATTTGACCAAGATATTGCTACTTAAGACATCCTTTTATATTCTGATAATTTTAGAGCTTATACATGTCTGTTAAATTTGTGTTTTATTTATATTATTTTATTTATTTATTCATAGGGTAGTTTTTTTTAATGGATATTAGCCGTAAGAAAATGATGAACTCTTTATTTTGTTTTAAAGGCGAACGGATTAATCTATTGTAATCGAGCTCCGCGCGTTATAGATAAATTAAAAAATATTTCACACTTTAAAATTGTTTTTAAAACCATGGACCATCAGTAAACTGAGATGAACTTTGCAAACAAATTCCATTTGAAAAAAAAAATCCTATTTGGTGATCTAAAAATTTAAATTGTACGATTACAAATATGTTAGATTTGTGTTTTTTCAATATTATTCTTTTATTAGTTTATAAAGGAAGTATTAATTTCGTTATGCAAAAATAGTCAGAAACAAATGCTGAAAAATGTTTCTTGCTTTATATGCAAAATGTTTATTATAACTATATATTGAAACTGGAACGTGATAAGATAAACTTAAAAAAAAAAATCATGCTTAAAAATCATTTTAGAAAAAATAATACATAAGTCGATTAAGGTACAGTTTTTAAACAAATTGCATTTGAAAGTAAATTTTTTCCCTATGCGGCGGAAATTGAAAAGGTACATGGTCAGAAGATTAAAAAATTGCAGTAGCGAAAATTTCAAGACCGAAATATTATCGTGAAGTGTTGCCATTCACAAAATGACGTTAGCGTTCCGCACAGATACGTTCTTTATAATATAGATACTTGATCAGTAAAATATAATAAAAATCAGTTATTAGGATGTGGTTATCAATTGAGGCTTTTATGCTTGGTCCGGAATGAAAAACAGCATTTTCACCTTCTCAAAATTTGCATACTTATTTCTCATATTCATTCATAATTCATCATTAAAAAAAAATTGTATTTTGTTTGATCATTTAAAAATCATTTTAACTCAAAACTTGAAGTCATGATTGTCAGCAACATCTTTTATGTGAACAAACGCACTCTTTGCTTGAGATTCTAATCTCTATTCCGGAGAGTAAAAATTTCCGTAATTTATGTTTTTTAGAAGCATTTCTGTTAAAATGTTTAGTTTTATCTAAGAAAATGATCGTTTTCTGTTAAATATGACTTTCTTTTCACTTAAATAAGCATTCCGCCTAGTGTCTGAAACTTAGTATTAGTACACATGCAGAAGGAAAAACAATATAGAAAATTTATGAGGAAGAATAAGTATTTTCAAAAGCAGTATGTCATTTTCCGTTATTATGCCCCTACTATAATATTCTGCTCCTAATGGGATTTTGCACCACCAAACCCTATACAACAATTTTGCATTTCTATCGGAAAATAGCATGAATAACGATAAAAATACCTCATTATTTCTCTCTTGTTTGCAGTAATGAAAGCTATCTAGTTTTTACCATTTTGAAGAAATTTCATAAAATGATTTTAAAATCAAAATATAAAAGTGGTGATATTTAAAAAACAAACTGATAGTGCGATCACATCTATAAATGAAGAGTTTTTAGTTAAAAAAAAATATTAGTAAAATTGATTCAGCAGAAAGATCAGGGCAGATGACTAAAAAACACACTTGTGTTTTAAATATATAGGTTATATAAAATTAGGAAAAATTAAATTAAGCAAATCATGTTGTTTTGATAAAATTATAGTAGAATGTCCTAAAGAATAGCATTAAAATTTTATTATTTGAGAGAATTTTCGACAAAAACTTCAGGAACATGATATTATTTTAAACCACGAATTATTTGTTTGGTTGTCTAACTCGGCGAAGTAAATCCATCCATGCGAGAATCATCAATTTCTGTAATATAAATCGCTATTATTTGTATGTCACCTCTCTTTTATAAAGACACTCTAAGTTTTTGTAAAACATTGCGTTTTATCAGTGTGTGATTTAGATTACATTATTCTCGAAAGTGAAGCATTTTCACCTATGAAGAATTTCAAAGCAGCTGGGCTGTGAAAATGACGCACTTCTACAAAACATAATTCAGGTTTAAAAATTAAAATACACGCTTTTTTATAAAATGACGTCATTTGCATCCGCTAAAGCAATCCACTTTTGCAATACAGTCTTAAACTTCGTCTATAGAAAAGTATGCATATGGCGTCCTTATCACGGAATAACAGACAATATTCTTGACATAGCCCATATTTTAATTAAAATGTTTTTTCAGGTTTTATGAGAAGATGGCAACAAAAAAGATACAGTATCTCTTATTTTTGACTATTTTCCGTTTACTTTCAATAGAAATGGGGTACTTTTGTTGCCACGATAGGAAAAATGGTATTAAAAACTACAAAAAAATTAATATCTCAAAAATAAATTGAGATACAGATTAAAAAAAAATTGCATTTAAAAGAGCATTTTTTTCCTTATACGACGGTGTTAAAATTTAAAATGGGCGATGTTTAGAAGTTTAAAAGTTTGCAGTAGAGAAAATTGCAAAACCAAAATTTTATTTTAAATTTTAAAGTGTTGCCATTCGCAAAATGACGTATGCGTTACGCACAGATATGTTTGTCCTTTATAATATAGATACTTTAATTTAAATATAGTTAAATCTTCGCCAATTTTCTAATTCAACTTTATTAGGTTTGTAAGTTTTAATTTACATAACACACATTCAATTGTGGGAAAAAATATAAACATCCTTCACTAACTCTGCACCAAATTTACAAAAGAAATTTTCAAAAACATACTATAATTTTAGCTTCATTTATTTATCAATTTTTCCCAGTAGCATTGAGAGAGATAAAGAAAATATTAATAACTGTCATGTTGCTCATCAAATTTTCTCGACATTAATCGTTTCTTTTTTACAAAAATTGTATTTTTTTAAACATACTTTAAAGTAAATCTAGTTAAATAATCGCCAATTTTTAAAAATCTTCGCCAATTTTCTAATCCGACTTTATTAGGTTCGTAAGTTTTAATTTACATAACACACATTCAATCGTGGGAAGAAAAATATAAACATTTTTTACTAACTCTGCACCAAATTTACAAAAGAAATTTTCAAAAACACACTATGATTTTAGCTTCATTTATTTATCAATTTTTCCCAGTAGCATTGAGAGAGATAAAGAAAATATCAATAACTGTCATGTTGCTGATCAAATTTTCTCGATGTTAATTGTTTCTTTTTTACAAAATATGCATTTTTTTAAACATACTTTAAAGTAAATCTAGTTAAATCTTCGCCAATTTTCTAATTCTACTTTATTAGGTTTGTAAGTTTTAATTTACATAACACATATTCAATCGTGGGAAAAAAATATAAACACCCTTTACTAACTCTTTAACAAATTTACAAAAGAACACGCACACAAAAAACACACTATGATTTTAGCTTCATTTATTTATCAATTTTTCCCAGTAGCATTGAGAGAGATAAAGAAAATATCAATAACTGTCGTGTTGCTCATCAAATTTTCTCGATATTGTTTCTTTTTTACAAAATATGTACTATTTTAAACATACTTTAAAGTAAATCTAGTTAAATTTTCGCCAATTTTCTAATCCTACTTTATTAGGCTTGTAAGTTTTAATTTACATAACACACATTCAATCGTGGGTGAAAAAATATAATCACTCTTTAAAAACTCTGCACCAAATTTACAAAATAAATTTTCAAAGACACCCTATGATTTTAGCTTTATTTATTTACAGGGTTCGTACGGGTGCTTGAATTTCATGACTAAGAAATTCTTCGGTACCAGTGTTTTCTTATAGAAAATCTCTCCTGAAATAAGGCGAAATTTCGTCCGTTTAACTAGATTTATTTTTCTATAAAAAAATTCTGATATAGGGCCTTGAAAATAACGGTACCCGTACGAACCCTGATTTATCAATTTTTCCCAGTAGCATTGAAAGAGATAAAGAAAATATCAATAACTGTCATGTTGCTGATCAAATTTTCTCGATATTAATTGTTTCTTTTTTACAAAATATGTATTTTTTAAAACATACTTTAAAGTAAATCTAGTTAAATCTTCGTCAATTTAAAAAATTTTTCTAATTCGACTTTATTAGGTTTGTAAGTTTTAATTTACATAACACATATTCAATCGTGGGGAAAAAATATAAACACCATTTACTAACTCTGCACCAAATTTACAAAAGAAATTTTCAAAAACACACAATGATTTTAGCTTCATTTATTTATCAATTTTTCCCAGAAGCATTGAAAGAGATAAAGAAAATATCAATAACTGTAATGTTGCTCATCAAATTTTCTCGATATTAATTGTTTCTTTTTTACAAAATATGTATTTTTTTAAACATACTTTAAAGTAAATCTAGTTAAATCTTCGCCAATTTTCTAAATCGACTTTATTCGGTTTGTAAGTTTTTATTTACGTAACACACATTCAATCGTGGAAAAAAAATATAAACACACTTTACTAACTCTACACCAAATTATCGAGGAAGAAAGTAACTGGTACCAAACGATTGGAAATAAAGTCAATTTTTAAATGATGTATATAAAATTTGCTTAGGGAGAGCAGCATCTACATATCAAAAACCAGCCCAAATATTTTTTCTATAACAACACCCAATTTTAACTTAAGATAGTTTAAATTTTCGGATCAAACTACACTGGTTTCCAAAAATTAAGGAAAAACAACAAAAGTAGCGATTACTCAAAATGTTACAAGTAGATTTTAATAAAACTAAGACACAATTTACAACACATAAGAAGGTATAAAATAACATTAAAAGAAATTACCAGACGATTGTGGTGTTTCAGAAATTAATACAATTATAAAATAAACAAAATAAATGTCTCAGTTTGGTATAGGAAAAGTACCTTTAATATGGAGTATGATCACCCCTAGAAGCAATACAGAACATACAGCGAAGTGTGATACTGTCAATTATGCGATCGATAAGTTTGCTGGGAAGTGCGAGCCATTTCTCTTGTAAAGCAGTTGTTAGCGTGGCAAGCGTCTGAGGAGGGAGATTGAGAGCAGAGACACATCTTCCTAAAGCATCCCAAAGATGCTCAATGGGATTCAAGTTCAGTGACCGCGCTGGCCATTCCATGCGCTGAATTGTTTGGTGCTGAAGATAATCTTCTACGATGTGAAGATTACTCCGCACAGATAACGCAATGCGATTGCAGCGCCACTAATCTGCATTTTGTAATTTTAATCAGCATCTTTTAGTTAACAACATATCCAAATTTCATACGGATAGGTTAATATTTGAACGAGTTATCGCTCTTTTTGTGATTTTTCCTTAATTTTTGGAAACCAGTGTATGTCTCAAAACCTTATTGCAAGTCATTTGGATGATAAATTTTTGAATTATAAACATTAAAAATTTAGAGCTTCTAATGTTAAATTGCATTTTCATATTTTTATTAATATCGCATGCAATTATAATCCTAATACTTTACTAAACTATTGTATGGTTTTTACTAAACTAATGTATGGTTATAATACTAAAAACCCCAAACATAAATACATTGAATTTGTAATTTTTATAATTTCATAATATGAAATTAATATTAAAAAAATTATGAATTGCAACCTACAATTTTTTGTTGGATTTATATTTATTACGTCCTGCTTTACGCGCATGCAAAATTTCAAAAAAATTTCCAAGTAGTTTTCAAATAAATGCTTAAAAAGCGTCAAGATGCTGATTTAAGGTCCCGTATATGATGTGCAAAAAAGCATATTTTGGGAAAAAAAAACATTTCGCTCATTTTATTGAAACATTTGGGCTGCGGGGTTCTTACGCTTCAAGAGATTAAGAAGATTTTAGATGTTTTAGTACCACAAATTTCGTAAATTACGGGTATTAGATACGGTAATAGATTTAAAAAAAATTAAATAAGGCAAAAATCTTAGTAGAAGGTGCTTGAAAGTCCTTGAAGTGTACGAACCCTGATATATATATATCTATATATCTATATTAAAAAGTGTTTCAGAAAAATACCTTTCATAACAAATTAATTTTTCATACAATAAATCCGTTTGAACCACATGATCCCAATTCTTCAGTTTGTCCAACCAACCAAAGTTGTCAATTTATCAGGCAGTATTATGTCCAACCACTCAAAATTGATAAAATTCAATGCAGTAAAACCTCCCTAAAGCGACCACGTTCCATTCCAATAAAAATTGGTCTCTCCGAGAGGTGGTCTCTTAATGAAGGTTATTTTTAAATCTAGATTTTAATTGTTGAAAAAAGGTAACAATTAATGTTACTAAAATTTATTGTTCACATTAGGAAAAATATGAAAATTTCAGCATCAGAATAAAAGTTAATTACATAAGTTAATTACTGCAGAGTTTAAGAAATGAATACATTGACGTTTGCTTTGATTTTATGGTTTTATCTTTTATAACTTTTATTTCCAAGTCCTTTCGAAGTTCAATTAATAAGTGCAATTTTTTTGGATGGGAACAAATAATGACGATTTCATTAATTTATCTATTTTTTTAGAGTATCTTGACAGAATAGGGCAGGGGAGTTTATTGACCGTCATTCTTAATTTGTCCTGAAAGTTACATTCATTGCCTAAAAAGGTACAAATGGGTTTAAACACTTAAAAGTTACCGGAATAATAAAAAAAAATTCTAAACTTAGTTTAGAAGTTTGATGAATAATGCGCTCTCCGGAATTATTTTTCTAATAAAACCTTCTTCAAGCGACCAGGAGAAAACGGAATTTGTTTAATTTTCTTCAAAGAAATTGGTCACTCATGGAGGGAGTTCAACTGGGGTGGTCTCTGAACAAAGGTAAAACTAGTATTGAGCCTATGGGAATAAATTTTGTTCCATGAAAAAATGGTCGTTCAGGGAGGTGGTCGCTTAATGGAGGTAGTTTCACAAGGATGTTTCACTGTATGTCGAATTAAGAAACTCTTCTCGAATGCAACAGAGCTCCGTAATGACACTATTCTTCTCATAGCTTCAGGTTTCAAATAATATCCAATTATTTTATTTTTAGTCACGATAAAGATTAATTCTTTGACACAGGTACAGATATAAATATTTTAATTTGCCAGATTTGACACAAATACATCGACAGCGCTAAAACAGGCTTTTTCCCATTCTTTACAGAAATGAACGAAAATTTTCAATAGAAATTCAACAATGAAATTGGCAATTTTTTTTTTGTTTCATTTTTAAACTTTTCAACACAAGAATCGGTATGGAAAAAATGCGTGTAAATTATTATGTTTTTTTAAATGTAACCATTATTTTTCGAAAAATATATTACCTTGTTTTTGTATATTTTCAGAATCTTTTCAATTTTGAGGTTGTAATCTTTCAGGGAATAATATTTTTTATTATAATTAAAAATAAACCATTTAAAGTTTGTTCTTGATTTTATTCATAAAAATCCCTGCCGACCCGCCTACAGGCGGAGGTAGATTTCAAAGTTAAGCATACTAATTTCACAAACAAAAACCAAATCATGATTAGAGATAAACCCACTTTAACAATTTTATCTGGCCGCTTTTGAGGAGTTTTTATTTCATTTTTATATAATAACTGGTTTTATCAGAATCATGTTAGGGCGGTATTCAAAAAAATACTTTTCCATGCTCAACAACTCGAAATTTTCTGGCATAACTCCAGATTAATTTTTAATAGGAAAAACATGAAACTTGTTGACGTGATTTTTGAAGAGATTTATAAGCGACCTGTGTTTTTAATTTTGTTCAATTAATTAAAACTTGATACATAAACAATTATTTTCTCAGTAAGACAATATTTTTCGTTTCTAACACAATCGCTTCGGGAAATTCCGTTCAAAATGACCACTTTGACATCATTTTTTGAAATATATTCTGCCTCTGTCAAAAAATCGATCATTACGGTACATTATATAGTTTCTGAATAAGTGAATCTACCAATTGGATGCGTTTGAGAGCAAAAATGAATTTAAAAATGAGTCAGAAAATAAGCAGTTTGGATTTGAATACTCCCTTAATACGATGATTTTTCCAACACAATCCGCTTCGGGAAATTCGGTTCAAAAGGCCCACTTTGACAGCATGTTTTAAAATATATTCTGCCTCTATCAAAAAATTGACCATTAAGGTACATTATATAGTTTCTGAGTAAGAAAATGTACCAATTGGAAGCCTTTGAGAGTAAAAATGAATTGTAAAATGAGTCAGAAAATAAGCAGTTTGGATTTGAATACACCCTTACTAAGATGATTTTTTTCTTCAACCGCTGTGTATTTTTAATTTGTTTTTGCTGTAAGAATTGGTCCTATCCAAAACTTGTCTATATAGATGTTGTAGACAATATTAAGAAGATACATGATAAATTCATGGGGATTTTATATCTTTTGAATTGACGGAGTTGTGGATTTTTTTCTTCTTCAAACGCTCTTTTTGTTTTCGTTTTTAATTTTTTTTTTTGCGATACGAATTGGTCCTATCAAAAACTTGCGAATATAAAAGTTGTAGATAATGTTAATGAATTTTTTTTCTCCCAAAAACCTTATTTTTGCGCCCCTTGAGCCAATTTTTAACTTTATCAAAAATCTGTGGTACATAAATTTTTGGCCCTATTTTTAGAAGTAATAAAAACTTTAAACTGATTCGATATGTACAAAATTTAAGAAGTTATGGGGGTTTTTCGGTTTTCACAAACCCCCTCCCTATATCCATCCCCTTGGTCCGATTTTGCCCATTAACGAACTCGACCGCGATTTTATGCCCCTTGATTTTATGTATCAGTTTGGAAGAGATTGGTGCAGAATTGTGGAAGTTATCGTGTCCGGAAGAAAGTGATATATATAGATAGATACATAGATAGATAGATATATATGTAATAATAAAAATTTTCGCCTCTTTTCCTTAGTAAAACTATTTCAAATTCTTAATATTTTCAAATGAAAATCAAATTTCAAATTATTTTTGCTTAAAAGGCGCAAAGACCAACTTAGTGAAAAATATTCCATGTCGGGAATCGAACCCGGGTCATCAGTATAGCGCACTGACGTTCTACCGCTAAACCACATGGAACGATACCCAGCCTGGAACTTCTCACTATTACAAGTTTGCAAGGCTACAAACGCAGCACAAGATGGAATATTTTCCGTGAGCCACCAACATGGGGCAAACACAGACACTTAATTAAATCCAGCATCGATGAATCTATATTAATATTTGGAAATTTTTCCAGAGAGAAACATTCGCCTTGAATACAATATTTCAAATGAAAATCAAATTTCAAATTATTTTTCCAGGCTGGGTATCGTTCCATGTGGTTTAGCGGTAGAACGTCAGTGCGCTATACTGATGACCCGGGTTCGATTCCCGGCATGGAATATTTTTCACTAAGTTGGTCTTTGCGCCTTTTAAGCAAAAATAATTTGAAATTTGATTTTCATTTGAAATATTGTATTCAAGGCGAATGTTTCTCTTTGGAAAAATTTCCAAATATTAATATAGATTCATCGATGCTGGATTTAATTAAGTGTCTGTGTTTGCCCCATGTTGGTGGCTCACGGAAAATATTCCATCTTGTGCTGCGTTTGTAGCCTTGCCAACTTGTAATAGTGAGAAGTTCCAGGCTGGGTATCGTTCCATGTGGTTTAGCGGTAGAACGTCAGTGCGCTATACTGATGACCCGGGTTCGATTCCCGGCATAAAATATTTTTCACTAAGTTGGTCTTTGCGCCTTTTAAGCAAAAATAATTTGAAATTTGATTTTCATTTGAAATATTGTATTCAAGGCGAATGTTTCTCTCTGGAAAAATTTCCAAATATTAATATAGATTCATCGATGCTGGATTTAATTAAGTGTCTGTGTTTGCCCCATGTTGGTGGCTCACGGAAAATATTCCATCTTGTGCTGCGTTTGTAGCCTTGCCAACTTGTAATAGTGAGAAGTTCCAGGCTGGGTATCGTTCCATGTGGTTTAGCGGTAGAACGTCAGTGCGCTATACTGATGACCCGGGTTCGATTCCCGGCATGGAATATTTTTCACTAAGTTGGTCTTTGCGCCTTTTAAGCAAAAATAATTTGAAATTTGATTTTCATTTGAAATATTGTATTCAAGGCGAATGTTTCTCTCTGGAAAAATTTCCAAATATTAATATAATCTTAATATTTTTCCTTTTTTACCCATCTTTAATAATATCTTAATATCTTTTGTCTTTTATTTCATGCATATAAAGTTGTGTATTCTTTTATTATTCTAAAAACCTTAATCCATTCGCCTAATCTTATAAAACCCATTAAATTACTTTTTCATTTTATTCTAAAACTAAATTCTCTTTCTTTCGAATGTTTTAATATCATTTATTCTTTTGTGTTCTATACCCACAATTCCATGCGTCCGCCAGTGCTATTTGCACTTTAATTCTGACGCCGTATAAAAGAGTTCTTTATCGACGTCATCCTTTCCCATCGAATCGTAATCTGTTTTATGTCCCATCCTCCCCCACCTCTCTTTTAGCATTGGTCTGTTACCTTTCTGTAACCGTCTGCGCGCTGTTGTTCGGATTACAAATATCGTTACATCGGCAATGGAGAGAAGATTTTACGTTTTTCTGGTTGTCTAATTAAGCTGCGTCGCTTGGAGTGAACGTTCTAATGTGTAGATCCTATTCTTATAACATCTAACGTTTTATGAAGCGATGATCGATTTTTGAGAGTGGATGGAATAACTACTGGAAGTGTTTTACTATGTTTTTTGTCAATAAAACCCATTTCAAGTGACGATGACTCTCTATATTCATTACGTAAGGGAAATTATCCCAATGTTTTTCGAGCCTGTTTTTTCTCGCCACCCTGACTGCAATCCGGTATTTTCAATATAACGGAGGGATGGTTTTGATTGCTCTACTACATTTTATGTCGAGGTGTACTGGTGTCGTCTAAATATCTGAAAGTCGGTAGCAAAATGCTACACACACATATATATATATATATATAAAGTTTTTTACTGAGAGTGGTTTTGGGGTCTAGGGGTCATGATCGGTGTAGATCTGCAAAAATTTTTCAGAAATTCCAACATAGGAACGACGCCAATAGGTAGTATTTCATACGAAATCTACCTAAAAAACGGTTCGCAAAATTTACGCTAAAATATGTGCGAAAATTTTTAAAAATTGCTTTCATTAACAGTTTTATATAAAAATAAAATTTAATATTATAGAAATAATTATTAAGTATATTTCGTGATAATTTTGTTTTGAATTTTCAGAATAGTATTCACAGAAGTGGTGTAGTTAAAATCTGATCTGAAGAAAACTGTATAATATTTAAAACATTAAGCACTCAAATTGGTTCATTAAACTATTTCCGCGAAACTTTTGTACAACCAAACAATCGAAAGCAAGCGGAAAGAAAGAAACGTATTTTTGATGGGCGATGCTTTATGAACCAACCAACCAACCAACCAACCAAAAGTAATCGGAGGGGGGAAAAGGCGTGCTTTTGATGAGAGTGAGTTACGATTTTTAATTAATTACTCAGCTAATAATTAGAATTTAAAAATTCTGAATATCAGGTACATCAGGAGAGACTTTGGGCTATTCTCACAAAAATTTTGAGCCTCGTACGTGCCGTAGATTTCGTTAGCCATCGCAGACAAACACACACACACACACAGACGGACAGACAGACAGAGCGATGTGTTCTTTTATTAGTATAGATATCTATATCTATAAATATAGAATAAATTAAAAAAATTATATATATATATATAATCTATAGATCTATATATATATAAAAATATACAGAATAAATTTTAAAATTATACATATATAACCTATAGATCTATATATATAAACACATACAGAATGTATTTAAAAATTGACTTCATTAACATTTTTTTTATAAATTTTAATATTATAGAAATAATTAATAAGTATATTTCATGATTTATAATTTTATTTGGAATTTGCAGAATAGTATCCACAGAAGTTGGTGTAGTTAAAACCTGATCTGAAGAAAACTGTATAATATTGAAACATTAAGCACTCAAATTGGTTCATTAAACTATTTCTGCGAAACTTTTGTACAACCAAACAACCAAAAGCAAGCGGAAAGAAAGAAACGTATTTTTGATGAGCGATGCTTTATGAACCAACCAACCAACCAAAAGTAACCGGAGGGGAAAAGTCCTGCTTTTGATGAGAGTGAGTTGCGATTTTTAATTAATTACTCAGCTAATAATTAGAATTTAAAAATTCTGAATCTCAGGTACATCAGGAGAGACTTTGGGCTATTCTCACAAAAATTTTGAGCCTCGTACGTGCCGTAGATTTCGTTAGCCATTGCAGAGAAACACACACACACACAGAGACGGACAGACAGACAGAGCGATGTGTTCTTTTATTAGTATAGATATCTATATATATACAGGGTGCGCCATAAATTCGTGCAAACTTTAAAAATCCATAATTAAAGAAATAATGGTCGGAAAAATTTTTGGTTTGCGCGAGTATGATCAGACGGATTTTGGATTTTTTTCCCATGAATAATAAAAAATGATTCCAAGAATAACCAATAGAGGGCGCTCACATGCCATATTGAGACGTTTTATGCAAATCAGACAAACACAAACAGACATTGAAAGAAATCACAATAACATGACACTGTGCATTAACTTTTATGGTACTAAAAGATGCTCAACATGACCACCACCACAAGGTATTAGGCAAGTGAGGCGTGTCAATACGCCTGTAACAGCTGAGTGTAGCATGTCGGCATCGATGCCACCGACGGTCAGTCAAATGGCATCTTTCAGTTCCGCCAAAGTGGCTGGGGAGCACCGATAAACACGAGACTTTAAGTATCCCCACAACCAAAAATCTGCTGGGGTCAAGTCTGGAGATCGTGGGGGCCATTCAAACTTACAACCTCGACTTATCACTCGGTCTTCAGTGAAAGTGTCTAACAGGAACGCCTTGACTTCACGTGCAAAGTGGGGCGGGGCACCATCCTGCATGAAGGTGACGGAAGGTAACGCATGTCTTTCCTGCAATGCAGGCACAACTTGGTTACGCAAAAGCGTAAGATACCGTTCTGCAGTGACTGTACACGTTTTCCAGCCGGATTCAGGACAAGACTCTTCAAAAAAGAAAGGACCCAGAATGAAAGCCGCGGTGAAACCACACCAAACAGTCACACGAGGAGAATGCATTGGCTTGGTCTGATACTCCCGAGGGTTTGACGTCGCCCAGATACGACTGTTTTGCGTATTGACGTCGCCATGGAGTGAAAAATGTGCTTCATCCGTCCACATGACATTCAGCAACCATTGTGGGTCACGATCCATTTGTGCCAGTGCCCATGTAGCAAACTTTAGTCTTTTATCTGTATCTGCCGGTAATAACTGGTGAAGTGTCTGTATCTTGTACGGATACAGATCCAAGATTCCGTGCAGAATACGTCGAATCGACGATTCCGGAATTCCCGTTATTCTACCAGCTTCACGAGCACTGCTACTTCCCGTTGATGTCTCGGCTGCCATTTCTTCCATGGCACTTTTTACAGCATGGACGCGATCCGCGTTCAAGGATGGTCTGCCACTACGTGGACGATCCTCCAAACTCCCCGTTTCCTCAAAACGTCGTACTAAATTGAGTATTCCATTCAACGAAATAGGGCTTTTTTGCGCCTTTAGTCCTTTCTCCGTGCGAAACTTCCTCAATGCAATAGTAGTGGATTCCCCATTCTTGTAGAACAGTTTGACCAGCAGCGCTCGATCTGGTAACGATAGCATGCTGCCGAGATCGAATGACGAATCCATTTCCATCCAGGTGTTTTATTGCAAGCCTGATTTGCATAAAACGTCTCAATATGGCATGTGAGCGCCCTCTATTGGTTATTCTTGGAATCATTTTTTATTATTCATGGAAAAAAAATCCAAAATCCGTCTGATCATACTCGCGCAAACCAAAAATTTTTCCGACCATTATTTCTTTAATTATGGATTTTTAAAGTTTGCACGAATTTATGGCGCACCCTGTATATATAAATATAGAATAAATTTAAAAATTATATATATATATATATATATATATATAACCTATAGATCTATATATATAAACATATACAGAATGTATTTAAAAATTGATTTCATTAACATTTTTTGTATAAACTTTAATATTATAGAAATAATTAATAAGTATATTTCATGATTTATAATTTTATTTGGAATTTGCAGAATAATATCCACAAAAGTGGTGTAGTATGAAGTTAGAATGGCCAAGTAATGCTGTCGACTTAAACCAACACCCTCTAGACTGGAGAAAACCTTGACATGCTTTGTTGTGACATGTGACGTCCACCTTTGCCTGCTCCGTGACGTCACAACACAGCGTGTCAAGATTTTCTCCCTTATCTAGGGGACGTTGCTTAAACACAATGGACCATATTCTCCCTTTGGCAGTTCCAGGCTACAAAAATTCGTCTGCTTGGGAATAATTGGCGATTCAAGCACTCGAATACGCCATCTGGTGGAGAAAAGTTTTAACTTCTCGCTTCAGGATACTGCCGTGCAAACGTATTGTATTACATGTATTTTAAATTTGTTCAGAATGACTATTCTTTTACACAATTTCAGATTTTATGTGACATTTGTGTTCAGTCTTATATGACAAAGTAAAAATTATCCGAATTTGAATATCTAACTTTCAAATGCATTTACAATAAAGAATTATTTCAATGGCACTTTAAAATAGTTAAAGGGAAATTAAAGGGTCAATTTTCCTGTACCGAAGGCTGCGAGCAGCACCTCTATAGGCCGTTTTAATTCCCAATACTATTCATAACCGTGCTATTGAAAAGCATTATGTTTAGAAAATTTATGCTTATATTTTATTTTATGCGGAGTTTTAGACCTTTTGAGAGTATATATGGGTTATAAATGAATTATTTTTTTTTATTTTAAATAAATTATTTTAAAGTGCACATTTTTCATTTTATTTATAAAATAAACATTTTAAACTTTGGTTAATACGTATATATGGATTTTAATTACTATGTATATAAGTATTGATCGAAAATAATTCATACAAAATAAATGTGCAGTATTTTACGCATGTATTTACCTGTATTTCTGCTGCGTCAAGTGACGCAATAAGGTAAACAAACGCTCTAGCCGCTATTTTTACACCACGTGATTCCCACTGTGACGTCACGAGAATACTGCCCATTGAAAATATTTGGTCTCTGTGGAAGGGAGAAGTTCGCCCGGAGGAAATAAGAACGGCTGATGAGCTATGGAAAGCTAGCTGCTTCTGATGCTTGGCAAATTATTCAAAGAGATCCTGTTATTGTTAACAGCCTCATTGAATCAATGCTACAGAGATTAAAACAAGTTCATGATAAAAATGTTTGCTGTACATCATATTAACAGATTTTTTTTCTCTCTTTTTTAAATTTAAGCACAAAATACGGCTTATTAGTGAGGGTGAGGATTTTTTGCCTTCTCTTTTTTACTTTCTTCTATCCTTACAAGAAGAAAGTATTGGATTCGTGAAAATTTTCGACTTTCGGTTTTCGACGGATTTACACATTTTAGGGGTCAGAGATTCCGAAAAACATGTTTTTGCAAAATGTCTGTCTGTGAGCCTGTGCATCTGTGAGTCTGTATGTGACGCAAATTTTGTGGGCGCTCTATCTCAAGAACTAATTCACGGAATTTAATAAAAATTTACATTCAGTTAGTTCCTGATATAAATTGGCGCTGATTAGTTTTTGGTGTAAATCGCTCAACAGGTGGCGCTGCTATGCAGCCTTTTTTACGATTTCCGCACTAGCTCAATCTCTAGAACTAATGCACGGATTTTCATCAAACTTCAGATTCAGTTAGTCCTTGACATGAATTGAAGTTTTGTACATTTTGGTGTAAATCGCTCAACAGGTGGCGCTGCTATACTGCATTTTTTACGATTTCGGCAATAGCTCTATTTCAAGAACTAATGCTTGGATTTTCATAAAATTTCAGATTCAAGTATACTTTGATATGAATTAGTGCTGTTTGTGTTTTGGTGCAAATCGCTCAACAGGTGGCGCCGTTATGTTGCACTTTTTAGAATTTCCATTATAGCTGTATCTCAAGAACTAATGCAATAATTTTCACCAAACTTAAGAATCAGTTAATCCTTCACATGAATTGACATTTTGTACATTTTGGTGTAAATCGCTCAAGAGGTGGCACTGCTATGCTGTATTTTTCAGAATTTCCACTATAGGTGTATCTCAAGAACTAATGCGCGAATTTTCATCAAACTTTAGAATCAGTTAGTCCTTGACTTGAATTGACATTATATGTAGTTTGGTGTAAATCGCTCAATAGGTGGCGCTGTTATGCTGTTTTTGTGATTTCCGCAATAGCTCTATCCCAAGAACTAATGCTTTGATTTTCCACGAACTTCAGATCCATGTATACCTGGATATATATTATTGCTGTTTATGTATTGGTGTAAATCACTCAACAGGTGGCGCTGCTATGCTACATTTTTCAGAATTTCCGCTATAGCTCTATCTCAAGAGCTAAGGCACGAATATTTATCAAACTTCAAATTCAGATACACTTTAATATGAATTGATGCTAAATTTATGTAATTTCTTGTCTATTTAAATGATTTAATTGACGTGATTTGTATAGAAGAAAGTTTTGTGATGGCCACAACATACTAGTTTTTTTTTTTTTTTTACTAAGCTGCCAATAGTTTTCTGCTACTCTTTTGTTTCATTATGTGGAACAATTTGTCCTTCTGTATCATGTTGATGTTTAATTTTGATGAAAGAAACTGTGACTATCAGATTAACATGAAATTGTAGAGAGCAAAGGTAATTTGGATCTGCAAACACAAAATTATTCGTTTCAATGTATTCCACAAAATGGAAACACATATGAAATGTTTTTTGTTCTTTTCAAATAGATGCCGATGATGTATTTACGGCAAGTGATTAATATAATTCTTACATTTGATACAAAACTTTCAAAATTCATACAAAACTTTGGTCAAAAATATTTTACATCATTTAAACCATTATTATATTCACAATGTAGTCACTGAGATATTTATATTTATTAATTCAATTTACTCAAATTTTGTTAAATTGTTTAAAATATTACACTGAATATCTGTTACACAAAATATTCCCACGAAAGTATTTGATTGTTATTTAAAAATACTAATTTAATCTTTTACTAACCTTTTGTATATCAATCAAAAATTGTAACATTTACAAATACGTATCGGTGTTCAGTTTTTAACACATTAATAACGAGCTTTTAAATAATTAAACTTCTTCTTATATAACTTGTTTATTTAAATCTATTTGAGTACACAGGCTAATTAAAAAAAAAATTACACAGCAAAGGTAATTTGGATCTGCAAACACAAAATTATTCGTTTCAATGTATTCCACAAAATGGAAACACATATGAAATGTTTTCTGTTCTTTTCAAATAGATGCCGATGATGTATTTACGGCAAGTGATTAATATAATTTTTACTTTTGATACAAAACTTTCAAAATTCATACAAAACTTTGGTCAAAAATATTTTACATCATTTAAACCATTATTATTATATTCACAATGTAGTCACTGAGATATTTATATTTATTAATTCAATTTACTCAAATCTTGTTAAATTGTTTAAAATATTACACTGAATATCTGTTACACAAAATATTCCCACGAAAGTATTTGATTGTTATTTAAAAATACTAATTTAATCTTTTACTAACTTTTGTATTATCAATCAAAAATTGCAACATTTACAAATACGTATCGGTGTTCAGTTTTTAACACATTAATAACGAGCTTTTAAATAATTAAACTTTTTCTTCTATAACTTGTTTATTTGAATCTATTTGAGTACACAGGCTAATTAAAAAAAAATTACACAGCATAATTAAAAAGAAATGTACAAGTTATTTTTATGATAGGCAAGTTTTCTTGACAATTGGCATCGGCAGTAGTGTGCAAAAAATCTAAAATAAAAAAGAATTAAAAATGTCGAATAGCAAGTTTTCTTTCCAACCAGCATGAATGAGTTAAATGCAATTCAAGTAAAATAACAGAATAAGGTTAATATTAAAATTATTAACCCTATTTCAAAGGAGAATAACGAATGTAAAGTTATTGTGTGTCTTTTTAAGATATATTTAATTGTTAAAATAAATTTGAATATAAATCATGCAAGCATATCTGAAAAGGTCCAACAAGTGCCCCCCCCCCCCCCCGCCCTTTCAAAAAGAGCGATGCCGGAAAAAAGCTTTTAAAATATGCCATTAGCAATCGACTTGGGATTTATTTTCGGACTGAAAAGCAGTTTGTCTGGGTTTTTTCTACATTATTTCACTATACTGCTTCATACTATTTTTTCTTAAATTCTAAATTTTATATTCGCCGATATTCTTCACATTCCGCCAATAAATTTAGAAAAGAGCGAAACACCTATAAAATTACAATCACATTCACATATTCGAAAACTATTTTAATTACCTTATCTTTTTAAAAATCGGATAATTCAACACGTGTAAACATGACATGAAAAAAATATTGATGGTAAGAGAATTTTATCGAATATAACAATAGCAAAAACACATTTAGCGAGTAAAATGGTCATATTGATAAGAAATAATAGAGTAATTAAACATGGGGGAGTTAAATATGACTGATTCTTTATAACGTATATGAGTAGTTTCATTTGAACTTAAAAAATATATTTGGAGTATGCGCTTTTAGGAGACCTTTTTTATAAATAGTCGAATTAAAAAAAAATCCAGATAAAACAAACGGTATATAAAACGAAGGCAGTAAGGTAACAAAGGGCATAGTAAAAACATCACATACAATACAAAATATTTATTTTATACTTGAAGTATAATAAACAAGAAAGAAAAAAAATCATGCGTCAAGCATAGATTATGAAACACAACACATTCAGAATAATGTAACAAAACTGCACCGTTTAAAAGTTTTAAATATTACGTCTAATTCAACCATATGGAAACGCATAATACATTTCAAAACCTAATTTCAGCTGTTCCCATCCACAATCGGAAAATTATCCAAATTTCTCATCAGCCCTGTATATGACATTTAGATTTGAATCTATGAACTACATGCAGGCAAAAATTTAGTTTACTTAAGAGATACATATACTTCAGTTGAAAATTTACCTTCAGCAATTTCCTCTAATAAGGAGAACGGTACGTGAATACTTTTGTGCAGCCCTGTATTTGAGATATAGAATTTATATATAACGAGTAAGATGCAAAAAATTAATTAAATTTAAAAGCGCATACCGAATTTTAAACCGTACACTCCAGCAATTATGACTCAAAAACATAACTGTACTGTAACCGATTTCTGTTGTGTGTCCCTGTAAATGAATAAACAATGCTATGAATGGCCTGTTCTAACGTGATCGTAGTGAAATTCAGTAATTTATATCAGTTTCAATACATTTGAAATAGCGTAATGTCATTAAAATGCAAACGATTTTTCCCCATATACCATAATGTAATAGAACACTTTTGAGTGCCCTTGTAAATGAACGATTAATCCTACATACTTAATATACATTTCCAAACATGCTTGGGTGACCCTAAATAACATTTATCAATTTCATGAAAATCCGAGTATATTTACGGGAGTTAGAGCGTGGACAGACGAACGGAATGCATAAACACTTTTCAACTTTGTTAGAAAGTGTTAAAAATGTAGATTAATTCACAAAAATAAATAAGCACATGATTTACATTGAATTCTACAATCTACGTTTTAACCTTTATGTCCCAAATTATGAAATCATGAAAATTTTGTCTTCTAAAGTATTTTTCCAGAATATTTGAAAACTCCTCAAAAAATTTACACAATCCATTAATAAATTTTAGGAGGATATTGCCAATTAAAATCAATGAACATTTTTTTAATTTATAGCAATTTTGTAGAAAATTTACAACTTCTTTAAATTTTTTATATAAAATATTTTTATAAGTAATTTGTAGAGTTAAGAAATGTAGAAATATAAAGCCGTTACAAGAGAACATTTAAGATAGAAACATTTAAGAACTGAAACTTTCCACGCCAAATTTTCTGACATCAAAAAAGCTAAACAGATGCAAACAAAAGAGAAATTATCCTTTTAAAAACATTTTTGTTTTGTGCAACAGGAAAAACTTTTGGAACAGGATAAAGTAAAGAATCTATAATTCATTGTAAATCGCATGACTGCTAATCGATTATTAAATAAAATTTATAAATTTTTTTCTAATGGTACTTTAAAGTACGTACTGGAGGCATAAAGGGTTAAGCTATAATATAGGGGAGAGGGGGGTACCTTTGAACTGGGGCACCTTTGAACACTGTAAATATTTTCCTTTAAATAAATTATATTTTTTAAATATGTATGGCAGCACAGTACTACTGCTTCAATGTAACAAGAATACAAAGCTTTACTATTTTGCATGCACACTACTGTCTAAGCAAGTTATGTATATTTTGCTTTCTTGAATCTAAACTTAACAAAAAAAAAGTTGTAAGCTTTTTGTTGATAATCTTGTATCCCTAAATTATAATTTACTATTTAATACGTAAATAAAGGCGTTAGCTTTAACTTATAAGGTTTGTTTTATTCAAATTCTCAAACCTGATTGAGTAAATAGTTATAATGCTAAACTCCCACCATTGAACGGAAAAGTTGAGGCACCATTGAACAATAAAAACTATGAAGTACAGAGTTATAGATGTATCTAAATATTATTATTATTGAATTTCTTTTTTTAATATGAAGATTAAGAGATTTATTAAGTGCTATTATACTTAATATGAAAGTTGTACTGATGCAGGGCTTCAACTACAGGCAAATTCAGGAGACACAGCTTCAGTAATTCATGATTTAGCAGATTTGTCTAACAAACCATTTTGTTTCCAAATGTTTCATTTACAATGGTAAACATTATTTCTGGATTTCATAAAACAAGGTTTTATCCATTTTCTATAACAATTTGGATGAAAATGTTTTCATTTTAGTTTAATTTCATGCAAAAAGAACTCTTCATTATGTTGGTCAGATTAAATTGCTTAATGTCAGGTTTCTTCGTAAAAAGGAACATACGATATATTTTCCAGAGGCATCAGATATCAATTTGGTGGATTTATGGATATTATATAAAAAAAAATTGCTACAATTAAACATAATTGGAGGGATCCTCCGTTGTGTCTAAACAATGTGCTTTGATGGATACAAATTTGGTTAAATAATAAAAAAATTAGTAATTTCAGTTAAATGTAATTGTGTAATTTTATTCTTATTATTTTATATTTTGGAAAGATATGCAGTTTTTAATAAAAACTGTCAATACTTTCATATTTTGTTTATTTGTTCAAAGGTGCCCCTAGCTTGTTCAAAGGTACCCCTACATGGGGCAGGTTTGAACAGAAAACTTTCAGCTTTTTAAAGCCTCACAACATATTTATCTTAAAAACTGTAATTTTTTATTTAATATGATGCACAATTACATTCTTTCTCTCAGAAAATATTTAAAATTCAATAAATATAATTCAAGTAAAGAATATGTGGATTTTTTTAAAAATTGTTCAAGGGTGCCCGCCTCTTCCCTACTTAGAACATCAGATTCATTCTGTTCTCTGTTTCCAAAGCTAATTTCTTGAACTATTAATTGCTTAGGCCAAAAATATTTGTAATATGTTTGCTCTCTTCAGCTGATTTGATCACAAAGTAAAAAATTTCATTGACCTCAATATGCTTTTCTACGATGAAAAAGGCTACCCAGATACACAGGACCGACTAATAAGAATCCAATTATAGAGAGATCATAGTCGGAAATTTATAATTCACATAATAGAAGTTAGATTCAAAAGAAAATTGCCTAAGGACCTTCGTAAAAGCTTTCTCCCCAGGGAGAAATAAGTTTATAGTGTTGTTTATGACGGCCAATTATCTACACGAGGGATATGCGTCCGAAGATCCCTCCGTGAGGGATCATTCAAAGGGAACCTAACCCGTATTTACGTAAGGAAATCCAAGGTTCGAAGAAAACCACGGAAAACTTCAAACGATTAGGCTGACGGGCGCGATTAGGTTCGAACCCAGCACCTCCCGTCTAGAAGCTTTGAGAGCAGAAACTCTCGGCCACTCCAGGGAGAAAAAGAGGTTCAAAGTTCGGAAAAAATGTATTTAAAAAATTAAACTAGAAAATCGCGGATTCCAGGCAGATTTTCATCCGTGATTTTAACATGCATTAAACACACACAGCAGGGATTTGTTTTAGAAGAATTTAGATCCTGTAAAGGACCCTTCACAACTTTTTTCGTATTTAAACAAGACCTTAACTATTTTTTTCTCATACTAAAACAAGACCCTTCACTAATTTTTTTAACCTTAAAACAGGACCCTTCACAAATTTTTTTATCTCAAAAAAGGACCCTTCAAAAATGTTTTTCATAATTAAATTGGATTCTTTATAAAATTATTCATCTTAAAAGTAAATCTAACCTGTCTCAAAACAACTGTAATCATAAAAGAAAATATTAAATTATCAATTATTAAATGCATTAAACATACATTTTAGTTTATATATCTAAATTTAATACACTTATATAAACTGTTCATTAAAACAGGACCTTGTAACAAATCAGTTGTCTCAGCAGGAACCTTGTGTAATGTTAGTTTCAGATTCACAAATTTAACATTAAATTTTTCACAAATATAAGAAATCGTTCACAATTTTCATAAAAACGGGTCTCTGTGATAAAAGGCTAGACAGAACCATGCATGGTGTCTTACCATATTGAATATCGAATTGCTCTCTTAAATACTTACGCGAGAAGCCCTCACAAATCATTTTTCTTCATCGTGTACATGATTATGAAATCTTAAACCTCTTTTACTTGCAAATGATTTTTGACATACATCACACACATACGGTTTCTCTCCAGTGTGCGTTCGAGTATGATCTCTCAGTGTTTTTTTTAATGAAAATGACCTTTGGCAGACATCACACACATACGGTTTCTCTCCAGTGTGTGTTCGAGTATGCTCTTTCACAGTCTTTTTTAATGAAAACGACTTTTGACAGATATCGCAAACATATGGTTTCTCTCCAGTGTGAACTCGAAGATGAGCATTTAATGTTCGTTTGAAGGAGAATGACTTTCGACATAGATCGCACACAAAGGCTTTTTCTCCTGTGTGAATTAGATAATGTTGTTTTAGATGTGCTTTGAATTTAAATGACTTTTGACAAACATCGCAAACAAATTGTTTCTCTCCCGTGTGAATTGTATGATGTTGGTTTAGATGTGATTTGCATGTAAAAGATTTTTGACATACTTCGCACACATACAGTTTCTCTCTAGTATGTATTCGAAGCGTGTGGTCAATTAGAGAGTATTTTTTTGAAAATGACTTTTGACAGACATTACACTCATATGGTTTCTCTTTCGTGTCGACTCCTAGATGTCTTTTTAAAGAATCTTTGCATGCAAATGACTTATCCTTTGAACAGTGAATTGGAAGATGTCTTTTTAAACTTGGTAAGTATGGAAATGATTTTTGACACACATCACCTTACGTATGGTTTCTCTCCTGTATGGCTCCGAAGGTGGCTGTATAAAGTCCATCTCAATGCAAATGACTTTTGACATACATTGCATACATACGGTTTCTCTCCAGTGTGGGTTCGAAAATGATTTTTTAAAAGATAATTCATCGAAAATGACTTTTGACATACATCGCACACAAACGGTTTCACTCCAGTGTGGATTCGATGATGTTTGTTTAAATTCTTTTGGGATTTGAAGGATTTTTGACATGTTTTACACACAAAACTTTTCTCTCCAGCGTGAATTCGCAGATGAACATTTAAATTTGAAATAAATGGAAAGGATATTTGACATTTCTGACACATATATGGGTTTTCTCCATTTGTATGTAATCTTAAATGCCGTTTGAATTTACTTTTATGAAAAAAATTCTTTTCGCAGGTACTGCATGAATAAATTCTTCGGTTGAAATGAAGTTTAATATGTTGATTTAAATACCGCTTCTTTGAAAATGATTTTTGACAAGTATCACATATATGAGTTTCTTCTGTAAAATGTATTTGCATATGTTTATTTAAGTTAGATTTTTTTGAGAAAAATTTCTGGCACACATGACAAATATAACCCTTTTCTGCAGTATGAATTTCAAAATGCTCATCTAATAAGCCGTTTTTGGGTAAACTATCTTGGCATACATTATTATTATTTGCATGTGTTTCTTCTTCCTTTCGCTGTTGAAATGTCGACTGATCTTCCATTTATTACAAAATATTTAGAATTACTAATTGCAGGGAAATGCCGTCTCTTTTGAAAATGCATTAAATATACGTCGTTTACATATCGTCTCATACAGAGGTTTGAATAATTCTTTATTCAATATTTCTGGAGCAGAAAGTATGAGAAATTATCACACTTCTCTAAAAGAAACATGTCTATATGATATATGACATTTTCAACAGGATCAATTTCGCTTTCCACTGAAAGAAACAAAAATGAATTAAAATGAGCAAATAAATTCAGTTTCCAGATATAATTTTATTTGCTTGCAAATGTTCTTGTAGTAAAGTAGATTCCCTCAGATCCACACAGCTTGGGACAAGAGGTTGTGCGGATTTTTGGTCATTGCTTTGTTTACGTTTTTAAAACAGTAATTTGAATGTAATAATGCAATCAAAATTATAATGAATGTTTGCAATGTAGTAAAGTATTAAAATAAGTAATAAACTAAAATAATAAAAGGTAAGATAATTTTTAAAATGTTTAAATTTTTAAAAGTAAAGGTCAAGTAAATAATTAATAATGAATAGTTAAATATGCAAAATAAAGATGAGATACAATTTCCTTCAATTATCCAAT
Organism: Maratus speciosus; assembly: GCA_963932465.1. Lineage (NCBI taxonomy): Eukaryota > Metazoa > Arthropoda > Arachnida > Araneae > Salticidae > Maratus > Maratus speciosus. The sequence goes on along the minus strand of OZ010798.1, from coordinate 244,120,930 downwards.
GAAATTTTCCTCATAAAGGTACACAATTAAATCACATCAAAATAAAAAAATAAGGAAGTTTTATTTCTTTAGCCAGTTTTAATAACCAAAAAGCTAGATTAATACATAACTATATTTGGTAAAAAGAATGTGAATACCAGTGAAGTCAGCACTATCTTTACTTTTTTTAAAGAAATAAATTTATACTTCTTTCGTGAAAAACCACGAGTTCAATCATACTAACCAGAATTATATATTAAAATACATACAAAATGATATAAAACTAAAAATATCTGTAATTTTGCCGCTACATATGGACTGAAAGTTTCTTTGTTTGCATCTGCGATGATGTGGGGATTTTAGGCATTTGTGGATTTGAGGGAGTCTACTCTATTTAATTAGTACTTAAAAATACTTTAGAAAAGCTCATAGATATCAGGGCCGAAACTAGGCTTTTTGCGCCTGGGGTAAACATGAATTTTTGCGCCCCCCTCACTCCCCTGCAAAAAAAAAATTATAAAAAGAATTTTATCAAGTTTTTAATAGCCAACTTATTTTAAAATTTCAAATATGTAATCACAAAACACGTAATACTGACGTAACCACTTCGTCAAATATATTGATCCTTGAAAACGGAATCGAAAGAAACTGAAAAATATTCCGCTTTATACAGGTTTCCATTTTAGCAGGTGCAGTGTGACGTCGAAAATACGGTATTCAGAAATCCGGCATCGAAGCCATCTTTCACTCCATCCCCCTTCCTATTTTTTAAACTTCAAACTTACGGCAGAAAGAAAAACAGCAATTGTCTATGAATTAAAATCTTGGAGATGGAAAGCGGTGGATTAGCGGACAGCCAGATCGCTGACGCTATGTTAAATAGAACTGTCGATAACTTCGGTAGCAGCTCAATTAAACGAGGACGTGGAGCTGGCAGAAAAAAAGGTGTCATTTGAAAAATGAACAAATTTGACTGGAAATTTAATATCTGCTTTACAGGAACAAGACTGTTTCCAAAATTGATATTCTTCCCTTGTATAAATTCTACAAAATCTTGTTAAAGAACGGACAAATAAAATTGACAGGGATGTTTCGTAAATTGCACAAGGAAAAAAAATGACTTTTCAATTGACCTATTTTTCAAATACGTTTTTCTCAAAAAATACAAAAGTTAAAAAAAATGAAACCAACGCCAATTATTGAAGAATATATCAGTTCGCATTATATATTTTTTTCATATTTTTACACAAATTTTAACATAGCAAAATGAACGAAAATATATTTTTTTAATTATTAATGTAATAATTTTATATTTACACCAACCAAAAAAATACAGAAGAATGCTCAAAGTATGTACTTTTAAGAAAAATAATCTCTTTAAAATCGAAGATGCGCTTTTTGAGTTATAAAAAAAAATAATGCTAGCAACTTGCTAAAATATTCGTAGCTTTTCCTGTTTGCATTCGCGGTAATACGGTATTATCAATGCATTGGTCGATTCGTGACATTTTCACTCGGGCAGGATGCGCGGTGCGCCAAAAAAGAGAATATTTCCATAAGTACCACTTTCCTATAAATTTGTTTCGTGTTTGTAAAAATTCTGTTATTTTGACGTACTGCATCCTTCCCGCGTAATATTATTTTGTCGATGGTCTAGTCAAATGTGCAGATTAAGCTGAATAGGAGCTGTAAATATATAAGGTTATCAACTTTTTGACAATTTCGGACACCCTCCCAACCTTCCGATAACATACGTTATCATTCCTCGAATCCCCCTCCTCCTAATTCTATATTGTTATCAGTATCTAAAAATTATTTTTTATTTTTACATTTTTTTTTTCTTTTATACGTTTGCAATGATATACAGATATAGTTGTACTTTTTTTATTCGCATATTTTACTGATTTCAAGGAAGAGAAGAAATTCATAAAATATCACTATTATATAGGAAATAACTTTATAACAAATGGCATTTTAAAGAAATACTTATTATTTAAATGTTTTAATAATTTCTTTGTTACATAATGCATTGAACAGTAATATTGTCTTCTTGTACTTCGCCCTTGCACGGGCTAAACAGAAATTCTTGTAAACAAAACAGGGTGACAACATTCTTCCCCCTCTTTTACTAGCAGAAATAGTAACAAGTATCATTTCGAATCTGGTTTCTCTAACAACGAATTATATTCGCAAATGGCAGGAGAATATTAATGGTGAACGTTGGATTTTTTTCATATTTTGGAATGAAATATTTTATAATCATTCAATGTTTAATAATAACTTTGTATTTTCATAGAAAGAAGAAAATATACTTAAAAAATGTAAGATAACAGATGTAAAGAAAAAGGATACCAAAAAAGTAGATTTTCGTTTGATTAAAAATGACAACGATATCAAATGACAAACCCCCTCTCCCTACAGATGCCTTCCGATCTCAAATGCCAGACCCCCTCCACAACCCCCCCCCCCCTAAAGTGATAAGTTATATATGTACACTGTAAAACCTCTTAGCCTTATTCTATGTGAGAATAATGGAAAGCAAATGTTACCATTTTTTTTTTAAGTTATTGATATTATTACGCGAGGAGGATGCGCAGTACGCCAAAATAACAGAATATTTACAAACACAAAACAAACCTATAGGGAAGTAGTATGTATGGAAAAATTCTCTTATTTTGGCGCAATGCGCATCCTGCCCGAGTTGAAATGTCGCGGATCGACCAATAAATTGATAGCAGCTTATTTCTGGAAATGGAAACAGGGAAAGTTACGAATACTTTAGCAAGTTGCTAGCATTATTTGTTTTATAACTCATAAAGCGCATCTTCGATTTTAACGAATTTTTTCCCCTTAAAAGTACATACATTGAGCATTATTCTGTAATTGGTTGGTTGGTGTAAATATAAAATTACTGGATTAAAGTATTTAAAAAAATATATTTTTGTTTATTTTTCTATGTTAAAATTCGTGTAAAAATGTGAAAAAATATATATAATGTGAATTAATATATTCTTCAAAAATTGGCATTGGTTTCATTTTTTTTTTTACTTTTATACTTTTTGAGAAAAACGTATTTGAAAAATAATAGCGCCGGCGCATACTTCCCCAATTATCTCAAAGGCAGATCAAGGTCAGGAGCTAAAAACACTCTATATTGTACTCTCATGGTTAGCCTTATTACCACATGTGTTATTTCAAACATAGGCCATGGGGGCCATTTCGCTATGCTTATCCGACTAGACCCTTTGACTGCAAATTTAATATCTGCTTTACAGGAACAAGACTGTGTTTCCGAATTCGATATTCTTAAGTTGTATAAAATTCAAGAAAATCTTGTTAAAGAACGGCCGAAAACATTGAAACAAATAAAATTGACATGGATGTTTCGTAAATTGCACTAGAAAAAAAATGACTTAACTATTTATTATTATTATTACTGTAACACAGAAAATATAATTAAAGTAAGTTTTTTTATTATTTAATTTTCTCTTTGTCTCACATAATTACCACTTGTTTAGGAATTAAATTATGACTAAAGGCACCATTAATAATAGCGGAAGTACTTTTGATTATTCTTTCAGAAATCCGTGATTTTCAAAAATCCGGCTTAGTCTCAGACCCGAAGACGCCGGATTTTCGAGGTTATATTGCACTATAATTGATGATATTCTTTATGTTGAAGAAATATATCTTTTTTATTTATGAACGGATTCCGTTATAGACAGATTTCATTTTCACTGATTTTACGGTAGATGTAGTATTACAATTGAGGCATTTAAAATCAGTGATATGAATTAAAAAGACTACAATAGCCACGCGAAGACATTTGCAAGCCAATATTAACTAGTTGGATGTGGCAATCCCATAACTTTCTTCCATTTCATGCACGTTAATATTTACTGAAAAATTCAGCATAGCAGCGCCAGCGGTAAGGTGATTTACACCAAAACCTTATTAGCAACAACTTATGTCAACTTCGAACTGAATCTGAAGTTTGGTGAATATTCGTAAAGGCACTAACTTATATCAAGGACTAACTGAATGCCAAGTTTTATAAAAATCCGGGCATTAGTTCTTGAGATATAGCTATTGCGGAAATCCTGAATAATGCAACATAGCAGCGTCACCTGTTGAGCGATTTACACCAAAAAGTTATCAGTACCAATTTATATCAGGGACTAACTGAATCTAAAGTTTTATTAAATTCTGTTCATTAGTTCTTGAGATAGAGCGCCCACAACATTTGTGTTACATACAGACAGACAGATATTTTGTAAAAATATGTTTTTCGGGATTTCTGACCCCTAAAACATGCAAATTCGTCAAAAACCAGAATTCGAAAATTTTCACGAATCCAATACTTAATTCTTGTAAAGATAGAATAAAATAAAAATATGGGAGCATTCTTGACTAATATCTTGCTTGCATTTTATTACTTTTAAATAATATTTTTTCATGGAATACCTAAGGTCGATATCTAATGTTGTGCTTTTGTACTTTTTCGGGTTTGGTTAAATTTTTCTAAATTTAGATACTTTTGGACATTTTTGGAAAGCTGTTTGGAACCATTTCTGAAATTTAAGTATCATCATATTAAAAAACAAAAATGCAACCATAAAAAAAAACCGCACAGTGTTAGATATCAACCTCAGGTATCATAAAAAAAATAATAATAAATAAAATATTAAAATTCACACGAGAATTCTGAAAAGAATGCTTCTATAGATTTAACATTAAAGTGCAAGTGTTTACGCACGAGACTGTGCTAAGACTTAAGAGACTACACTAGTTACGCGAATAAACTGGAACGCTAATGTTAAACCTAAACCTATGGAAGCATCCCATTTAAAATTTCTCGCTTGCATTTTAAAAGTTTTACATTATTTTTTTTTTTCACTTAGAATAGCTGAGGTTGAATTCTAACCAGTTAGTGTTTACTTTTTAAAGTTTGGTTTCAAAATTTTTTATGTTACTTTTTTGTTTGGATTTTCCGGCTGCGATGCATTTTTATCCAAATTTGACACATATATGTGACGTTTTGACGGCAAGTAGTTAGTATTGTCAAAAATAATGGGGATTTCCATTCATGCAGCACAGGCATTCCGGCCGATTGGTTTAAGATAATAAAGAAAAGTGAAGAATTCACACAAGGCAGGCGCTTGAAACACTATTCACTTTATTTCCACACTCACGATTGAATCTAGGGAAGATGCTCATTCCTTCAATGGTAAAAAGAATAAAGTCTATTCTCATCACACAATTAGTTTTAAAAGCATTCCATCTCTTGACTGCGTTCTATACATAAATCCGTAAATAACTAACATCTCCGTACCCATTACGATACCGTTTCTTCCTCATTCTACACACATATAAAACAGTATTCATCCACCGTATTACTACCTCCATCGAGCAGTCACATTGAATGTCCAGTCTGCCACGACTGCAATCCGCTACCCTTCTCTCTCTCTTTACACTTCTACATGACATGACATCGCGTTCACCTCTACATGCTAAAAAACTAAAAAGCTAAAAGCTTCAAAACTCCTCTCTGGTTCCCGCCATCCGTATTTATACTCCCCTCAAAAGATTGTTCTAGAAAAACCTTATATCAGGGGTGATTGTGACTCAGAGTGAAAAACCCTGAAAATTAATCGATACAAAGTGAAAAACCCTGAAAATTATCGATGCAAAATATACCAATATCAATTTACATAACAACTGATGCTGCAACAGCATGACAATCAAATGACATATTTCTGCTATTGTTTGAAATATATAATTGCAGAAAAACATAATTTGGTAAACTTATGTTAATTTCACTGAAAGCTAAATGACTTCATCAAATGGAGAGTGCAATTTATCTTGTTATATGCAAAGTTCGGCTTCTATATTCAGTAAATGAATTTATTCTAAGTACTCATGAAACAAGTACAAATTATGTGGTTAAAAGTTATCTCTTAGTAGATTTAATGCAAGTCATATCTAGTTATTTGAAAACAGTAAAAAAATGTCAAAACCAATCCAATTTTACTTCTAAGTGGCTAAGTATTAGAAAAAAATAAATAAAAGTCTATTTTTAAAGCTTTACTCTTACACAAGGTAAATTTCATTTTCCTGCTTTCTTCTTGGGTATTACACATTACAGATATGCAATTCTGGACACTTTTGCACTGAGATTGAGATGGATAACACAATACCAGGGGTGATTCTGAGTAAAAATATATATATATCTGAAATTCACAGCAACTTTTCTAAAAGGTTACAGAAGAGAAGGTGGGGAGATAATCACTCCTGGTTCCAATTGTGTGTTTTTTTCTACTATCCTTTCACAAAATTTGCGTTTTTTCCGCGATTTTTCGGCGAAATTTGCGTTTTTTCCACGATTTTTCGGCGAAATTTGCGTTTTTCCGCGATTTTTTAAAGAAATTCATGTTTTTTCCCCGTGATCCTTTAACAAAATTTGCGTTTTTTCTGCGAACCTTTGACGATATGTCCGTTTTTCTAGCGATTCTTTGACGAAAATTGTGTTTTTTTCCCGCGATCTTTTGACGAAATTCGCGTTTTTTACGCGATTCTTTGAAGAAATTGTTTTTTTTTTTCGTGATCCTTTAATGAAATTTGCGTTTTTCCCACGATCCTTTGGCAACATTTCCATTTTTCTCCCGATCTTTTGACGAAAATCTTGGTTTTTTTTTTGTGATCCTTTGCGAATTTTGCACTTTTTTTGCGATCCTTTGGCGAAATTTGTGTTTATTTCGCGATCATTAGAAGAAATTTCTTTTATTTCGAGATCATTAGATGAAATTTGTTTTATTTCGAGATTCTTTGACATAATTCGCGTTTTTTCCGCGATCGTTTGGTGAAATTTGCGGGGTTTTTCGCGATTATTTAAAGAAATTAGTTTTTTTCCGCGATCCTTTAACGAAGTTCGCGTTTTTCCGGGGATCCTTTGACAAAATCGAGTTTTCCCCCGCAAACTTTTGAAGAAAATCTCATTTACCCCGCGATTGGCAAAATCCTTCCCGGTTCTAATTATGTGTTTTTTCAACGGTTTTTTGACGAAATTTGCATTTTTCCTCGATTCTTTAAATAAATTAATGTTTTTTACGTGATATTTTAACGAAATTTGCGTTTTTCCAGCGATCCTTTGACGATATCCATTTTTCCGCGTTCCTTTGACAATATATCCCGTTTACCCCGCGATCTTTTGACGAAAATCGCGTTTTTCCCCCGCGATGTTTTGACGAAAATCTTAGTTTTACCAGATCCTTTGCGAAATTCGCGATCCTGTGACGATATATGTGTTTATTTCGAGATTCTTTGACGAAATTAACTTTTTTCCCGCAATCCTTTGACGAAATTGTCGATTTTTTTCAGCGAACGATTGAGGAATTGATTTTTTTCGGCGACCATTTGTCGAAATTCGCGATATTTTTTAATGTCCGAATTTTCCGCTAAACGTAACGATCTCATAAACCCGGAAGGATCGACCGAAAAACCCGGAAATCCGGGTGTAGCCCGGAGCACAATCACCCCTGCTTATATCCTGGCCCCAGATATCTAAAGCATAAACAAATGTTAAAATCTGTAGTCGAGATTATGCAAAAATAACCCTTTTTTCCCTCTTCAGACGATAAAAGAAATGAATTTATGACTGCGAAAGTTTTAATCTTTGAAATATTTTAATTACGCCTGGATATTTTAAATAAAAGAATAAATTGAAATAAGTAGGTTTTTTTCTTTAAGACGGAATATTTTAGCAGTTAAATAAAGATTTAAGGGGAATATGATATACCGGGATTTAATAGCGGAATTTAATAGGAATTTAAATAATAAAAGTTTTATTAAAGAAAGATGAATAGATTGAGCCATTTTTTGATTTACGCAATTTGGAATAAATATTAATATATGAATTAAGATCTTATAGGGTTTAATAGAATAGGGTTTTTAATTTAATAAGTCGGTATAATATACGGAATATTACTGAAAAAGGAAAATTTACATAAAATACTTTAAACTTGGCGTAAAAATTTAAATTTTGTAATATATATATAGATAGATAGATAGATACATACATTTTTGTAGCAAACCAGAAACAAATTCTTCATTTGTCGCGCTTTTCGTTCTGGCGCCTGGGACACATGTCCCCCCCTTCCTGCCTCTCTAATTTCGGCCCTGATAAACATGTAAATGTAAGACAAAACAAAAGTATTTTAAAGATCTACAAAAACAATTTTTTCCACTTTGGCATTAAAAAGGCAACTTCAATTTTGAAAAATTTGAAATTTTGAACTTTTTTTTTTTTGCTTAAACAAATTCCTAATCCCTTTATTATGTCTTTCCCAAAATTTCACAACTTTATGAACAATAGTTTTGTCTGTAGACAACTTTAAAGTAGGGCCGTTTAGATATGGACACCTGTATATTAAAAAAAATTACACCTGTATATTAAAAAAATTAAACTAAAATCTTGATTTGCAATGTTTAAGGGTGTATTCGAAAAAATATTTTTCCACCCTCAACAGCTCGAAATTTTCTGAGACATTTTCAGACTCATTTTTAAAAGTAAAAACATGAAACTTGCTGGGGTGATTTTTGAAGAGTTGTATAAGGTGCCGTGTGATTTAATTTTTTGCTCAATTAATTAGAATTTGATTTTTAAACAATTATTTTCTCAGTATGACCATCTTTTTCATCCCCAGATCTCTCGCTTCCGGAAATTTCGGTTCAAAACGCCGATTTTGACAGCATTTTTTACAATATTTTCTGCATTTATCAAAAAATCGAGAAGCACGGCACATTATGTAGTTTCTAAATAAGAGAATTTCTTAGTTTGATGCGTTTGAGAGCAAAAATGAATTTAAAAATGAATCAGAAAATAAGCAGTTTGGATCGGAATACACCCTTAAAGAAAAAGGAGTTATTATAAAAGCAATAAGTTTGACAATGATTTAGCATTATATTTTGTTTAATCTTTTAACGTTACTTCATCCAATATGATGTAATTTATAATTCAAAATATATTTTAAGTCTCTTTTTTTTCTTTTTTCTTCACTGTTTTTCACTTATTGGAAAGACTTATCACGCATGTTGCTTATTTACTAAATTTATAATAATCCTTTTTCTTCTGCATCCTTCTTATTTTGAAATATATTCTTCATACAATTATTATATAAAAATATAGGGGATTGTTTCCAGTAATAATGTTATAAATACTTTAATTTGCTTTATTCCTTATTCTAATTTTTCAAAGTTATATTAAATTTTATTTGTATTACTTTAAAGTTTTGCATTCAAACGAAAAAAAAACTCAACTTACACTAAAACAAATGTAAAAATTAAGTTATATCGGCAATGTAATGCATAAAATAATTTAGACACTTCCTACAAAAACAACTATTTACGTGCAACTTAAAGACTCTTTGCATAATTAAATAAAAATTTTAAAATGAGATTGAAAATGCTCTTTAACAATTATATACAATTACAGTTTAACTATTCTAGATAAAACCAATCAATAAAAGCGATAAAGTACAAAAAAATCAATAGAAAAAAATCTGAATATTTCCATTTTTAAAGAAAACTTTAGTACAATGAAATGCAAGTAAATCACGTGTCAGTAAACATCCTTTTCAAAAAGTAAAAATATGTTACAAAAATTCCGTTAACGGATACAATCTTATATATATAAATATTCCATGCTTTACAAGGTAAAACGTAAAAACTAGTAATGTTAACATTTATCTTTACGTTACAAAAAGGTCAAATATTCGTACATGAACAAAAATGTTATTTTGTTTACATATAATTGTAGGACAAAAATTATAATAAATGATGCTGAATAAAGATGATTATAAATATAAAATATAACAAGCATATAAGCATGTTTAAACTGATTAAGACTTGCCCAATATTAAATAATCTCCTAACAACGTGCTACGGCTAGGCTACGCTAGGACTAAACTGCACCAGCCACGCAGCTAGCGTTCGCGTCCAATCTTGCAACAGAAAAGTTCGAAATGAAGATGAAGACGACGATAACGCGGTCTCCCTCCCCCTGCCAACACCTACTTGAACTCTTACAAGTCAAGAAGTCTTGCAAGAGCTCATGTCAAGTGGGTGTTGCCCCTGCTCGCCAACGTTTCGCCGCTCTTTGATGACCTTGACTATTGACCCAGACAAGGATATCGGAGTTCCAAAATTTGGACCCGAAATGAGAATCGTTTATTGTTATCTGTGCGAAAATGTTTCGGCTCTGTAGAAAGACCATAGACTTCTAATATAACTGGACGCAGAAATAGCAACCTTTTCTTGAAGCACATATGATGTTTCTCACAATCACGTGATGGTGGGAATAATGCGCGCCAAACCGGTTTTTCCCGCTAAAAACTGTCATTGGAATTTCCTCTCCCACCAAGACCTATTTCATCTGCGTTCGTTTTGGAGCGTTTCTTTTATTACAAGAATGAAAACAGAAAATTGCCAAGAAAGGGATCGCCGCCAAAAAACGACACCCTTTTAGCGATAAGATCTCAGACATGAGTGCTTCAGAGTTCGGCGGACAAAACAAAGGGATTCGTCTTCTATTCAATTCCTCCTCTAAGGGAAAGACGAAGTTCGACTGGAGGAAATAAGTACGGCCGATGTGCTATGTGGAGCTGCTTCTGATACTGATGACAAATTATTCAAAGAGATCCTGTTATTGTTAACAGTCTCACTGCATCAATGCCACAGAGATTACAAGAAATTCATGATAAAAATGTTTGCTATACATCATATTAAGGGGACAGTTTACCTTTTCAACATTTTTTATATTTAAAAAAAATATGGTTGAAATGGGGAACTCAATGCATTTCAATGTTTAACTAAAAAAACATTTCGAACAAAAAAAAAAAAAAAAAAATTAATTGCATAACTAATTAAAACTTTTAAAAGGTTACAAGAAAAATTAATTTTTTAAATCCTTAATACTTTTTTAAATATTAATATTTTTGCTTCTTTTTTTTAGATTTTTAAATGTGTATTACACAAGACTGCACATGGATTTTTTTATTCGTCTAATATTAGGTTTAATATAGTTTTTTTACTCATATATATATATAGTGTAAAACGATTAAATCTAACACATCTTCATGTACTTTTATTTAAAAAAAAGAAAAACTGAAGGCTAATTCCATGCGCAGATTTATCACGTATAAAATAAAGAACATGTACAAAAAATTTTTAATCTCTATCTCAAAAGCAAAAAAAAAAAAAATAAATAAATAAATAAATAAATAAATAAAATAATAATAATAATAAATAATAAAAATAAATAAATAAATAAATAAAAACAGCCTTGACATTTTTAAAACATGACAGTGAAGAAAATACAAACATGGAGATAAAGCCATTTAAAGCTTTCATTTCTGTGTGTAATTGTGCTGGGTGTATTAACAAAATTTACAATATCTCGCGATAAAATTGCCATATGAGTAAAAATGAGGTGCCAAAATATTCACAATTAAACAGGCTTTTCTATCCGATGCAATAATTTTTCTTATTTGGTATGATCACATATAAATTTTTAATTTAGATAAATTTCAGTATTTTAAAATTTTGATAAGTTGCTGCAACTGGTGATTTTTAAGTTTCATTATGTGAACCCGTTTGTCCTTATATACCATGTTCGCTTTTGGTTGATATTTAATTTTGATGAAAGAAACGAAGATCAGATTAACACGAAATTTTAGTTAGAGAGTAAATATAGTATGGTTTTGTAAAGACAAAATTCTATTCCACAAAATGGTAGGACGTGTGAAATGTTTTTATTCTTTTCAAATAGATGTTGATAATGTATTTAGGCAAATAATTAATACAATTCTTATATTTGATATCTACAAAATTTCGGTCAAAAATACTTTACATCATTTAAACCATTATTATATAGTATCCACAATGTAGTCACTGAGATATTTATACTTACTAATTCAATCTACTCAAATCTTGTTCAGCTGTTCACAATATTACACCGAATGTCTGTTAGATAAAATATTCCCTCGAAAGTATTTGTTTGTTATTTAAAAATACTAATTTAATCTTTTACTAAATTTTGTATATCAAACAAAAATTGTAATCTTTACAAATAAGTATCGAAGTTCAGCTTTGAATCATTAATAACGAGCTTTAAATAATTAAACTTTTTTTTTTTATAATTTGCTTATTTAGATCAATTTGAGTACAAAGAATAATTTTTAAAAAATTACAAGTTATTTTTATGCTTTTCCGATTGACAAGATTACTTGCCAATCGGCAGTAGTGTGCAAAAAATCTAAAATATTATTGTAAAATTTTAAATGAAATAGTAGTATAAGCTTAATCATAGAATTATTAACCCTATTCCAAAGGAGAATAACGAATGTAAAGTTATTCTGTGTCTTTTAAAGACATTGTTATTAAAAAAAATTTCAATGTAAAACATGCGAGCCTATCTGAAAAGGTCCAACAAATGCCACCCCGCCCCCTTACAAAAAGAGCGATGCCGAGAAAAAGCTTTTAAAAATATGCCATTAGATATCGACTTGGGATTTATTTTCGGACTAAAAAGAAGCTTGTCTCTTTTTTTTCTACGTTATTTCCCTATACTGCTTTACACTATCTTTTTTATTCTAAACTTTATATTCGCCGATACTCTTCATATTTCCGCCAATAAATTTAGAAAAGAGCGAGTTAAATAAATTCCAAATCTGAGAAAATGTATTATAAAAAAAACCTATAAAAATTTCAATCACATTCACATATTCGAAAACTATTTTAAGTACCTTATCTTTTTTTTAAAATCGGATAATTCAACAAATGTAAACATTACAAGTAAACAAATATTTATGGTAAGAGGATTTTACCGAATATAACAATAGCAAAAACACATTTAGCGAGTAAAATAATCATATTGATAAGAAATAATAGAGTAATTAAATATGATGAAGCTAAATATGACTGATTCTTTATCATGTACATGAGTAGTTTCATTTTAACTTTAAAAAAATGCTTGGAATATGATGCGCTTTAAGGAGACTTTCTTTATAAATAGCCGAATTTAAAAAAATTTCCTGATAAACCAAACAGTATATAAAACAAAGGCGGTGCATAGTAAAAACATCACATACAATACAAAATATTTATTTTATACTTGAAGTATAATAAAAAATATAGATTAATTCACAAAAATAAACCACATGATTTACATTAAATTCTACAATCTACGTTTCAACCTTTAAGTCCCAAATTATGAAATCATGAACATTTCGTCTTCTAAAGAATTTTTCCAGAATATTTGAAAATTTCTCAAAAGATTTACACAATCCATTACTAAATTTTAGAAGGATATTGCCAATTAAAATCAATGAAAAATTATTAATTTATAGCAATTTTGTAGAAAATTTAAAACTTCGTTCGATTTTTTAATATAAAATATTTTAAAGTAATTTATAGAGTTAAGAAATGTACAAATATAATGCCCTGACACGAAAAATATAAAAACATTTAAAAACTGAAACTTTCCACCCCTAATCTTCTGACATCCCCCGTAATAGAAAATTCTCCAGGTGTCTGCGACAGATACTTCAGGGACAAAAAATAATTTGCAGGTAAAATATTTTTGCAATTGAAGCGTTAATTAATCAAACAATCACTTACCTGTAGTGTTTTTAGGTATTTTATAAATTTTTATTAATAACAATCTCAACTTTTTGTATTAAGTAATAAAGAGCTAAACATAATATGAAACAAAATAAAGGTTTGATGAAAAAGAGTCTGCAAAAGAGAAAAGAAAATCTGCGACGATTGTCTCCCGTCTCGAAATTTCTGCTACCGGGCTGACATCAAAAAATCTAAACAGATGCAAACGAAAGAGAAATCATCCTTTTAAAAACATTTTAAATCATCCTTTTAAAAACATTTTTGTTTTGTGCAACATAAAAAGCTTTTGGAACAAGATAAAGTAAAGAATCTATAATTCAATGTAAATCGTATAACTGCTAATCGATGTATTAAATAAAATTTATAATATTTTTTTAATGGTACATTAAAGTACTTGTACTGAGAGCATAAAGGGTTAAGCTATACAGCTTGTTTCTGAAAATGGGGGTAAAACTTTACGGAGTGACAGAACGTAGCAATATGAGCAAATTTATCCTAGAATGTAGGGTCGGAATGTTAGCGGTGAGAAGTTAGAAGGTAGTTTTCCACTGTCGCAGTTAAAGAATTAACACAATAATGAGAGGAGATACTTCAGAAAACATTTTATTAACAGGAATGTAATTAATGAACATGCTCAAAGAAATTGCTCAAAAGATCTTCTGCCAGCTGTAATGCACGCTTCACATCTGCGGAATAGGGACTGACGCACATTCACGAAGATACCAGGCATTTCCGGAATATCGCCGGCAACAACGGCAATCCTGGCGACTAGATCGATATCAGTTTCAATGGGGCACTCGTACATTAGGCTTTTCATATGGCCACACAGGGAAAAAGTCCAAACACGAGATATACGGATATCATGGTGGCCAAGCTATGGGCCACCTCGATCAATCCATGGAATAACTTCTCACCGCTTGCGTTCCGACCATACATTCTATGACGACTATTCTATTTGAAAATCTTACAATTTTTACGACGTATTCTTTCGTACTTAAAAAAGTACATAACAAATATATATGCATTGAAAAAAGGAATATCATTTCATAATAATACTTTCTATACTATGTTCCCTTGACCAGGGATGATTCTGAGTATAAAATAAAATTCTGAAATCCACTTCAAATTTTCTGAAAAGTTATAGCAGGGGGGGGGGGTTGAGAAAATCCACTCCCGGCTCTAACTATGCGTTTTTTCCGCGGCCCTTTGACGAAATTCACCGTTCTTTCGCGATCTTGCGACGATATTCACCGTTCTTTCGCGATCTTGCGACGAAATTCGCCTTTCTTTCGCGATCTTGCGACGAAATTTGCCGTTCTTTAGCGATCTTGCGACGAAATTTGCCGTTCGTTCACGATCTTTCGAAGAAATTTACCATTTTTTCACGATCTTTCGACAAATTTTTCATTTTTTTTCGCTATCTCTTACAGCAATTTGCGGTATTTTCGCGATCTATAATCTGCGGGTTTTTTTCGCGTTTCTTGGACGAAATTTATGTTTTTACCGCGATCCTTTGGCGAAATTTGCGTTTTTCCTGAAAGCGATAGGGAAAAATTATTTTTTTCGGCAACCGTTTATCAAAAATTCGCGTTTTTTGATGTCCGAATTTTCGGATTGATGACCGAATTTTTGAAATTTTCAGAAATGAATGCCTTAAATTTTCGGAAAAATCCGATCAGAATCATCCCTACCCTTGACGAAATCGGCGTTTTTTCCGCAAACCTTTCACAAAATCGGCGTTTTTTCCCACGATATTTTCACGAAATCGGCGTTTTTACCGCGATTCTTTGACTAAATCGGCGTTTTCTCCACGATCCTTTGACGAAATCGGCGCTTTTTCCCGGCAATCGTTTGACGAAATCGGAGTTTTTTCCGCGATACTTTTACGAAATCTACATTCCCCCCCCCCGCTATTCTTTGACGAAATCGGCGTTTTTTCCGCGATATTTTCACGAAATCGGCGTTTTTTCCGCGATCCTTTCACGAAATTACCATTTTTCGCCACCGTTTTTTCCATGCGCAAAACCTTACAATCGTACTGCTCATCCGTACAACAGTACACTTAGTACAAAATCCGTACATTGTACGGCCAAACCGTACAAATTATCAGCGATGTACTTAGAACATCAGATTCATTCTGTTTTCTATTTTCTGAGCTAATTTCTTGAACGACTAATTGCTTAGGCCACAAAAATTCGCAATATTTATGCTCTCTTCAGCTGAATTAATCACAAAGTAAAAGATTTCATTGACCTCAATATATTTTCTACCATGGAAAAGGTTGCCCAGATAAAGAGGCCCGACTAATAAGAATCAAATTATAGAGGGATGATTGTCAGAAATTTATAATTCACAAATAGTCCAGGCAAAAGAGACCGTATAGGGGCTCTACCTAGCAAAATTCATGGTAGTTCTGGAAAAAGGCTTACTATTTGTTTTTTGGTTTCGGTCGCTGAATCCGAATATTTAACTTCCCACCAAAATTTCCCCCGGCAACCCCCACCCCCCAAATTTAGGTAAAATGCCCCCCAAAAATGTTTTTATTAAAAGAAGTATCTAGAAATTCAGAAAGAAGACAAAATTTGCAACAAATTAGATATATGACATTATGACTTAGGATGAAGGGGAGATCTGCCTCGGAACATGCGCGCGGTGCTGCTTGAACTAAGTTGCGAAATTCCACTTAACCACTCACATGTTTACATTCGCCCTCCCATCTCCCCTCCGAACTTTCTCTATAAGGTTTACTTTAAGTTTTTTGGGTCGCACACCCCCCCCCCTTAAATAGTTGTTTTTAACTTAAATTTCTTATTGTTTTAGGGGAAAAGCATTACGAAATTCAGAAACTAGACAAAATTTGCAACAAATAGGATACATGACATTATGGAGTAGGATGAACGGGGAGGGGGAGGGCTGCCACTGAACATACACTGCGGCGCTACGTGCAGTAAGTTATGAAGCCCAGGCAATAGGGGATTTTCCTGGAAAAATTAATACTAGTTCTGGATTTCGACTCACTTTATGTTTTTTGGGTCGCTGAATCCGAATTTATAACTGCCCACCAAAATTTCACCCGGCAACCCCCAAAAAATTGATTTTTTGAAAAAATTTAGTTTTTGAGAAAAGCGCGCGGGGAATGTTCCGAGGCAGCCCCCTCTCTCCCCGTTTATCCTACGTCATAATGTCATATATCCTATTTGTTGCAAATTTTGTCTAGTTTGTGAATTTCGTAATGCTTTTCCCCTAAAACAATAAGAAATTTAAGTTAATAACAACTATTTTGGGGGGTTTCGGGGGGGGGAAGTTTTGGGGGTAAGTTAAAAATTCGGATTCAGCGACCCAAAAACTTAAAGTAAACCTTATAAGGAAAGTTCGGAGGGGAGATGGGAGGGCGAATGTAAACGTGTGAGTGGTTAAGTGGAATTGCGCAACTTAGTCCACGCAGCACCGCGCGCATGTTCCGAGGCAGATCCCCCCTTCCCCTTCATCCTAAGTCATAATGTCATGTATGTAATTTGTTGCAAATTTTGCCTACTTTCTGAATTTCTAGATACTTTTCCCCTAAAACAATAAAAAATTGATTTTTTTTAATAAAAACGTTTTTTTTTGGGGGGGGGGGGGTTGCCGGGGGAAATTTTGGTGGGAAGTTACAAATTCGGATTCAGCGACCCAAAAAACATAAAGTAAGCCGATTTCCAGAACTACCATTAATTTTGCTAGGTAAAATTCCCTATTGCCTGGGCTAAAAATAGAAGAAAGATAAAAGTAAAAAAAAAAAAAAATGCCAAAAAGAACTTCGTAAAACCATTCTCCACAGGGAGAGAAAGAGAGTTCAGGAAAAAAGTATTAAAAAAATTAAACTAGAAAATCGAGGATTGCAGATAGATTTTCATCCCTGACTATGACATGCGTTAAGCCGCTGCCATCGAAATACTCAAGGCCACAAGACACGAGTTGTGACGTCATCACTAATCGAACGACTTCTTATTAGTGTTGGTATTAACACAGGAAAATTCTGCATAGCAATTTTCTTTTCTTTTATTTGTGAAATATCTATCACCTTATAAAACAATAATAACTATTTAATTTACTGGTGAGAATTCGGAATCCTTAAATAAAATTTCCGCCAGATGCAGACACACTGTGGCATTCCGCATCTGGCTGAATTTTAATTTAGGTATTCCAAATTCTCACCAGTAAGTTTAAATAGTTATTATTGTTTTATAAGATGACAGATATTCCACAAATAAAATAAAAGAAAATTGCTATTCAAAATTTTCCGGTGTGTATTCCAATACTAGTGAGAAGTCGGTCGATTAGTGATGACGTCACAACTTATGTCCTCTGGCCTTGAGTATTTCGATGACAGCGGTTAAGCCCGCACAGCAGGGATCTGTTTATAAATAATTTAGATCCTATAAGGGACCCTTCACAACTATTTTCATATTAAAACAAGACCCTTCACATTTTTTTTAAATCTCAAAACAGGAACCTTCAAATAAAATTTTCATATCGAAAATGGATTCTTCATAAAATTAATCATCTTAAAAGTAAATCTAACCTGTCACAAATCATCTGTAATCACAAAAGAAATTATTAATTATTAAACACTACACATTAATTATAAATTTTAATTTATATATTTAAATTTGATACACTTATATAAATTGCTCATTAAAAGATGATCTTGTTACAATTCAGTTGTCTCAACAGTTACCTAGTGTTATGTTAGTTTCAGATTCACAAATTTAACATTAAATTTTTCTCAAATATAAGAAATCATTCACAATTTTCACAAAAACAGGACCCTGTGTGAAAAGTCTAGGCAGAACCATGCACAGTGTCTTACCATATTGAATATCGAATTGCTCTCTCAAACACTTACGCAAGAAACCCTCACAAATCATTTTTCTTCATCGTGGGCATGATTATGAAGTCTCAGACCTCTTTTACTTGTAAATGATTTTTGACATACATTGCACAGATATGGTTTCTCTCCAGTGTGCGTTCGAGTATGATCCCCCAGTGTTTTTTTTAATGAAAATGACCTTTGGCAGACATCACACACATACGGTTTCTCTCCAGTGTGTATTCGAGTATGCTCGTTCAAAGCCTTTTTTAATGAAAATGACTTTTGACAGACATCGCACACATATGGTTTCTCTCCAGTGTGAATTCGAAGATGAACATTTAAAGTTCGTTTTAAGGAAAACGACTTTTGACATATATCGCATACGAAGGGTTTCTCTTCTGTGTGAATTAGATGTTGTTGGTTTAGATGTGATTTGCATGTAAATGATTTTTGACATGCTTCGCAATCATACAGTTTCTTTTCGGAGTGTATTCGAAGGGTGTGTTCATTTAAAGAGTATTTTTTTGAAAATGACTTTTGACAGACATCACACACATATGGTTTCTCTTTCGTGTGGACTCGAAGGTGTCTTTTTAAAGATTCTTTGCATGGAAGTGATTTTCGGCATATATAACACACAAAACAATCGTTTGGACAGTGAATTGGAAGATGTCTTTTTAAATTTGATAAGTAAGGAAAGGATTTTTGACACACTTCACACATATATGGTTTTTCTCCTGTATGGCTTCGAAGGTGGCTGTTTAAAGTCCATCTCAATGAAAATGACTTTTGACATACATCGCACACATACGGTTTCTCTCCAGTGTGGGTTTTAAAATGATTTTTTAAATGGCTATTCATTAAAAATGACTTTTGACATACACCGCACACAAATGGTTTCTCTCCAGTGTGGATTCGGAGATGTTGGTTTAAATTATTTTGGGATGTAAATGATTTTTGACATGTTTTGCACACAAAATGTTTCTCTCCAGCGTGAATTCGCAGATGAATTTTTAAATTTGAAATAAATGGAAAGGATTTTTGACATTTCTCACACTTATATGGTTTTTCCCCACTTGCATGTATTTTTACATGCCGTTCTAATTTACTTTTATGAAAAAAATTCTTTTGGCAGGTACTGCATGAATAAGTTTCTCCTTTGAAATGAACTTTAATATGTTGAGTTAAAAACCGTTTCTTTGAAAAGGATTTTTGACAAGTATTACATGTATGGGTTTCTTCTGTAAAATGTATTTGCATATGTTTAGTTAAACAAGAATCTTTTGAGAAAGATTTCTGGCACACATGACAAATATAACCCTTTTCTGCAGTATGAATTTCAAAATGCTCGTCTAATAACTCGTTTTCTTGGCATACATTATTGTTATTTGCATGTGTTTCTTCTTCATTTCGCTGTTGAAATGTCGACTGATCTTCCATTTATTAAAAAATATTTAGAATTAACAATTGCAAGGAAATGCCGTTTCTCGTGAAAATGTATTAAACATACATTGAATACATATCGTCTCATACAGAGGTTTGAGTAATTCTTTATTCAATATTTCTAGAGCAGAAAGTATGAGAAATTATCACACTTTTCTAAAAGAAACATGTGTATTTGATACATGAAATTTTCAACAGGATCAATTTCGCTTTCCACTGAAAATAAACAAAACAATAATGAATTAAAATGGAAAAATAAACTCAGTTTCCAGATATTATTTGATTTGCTTGCAAATGCTCTTGTAGTAAAGTAGACTCTCTCAAATCCGTACAGCTTGGCCCCACAGTTTGTGTGGATTTTAGAATTTTGCGGATTTTTGGTCATTGCTTTGTTTACATTTTTAAAACAGTAATTTGAATGTAATAATGCAATCAAAATTATAACAAATGCTTGCAATGTAGTAAAATATTAAAATAATAAACTAAAATAATAAAACGTAAGATAATCTTTAAGTTCTTTAAATTATCAAAAGTAAAGATCAAGTAAATAATTAAATATAGTAATATGTATAGTAATGCATAGTTAAATATGCATAATAAAGATGAGATACATGGTACCCGATTAATTCACATCAAAATAAAAAAATAAGGAAGATTTATTTCAGGTTTAGCCAGTCTTAATAACCAAAAAAGCTAGATTAATACATAACTATATTTGGTAAAAAGATTGTGAATACCAGTAATGCCAGCAATATCTGGATTATTTTTTATTTATTTATTTATTTATTTATTTATTTTTTGAAGAAATAAATTTAAATTTCCTTCATGAAAAACCACGAGTTCTATTATATAAACTAGCATTTATAGTAAAATACATACGGAATGATAAACTAAAAAATTCTGTAATTTTGCCGCTACATATGAACTGAAACTTTCATAGTTACAATCTGTGACGCTGTGGAAATTTCAGGCGTTTGCAGATTTTAGGGTTGCGGAATTGAGGGAGTCTACTATATTTAATTAGTACTTAAAAATACTTTAGGAAAGCTCATAGACATCAGGGCTGAAACTAGGCTTTTCTGCACCTGGGTGCAAACATGGATTTTGGCGCCCCTCCTCACTCTTCCGCAAAGAAAATTTATAAAAAGAATTTTATTAAGTTTCTAATAGCCGACTTAGTTTAAAATTTAAAATATGTAATCACAAAATACATAATACTGAACTACGTAACCAACTTTGTCAAATATATTGATCCTTGAAAACGGAATCGAAAGAAACTGAGAAATATTCCTCTTTATACAGGTTTCCATCTTAGCATGTTTAGTATGATCTCGAATATCCGGCAACTTCAAAAATTCGGTATCAGGGCCATCTTTCACCACATCCCCCACACCCTTATCAATTTTTTTAAACTTCCAACTTATGGGAGAAAGAGAAAAACAGCAATTGTTTATGAATTAAAAGCTTCGAGATCGAAAGCGGCGGATTAGCGGACAACCAGATCGCTGACGTTATGCTAAATAGAACTGTCGATAACTTCGGTAGCAGCTCAATTAAACGAGGACGTGGAGCTGGCAGAAGAAAAGATGTCGTTGGAAAAATATACAAATTTGACGGGAAATTTAATATCTGCTTTACAAAAACAAGACTATGTTTCTAAAATCGATATTCTTCCCTTGTATAAAATTCTACAAAATCTTGTGAAAGAACGGACAAATAAAATTGACAGGGATGTTTCGCAAATTCCACAAGAAAAAAATGACTTAACTGTTTATTATTATTATTGTAATATAGAAAATATAATTAAAGTAAGTTTTTTTATTATTTAATTTTCTCTTTGTCTCACATAATTACCACTTTTTTGATTTTGATGAATTATATTATGAATTATATTATGACTAAAGGCACCATTAAGAATATTGGAAGTATTTTTGATATTCTTTGAGAAATCCGGCTTAGTCATAGTCTGGAAGATACCGGATTTTCGAGGTTATATTGTATAATTGACGATATTCTTTCTGTTGAAAACATAAATTTTTCATTTATGGACGGATTTCGTTATAAACAGATTTCATTTTCACAGATTTTACGGTAGATGAAGTATTACAATTGAGGCATTTAAAATCACAGTGATGTGAATTAAGAGACTACAATAGTCACGCGATCACATTTGCAAGCCAATATTAACTAGGATGTGCCGAACCCAAAACTTTCTTCTATCTCATATATCTTAATATTTTAAAATGTTGTTACAAATGCCAATATTTCATTATTATTAGTCAATATTAAATCAACTTTGACTTTCATCTTAAACTTCCGCTTCAGTCAATTAACCGGAGTAAAAACGAGTTAATCTCGATCATGATATTCATTAAAATCAATAGTTTTTTCCCTTAGTCTGTTGTATATCAGCTGTTCGCGAATAGCCGGCTTAGCAGTGTATGAAGTTCCCGCCGCTTCACGAGCTGGCGGTATACAATAGAACTACGAAAAATCAAGAAAATTACACAAAATTCGCTATTATAGTGCCCCCTTTCGGCGGTACATTTCCAAACTCAAGGAGAACCTGCTTGTCATAGCCAAAAACATACACGGAAAATATGGTTCAATTCTATGCATAACTTCATACACTTTTTGATGGTACAATGGGAACACACGGACAGACAGACAGACATTTTGTATAAACATATTTTGGGGGATCTCTGACCCCTAAAACGTATAAATCAGTCAAAAACCGGAAGTCGAAAAAAATTTCTATTACAATACCTTCTTCTACGGAAGATAGAAGAAAGTAAAACTATGGGAGCATTCTTGACTAATATCTTGCTTGCCTTTTACTACTTTTAAATAATATTTTTTCGTAGAATACCTGAGATCAATATCTAACGCTGTGCTTTTGTACTTTTTCGGGATTAACTTTTTCTAAATTTGGACACTTTTGGAAAGCTGTTTGGAACCGGTTCTGAAATTTAAAGTATCCTCATATTAAAAAACAAAAATGTAACCAAAAAAGTAAAAACGCATAATGTTAGGTATCAACCTCAGGTATCATAAAAAATAAAATAAAATATTAAAATTCAAGCGAGAATTCTGAAAAGAATGTTCCTATAGGTTTAACATTAGCGTGCGAGTGTTTTCAACCGAGACTATACTAAGGCTTAAGAGACTAGTTACGCGAATAAACTGGAACGTTAATGTTAAACATATGGAAGCGTTCCTTTTAAAATTTCTCGCTTGCATTTTAAAAGTTTTACATGATTTTTTTCGCTTAGAATAGCTGAGGCTGAATTCTAACCAGTTAGTGTTTACTTTTTTTTTTTTTCAGATTTTTTATATTACTTTTACTTTCGGTTAGTTTTCCGTTTGGATTTTCCGGCTGCGATAAATTTTTATCCAAATTTTATATATAGATAGATACATTTTTGTAGCAAACGATAAACAAAATCTTCATTTGGCGCGCTTTTCGTTCTGGCGCCCGGCACACATGCCTCCTCTGCCTCTCTAGTTTCGGCCCTGATAAGCATGTAAATGTAAGACAAAACAAAAGTATTTTAAAGATCTAAAAATCAATCTTTTTTCACTTTTCATAAAAAAGACAACTTCAACCAAAGAGTACTAAATCAATGAAAATAAACAAGAGTAAATATGTCACTCCGAAATCCTAAGAGAGAAAAATAAACAAATGTATTGACAAAAATATCAAAAAATTGACAAAAAATATCGGAAAATTATAATATCAATATTGACATAATGTACACAAAAAAAAATTAGAAGAAACTGATTGAAATTTTTAAAAAATCACTATGTTATACCTTGCGAATATCGCGAAATTCTTCTGCCAAAATGGGGGAAAATCTCAAAATTCTATCGGTCACAGGTAAATATCGCAAAATTCTACTGATAACAAGTAAAACTTAAATTTAAAAAATCAAAAAACCCGACTGCGTAAAAAGCGAGCTAATTAATTATTTCTCATCAATGTGTAACTATTTTTTATATTACTTACCTATTTTTTTATTTACTTGTATTGATGACTTTTAAGTTGTATTTAATTGTTAGTTCCTATCTATAAACAGTGTTTTAATGAGGCCTATAGATGTCTATGAATGTTAGAGTGGTAGTAAAGCTAGAGATCTAACCTTCACAAGTTCCAGGTTGTGTAATATTTAAACGGAGCTTCTGACTGTAAAATAGACAATGGAACATCGTTAAAGGTATATATAAATATTTTACAGACATACATACAATAAATACAATAAACCCAACTGGAGTGAAAAATTAGCCAGAGCCAGGAATCGAACCCGGGACCACTGCATTCCAGGCAGTCGCTCTAACCACTGAGCTACTCCGGCCGATGCCCGAGTCTGCAATTTCTCACTAATAAACCATGTTGGGGAAGTCACCAGCCATCTATACGAAAGCCAAGGATGACAGGACAATGATGAATAGATTTTACTATTACATCGATCTACGATAATAGTAATAGTTCATCATTGTCCTGTCATCCTTGGCTTTCGTATAGATGGCTGGTGACTTCCCCAACATGGTTTATTAGTGAGAAATTGCAGACTCAGGCATCGGCTGGAGTAGCTCAGTGGTTAGAGCGACTGCCTGGAATGCAGTGGTCCCGGGTTCGATTCCTGGCTCTGGCTAATTTTTCACTCCAGTTGGGTTTATTGTATTTATTGTATGTATGTCTGTAAAATATTTATATATACCTTTAACTGTTGAATGCAGGCGTTATTTATGTGTGTATGTGTGTTTTAATATATATTGTAGTATGAGTGATTTAATGGAACATCGTCTTCATTTTGAAAAACATATCCAATTATATGCCACTCAATATCGTGCGTAATTTTTTTCGTCTCTATCGCCATTTTGTATTTTACCGCCGCCATTTTGAATTTATAAAAACTAAACCTAGCCTATAACCATCGGGCGGTTAAGACAAATCGATAGAGACCTCATTCAATAAAATCCATCCAGCCGTTGGGATGTTTAGAGGGTATAAAGAAATCCACATACACAGATACGCATCAAACACTTCTTAGCGGTCGGATAAAAAATAACTCTAAACAAACCACTTCAAAATATTTTTGTGAACAAGGTACACGAGTGGCCTATCTGAGAACAGTGTGTTCTTTTTTAAAAATTCCCGCGGCAGAACTTTTCTTTTCTAGAGCCAACACTAACTTTTAAATAAATTTAATTAAATCTTCTTAATTTCTTAATTCAATTTTCATTCTCATTGAAGAAGATTTAAAATGATACGATAACATGTTTCCAGTGGTATTTACAAAGTTCGTTTTTTTTTTTTTATGCGTTCGTAATTATATAAATACTAGGGGGCTCTGCCCCCTGCACGCTACGCTCGCCAACCCCCGTAGAATCTAAAAATAAAAAAACATGCTAATCTGATGGGTTTTAAAAATATTAGAGACGATTAAATTGTACTGAAAAAAGCTGTGCAGATCTCCCCGTAAACGGGTTTCCATTCAATTCCCTTTGATTGCAAAAATTTGAGGTCGAATCAGTTGCTGTTAAGACATCCAATCGTTGTTTTCGTTTTTGAGTAAAGAGGATCAGTTAAACATTTGAAAAGAAGCTAAAATAAAATGAATTAAGTATTCAGAGTCTTTGTCTCTCGATATTTTAAAACAATCTCTATAACCATAGCCTAAATCATGTGACTATCATCAACAGTTCCCGGCGGAACACTTTGTTTTTATACTCTAGGTGCCATTTTAATACTTTAATGTTATCCAGGCACAGGTGATAAGTCGCCAAATATTATTCTATCCCCATCATTTCATCTATATTATAATAGTTCAAGTCATCAAATGCGATAAACAAATACGATCTGGTCCCTTCGCCTTTCATATGAAGGTTTGGAACAAATGTCATATACAATTATATATATATACATTACATATATATTGGCGCGATTTTTTTCCAACGCAAATTTGGGGAACGCATCAACAGCATAAACAACAACATCCGGCTTACCATATCAAGCAAAATAACGATACTTTGGCGCCAGTTAAGTATCCGTTGCGTATATGACATTGGCGTCAGAAAAAAATCGCGCCAATATGGGGCCGTATATGACATCTGTGCCGAAAGAAAAAAAAAGCCGGGTGCAAATCTCGCCAATATCTTTTTTGCAACTCGCCAGTTAGAATTTTTTTTATTCTTCGAGTCGTAAATTAAAACATTTTGATTTGAAGTTGATTTGAAGTTGAAATTAAATGCCATGGTTTGTTACATAGGTAATTTAATATTTCGCCAGATGTCATATACGCACCGCATGTTTGGCATGATTTTTTTTTTTTACGAAAATTTGGCGAAAACCTCTTTTTCGAATACCAGTTACATATGTATTTTTGGTACTAGTTAGTTATCCCGTCGACCAAAAATCTATCATGAACTATAAGATTAAATGCCAATAACGGTTGATCGAAAATATCACATTCACTTGACTTTTAGCAAGTTACACATGTTTACGTCATCAAGTGATTTTTATTTCGACGTTTTATTTTTATATTTATTAATGTTATACTAATTTATTTGTTCTTTCGTTATTTAAAATAAAAATTTTGTCAATCTATACAATTTGGCGAGTGGTTTGACGATTTATATAATTTGCGAAATTGGTTGACGGAATAACTACGTTGTACCGTATTTTTTAATTATTTTCTATTATTTTCAAAAGGAAATAGCAAAAAAATAATTAATAACAATAGAACAAAATAATTTATATAAATAAAAAAAAATAAAAGTAAATAACCATTTATTATTAAATAAACGACAATAGCCATGTCGATCAAAATAATGCCATTTTTGCGCCAATTAGGTACCCCAGTGCGTATATGACATCTGTGCCTAATATTTTTCTTTTCGTTTTGTTTTTTTAAAAAAGAAAGAAGTGAAAGCCATCAATTTAAATGTTTCATTTTTAAATGAAAATTTTGTATTAAATAAAATGATAACGAAATACAAAAAAAGCATTGTTCTTACCATAGATTTAAAGGAGGCCAAACTGGTCGCCAAATTAATTTAAAATAGTAAACTTTTCTGAATTATGAAAAAAAAAAATCTGTTATGATTAAAATTTGAGTTGCCATCATTAGGAAAAAAGTATTTAAAATTAGAAAAAAATTAATATTTCGAAAACTAATTCTAATTTTAAAATTCTAATACCAGTTTTGAGATCGGTGGATCAATACGGATTTTTGGTGTTAATTGCATCGCAAAGTATTCCATATTTTAGGAGAAATCGCCGTGAAACATAATCAGTTGTTTAATCAGTCGATTCAAAGAATCGATACAAATTTCAGCCGTTTCATATATTCGCTTCATAAATTCGTTTCATTAGGATTTTATATATATAGGGTAGACATAGCACCTACAGTAGTTGTCTGATCAGTCTGCCGCGTAAGGCAGCCCAAAAACTATCCAACCGAAAGGTTTGAAATTTAATATACAGTGAAACTTCCATTTTACGAAGTCTGGTCGTTACACTTAAATACTTCGTTATGAAGAAAATTCGTTAAATAGAAATCAACTCAAATTCATGAAATTTGCATAATAAAATACATATGCATTAAATGAAAAATACACATATAATGGAAATATTGGCAAAATGTATTTTAATTCAGGCAGTAATTATTATTTTTTTTTATGCAATGTAGACACATGAGAAAAATTTTATTAGAATAATGTCAAAAAAGTCCTTCCGGCCAGTGCCGTTAGGAAGAGGTAGCTTTCATAATCCTTATTTAAAAAAAGCCAACTTATATCATGCAAACACACGAAGCTCAATTTAGTGGAAACCGAATATAGGAGATTCAATACTAATTTTTATCAATATAATGAATGAGAATTTCGCGAAATTAGTCAGCTTTATCCAAGCTGCTTTTATTTAAAGTAACTTATATTTGGTTGCCAAATTCGGCGATATCTTGAAGTGCCTGCTATTTTAAGATAACATGGTGGATGAGGCTAACCAGTGAACTTGGTCGAGATCTTAGTAATTCCTGTGCACATGCTCAGTCACATCGGAATCGGTTGATATATACGAGTACTGTCGCGGGCAAAAATCAGATTTTTCAAAATGTCACCCACATTAGAAATTCAAACTGCTATATCTGAGCCATTTTTTAAGATAAAGACAAAACAAAAAATGCTCCAGAATCCTTATATCAAGGTCAAATACTTAAAAAAACCCCTTTTTCAATTTCTAATTTTCCTTGCACCTTACATTAAATATATACATATATATATATATTTTTACTGACAGCCATTTTGAAACAAGGTGGCTGATAATGCTGGCCAGCGAACTTGGGCAAGACATTGCTATATACTATCCACATGCTTTCTTACATCGAAATAGGTTTTAATAAAAAATACACGTGTTATCGCGTGACAAATATCAGATCGTTTCAAAATGTCAACCATGCTAGAAATTCAAAATGCTATAATTCACAAAAACTGCTCCGGAATCTTTGTATCAAAGTCAAACACATTAAAAAAAAAAATATTTTTCATTTTCCAATTTTTTGATACCTCATTTTAAATTTTAAATTGTTTTTAAATGGCAGCCCTTTTAAAACAAGGTCGCGGATGAAGCTGGCCAACGATCTCGGTCTATACATTGGTATGTACTATGTGCACACCAAGTTACATCCAAATCGGTTCA
The DNA here is from genome assembly GCA_963932465.1 of Maratus speciosus. Classification (NCBI taxonomy): domain Eukaryota; kingdom Metazoa; phylum Arthropoda; class Arachnida; order Araneae; family Salticidae; genus Maratus; species Maratus speciosus. The sequence continues at coordinate 244,092,281 of OZ010798.1, read as the reverse complement.
TAAATACGCCTGTTATTGCGTGACAAAAATCAGGTCCTTTCAAAATGTCAGCCACAATAGAAATTCAAAATGCTATAACACAGTCATTTTTTTAGATATAGACGAAACAAAAACTGTTCGGGAATCTTTGTATTAAGGTCAAACACATACAAAAGAAAATCTTTTTCATTTTCCGATTTCTTGGTACCTTATTTTAAATTTAAAAATTAATTTTTTTTTTTTAAATGGCCGCCATTTTGAAACAAGATGCCGGATGAAGCTGGCGAACGAACTCGGTCAAGACATTGGTATTTACTATGTATACACCAAGGTACATCCAAATCGATTCATAAATACGCCTGTTATCGAGTGACAAAAATCAGGTCGTTTCAAAATGTCAGCCACGCTAGAAATTCAAAGTGCTATAACTCAGCCATTTTTAAAGATATAAACGAAACAAAAACTGCTTCGGAATCTTTGTAATAAACACATAAGAAAAAAATATTTTTTAATTTTCAATTTTTTGGTACCACATTTTAAATTTTAAATTCTTTTAAAAATTTAAATGGCCGCCATTTTGAAACAAGATGGCGGATGAAGCTGGCCAACGAACTCGGTCGAGACATTGATATGTACTATGTACAGGGTTGGAAAAAAATCATGATTTTTTTAAAAAAATCAAAAAAATCTGATTTTTTTTATTTAAATCAGATTTTTTTTATTTAAATCGGATTTATTTGATTTTTTTAGAATTCCATTTTTAATTATTGTGTTTTTGTTTTTACAATACATGGAGCAGTTTTTTATAATAAATAACTAAAAAAGAATAAATAATATTTATAATTTATAAAAATAACATAAGAAATAATTATATAGTTAAGAAAATACTATATTCTAGTTACTGATTGGTACTAAAAATTAAACATCTAGGCTTTAATCTAAAGCCATTCTATTATTTTGTAATTGAATTGTGCACACTAAATAAGAAATAAACTTAAATGTGTTGTAAATGAATAGAAAATGGCAAAATTTAAAAAACAAATTAAATATTCATTTAATGCAAGTTATTTATTAAGGGATAAAAATCACAATTAATTCAATATTTTTTAAGCAAATAGAAATAAATCAGGGATTTAATTGTTTGAACAAAAACACTAATTTAGAAGCTTTGTCCACACCTAATTTATTACGAAGACTTGAATGAACTAGTCCAAAAGAAGAAGACTGTCTTTCTATTCCAGCAAATGAAGCCACGGCTGTTGTTATTTGGTAAATAAATTCAATTTCGCTGATTCTCTCTTTACCTCCCATTACATAAAAGGACTTCCACCAATCATAATCTGTCATAATAACTGAAACTTTTTTCTCAAGCAATGGTAATTTTTGGAATGGGCCATTATTTGCTTGAAAATGTGCTACAGTGGTGAGAAGATTTGAACAATTTTCTTTAACGAATGCCAAACTTTCATTATTTTCCTCTACATTAAGTGAAATTTCATTTCGATTTAAAACAGAGGGACTTAATAAAACTCCAGCAAAATGACAGCCATTAATAGCTTGTTCATATCTTGCTTTAAATTTTGTAATTCTATCTTTATCTAATACATTTTCTAACTTTTTACCGAAAATTTTCCATTGATATGTGCATTCAGCAAGGGAACAATCCTCATTTTGGATTGTAATCACCTGGACTTAACCTGCACCTGCCACATTCTTTCTGATAGCAATCCTGGAAATACTAGAAAAACACCTGCTAATTTACACCCACTTCTTATTTCTCTGCTAACTAATTTCCAACATTAAAAAAAAAAAAAATTTTGATTTAAATCAAATGATTTTTTTTAAAAAAAATCAGCTGATTTAAATCTTGATTTAAATCAGTTGATTTAAATCATGTCAACCCTGACTATGTATAAACGAAGTTTCATCTAAATCCGTTCATAAATACGAGAGTTACAGTGTGACAAAGATCAGATATATCCGAATACAATTGGTAGAAAGATTTTTAACTACAATACATTTTCAAAAAATACATCTGCTGCAAGTAATTTTCCGTGTAAATGCAATGACCCCACTCTAAAAAAATACATAAACAATGATCATGGACATATAATCACTGGAAATCTTGATATTGTTAATGATTTTAAATTGAAACAACTAATGGGTTATGGTACTAAACATAGACTTCCATCTAAATTTAATGTTAAATCTATTATCAAACAGTTTACATATGGTATTGATATTTTTATTTATAAAATTTCAATCTCTTACAATAAGCCTATTGAATATTTTAATCAATGGAAAATATTAGTAATTGAAAAATTAACTATGGCTTTAAAAAATAATATTGCTGATATGGTTTCTGTTAATACAAAGCATTTTTTTCCAACAAATTACTAAATTACAAAATAAACTACGTTATTACATATGTAGACAAATCTCCTAATAATTATGCAATTATATGTAAATCATATTATCACCAACTTCTTACAACTTGTATTTCTTCTAATAAGTCATTTCAAAAAACTAATGAAAATGTAATTGTAAATAATCGTAAAATTCGAAGTTATTATAAACTCTTAAATATTATATCTACTAACTTTAATTATCCTTATTTAGTTCTTATTCCCAAATTTCATAAAACTCCAATTAAGTTTAGGACTGTAAGTATTGGTTGCAATACATATACTAATAAAGCCAATAAACTTCTTTTAAAAATTCTTAATCAATTATATATACTTACTACAAACAATGATAATACACATTGTATAAAAAATAGCTATCAACTTGTCAATATTTTAAAAAATCTTCATTGTGTATATAATGTAACGACATATGACTTCAAAGATCTTTTTAATAATATAGACCTATTAGATTTACATAATATTATAAATGCATTATTTAAAAAGTATTATAAAAAACTGGAATTACCATCTAATATAGATATTGCATATTTTAAATCATTAACTAACTTCATTATTTATAATAATTATATATTGCAAGATAACATATTATATTTACAGCACGTCGGTATACCACAAGGTAATTGTACATCCAGTTTATCAGAAGATTTATACTTATATCCTCATGAATGTACTTTTACTAATAATAATCTACATTTATATCGTTATATTGATGACATAATTTTAATTGAAACTGATCAATCTGTAATTACTCAATTTCCAGTAATTTATCCCACTAATTTGGAATTAACGGAAAACCTTTTATCTAACAATACAATTAACTTCTTAGATCTTAAAATTACAATAAAAGACAACAAAACAATCACAGATTAATATGACAAACGTAAAGACTTTAAATTCAAAGTTAATACATTTACAAATTTTAAATCTTGTCTACATCATTTGGTATATCGAAATATAATACTTAATCATTTATATAGAATAAAATGTTTATGTTCTTCTCCTCTAATTAACAATAATATTAAAAAACTAATTTATGATGCATTAAATCATGGTTTTCCAAAAAAATTCATATATTCATTAATATACAATTAGTGCTTTACTTACATGATCTTTTAAAACAAATTAACACATGCGTAAACAAAATTACAAAAAAATATATAAAATAAAAAAAATCTATAAAAAATTAAAAATGTGTAAAATAATATAAAAAAAATATTATAGGTTGGATGGATGGGTAGATGTTAGATAACGGAGGAGGGTGGTGTTGTCTGGATAATACGCAATGGTTAATTTATTTTTTAAAAAATGGGGATTATGTATTATCACTATATTTTTAATACGTATTTTATAAGGATGTTGATTTGATATTGTATATGTAATTGGTGACTTTCATTAATATTATATTTAGCTTAATTAAAATTTTATCTAATTTACAATAATTTGTTATTAAATATTAATTTACTCAGGAAAATATCATATTAATTATTAATAGTATGCCATTTTTATAGTGATTAATATGCATATAAGCACATTTAATATAACTAAAGTTATACTGTATTTATTAAAATTGGGTAAATCTTTTTTTTTTTTATTATTATTATTATTATTCCTCTATTCTTTTTAATATTGATCTATTTTCACTTTGTGGTACAAAATTTATTATCGGTTTAATGTGTTTGAATGTCCCACATTCATACTTTTTGGATTTTTATGGCTGTATGAAAATAATCCACACAATATATTTGAGATTTTTAGGTAATGTTTTTTATTTCCTGTTCATTTTATATCTTTTATTTAATAGTTATTATTAACGATTTTTATATTATTTTTATTATATATTTATATTAATTATTATTGAATTTATTTTATAGCTATATGCTATATATTATCAATGTTATAGTATTATTTAAATTCTTAGTGTAGTTTAAATGAGTAAGAAAATAGAATATTTTGAATGCTTTTTTTTTAAATTTTATTAACAATAGTTTTTTAAATTTTTTTGTGCATAATGATATATAGTGTGGTTTATATTAGGTTTATAATTATCGATATATAAGGATTTGTTTAGTTTTGCTGTTGATAAGTATTTTTTTACATTCATAGGCTTTCACTTGTTCATCTTGTGACATTTGAATAATAAAAATACTACTAGATGGCAGCACCAAAATTTGTCTTTTGATGATAAGTTATAAATATTGTCTTTTGCAGCTTCTTTTCAGTAGTAATTTCTTACACCAGGTGTTTTTTTTTTTCGCTAAATTTTGACGATATTGTTAAATAGTAATTAAGTAATTTAACAGTGTATTATAGTTATTTTAAATAATGTAATTACTTTCTATTTATTTTATTTTATATTATATTAATTGTATTTATCACGGTATTTCAAAATGTATTAACTACATCCTTTGGTATCAATTACTGTGATTTCTTAACTGTTTTATTCACCTTAATCTTTACTTTATTATGGTAGCCATGTCTGAGTGGATATATTGAAAAAAAAAACTGCAATATTAATATGTATGTTATGTAATATTTCTATTTTATATGCTATAAATATTTAAACTGGTTTTATTGATTTTTCCATTTCATATTATTTGATTCTATTCTGTTTTCATTTTGAATCTATTCACTTGATTATAAAGGTTGTTCGGGCACACAGAAAATAATTTTTTAGCTTTAGCTTTTTTTTCTCACAGAAAACAACCATATTGCTTATATCATTGAATTCTGTGCCCTTGAAAACGTAATTCAATATATAAGCTTTTCCATTATTTGTCGGTGTCCACTTTCTTCTTTTTTCTTCCATAATAATTCTTATAATAAATTATTGGCACTTTATTTTATACTTACAGCTTTAATTCACAATATTACGGATTTTGTTGGTGGTAGGTTATGTTTAATTAATGGTTATATATATATATATATATATATACTCATATTAAATAGGAAAAAATTGTTCATTTGTCGTAGCTAAGCTCTGGAACTGCCGAACCGATTCCAAAAGTAATGGTATCAAAATGATGGTGTTAGTCCAACTTAGAACATAGGCTATATCTTATGTCCGTGCCACTGGCCAAAAGGGGGTGCAGAAGCAAAAAACGTTCTAAAAATGCGATTTTTGTGTTACTGAAGGGCCTAGAAACATGAAATTTGGAATGGTAGTTACTTATAAGATACTAATAATCTCTAAGGACATCTCTTAAAAAAATCGAAATTAAAAAGGGGTGAAAATGCGTAAAAAGCGTTCTAAATGGCGATTTTTACGCAATTTCAGGAAGTACCAAACCGATTTCAAAAATAATGGTGTCAAAATGATGGTGACAACCCTTGCTCCAATATAGCCTACATTTTATGTCGGTGCCATTAACCCTAAAGGGGGTGCAGGAGCAAAAAACGTTCGAAATTGCGATTTTTGTGTTACTGAAGGGTCCAGATGCATACAATTTGGCATGGTAGTTACTTATTAGATATAAATTATCTCTAAGAACATTTCTTAAAAAATTAGAAATTTAAAAGGGGTGAAAATGCGCAAAAAGCGTTCGAAATGGCGATTTTTACGCAATTTCAGAAAGTACCAAACCGATTTCAAAAATAATGGTGTCAAAATGATGGTGACAACCCTTGCTCCAATATAGCCTGCATTTTATGTCGGTGCCAATATCCCTAAAGGGGGTGCAGGAGCAAAAAACGTTCTAAATTGCAATTTTTGTGTTACTGAATGTCCCAGATACATGCAATTTGGAATGGTAGTTACTTATAAGATATAAATGATCTCTAAGAACATTTCTTAAAAAATTCGAAATTTAAAAGGGGTGAAAATGCGCGAAAAGAGTTCTAAAAAACGTTCTAAATGGCGATTTTTTACGCAATCTCAAGAAGTACCAAACCGATTTAAAAAATAATCGTGTCAAAATGATGGTGACAACCCTTTCTCTAATATGCCTACATTTTATGTCGGTGCCACTACCCCTTAAAGGGGTGCAGGAGCAAAAAAAACGTTCGAAATTGCAATTTTTGTGTTACTGAAGGTCCCAGATACATGGAATTTGGAATGGTAGTTACTTATAAGATATAAATAATCTCTAAGAACATTTCTTAAAAATTTTGAAATTTAAAAGGGGTGAAAATGCGCGAAAAGAGTTCTAAAAAACGTTCTAAATGGCGATTTCTCCGCAATTTCAGAAAGTACCCAACATATTTCAAATGTAATGGTTGGAAATTGATGATGACAGGTCTTGCTGCAACATAGACTCTATTTGATGTCAGTGTCACTACCACCTAGAGGTTTCAGTAGTAAAAAACGTTCTAAATTGCGATTTTTGTGTTACTGAAGAGCTTAGAATCCTGAAATTAGGCAGGGCAGTTATTTATAAGATACAAATGATTTCTAAGAACATATGAAACCGATTTCAAACAGGATGATTGCAAATTGATGGTGATGAACCTGCTCAAACATAAGCTATATTTTATGTCGAGGGTTGCAGGAGCAAAATCTTTCTAAATTGCGATATCTGCGGTACTGAAGAGGCTAGAAACTTCAAATATAGCACGTTAGTTACTTATAAAATATAAATGTGCTCTAAGAACATTCGAAAATAAATTCGAAATTAAAAAGGTGTGAAGCGAAGGGAAGGAGCGAAAAGCATTCTAAAAGAGTCCTAAATTACGATTTCTATGGAATCTCAGGAAATAATAAACATATTACAGAAGTTATTGGTTGCGAGTCATGAGTGATAGTCCCTGATCCTATACGGGCTATATTTTATGCCGGTGTCACTGCCACCTGGTTGGCAGGAACAACAAGAAAGCCTTTAAAAACATCTAAATTCTGTTTTCTATAGAATATTAGGAAATAACAACCGATTTCAATAATAATGTTGGCAAATTAATGGTAACAGTCTCTGTTTCAACATTTTTCGAGATATTCTGTTTCAACTCTGTTTCGGCATTTTATGTTGGTGCCACTAACACCAGAGAGGTGTTAGACTGTTAGACAAGAAGCTTGGAATTTGACATGATGGTTAATTTCAAGATGTAAATGTGTTAAGATGGTTTCTAAAAAATTCAAAACTTCAAATTAATACTGAAATGAGTGTATGAAATGAGCATAAAAGTCTCAAAATTCTTTCTAAATTATCATTTAATTGGAATAAGTTTTAGTTCTTCTTATTAATTAAAATCTCATTTCTGTCAATTGCACTTTTATAATGAAGTTTAGTTAAACTGTGGCTTAATTCGTAATTTATGAATTATTTCAAAAAGTGTTCTTCTAATAAAAAATAGTCATGCAAATATCACTTTGCATAATTCAACTATTACGCGAGCAAAGCCGCGGGGTTTGCTATTCTTACTTCATATTATAAAGAGGAAAAAATTGTTTATTTGTCGGAGATAAGCTCAGGAACTACCGAACCGATTTCAAAAGTAATGGTATCAAAATGATGGTGTTCGCCCAACTTAAAACATTGGCTATATCTTATGTCGGTGCCACTACCCCAAAGGGGGTGTAGGAGCAAAAAACGTTCTAAAAATGCGATTTATGTGTTACTGAAGGGCCTAGAAATATGAAATTTGAAGTATCTAGATATAAAGGATTTCTAAGAACAGTTCTTAAACAATTCGAAATTTGAAAAGGGTGAAAATGCGCGAAAAGCGTTCTAAAAAACGTTCTAAATGGTAGTTTCTACACAATCTCAGGAATTACCAAACCGATTTTAAAAATATTGGTGTCAAAATAATAGTGACAACGTTTGCTCCAAGATAGGCTATGTTTTATGTCGGTGCCACTACCCCAAAGGTGGTGTAGGAGCAAAAAACGTTCTAAAAAGGCGATTTATGTGTTACTGAAGGGCCTAGAAATATGAAATTTGAAGTATCAGCTACTTATTAGATATAAAGGATTTCTAAGAACAGTTCTTAAACAATTCGAAATTTAAAAAGGGTGAAAATGCGCGAAAAGAGTTCTAAAAAACGTTCTAAATGGTAGTTTCTACACAATCTCAGGAAATACCAAATCGATTTAAAAAATAATGGCGTCAAAATGATGGTGAAAATCCGTGCTCCAACCTAGGCTATGTTTTATGTCGGTGCCACTACACCAAAGGGGCTGCAGGAGAAAAATGTTCTAAATTGCGTTTTTTGCGTGACGGAAGGGCCTTGAATCGTGAAATTTAGAATGGTAGTTAGTTATAAGATATCAATGATCTCTAAGGACATTTCCTAAAAAAATCGAAATTTAAAAGGGGGGGTCAAAATGCGCAAAAAGCGTTGTAAAAAACGTTCTAAATTGCAATTTCTATGCAATCTCAGGAAATACTGAATCGATTTCAAATATAATGGTGTTAAAATGATGGTGACAGATCTTGCTCCAAGATAGGCTATATTTTACATATGTTTCCACTAACCCAGAGGAGATGCAGGAGCAAAATGAGCGAAAAGCGTTCTAAATGCCGATTTGTCACCAATATCTCAGGAAGAATCAAACTGATTTCAAAAGTAATGTTAAGAAATTGATGCTGACAGCCTCTACTCTAACATAGACGCTATTTTAAGTCGGTATCACTATCACCTAGACGTTGCAGGAGCAAAAAAAGCGTTCCAAATTTCGATTTTTGTGATCGGTAGGGGCTAGCAACTTAAAATTAGGCAAGGTACATATCTATTACATATAAATGATCTTTAAGAACAGTTTCGAAAAAAATGGAAATTTAAAAAGGGGTGAAAATGCGCAAAAAGCGTTCTAAAAACGTTCTAAATTGCGATTTCTACTCAATCTCAGGAAATTCCAAAGCTATTTCAAAAGTAATGGTTGCAAATCAATGGTGACAGTCCCTGCTATAACATAGGTTATATTTTATGTTGGTGTCACTACCATCTGAGGGTTGAAAAAGCAAAACATGTTCTAATTTGCGTTTTTTGCATTACTGAAGGGTCTAACACTTTGAAGTATGGTATGTTATTTACTTACAAGATGCAACTGCTTTCTATGAACTGTCGAAAGAAAATTTCAAATTTAAAAAGATGAAGTGAGCGAAAAGCGTTATAAATTACAATTTTTATGTAATCTTTTCAAATACCAAACCGATTAAAAAAATAGTGATATCAAATTGTTGGTGATAGAACCTGCTCAAACATAAGCTATATTTTATGTCTGTGCCACTACCACCAGAAGGTTGCAGTAGCTAAAAACTTTCTAAATTGCGATTTCTGTGATACTGAAAAGGCTAGAAAATTTAAATATGGCATAGTAGTTACTTATAAAATATAAATGCCCTCGAAGGACTGTCGAAAATAAATTCGAATTAAAAAGGGGTGAAGTGAAGGGGAGGTGCGAAAAGCATTCTAAAAAAGTCCTAAATTACGATTTCTATGCTATTTCAGGAAATATAAACCAAATATAAAAGTAATAGTTACGAATCAATGGTAACAGTCTCTGATCCTACACAGGCTATATTTTATGCCGATGATTCTACCACCTGGGATTCACAGGAACAACAAACGCTCTAAAAAAGGCCTTTAAAAGCTTTCTAAATTACGTTTCTGTGGAATATTAGGAAATAACAAACCAATTTCAAAATTAATGTTTGCAAATTAATGGTGACAGTTCCTATTTCAACATAGCCCTTTATGTTGAGAGAGGTGTTAGGACTTGGAATTTGACATGATGGTTAATTTTAAAATGTAAGAAGATGGTTTCTAAAAAAAAATCAAAACTTCAAATGAATACTGAAATGAGCGTATTAATTGAGCATAAAAGTCTCAAAATATTTTCTAAATTATTATTTATTTAGTTTTATTTCGTTTTATTAATTTAAGTCTCATTTCTGCCTTATGCAGTGTAACAATGATATTTAATCAAACTGTGTTTTAAATAGTAATTTTTTTAAATTATTCCTAAAAGTAATAAGTACCTTTTAATAAAATAAAAATTTAGTTAGTACCTTTTAATAAAAATTAGACATATAAATATCACTTGGCATATTTCAAATATTACGCGAGCAAAGCCGCGGAGTTTGCTAGTATATATATATATATATACATATATAATCATTAATTAAACATTACCGACCATCATCAAAAACTGCAATATTGTGAATGATTGACTACACGCCATAAACCAACAATATAGAGCTGTATGTGTAAAATAAAGTACCGTATACCTAATTACAAGAATTAACATGGAAGAAAAAAAGAAGAAAATGAATTCCGAAAAAAATTGAAAAACTTATATATTGAATTACGTTTTCAAGAGTACAGAATTCAATGATATAAGCAAATCGGTTGTTTTTTATGGGAAAAAAGCTATAAGCTGAAAAAAAATTTTCCCCTGTACTCAAACAACCAATATAATCAAAATAATAGTTTCAAGATGAATACAGAACATTATCAAATGGCATGAAATGAAAAAAAAAAAACTACAACCCATTAAATATTTAATTTATAGCAATAGAAATCTTACAAAACATACCGTATTAATTCCCAGTAGATTTTCAAAATATATTCCCGCACATAGAATCCAAAAAGCATGATAATATTAAGGTGAATAAAACAGTTAAGTTAACACAGAAATTAAAAGCTATGGAGTTAGTTAATTCATGTTGAAATATTGTGATAAGTATAATTAATATAATATAAATAAAAAATAATTACATTATTTATAATACTTAAAAACAATTTTAAATTGTATAATAACAATTTTACAACATTGCCAATATTCAGCGTTAATTACCACTTAGTGTAAAAAATTAAAATTATGACTTTAATAGAGGCTATTTAAAAATACAAAATTTATGGTGCTGCTATGTATTATTTTATTTTAAAAACTATTATGATTATACAAATGTAACAGTAAGTAGAACCTAATACATGCTAATGAATTAAAATGTATCAACTGCATTCCTACACACATCCTAATATAAACAATATCCTACTGTATTTCATTATTCAGAATTTTTTTTAAATAAATTAAATGTTAATACAATATATTTTATTACCATACCATTAAATCTACACTGAGAAATTAAAAAACTTTTTTAAACTTGATAATATATAGAATATAGGCTCTATGCTATAAAATAAAATAAATTATATATTATAAAAATATAATAGACTTAATATTTAGCTTTACATATAAAAAATGAACAGGAAAGAAAAAAAAATAAATAATTAAATAAATTATAAAATAAATAAATAAAAATGGATGTTTATATAAGATTGTCAGATACTAAAATTCCAAATAGCCTAAAGATCACCTATATAGTGTGTGAATTATCCTTATATTAGTCATAAAAAAGCTAAAAAAAAATATGATTGTGCCAATCAAACATATAAACCGATAATTAATCATGGAATACAATGTTGAAAATAAAACAATAATAAATAGTATAGAGGAATAATAATAATAAAAGCTATTTACCCAATTTTAATACATACAGTATAATATTAGTTAATCAAATAAACCAATATGCATAATAATCACTAAAAAGTTGGTATACTATTATTAATTAATATGACATTGTCCTGAGTAGACTAAATTAAAAATAAGTTAATATTGAATTTGATTAAATAAGTTAAATTTAATATGAAATTTTTTTAAAAAAAGAGGAAATGTCACCAATTACATATAAAACATCACATCAACAACCATATATATATATATATATATATATATATATATATATATATATATAACCATTAATTAAACATTACCGACCATCATCAAAAACCGCAATATTGTGAATGATTGACAACAACTGTATGTATAAAATAAAGTACCTTATACCTAATTACAAGAATTAACATGGAAGAAAAAAAAAACAGAAGAATATGGATTCCGAAAAAAATTGAAAAACTTATATATTGAATTACGTTTTCAAGAGTACAGAATTCAATGATATAAGCAAATCGGTTGTTTTCTGTGAGAAAAAAGCCATATGCTGAAAATTTTTTTCCCCCTGTACTCAAACAACCAATACAGTAGACTCTCGTTTTTACGAACCTCTTTTTCACGAACACTTGCGATTTTACGAACTATAGAGTGGACTACAGATTATGAAAATCTCTTTTTTGCGAACTCAGTTTTCGTACTACTAATTTTTTTTTTTTTTTAAGTGTCGGAATGCAGCGTCAACGTCAGTTAAACTCTATACAGGTACAATGAGACATCAGGTGCATTCCAAGAATGCGCTGTTTTCCCCAATCTATTTCGGAGGGAGGGGGGTATAGCAACAATTTCCAGTAGTGGTTGTCAGGACTAAGGCACTTTTTTGAAGGGAACAATAATTGTGAAAGGTAAACGTAGTAAAGGTTTCCATTGATAAATTGGAAATATATATTTTTAAAAATGTGATTTTTTAAAAAAAGATACGTGATTATTTCCATTCCTAATTTTTTATCTATGTTTTCATCTATGTATTTTCATCTACTAAGTACTAATACAGTTTGTGTTTTCATATGTAATATTTTCAAAGCACAGTAACGTATGCGTACTAAAATTATTTTTAGTGCATAAATCTGCATTTATTTCTTGTATATTTAGAAATACAGGTATAAATTTATTAAATAATAAATAATCTTGAAATACTGCTTCATCTATGAAGAGTGCTCAGTTTGTTAAAAATAGACATAAATAATATACGTATTCATATCATTTTTGGTGTTTTTCTATTTTACGAACATTCTATTTTACGAACTATTTGGGTGCTCCCTACGAGTTCGTAAAAACGAGCGTCGACTGTATAACCAAAAGAATAGTTTCAAAATGAAAACAGAACATAATCAAATGACATGAAGTGGAAAAAAAACTATAACCCATTAAATATTTAATTTATAGCAATAGAAATCCTACAAAACATACCGAATTAATTCTCAGTAGATTTTCCAAATATATTCCCGCACATGGAATCCAAAAAGCATGATAAGGTTAAGGTGAATAAAACAGTTAAGTTAAAACAGAAATTAAAACCTATGGAGTCAGTTAATTCATGTTGAAATACCGTGATAAATATAATTAATATAATATAAATAAAAAATAAGTACATTATTTATAATACTAAAAACAATTTTAAATTGTTTAATAACAATTTTACAACATTGCCAGTATTCAGCGTTAATTACCACCTGGTGTAAAAAATTTAAATTATTACTTTATTAGAAGCTTTAAAAATACACAATTTATGGTGCTGCCATCTATTATTTTATTTTAAAACAATTATTATTATACAAATGTCACAAACAGAACCTAATACATACTAATGAAATTAAAATATATCAACTGCATTCCCACACACATGTAATATAAACAATACCATGCTGTATATCATTATTCAAAAAAATTTTAAATAAATTAAATGTTAATAAAAAAATGCTTACAATATATTCTATTACCATACCATTAAATCTACACTGAGAAATTAAAAAAAAAAATTAAAACTTTATAATATATAGAATATAGCTATATGCTATAAAATAAAATAAATTATATATTATAAAAATATATAAAAGTCTTAATATTTACCATTACATATAAAAAATGAACAGGAAAGAAAAAAATAAAGAAAGAAAGAAATTAATTAATTAATTATAAAGTAAATAAATAAAAAATGGATGTTTATATAAGATTGTGAGATTCTAAAATTTCCAATAGCCTAAAGATCACAAATATAGTGTGTGAATTATACTTATATTAGCCATAAAAAAGCTAAATATATATATATATACTATATATATATATATATATATATATATATATAAACATTTGAACGGAGGGTGGTTTCGGGGTCTGGGGTATTGATCGATGAAAATATACCAAAATTTTTTTTTAATCGCTTTCCTCCGAACGGCTGCAATAGGTAGCTTTTTGTATTGAAAGCTACCTAATACTATAACTCAACCATTTTTTTAGATATAGACGAAACAAAAACTGTTCCGGAATCTTTGTATCAAGGTCAAACACATAAGAAAAAAATCTTTTTCATTTTCCAATTTTTTGATACCTCATTTTAAATTTTAAATTTTTTTTTTAAATGGCCGTCATTTTGAAACAAGATGGCGAATGAAGCTGGCCAATGAACTCGGTCGAGACATTGGTATGTACTTTGTACACACTAAGGTACATCCATATCGGTTCATGAATACGCCTGTTATCGCGTGACAAAAATTAGGACGTTTCAAAATGTCAGCCACGCTAGAAATTCAAAGTGCTATAACTCAGCCATTTTTTAAGATATAGACGAAACAAAAACTGCTCCGGAATCTTTGTATCAAGGTCAAACACATAGGAAAAAAATATTTTTCAATTTTCAATTACCCCATTTCAAATTTCAAATTTTTTTTATTTTTTAAATGGCCGCCATTTTGAAACAAGACGGCGGATGAAGCTGGCCAACGATCTCGGTCGAGACATTGGTATGTACTATGTACACACCGAGTTTCATCCAAATCGGTTCATAAATACGAGAGTTACAGTGTGACAAAGATCATATATATATATATATATATATATATATATATATATATATATATATATATATATAGGAAAACAACCAATTTGCTTATATCATTGAATTCTGTACTCTTGAAAACGTAATTCAATATATAAGTTTTTCAATTTTTTCGGAATCCATATTCTTCTTTTTTTCTTCCATGTTAATTCTTGTAATTAGGTATACGGTGCACTGTTAAAAATTTGCAGCATTCTGGCAGGTCATTTGACCGTTTTTTTCGAAAACGGTTACACAACCGTAATTTAACACTATTCTGACCATATTATTGTCCATTTTATGGTCAGAATATAGTTAAATTATGGTTAATGAAACCGTGTTTTCAAAAAACAGTCGAATGACCTGCCAGAATGCTGCAAAAATTTTAATAGTGTACTTTATTTTACACATATAGTTCTATATTGTTGGTTTATGACGTGTAGTCAATCATTCACAATATTGCAGTTTTTGATGATGGTCGGTAATGTTTAATTAATGGTTATAGATATATATATATCAACTTTTGAACGGAGGGTGGTTTCGGGGTCTAGAGGTCATGATCGATGAAAATATACCAAACTTTTTTGAAATCGCTTTCCTCCGAACGGCTGCAATAGGTAGCTTTTTGTAATGAAAACTACCTAAAAAAATCACATAATAAAGAGAGGTAAACAAAAACTGAAGCGTAGCGTAACTTTTCTCTTTTTCTCAGTATTTCAAATCCTTAACTTTTAAAATGTCTTTAATATTTCTTTGTTACAGATTTCTTATAAAAAATACACACTTTTCATAAAAAATTTTCCCGCTTTTTTAAGTATCCGAACAATTCATCTGTAACGTTTTCGTGAAACTGGAATTCCCTTCTTGTATCGAAGGCTTTTTAAATTTCTTCTTTTGAATGGAAATGATTAAATAAATAATTTCATTTTCATACAAATCGATGAAATAATTTCATACATACGTCGCAACAGCAATCTCCCAGTTTGATTGCTGTACACGCACAAAAGCGGAATAAACTTCGTTATATACAATATATCTTTCGTAATATGGAGATTAATTCACATGTTAATGGTTTTCAAAGTCAAGGTTCAGCAGAAAATTTCGTTAAGTAGAAAACTTCGACTGTATATATGTATAATCGTTTCAGTATTTCGTCGAGTCATTTATAATTTTATGAAAATCGAATAAAAACTTAAAAAGATAGTAATAAAAGTGTTCTTCCTTCTATTAAATTCTATCATACGTCATTAATTCAATGATATCCCATGATACGTAATGATTCTAGGTTGCCACGGTGATGACGTCCTATTTAAGATGGAGTCCTAGTATTTCCGTATTACTGAATTTAATATACAGTAAAACCTCCCTAAAGCGACCACGTTCCGTTCCAATAAAAAGTGGTCGCTCCGAGAGGTGGTCTCTTAATGGAGGTCATGTTAAAAAATATAGATTTTAATTGTTGAAAAAAGGTAACAATTAATGTTACTAAAATTTATTTTTCACATTAGGAAAGGATATAAAAATTTAAGTAACAAAGCAAAAGTTAATCACATAAGTTAATAACTGCAGAGTTTAAAAAACGAATACATTGATGTTTGCTTTGATTTTACGGTTTTATCTTTATAACTTTTATTTCACAGTCCTTTCGAAGTTCAGTAAATAAATACATTTTTTTTTTTTTTAAATTTGGACGGGAACAAATAATGACGATTTCATTAATCTATTTCTTTGAGATTTTCCTGACAGAATAGGGCAGAAGAGTTTATTGACCGTCATTCTTAATTCGTCATCAGAGTTAAATTCATTCCTAAACAGACACGAAGGGGTTTAAACACTTAAAAGTCAACAGGATAAAAAAAATCTAAACTTAATTTAGAAGTTTGATGAATAATGCGCTCTTGGTAATTATTTTTCTAATAAAACCTTTTTCAAGCGACCAGAATAAACCGGAATTTTCTTTAAAGAAATTGGTCGCTCATGGAGGGAGTTCAACTGGGATGGTCTCTGAATGGAGGTAAAATTAGTATTGAGCCAATGGGAATAAATTTCTTTCCATGAAAAAATGGTCTTTCAGGGAGGTGGTCGCACATGGAGGTTTCACAGTAATTTGATTTTTAGATACTTTTTTTTAATCAAGACTGATTTAACAAATCAGTAGTTATGGCTCTTTTTTAAAATATTTACGAGAAAAATTAGATTAATTAACAAAAATACTGTTATGGAAATATCACAATTATAATAACAATAGAAACTAGTCGGATGTGGCAATTCCAAAACTTTCTTCTATCTCATACATATTAATACTTCCTGATAAATGCAGCACAGCAGCACCACTGGTTAGGTGATTTATACCAAAATCAGTAACAACTTACGCAAACTTCTAATTAAATTTGAAGTTTGATGAAAATCCGTGCATTAGTTTTTGAGATAGAGCTATGCATTTGCGGAGATCGCGAAAAGTTCTGCATAGCAGTGGCAACTGTTGGGCAATTTACACCAAGAACTGATCAAGATCAATTTATATCAGGGACTAACTGAATCTAAAGTTTAATGAAAATTCATGCATTAATTCGTGAGATACAGCTATTACGGAAATCGTGAAAAATGCAGCATAGTAGCGCCACCTGTTGGGCGATTTACAACAAAAACTAAACAGCACTAATTTATATCAGGGACTAACTGAATCTGAAGTTTGATGAAAATTCGTGCATTAGTTTCTGAGATAGAGTTATTGTGATAATCATGAATAATGCAGCATAACAGAGCCGCCTATAGGGCGATTTACACAAAAAAGTTAGCAGCACCAAATTATATCAAGGACTAACTGAATCGGAAGTTTTCTGAAAATCCGTGCATTAGTTGTTGATATATAGCTATTGTGGTAATCATGAATAATGCAACGTAACAGCACAACCTGCAGGGCGATTTACACCAAAAAGCGATCAGCACCAATTTATATCAGGCACTAACTGAATCTAATGTTTTATTAAATTTCGTTCATTAGTTCTTGAGATAGAGCGCCCACAAAATTTGTGTCACACACAGACAAACATTTTGTAAAAACATGTTTTTCTTGATCTCTGACCCCTTAAACGTATAAATCCGTCGAAAGCGGGAATTCGAAAATTTTCACGAATCCAACACTTTCTTCTTGTAAAGATAGAAGAAAGTAATAAATGTATTGTGGTCCTATCTGTAATTGAGAAGTATTTTGTAGTTGCAATTTTTTCGTTTAGCATTTTTTATTTCTTTACAAGAAGAAAGTATTGGATTCCTGAAAACTTTCAAATTCCGGTTTTCAACGGATTTACACGTTTTAGGGATCAGAGATCCCGAAAAACATGTTTTTACAAAATGTCTGTCAGTGTTTGACACAAATTTTGTGGGCGCTCTTATCTCAAGAACTAATGCACGGAATTTAATAAAAATTTATATTCAGTTAGTCCCTGATATAAATTGGTGCTGATTAGTTTTTGGTGCAAATCGCTCACCAAGCGGCGCTGCTATGCTGCATTGTTTACAATTTCCGCAATGTCTCTATCTCAAGAACACACGGATTTTTATGAAACTTCAGATTCAGCTAGTCCTTGATATTAGTTGGTGTCTATTACGTTTTGGTGTAAATCGCACAACAGGTGGCGCTGCTATACAGCATTTTTCACGATTCCAGCAATAGTTTTATCTCAAGAACTAATGCGTGGATTTTCATCAAACTTCAGATTCAGTTACCAAGTTGACTTTAGTTGTTGCTTATTAGGTTTAAGTATATATCGCCCAACAGGTGGCGCTGCTATGCATTATTTTTTTCCGATTTCTGCCATAGTTCTACTCAAAAACTAATGCACGGATTTTAAAGGAACTTCAGATTCAGTTAGAAGCTGACATAAGTTGTTGCTGATTAGATTTTGTTGTAAATCATCTAACCTGTGGCGCTGCTATGCTGCATTTTTCAGGAAGTATTAATATGTATGAGATAGAAGAAAGTTTTGGGATTGCCAGATCAGACTAGTTACTAGAAGAAAAGCTACACCTACGTAAATGGTTGAGAAAATAACCACATTAACCCCTTAAGGATCGCTTGATATTTGGAAAAACCATAAAAAAAGTATCTATTTTTTTATTACAGATTTTGAATACTTATAAGGTTTCTAAATAAAATATGTAATTAGTTTTTTTTAAGGCAAAAAAAAAAAAAAAAAAAAAAAATGTTATAGAACAAATTCACATTTGTAGAAAAGCCATCACATGAGAATTCTGTGTCTTAATGTTTGTCTTACACCATACAAATTAATGCGAATAAGACCTTTATTTTTCACATCTTAGACCTTTATTTATCATCATCACACAAATTTTTACAAATAATATTTGAAATAACATATATATACATTAAATTTTGATTATTATTAATTTTTTTGAGTGTGATATATTTCGAAACATGCAATATAAAGTCCAACATCACAATCAGCGCCAAAAACCAAACCCAAACGAAATTATTCAAAGACTACCCACGGAAATGCCAGTTAAATTTTTCTGGTTTCAGAAGTTTTTCCAGCAATTAAATCTCCTACCTGGAAATATGACGGACACGAAAAATAACGAACACCACCGCAGCCCATGATATTGAGGGGAGCGACAATTAAGGGGTTAAAAATAATCAGCTTCGACTTCTTCGCCGTACTTTCTAAATGTGATCTAGCAAGGTATTTTGTATGAAAAGTGCAATCTACAGTAAAACCTCTCTAAAGCGGTCACGTTCAAAAAAAACAAAAGTTAATTACTGCAGAGTTTAAAAAATGAATTCATTGATGTTTTCTTTGATTTTGCGGCTTTATCTTCTATAACCTTTATTTCGAAGTCCTTTCGAAGTTCAGTAAATAAATGCAATTTTTTTTGGACGGGAACAAATTATGACGATTTCATTAATTTATCTATTTATTTGAGAGTTTCCTGACAGAGTAGGGCAGGGGAGTTTATTGACCGTCATCCTTAATTTGTCATCAGAGTTAAATTCATTTCCTAAAAAGGCACAAAGGGCTTTAAATACTTAAAAGTTACCGGCATAAATAAAAATTCTAAGCTTGGTTTAGAAGTTTGATGAATAATGCGATCTCCGGAATTATTATTCTAAATAAAACCTTCTTCATGCGGCCAGGAAAAAAAGGAATTTGTTTCATTTTCTTCAAAAAAATGGGTCGCTCATGGAAAGAGTTCAACTGGAGTGGTCTCTAAATAGAGGTAAAATTAGTATTGAGCATATGGCAATAAATTTCGTTCCATGAAAAATGGTCATTCAGGGAGGTGGTCGCTTAATGGAGGTTGTCGCACAGGGAGGTTTCACTGTACTTTTATTAGTAGACGAATTAAATAAATTTTATATTGCAATTTCTTTAATGGTATTTAAAAGTACCGTCGGATCATACAGGGTTCCTATACAATTCAGGTTAAGAAATTCCCTGACTTTTCCAGGTTTCCCCTGACTTTTTTCAAAAATTTCCCTGGCCTTTCTCGATAAAAATTCGTCTTTATACACTCTCAAGAAAACTTTCTTCAATTCACGGAAATTGTACTGGCAGCAGCGCTGCCGGCAAATTTCCGTGAATTAACGAATATCCGTTTTTTTCCCCTCCGTTACAGGAGGTAAAATATCCGTCAATTGAAGAAAGTTGGGAAGAAGTAGCGGCCGACGTTGGATTCGAACCAGCCATCTTAGGCTGCACACAGACGCGTGTTTTACCATCCTTCTCCAGTTTTCATGGAAATCTTTTGTTCTGGACCCATCCGCGGTTTATTCACAAAAGAATGAGGGGAATCAACAATGGGTCAGGAGATAAGGAGCTCAACCCTACTTGAAGGAAAGGTTCCTCTTTTGCAGGACATCAGTCCCTTTCCTTTTAAAGTCATTAAAAATCAAAGACACCGCGTGGCCACAATAAACGACGCCGACATTGATAACAGTTAGAAGGATGGTGCGTTCGCAGCCTTACCCTTACGAGACGAGCACGATAGCACTGAGCTATAGTTGTGCAGCAGCGAAACGCTTTGAAGTAAATATGTTTGCTTCAGATGGCCTTGATCAGATGGCTTGATCAATTTCTTTAAAAGGCTTTTAATTTTGAAGTTCATTTCGGGAAGATTTCGTCTTTTATGCGATTGTGGCTGGGATTTTTATACTTCAATATTAATATAGGATAAAAATATGAATTTTAAATATTTTTAAGTAGATTGCTAGAGATAAAATAAGAATATTATATTTTAATTCGATAAGATTTTTTTTCATTTAATTTTGTTAATTAAAATATCTTTTAAATGTGTTCATTTAAAGTATATTTTAAATGCGAATGTTTATTTATAAACAACTTTATAAATTCAACTTTATTTAACTTTATTCAACTTTAAAAAATAAATTGTGAGCAGCACTTTTGAATGAATGAGAAAAGTAATTGTTATTTATTTTTAAATCCGAAAACTTTTTTGTCTTTTTTAATTATATTACAAATCTTAATTTATAGAATTTTTGGTTTTTCATTTTTTAAATAAATTCGGATTTATTATTAATAGACCCAATACGCATGCGTGCTAGGAATGAACGGAATTTCTCCCTCTTTTGTAAACGTTCGGGTCGAATAAAACATGTTTTCTAGGAGTATGGAAATTATTTCTTGAAAAATGAGGAATACGTAATTTAGTGTAAATTGACGAGTTTTTCTGACAGTGTATATTGTTGTAAAACCCTCCACAATGGATAACTTTAATCTAGATAAATGCTAAAACAAAGTTTAATTAGTTTGTTTAATTTCCGATTTTTAATTATTTTTTATATTATGCCATTGTTATATAGTTTGCATAAATTTTATATAAAAATTTTAGATTGGAGAATAATTAATTCAAAATTCCTTCCTTTACAATAACCGAGATTCTAATGGAAAGTAGTACATCAAAAATCCCCTGACTTTTCCCTGACATTTTGCCTAAATTTTCGAATTCCCCGTTTTCCAAGTTTTCTCTGGCCGCAGGAACCCTGATAAAGAGTTAAAAACGTTCAGGATTATCCCTGTCATAAAACGTCTTATCTCATTTCTTGTATAAATATCTTCTAGGGGCCTCGCTAAGGGGGGAGGGGGTTCCTCCCCCCCCCCCCCAAAAAAAAAAAAAAAACGTTCGCGAATGCTGTTACACTTGGCAACTTTACAAACTTAATTGACAAATTAGTTTAAAACTTTAATAAAAACTATAACAGACTTTCTGTTTCTGGTAGACTTGGCAAAAGTTAGAAATCTAATTAGGGATATTATTAAACTTTTTACCTATAAGAACTATATTACATTTTCTAATTGCGGTAACTTGGCAAAATTATAGTTGGCAAATACTGAAATTTGACTCGGCAATTTAAGGTCCTCTGCCCCCCCCCCCCCCCCCGAAGAAAAAGTCTTAGCGATGGCCCTGAATATCTTACAAAAGTTTTCTCTTTACTTGCAAAAAACATTCGACTTCACATTTCAATATTGCCAATATTTCTTTGACACCCAATATTTTGTATGTCGTAGGTTAATTGAGAAATCAGTCACTTTACAAAGAGCCAGGATATCTGAAGAATCATCTACCTTTTCCAAACCAAGCTGATATTTTTCAGGTCTTTTTGAAAGAGCCTATGCAACTTAAGGATAATTTGAATATGTCCATTTTCTTCTCAACCCGCCTGATATTTTTTAGGCTTATTGCAAAGTCTATACAGCATTAGGCTAATTGAAAAATGACCATTTGATTTTCCATCAGTCTGATGTTTTGTAGGCTTACTGCAATGAGCCTATGCAGTTTTAAGCTAATTAGAAAATGGCTAGCTGTTTGACATAACAACTAGGCTTATTGCAATAACTGCAAGGTGGTAATGAATAATTATGTATAATCTGTACTAATAAAAGACTTATGATTCTCTGTGTGTATGTCCGCGATGGTTAAGAAAATCTACCACACGTAGAGCTCTGAAAATTTGAGTAAGAATAGTGTAAGGCGGGTCCTGATGCACCTGAGGCTCAGACTTTTCTTTTTTTTTTTTTGTTAATTAACAGATGTTAATTAAAAACCATAGTGAACACGCAAAAGGCACGAAAAGTCTCAGCACGGCAGCCGAAATCCCATCCGGCAATTCGACAATCGATATCAGTTGGTCGATAATCGTAGTTTTTTTCCCCGTCTTTCGCAGACCCCATCGGCTAGACGAGCGGAAATATAAAAATAAAAAAATACATGACATATAATTGCATTTCATCTTTCTAACGGTGCAATCCGTTCAATAATACTAATATTAACCCTTTCAAAGAATCTTTTGGAAACGTTGTTTTCGCCTTTCCCACATTTTGCGCAGTTCTCATCCATTCAACCCTTCGAAATACGGGAAAATAAGAAATACCCTCTTATTAAACACTAATTTTTTTTTTTTTTTTTTTTTTTTTTTTTTTAGAACGGTGCAATCAATTTGAAAAATTAATAAACTTTTCAAAATTCACCTCGGCGGCTTTTCCGCGTAATTCTGTCTCATCTTAGAAAAACAAAATACGGGGGAAAAACATACCTGCTTTTTAAGCGTACATTTAGCTTTAAAACGACACCCCCGGTTAAAAAAAAAAAAAAAAAAAAAAAAAAAAAGAAAACACTGCTTCTTACAATTAAATATGAATATTTTAGCATGAAAATTGTACACAGGCTTCTGAAATATTATAACTGATAGAATTTTCTAAACTTTGGACAATAAAGAATTTTTATTAAATATTACATGATCATGATGGTGTGTGCGTGTATGTAACATATTTTAAACATTTAATCTATCTTAAATTTCTTCTAAAAATTTCCCATTTAATTTACTTATTTCGCCTTAAATGCAACCTTTTTTTTCTTATCGTTTATAAAATCTAATTGACTTCTGTGCGTTTTTATTTTTATTTAGCGCATTCCGCTAGTAATATTTCTCTTTGAACTCGAATGTTCTTTTTCTGTCGTTGGATTAAATATTAATTTCCAGTCGGTATACAAGAGCTTTTACTTCAGCCAAGATCTTGCCGTTTTATCCCATTTAAGCTTCCTTGATGCTTTTTAGGTGCGTTCGTAATTATATAAATACGTAGCACCTATAGTCGTCGTTCAGTCCGTCTGCTCGTCTGTCTGTCTGTCCGTCCGCATATAACAGCGCAAAAACTACCCGACCGAATCGTTTGAAATTTAAAATATATAATTGTTGCATAATTTTGTCGAGTCATTTCAAATTTTATAAAAATCGGATGTATAGTTTAATTACAGGGACAGTCAAAAGTTTTCCGTTACATTACGGCCAATGGGAATAAATTATTTCAACTGCATTCTAATGATGTTACAGCCTTCCGAATGGTCTGAAATTTTAAATATATAATTGTTGAAAAATTTTGTGGAATCATTTCAAATTTTATGAAAATCAGATGTATAGTTTAATGACAGGGACAGTCAAAAGTTTCCCGTTACATTAAGGCCAATGGGAAAAAATTATTTCAAGTGCATTTTAATGATGTTACAGACTTCCGAATAAAATGAAATTGATATGCACTTAGGAAGTGCACTAAAATATACATTCAGTACAATATGCAGTGCAAAAAATATTTATAAAACTAGTTATAGTACGAACGCACCTCATTTGCCACGTTTGACGAGCAATTTCGAACTTGTTTTGTATTTCTGCAGCAGAGTTTATACGGCTACACCAGCTCAGAATTTTTTTCTGTTTTGTTGGAAAGATTTTGCAGAGGCACCAACTTATAGGGACCCATGGGGCTCGAATCCTCCCAATAATTTCCTCTTACCCCACCCGATTTCCATTATTCTATTTTGTTACATGTTTATTTTTTAATTGCTGGTAAAATAATTCTTCCATTGAAAATTATTTTGTTTGAAAACACAGTAAGAATAGCAGTAACAGGCACACATGACCCCTAACTCAGCCCATTTAACCTAACCCAAATAATCCTGTTAAAATATTACTGTACCTATATGATAGAGATGGTAATGAATGGTTACAATGTATAGATGTACTTCGCAAAGAAATTCTCTGTGAATACAAATACATTCAGACTCCTCTTTTTTCTGTGCTATAGTCTAACTGTATAGTCTAAATTAGCAAATAAATGCATTCAAAAGAAGCAATGCTAAGATGTTTTCAATTAGAAATTGGCTATTTTCTGACCCAATTCCGAATTCATTTTTCATCCTAAATGAACGAAAATCGACGGTGTTCAGAAACCAAGAAATCAAATAGTTTCCTTTTTTTTTTTTTTTTTAACCATTTGGAAATGGTTGTTGTTTTCGGTCGAGGATGGGGCCAAATGATGCTCGCATTTTATTTATTTTTAACGAAATTCACATTTGGAAATGGTTGTTGTTTTCGATCGAGGATGGGGCCAAATGATGTTCGCATTTTATTTATTTTTTAACGAAATTCAACGATGTTCTTTACTTTTAGAAGAATTTTTATTTGAATAGGTAATAGAAAGGTATAAAATCGTTAAAATTTGAAAAAGTTACAAAATGGGTAGGCGCAAATTATCAGATATGGAAAAATCCAAAGTCAAAGAGCGACGCCGAAATGAAAATCGTCTTGCAAAGCAAAAATCGAGGTGTTCAATTCATTATGTAGGCCATGAAAATCGAGGTCTTCAACTGATTATGTAGCCCATGAAAATCGAGGTCTTCAACTGATTATGTAGCCCATGAAAATCGAGGTCTTCAACTGATTATGTAGCCCATGAAAATCGATTACAGAAGAAAAGACGAACGCGAAAAAGGAAACAATCTAATGTTTAATCGATTGATAGTAAAAGGTCATGTCTCGAGGGGCTCCAATCCACTAGCCACGGCGTTTTACAATCGGTCGATTCTAACAGGGAAAAATTGAGCTCAACGTAGGTAATTTGTCGCAATCTGTGGATGATTCGGAGGAACTGCTTTTTATTTGTAAACGGTTTTTCCTTTCGAAACGGGACTTGGAGAGTTTATCGATGAAGGTTTTGGTCATCTGAAGTTTGATCTTTGCAATATGTTGTTGAAGAGGATGCGACGGAATTTGGTGGACGAAATAAATTCCAAATGGCCGTTGTAATCTATTAAATTACATCATTAAAAAAAAAAAAAAAAAAAAAAAAAAAAAAGATTAAGTGATTTTTTAGAACATGTTGTCAAAGACTTTTAAACTGATTTTTGACATGCATCATATTTTAGTCATTTGAGTTTTAGTTTGTAGTCATATTCTTGCACAATATTTGTAGTATAATAGTAAATATTAGTCCATGTGAGAACATAATTTAATAAAATCACAACTTTATATTCTATTTTTAAAAATTCTAACTTCACTAATAGTAACTTTCCCGTACATCTCCTTATCTTCAAAGAAAATAAAATGCCCATGTCAAAGGCGTTGGAACCGGGGGAGCTGGGGGGGGGGGGCTGTGGCTCCCCCTGGAATATTTCAGACGGGCTCAGCTCCCCCGGAAGAAATTCTTGCACCACATCTGTTTACGATATAATGCTCAATTAAAAAATAAAGTACACTTTTTCTAGAAAATCCACACAATAAACAACAAAGAGAAGAGAGAGAGGGGGTGGTGAGTACTACACTGTTCGTGCCTTCACCCTTTTTCTCATTGTTTACAACCCTCCCGATTTCCGGAAAAAATGGGGTCTTATATAGATCTACTACAAATTACCTGCACCGATAACATATTTATAAAGAGAAGCCCTTTAAAATTGATTTGGAAGAGATTTGTAAAGAATGTGTAAGCAAAACAACAGAAAGCACTTTAATTTTTGGTAAATGGAAGTGGGAGAAGCCTTAAATTTGAATATCGTATTCGGGATCGCACATAAATTAAGTTTTTATGTATCAAGTATATCTATTAAAAATTATTTTAACTGGATTAAAGAGTTGGTGATCTTTTGATATGCTTCTATTTTATACTCCTGTTTGTGAAACGTGTAACACTATGAAGGAACTCTCCAAAATGAACGAAATGATCCGCGCTACTAGCTTTCCGCAATATGCCCCGGCTCCCCCTGTTTGTACAAAGTTCCTACGCCACTGGCCCATGTCATTTTACCCTAAAACGGTTGAGCCCACCTAATATTTCTCAAAAGTTCGCACCACTGAGAGCTGGTAAATAAAAATAATTTTAGCTAAATAATAGATGAAGATGATGCCAATTCTATGTCCGTTTTGATAGATTTTCGTTTGAAAATACAAAATCTTACAAATTCGAGGTGTACAGCCTAAGACAATGGTGCCCACAGCATAAGGTTCATTTGGAAAGGTTTTCGTTTATTTAAAAATGTAAAATCAAAACAGTGATTGCACTCCCAACTGAATGCAGCGACCCCCCCCCCCCCCCTTCCAATCGCAGCATTAGGTTCGTTTGGAAAGATTCTCGTTTAAAAATATATAATCAAAACAAAGTAAGCACGCTTTGAATGCCTGATGCATGCTGCCTAAGGTAGTAGGACCCCAACTCTAGATTAGGTTGTACAGATTTTCGTTTAATATATAAAATCTCTCAACACTGATTTTAGGTATATTTAATATTATTACAGGATTCCTACACAATTCTGCCAAAAAAATTCCCTGATTTTTCCTGATCTTTTTTAAAAATTTCCCTGATTTTTCCCAATAAAGATTCGGCTTGTATATTGTTGTAAAACCCTCCATAATGATCAACTTTAATCTAGATAAATGATAAAAAAAATTTATGCACTGTATAAATTCCCGATTTTTAATTATTTTTCATGCCATTGTTACATAGTTTGCATAAATTTTATAATGAAATTTTAGATTTTATGAATAATTAATTTAAAATTTCTTCATTTACAATGATAATCGAGATTCTGATGGGAAGTAGTACTTCAAAAATTCCCTGACCACTTCAAATATTTAAAAAATTCCCTGACATTTCCCTGACTTTTTGCCTAAATTTTCGAATTTCCTGACTTTTCCTTGTTTTCCCCG
Source organism: Maratus speciosus (assembly GCA_963932465.1). NCBI lineage: Eukaryota > Metazoa > Arthropoda > Arachnida > Araneae > Salticidae > Maratus > Maratus speciosus. The sequence goes on along the minus strand of OZ010798.1, from coordinate 244,064,388 downwards.
ACCCATAGGAACCCTGTATTAACAGTGTCTGGGAATGCTAGTTTTGTAACAAACAAATTACAACAGAATCTGCAGACTAAGCAGGTTTTTAATGATTTTCAATTTTTATATAAAAAAGAAGTTGCTAATAAACATATTAAAAAAATTTTTCATAAAAAAATTTCTGCATTAATCAAACCTGCAGAAGATAGAAGACTGCTAATTAAATAATTATGAAAAATATAGAACGGAAGGCAGCTGGACAAGCCATCACCTCATCGAGTTGACGGCTGAAATTCAAGGATTAGTTAAAAATTGATTCACATATTAAAATGCAACTGGTCTGTCAGCCAAGTCATATCATGGTTGAAACCACTTGCAGACCCTATTTTAGTGGTTGATCGGTAGGTTTATCATTGTGTTTTCATGCACCCAAACATGTGAAAGCATGAAGGATGGGGAGCAGGAAAACACAATGATAAACCTACAAGTCAGCTACTAAAATCAGTTTTGCAGATGTTTTCCACCAAGATATGACTTGGGAGACCAGTTGCATTTTAATATGAGAATTGAGTTTTAACTAATCCAGGAATTTCAGCCTTCAATTCAATGAGGTGATGGTTTTGTGAAGCTGCTGCCTAATATATAAGAAAATTTCAGCAATAATGAAATCTGGATATGAGGCAGATTTCTATATATATATATATATATATATATATATATATATATATATGTATATATATATAAAGTTTAAAACCTTATATGTTTTTATGTGTGTGAGCGTATATAAGTGTATGTATATATTCTTATATATTGTAGGGACATATAATATTAAAAATATATATATATATGGGGTATTATGCATTTAAATTTTCACATATTGCATCATCATTTAAGGATATATTTTACCATCTCAATATTCCTCATTGCTTTTTAAATTTTCACATTTATTTACATAATACAAGACTAAATTTTACTATCTCAAATATTCCTCATCTTTTTTAAATGTTATTTATATTCTCATTTTTTTTTTTATTATTATTATAATTTTTTGTCTTTAAAACATTAATTTAATCAATTGCCCTTTTATTCATTTTTATATAATTCTTTATTTCTTTATTTGTATTAATTTATCCCTTTTCTTTATTTTATTTTGTATTCACTCAGTACTTATTAAGTTTATTCCTATTTTTTCATTCTAGCTTAACTAAAAGTTAATCTAAGTCTTTTCTTGATTTCTTCAATCATTTTCATTCCTGTTATTTTTTTATTTATTTATTTTTTGGACTTAAGATGGAAACTCTAAACATTATTGTTATTAATCTAGTTCCAATTTATTAATCCAGTTCCAATCTATTTTCTGTAATGTTTGCGTTATAAGGAGCTAAATTTTGTCATTTTAGGCTTAATGCCGACAAAATTGGATGAAATAATGCATCTTCTATGAATGAACTCACAAGCTCCTCTGATGATTCTGTGAGTCATTCATAGTTTCTTATTTTACATACTGGTTTCATATGTTCATTTCTAAATCATCTTTAGAACTTTATCAATTTCTTCATATATTTGTGATTTCAAATTTATTATATAAATATATATATATATTCCCCCAGAGTCATGTAGAGAAGATGGCTTGCTGAGTGAAAATAATTATAAAACATACATCAGAATCTTTTTGTATTAATTATATTTATAGATGAAGCAAATTTTTAGTGTTTTTTCAATAACAGGTAGAATACATATGAGGCATTCTCACAATCTTTTGACTTTTCAGGAATAAAAATCTGGTGAAATTAAACTTACTAAAATAATATTTTAAACTTATAGACAAATGTCTTAATGATTCAAAATAAAGAAAAAATGGTCAGCAGCGAATTTTTTTTTTTTTTTTATTTAACTGAGGTTTAAGTTAAACTTGCGAGTTTAATTTTCCTTACCATTTTACCACTATAACTTTTTATTTTCTTCTAAATTTTTTCTTATAATGAATTTGCATAGTACCCACAGGACATTCAAATAAGAAATAGTAACAATGTAGTATTTTTAGAACACAATTTTTGGATAACATTGTCTTAAAGGGGTGTTAAAGAAGGGACGGCAAGGAAAAAAGGGGGACGGTATGGGGAAAAAGAGTCGGTAAGGGGAAAAAAAAGGGATGGTAAGAATGGGACGGTAAGGAAAATTACCAACTATTTTTAGGCAAATCGTGTTAAGACCAAGTGATAGCCACAATGTTCATTGATTTGTAGAAAGAGTTATTTACATTGGATTAAACAAATAAAAAAAAAATTAATTTACTTCGAAAAGTGAAGGAATAAACCTTGAGCACGGTAACACTACCAATAAAGCCACGGTGCTTGAAATTGATATTTAAATGCTCATTTAAATTCTGCAGTAAATTTCCTGTCAAAGAATTTTAGCCACTCTTTCTGTAGCATACTTCTGCATGAGAAAAAAGTGGAAAAAAATTCTGTGGCTGCATCTGAAGTGATTTTCTGTATAATTTTAGCAAGAGGAACGGTAAAGAATCTAAAATACAGGGGCAGAGTTCAAAAAATAATAACAACCGTAAAAATGTGTGCAGGTTAATTTTTTGCTATTTATAATTTCGGAAAAAAATTACATCGAATTACTTTTATTGAAACAATTTTAAACAGACAGCTCCAAACTTAAAAATCAGCATCAGGGACATGGGACGGTATAGGAATTTCGTTGCATATTTGGACACCCCCCCCTCCCCCCCAATATCGTCCAAAACTTATTTATGTCATTAATATTGTTATGCACTCATGCAATGAGTTTTCCAGTATAAGAAATTTAAAAAAAACCACGGATATGCACTAAAACAAAAATTATTATTCAGGGACAGAAAAATATAGAAAAGTCAAAAGATTGTGAGAATGCCTCATATCGCCTCCTTGCTTCAAAAGTGTCACAAATCAAAAATTGGATTTTTTGAATTATGGCTTCCATTCTACTTGGTTTTTACTCCTCTACCAATAACCTAAAGTACCAGATAGCGCACTCAAAAACCAGCCACTAGGTAGCAGTTGTGTTTGCAAGATCGCCACTGACCCTTCCACAGCCCAGAAACAGTTTTTCGCATTTTTTGAGAAAACGAAGTTTTTTGAATTATGACACTTTTGAAGCAAGGGTGCGATATATAGCTGAATGAAAAAAATTTTTAAAATATATGCAGGGATAACTATAAACAATTTTGGACCATTACACCGTAGATAATTAAAATTTAAATAAGTGAGCTGTGAACAAATCACAAATTCTTTGCTATATTGGTGTATAAACATTTAATATAGATTAAAACATTAAAATATTCATTCTATAGTTTCAACACACCTCCGTGGCCTTCCTCATGAATGTAAATGAACTAAGCTGGATCAGCAATGTCAAAACTCCGCCCGACAGAAAATCATACACATGGGGGAAAATAACCCATAAGCCCAAAGACAGGGACATCAGATTTTACTGGCGCCACCTGTTGAGATCTGATGATAATATAAATACTCTGTCGCCATCTATATGTGAAAATATTGATGAACTGCATAACTAAAAATTAAATGTTTCTAAGGATATTTAACCAAAGTTTTGGAATGTTATACGACATATTGTCATTACATACTTCATCTTTTCTTAATAAAATTTCTATTGATTCTCACATTAAATTTTTATGTGAGTCATTAGCTGGAACAATAACACTAGCACTATCAAAATCAATATAGCAATGATAATTATTGAGATAAAATCTCAATCTCAAATCTCAATTTTTTAATATACAAAGATATACTGCTCCTAAGGCAGTCCTCACACTGAGGCAAAAGAAGCAACGTGAAGTACGTCTTAGGAGAAAAAACAGGTTGAAATAAAGAGCAAATCTCCTTGCTCTTCCTAAAACATGTGTCATAATGCTTGAACAGCCTCAGTGTGTGGCCAGCGTAAATTCTACCCTTAAGATTAAAGTACTACTGCTGAAAAAAAGTCCTTCCGGCCAGTGCCGGGAGGAAGAGGTAGCTTTCATATTCCTTATTTTAAAAAAGCCAACTTATATTATTCAAACACACGAAGCTCAATTAAGTGGAAACCGAATGTAGGAGATTCAATAGTAATTTTTATCAATACTAAATCATTATGAATGAGAATTTTGCGAAATTAGTCAGCTTTATCCAAGCTGCTTTTATTTAAAATAACTTATATTTGGCTGCCAAATTCGGCGATTTCTTGAAGTGCCTGCCATTTTAAGACAACATGGTGGATGAGGCTAACCAGTGAACTTGGTCAAGACCTTAGTAATTGCTGTGCACATGCTCATTCACATCGGAATCGGTTGATATATACGAGTGCTGTCGCAGGCAAAAAATCAGATTTTTCAAAATGTCACCCACGTTAGAAATTGAAACTGCTATATCTGAGCCATTTTTTAAGATAAAGACAAACAAAAAATGATCCCGAATCCTTATATCAAGGTCAAATACTTAAGAAAGAAACCTTTTTCAATTTTTATTTTTTTGCACCTCACTTTAAATATATATATTTTTTAATTTAATGGCCGCCATTTTGAAACAAGATGGCTGATGAAGCTGGCCAGCGAACTTGGTCGAGATATTGATGTATACTATCCACATGCCTTCTTCCATCGAAATAGGCGAATACGTGTGGTATCGCGAGACAAATACAAGATCGTTTCAAAGTGTTAGCCATGATAGAAATTCAAAGTGCTATAATTCAACCACTTTTTAAGATATAAACAATAGAACAAATTTTCAGAAACAAAAACTGCTCCAGAATCTTTGTATCAGGGCCAAACACATAAAAAAAATCTTTTTCATTTTCCAATTTTTTAATACCTCATTTTAAATTTTAAATTACATTTTTTTTTAAATGGCAAGCCTTTTGAAACAAGATGGCGAATGAAGCTGGCCAACGAACTCGGTCGAGACATTGGTATGTACTATGTACAGACCAAGTTACATTCAAATCGGTTCATAAATACGCCTGTTATCGCGTGACAAAAATCAGGTCGTTTTAAAATGTCAGCCACAATAGAAATTCAAAATGTTATAACTCAGCTATTTTTTTAGATATAGACAAAACAAAACCTGTTCCGGAATCTTTGTATTAAGGTCAAACACATACGAAAAAACTCTTTTTCATTTTCCAATTTTTTGGTATCTCATTTTAAATTTAATTTTTTTAAAATTTTTTTAAATGGCCGCCATTTTGAAACAAGATGGCGGATGAAGCTGGCCAACGAACTCGGTTGAGTTATTTGTATGTACTATGTACACACCAAGGTACATCTAAATCGGTTCATAAATACCTCTGTTATCACGTGGCAAAAATCAGGGCGTTTCAAAATGTCAGCCACACTAGAAATTCAAAATGCCGCAACTCAGCCATTTTTTAAGATATAGACGAAACAAAAACTGCTCACGAATCTTTTTATCGAGGTCAAACACATAAGAAAAAAATATTTTTTCAATTTTCAATTTTTTGCTACCACATTTCAAATTTAAATTTTTCTTAAAATTTTAAATGGCCGCCATTTTTAAACAAAATGGCGGATGAAGCTGGCCAACGAACTCGGTTGAGACATTGGTTTGTACTATGTATAAATGAAGTTACATCCAAATCGGTTCATAAATACGCCTTTTATCGCGTGACAAAATTCAGGACGTTTCAAAATGTCTGCTTCGCTAGAAACTCAAAATGCTATAACTCAGCCATTTTTTAAGATATAGACGAAACAAAAACTGCTACGGAGTCTTCGTATAAAGGTCAAATACATAAGAAAAAAATATTTTTCCATTTTCAATTTTTTGGTACCACATTTCAAATTTTAAATTTTTTAAAAAATTTTGAATGGCCGCCATTTTGAAACAAAATGGCGGATGAAGCTGGCCAACGAACTCGGTCGAGACATTGGTATGTACTATGTACACACCGAATTACATCCAAATCGGTTCATAAATACGAGAGTTACAGTGTGACATAGGTCAGATATATATATATATATATATATATATATATATTGATATATATATATATATATATATATATCAATTTTGAACGGAGGGTGGTTTCGGGGTCTGGGGGTCATGATCGATGAAAATATACCAAAATTTTTTGAAATCGCTTTCCTCCGAACGGCTGCAATAGGTAGCTTTTTGTAAAGAAAGCTACCTAAAAGCCAGTCTCTTCTTAAAGTAAGTCATTTTCTGAGACAGTACTTTGAATTACAAAATTCTCACAAACATCTTGAGAACTTCAGATAATGTATTAGGTACCAACGTGGGAAAAAAGTAAACACTCCATACTAACTCTGCAACTAATTGTAGTAGAAGAAAGCTGCTGGTATCAATCGATTGGAAGTAAAGTCTAGTTTTACATGATGTATATAAAATTTGCTTAGGGGGCCCTCTACAAATCAAAACCAGACCTAACTTTGTTTTTTTCAGTGGCAACACCCAATTTTGACAATATATTTTAAATCTTCAGCTCACATTATGCCTAGAAACAAAATTTCTAATCATTTGAATGATAAGTCTTTGAATTATAAACATTTAAAATTTAGAGCTTCTAATGTTAAATTATATTTTTATTAATATCTCCTGAAATTATAATCCCAATGCGATAATTTTGTGTGTGGTTATAATACTAAAAAACCCAAACATATGCACTGAATTTGTAATTTTAAAAATTTAATATGAATTAAGAAATTAATATTTGAAAAAATATATATAATTGCAACCTACAATTTTTTTGATAGATTTATATTTATTATGTCCTGCTTTATCCAAATTCTCAATTTCAAATTTTTCTTTCCAGTAGTTTTCGAATTATCATTAAAAAACGTCAAAATGATGGTTTAAGGGGCCGTCTTGTAGCATTTCATCAATCGAGTACTAAACTTCAATTTGGATATAGCCCCTAAAATGTGCTCATTTTGAAATAATTTCTTGGAAACTAATCCTAAGAATTTCATAAAAATTCGGATTTAGGCTAATTGAAAGGTATAGAATTTAGTTATGAGGTCAAATTTGGGTATTGCTATTTAAAAAAACAAAAATATTGTTTTATAAATGGTACTACATATACTTGAATTAAACGTTTTATTTCTTTTACGCTGTGATTTTATGCAATATGTCAGTAATTTCCTAGAATATTAATCAGACGCACTGGAGCATCAGTGACACCCACGAAAATAGTTTGAGTCTGTATGCTACTGACGCTCCAGATCATCGGAAAAAAGTACTGCACTAAACATGAATATAATATGATTTTTCGTTTTTCTGGTTAGTAAAATATAAGGAACATTTTAAACATAAAAACACTGCTTTGTTATCCTTCTTCTGAGGACAGAAATATAATTTTTAGTAGCAGCGAATGTGTTAAATTCCATGCAGTATTTTTTTAAATATAGCTATCGTGAAAAATGCAGCACAGAAGCGCCACCGGTGATAGGATTTACATGAAAACCTTATCAGCACTAACTTACGTCAAGGTCTAACAAAATATGAAGTTTGATGAAATTCCGTGCATTAGTTCTTAAGATATAAGTATCATTAAAATTGTGTAAATCCTGAAAAATGCAGCATAGCAGTATAGTAGACTCCCTCAAATCCGCACAGCTTGGGGCCAAAGGTTGTGTGAATTTTAGAATTTTGCGGATTTCTGGTCATTGCTTTGTTTACATTTTTTAAACAGCCATTTGAATGCAATAAAAATTATAATGAATGATTGTAATATAGTAAAATATTAAAATAATTAAGTAATAAACTAAAAGGATAAAAAGTAAGATAATGTAAAGACTGAATAAAATATTAAAAGTAAAGGCCAAGTAAATAATTATGTTTATCTGAATATGCATAAAAAAGATCAGGTACATTTTCCTGAATTGTTCAATGGAACTTTCCTTATGAAAAGTACTCTATTAATTCACATAAAAATTATCATAATAATAACCAAAAAAGCTTGATTAATACATAAATATATTTGGTAAAAAGATTTTGATTACCAATGATATCAGCAATATCTTGATTTAAAAAAGGAAAAAAAAAATTATACTCCTTTCATGGAAAAACACCAGTTCAGTCATATTATTAAGAGAGGATGAAATAAAACTAAAAAAAAATCTGTAATTTTGCCCATACATCTGAAATGAAAGTTTCATTGTTTACATCTGTAAAAATGTGCAAATTTTAGGCGTTTGTGGATTTGAGGGAGTCTACTGTACCACCTGTTGGGAAATTCACACCATAACCTAATCAACAGCAATTTATGTCAATGTTTAACTGAATCTGAAGTTTGATGAAAATTCGTGCATTTGCTCTTTGAATAGAACAATTGAGGAGATCATGATAAATGCAGTATAGCAGCGCCACCTATTGCACGATATACATGTAATAAACAACATATGTCAATGTTTAACTGAGTTTGAATTTTGATGAAAATCTGTACATTATTTCTTGAGATATTATAAATATCATTAAATATTCTGCATACCAGCGCCATCTATAGGGTGATTTACATCAAAAACTAGTCAGCATCAATTTGTATGAGGGACTAACTGAATCTGAAGTTTGATGACAATTCGTGCATTAGTTCTTGATATAGAGCTATTGTGAAAATCATGAAAAATGCAGCATAACAGCTTCACTTGTTAGGCGATTTACACCAAAAAATTAATCAGCAACAAATTATATCAAGGACTAACTTAACCTGAAGTTTTATGAAAATCAATGCATTAGTTCTTGAGATAGAATGCCCACAAAATTCGTGTCACACACAGACTCGTAGACAAGTATTTTGTAAAAACATGTTTTTTAAAAAAAAATCTCTGACCCCTACAACATGTAGACCCAACAAAAAATGGAATTAGAAAATTTTCTCGAATCCAATACTTTCTTCTTGCAAAGATAGAAGAAAATAAAAATTATAAAATGATATTAAAAAGATGGAATCGTTTCAAACATTGCATTAATTTTAAAGTTAGGTAATATTTTAAAGATCTGTTTATACTTATTTAACCACTTTGGGACAAGCGTCTTTTACAGAATTTTTAATCTTTTATCACCGGTTTTTGGAAACAGAAATTTTTGACTAATTGAATCAAGAAAATGCTAGGATAAAATAACACAAAAATTACAATAAAAATTTACTGGTGAGAATAATCACGGATTCTGAGCACCTTACGGATCACTCGTCCCCAAGGGGTTAAAGCATAAATTTAATCTAGGGTAAAAATAAAAAAATTAAAACAAAAACATAAGTGTGTGCGCTGTGAAATGAAAACAAGTTTCTTTTGGCGAAAAATTGTATTGCCAAGCACCGTTATACAAAATATTCTTAAAATTCAAATTAATTAAACTTTTTCAAATAATGACACTTTTAATATTTAAACTGATAACAAACACTAGATCCCATTAGTAATCCCATTAATACATGCATTTACATTATTAAAAGTAAAATATTTTCTGTTTCTAGCATGAGAGCGTGAATAAACAGTATCATAGTTGCAATGATATACAGATATACAATAGACTCCCTCAAATCTGCAAACCTAAAATCTGCACATCATTGCAGATGTAAACAATGAAAATTTCAGTTCACATGTACAGACAAAATTATAGATTTTTTTTTAGTTATATATCATTCTGTATGTATTTTAATATGTAATTCTCGATAATATGACTGAACTCGTGGTTTTCAATGAAGTTTAAATTTATTTCTGAAAAAAAATCAAGATATTGCTGATATCACTACTGGTAATCACAATCTTTTTACTCAATATATTTATGTATTAATCAAACTTTTTTGGTTATTAAGACTGGCTAAATTAATAGAGTACTTTTATGAGGAAAGTTCCTTTGAGTAATTCAAGGAAAATGTACCTCATCTTTATTATGCATATTTAATTACACATTATTAGTTATTTATTTGATCTTTACTTTTAATAATTTAATCATTTTTAAAATTATAGTACTTCTTATCATTTTAGTTTATTACTCTACTTATTTTAATATTTTACTATATTGCAAGCATTCATTATAATTTTGATTGCATTATTACATTCAAATTAATGTTTAAAAAATATAAACAAAGCAATGACCAGAAATCCACAAAATCCTAAAATCTGCACAACCTCTGGTCCCAAGCTGTGTGAATTTGAAGGAGTCTACTGTATTTTGAAGATCCTTTAAATATTAAAAAGAAAGTAATAAAAAATAAATACATCCCGATGAAAGGTAACAGAACTTGTTTTGTTTGCTCTTTCTGTACATCCATAAGGCACAACAACTTGCTACCATGATATTTTTGAATAGCAAACATGAAATTGTCTAATATTCTCCATAGAAACCTAGAAACCAATGCTATTAGCATGCTGACCAGAAAACATTCTTGCCCAGTCATGTGATTTTACCTTGTCTGAAGAAAGGATCAGGAGTTTCTCCCTCTATATATGTTTATTCTGGAGGTACATGTTTACAGTGTTCCATGTTATATGACAATAGATATATGTATCATGACATATATCACGGTATGTATCTGACACTCATTATTAAAATATTACGATGTTTGATATTTTCAATAGTTTCATTATTTGATATTTATTTTCAAAATATCATTGTGGTTGATATTTTTATTTCAGTCAAAACAAGTGTAAATGAATTTTTTCAGTTATACACAGTCCTCATTTTGTAGATGAAGAACTTTTGCTCTAGCAGTGAATTTTTATATAATACAGTCCACTCCCTCTAATCTGCAACCCTATAATCCGAAAAAGCCTATAATCCACATTATATTTTAGATGTAAACAAACAGTTAAAATCTCATTTTTTTTAAAGCAAGATAGTGTACACTCTGACCATAATAAAAGTTAACTGCCCTGATGAATTTATTAAGAAATTTTTAATGCATTTCTGCATTCATTAGAAGGAAATGGTTTATGTGTCTTATAAATAACTATTAGACTGTTATATTCTGAACACATTCGCTGGCTATATAAAAGATAAAATTTCTTTCAAAGAGGAGTTAGCACTTAGGGATAAATATCTTAGTTTTTTAGAAAAACAAACTTTTGTTACTGATCAAGAAATCCTGACTCTTAAAGGCTTCAAGATTCAACTGCATAGCATAAATTAAAAACCATAAAGCAAAGCACTATCACAGTGATGTTTGATAGATTTTAGGGATGCACCGGATATTGATTTTGCCGGATATCGGATACCGGATATCCGAAGCTCCTTTGCCTACCGGATTCGGATATCCGGCACTAGATATGTTTTTAGCTATATGGTGAATTATTTCTTTATATAATGCTATCTCAGAACAATAAATTACAAACATGTTTCACACATCTTTAAAACATTTTAAATGTATTGAAATATAATTTACAAAAACTATATATCTTTGAATATCAGGGCTTGAAATTCAAGTTTTCCCCCAGGAGGGGAGTTTCCCACCCAACATTTAAAAATGCAGGGGAGTAGAACTGTTAGAAAGGGAAAAAAAAAAATCTTTAAACCCCATTATTTTTTATGTGCCACTTTAAAAGAATTACATTTATACAGACATGACAAAATACCATTGAAATAGTTTAAATTAACAACTCAAGATAATTATCCAAAATTTTTATTTTATTAAAGCAAAGGAACAAAATCAAGCTTCATATATACCATGTCTATTTTTCAATTTTCACCTAATGTTATGGGTAATTAACAATTGGATTGCTAAATGAATTTCTTAATTTAGATTTTATTCCATTTTGCGTGATTTAGCCTCTTTCACAAGTTACACTTTCGACAAACGGCACAGACCAACTTTTATAACTTTAGAAATTATCGGAAACGCATGGTTATGCTCTGTTAAAAATTTTTAGAAAACTTTGCAAAATCTGATGTGCATTCAATTTTAACTTACTTGCATGAATAATGCATATCGGTGATTCTATTGTCAATATCCTACGGTGAATGTATGTCACTTCTGAACAAACTTGTTTTATTATATCCTTAATGGAATTGTCAAAACTGTAATCCCTGGTATTTTCGTTAATTGAACTGTGTTCTATGCATTGGAATTTTAAATCCATATCCAAAGTTTGAAAAGGAAATAGTCAATTGATTTTTCTATTACACGATAAAAGGTTGATTTCAAAAAGTCATGCCCTAATTTCTATGAATTGCAAGAATCAACTAGTTTGTTATTTCTAAACCTGTTTTTTTAAGTTCAACCAAATTTCTTTTTCTTCATGTGTACCACAAGTGTAATCTCATTTTGTTGAGTGCTGACTATTGGCCAGTTTGGTAGGGCTCAGTCTCCGGTGGTCATTACTGCCCTTTTAGTTATTTACTATTTTGGGCATAGGGAAAAAACATCGCAAAATACATAAATCGGTCATAAAAAAAAAAATATCGCCGATTTCGTCAATTATGGTGAAAACAAATAAAAAAAACTTGTCGATCGGTCGCAAGAAGAAAACTGAAGTGCATGGGAAATGGGCAGCGGGAAAATATCACAAAATTCGTCAACCGATCTGTCATGAGCAAATATCGTGAAATTCCTCAGCCGGTTGCAGAGAAAAAACGCGAAAGTTTTCAATCAAATGCAGAAAAACAATCGTTACTTTCATCAGTATGTCGCAAGAACAAACAGGGAAATTTGCCAATCGGTCACAGAATAAAATTGCTATATTTATCAATTGATCTCAAGAAAAAAAAAAAATTATGAAATTCACCGATCGGTCTGTAGAAAAAATTGTGAAATTCGTCAATCGGTCGTGGAGAAAAAGCGCAAATTTTTTCAGTCGGATGCAGAAAAACAACCATGAATTTTGTCAATCTGTCTAAGAAGAAACTGTGAAATCTGCCCATTGATAGTAGAAAATATCACAAAATTTGTCAGTCGGTCCTGAGACTTGATCGTCGTTTTACAAAGAAACATTTTCGGAAAGTGATTTTTTGGAAACAGGAGACGCCCGCCCACAATAGGGCATAATAAATAGGGCACAATAATAATATTTAGGGCACGAATCCTGCCATCCCTTCTCGAAATTCAAGCCCTGTAATGTATATTAAAAATATTGCATAAAAAATGTAATTTAAACATTAAAATATTCTGTTTATTCGTACAATGAAATGCTGATAATTGCTACTGGATTTGAATAGGGGATTGACTATATTGATAATTGCTAATAATTAATTAATTTGTACAATGAGATGCTGATATATCATACAACAAATTTTAACCAATTAATATGCATATAATTGTAGAGTATTTTCACAAAGAAATACTATGTACTTTCTTTTTATAATTTAAACATAAAATATCTACTAATATACCCATGATTAAAGAGTTATTTTCTCCAAACATAGGTTTAGTTGATGCCCTTTTTCTGTTTTAATTATTTAATATTGTTTTTGCTCTAAGTCATGTTTAGTTTTATTTTAACTTAAATTATTTTTATATTTATAAGTAAAAAGAAAATTACTTTTAATTTTAAATATTTATAATGAAGTTACGAAAACAACTAGTTGGATTTGCCAATCCCAAAACTTTCTTCTATCTCAAACGTCTTAATATTTTAAAAAGTAGTTCCAAATGTTAATACTTCAATATTATTAGTTCAATATTATACCAACTTTGATTTTGGTCTAAAATTTCTGCTCCAGTCAATTAATCAGAATAAGAATAAGTTAATCTCTAACATGACATTTATTAAAATCCTTTCGCTTCATGAGCCACCAATATACAGTACCAGTGATGGAACAGCATGGACCTCATTTTGGAGCAGCAAAATGCCATTATGGAGCAGCAAAAACGCTCATTTTGGAGCACAAAATAACTATTTTGAAGCAGCAAAAATGCTCATTTTGGAACAGAAAATAACTTGGAGCATCAAAATGTCATTTTGGTATTCTTTGACGAAATTCGCGTTTTGTCTGGAATTCTTTGACGAAATTCGTGTTTTTTCTGCAACTCTTTCACAAAATTCGCAATCCTTTGACGAAATTTGCGTGTTTTTCTCAATCTTTTGACCTCATTTGCATAATCTTTTGACAAAATTCGCGTATTTTTCGTCGCGCGTTATTCGGATCCTTTGTTGAAATCAGCGTGTTTTTCGCTATCTTTTGACGAAATTAGCATGTTTTTTTTTTTAATATTTTAACGAAATTTGCTGCTTTTCGCGATCTTTTGACAAAATTTGTGTTTTTTGCAATATTTTGATGAAATTTGCTGTTTTTGCGATCTTTTGATGAAATTTGCGTTTTTTTTCCGCGATCTTTTAACGAAATTAGCTATTCTTCGACAAAATTCACGTTTTTTCGCGATCCTTTGACGAAATTGGTGGGTTTTTTCGCGATATTTTAACGAAAGTAACGTTTTTTCCCCGATCTTTTGACAGCGGTTTGTTCGATTTTTGACGAAGTTACCTAACCTTTGGCAAAATTTACGTTTTTTTTTTCGTGATCCTTTGACGAAATTCGAGTGTTTTTCGCGATCTTTTGACGAAATTTGCGTTTTTTATTCGCAATCTTTTAACGAAATCGCGTTTTTTCACGATCTTTTGACCGCGTTTTGACGAAGTTAGTGCTCCTTTGACAAAATTCACGTTTCTTTCGCGATCTTTTGATGAAATTTGAGACCTTTTGATCAAATTGGCGGTTTTTTTCTTCATCTTTTAAATTAATTAGCGTTTTTACACGAACTTTTGCCCGTGTTTTGTTCGTTTTTTGACGAAATTAGCGATCCTTTGACAAAATTCACGTTTTCTCGCGATCTTTCGACAAAATTTGCGTGTTTTTCGCGATTTTCTGGCGCAATTTTCATTTTATTCGCGAGATCTTAACGAAATCACGTATTTTCGCGATCTTTTGACCTCGTTTTTTGACGAAATTAGCGGTCCTTTGTTAAAATTAACATTTATATTTTTAGTGATCATTTGACAAACGTCGCGTGTTTTTTCGCGATCTTTTGACCAAATTCGCATATTTTGGCAAAATTCGGATGGAAAATGATCGATTTGGCTGAAGAATTATTATCGAATTGGCGCAGTTGGACGCAATTTTGTTGAAAAGTGATCGTTTTGGCGCAGAAATGCGCAGCATTATCGATTTGGAGCAATTGGCGCAGCTGTTCCATCACTGCAGTACAAAAAAAAAAAAAAAACTGCGAAAAATTGAGAAAATTTTACAAAAATCTGTTACAGTGCCACCTTCTGGCGGAATATTTCCAAATTCAAGGAGAAACTGCTGGCCATAGTAAAAAATATACACACAAAATTGGTTCAAATTCTATGCTTAGCTTCATACACTTTTCAATGGTAAAATAACGAAAATAACACAAAAATCTGTATCATAGCGCCCCCTTCCAGCAGAATATTTTCAAATTGAAGGAGGACCTGCTGGCCATACCCAAAAACATAACCCCCCCCCTCCCCCCCCCCAAAAAAATGGTTCAATTCTATACATAACTTCATACACTTTTCGATGGTACAAGAATGAAAGTGGCACAAAAATCGCTATTACAGCGCCCCATTCTGGCGGAATATTTCCAATTTAAAGGAGAACCTGCTGGATATAGCCAAAAACAAATATAAAAAATTTTGTTCAATTATATGGATAATTTCATACACTTTTCGATGGTACAATAATGAAAATGGCACAAAAATCACGATTACAGTGCCCCCCTCCCTTCCAGTGGAATGTTTCCATATTGAAGCAGGGCGGGCCGCCTGGCTATAGCCAAAAACATTTACAAAAAATTTCGTTCAATTCTATGCATAACTTCATTCACTTTTTGATGGTACGATGGCGACACACGGACAGACAGACCTTTTGTATAAACATGTTTTCGGATATCTGACCCCTAAAACATCTAAATCCGTCGAAAAAAGGAAATCGAAAAAAATTCTATTACAATACTTTCTTCTAAAAATAGGCCTGTTTAAGTGTTAAACTTAAAAGAAAGAAAGAAAATTAATAAAGTCATACTTTAATAAACAACTTCAAATTTTGTTTACATTCTGAAAGTAAAGGTACAATTTTCTAAAAGAAGTATACGTAAATTCTTAAATTTATTATAAAGAGTTCAAATATCAATGTTAGGAAAGCTAGCAATTCTTTAAACTTTTGAGAATTACCTTTTACTCATGAATAGTGAACTTACTTTCATATTTTACATTATAAACAAAATTGTTCGGCATTGTTTGGGGTCAAACGATTTCTGTTATGCTTATATATTCGCTTCGCTGCATTCTGCCGGATATCCGGCAGAGAAGTCGGATATCCGGTGATTGTGATTCGGATATCCGACGGTATTTCGGATATTGAAAAATCAGCCGGATATGCCGGATATCGGATATTTGCCGGATATCCGTTGCATCCCTAATAGATTTGAAAATAAATAAAAATGTTTTTCAATAATTTTGTATTATTATATCATTTAAATGTATTCTTAATATTGAATATAGCTTTTTATACATAAAAAAGTATTTTCTTTCATTTCTGTGTTATTTATTTGCAATATGATTACTACATTTGTTGATAAATTCCAAACATTAGAATATAAACAAAGAAATGACCTATAATCCGTAAAATTCTATAATTCACAAAACGATTGGTCCCGACCTGTGCAGATTAGAGGGAGTGTACTGTAATAATAAACTTTATGTTTAAAGCTGTATTTTTAAATGTATAACCAATAATTATTTATGGTCCAATAATTACTTAGAACAGCTATTGAAAGGTAAACTGTATAATTTAGATTATAAGTTTTACAGCTTTATTAGACAGAAACTTTTCTGAACTTGGTTTAGTTCAATTTAAGTAGTACAACAGGTTAGGGAATGAAAAAGTAGATATTTATGTTAAAATTTTTCAATAAAAACAAATTATTTTGTACTTAAAAATGTAGTATAAAACATAATTAAATTTCTTCATACTTTACACTAAATCACTATATATTTTTTTAAAGTGAAAAAAGCAAATTGTGTCTGTGTTCAACTACCGTAAAGTAGTGATGGGCGATTTCGATTTTTTTAATCGATTTAATCGATACTATGGCCAACTCGATTTAATCGATTCTATAAATTTTTTAATCGATGTCTCTATAGGTAATGTCATTTTCATTTTCCTTAAAAAGTTTAAGGTAAAGTAGTCGGATGTGCCGATACCAAAACTTACTTCTATCTCAAACACGTTAAAACTTCAAAATTCGTTATCACAGTGTCAAATTTAAATGATAACCTATGGCCACCATAAGGATTTAAAAAGTATAGTTTCGTTGAAATATGTGCATTTTAAAAGAATGCATTTCCCAAACAAATAATTGAATTTTGGCCCACAACCTCTAAAATGTCTGCAACAGAAATTCCCAATTCAAGGAGCATAACAGCGAAATCTGTTGGACAGTATACATTCAACCCTAATAAGGATCTATTTATGTGATAGTGTAACAGTATATGAAGTTTGAATTAATTCCATGCATTAGTTTTTAGATATAGCTATCACGAATATAGTGTAAAATGCAGTATAGCAGCGCAACCTCTTATATGATTTACACGAAAACCTAATCAGGAACAACTTATGTCAATGTCTAACAGAATATTAGGTTTGATGAATTTCCGTTCATTAGTTCTTGAGATATTCTCGCTAACATCGTGTAAACCCTGAAAAACAATTTTGTATTCAGGGGGTGGTACCGGAGGACATCCCACCGGAACATTGAATAGGAAGATTTGAGATTTTTTGTTTAATGGACAAAAGTCTCCCCCCCCCCCCCCCGGAACTCTAGAATGTCTCTCTCCAGAACCGCAGAAATCCCTCCTGGAGAAAAATGTCTAAATTAAATTTGCTGAAAACAGCAGCACAGCAGTGCAACCTATTATATGATTTGCATGAAAACCTATATTAAATTTGATGAAATTTCGTTCATTAGTTCTTCAGATACGATCCCTAAAATCGTGTAAATTCTGAAAAACGTGTTAAATTCAGGGATGCCCCCCACCCCCCCGATTATTGAAATGTCCCCCTAAAAGGTTTGAGATTTTATGCTTAATGTACTAAAGTCCTCCCCTCCTCATAAGTCTAGAATGCCCCTCGCTGGAGCTGCAGAATTCCCTTCCGGAGAAAAATGCTGAATTCAATTCAGCATAGCAACGCCCCCCTGTTGGGTGATTTACACCGAAACCTAATAAGCAAAAACTTATGCTAACGTCTAACTTCACAAGTTTGATAAAAATTCATGCATAAGTTTTTGAGATAGAGCTGTTGCGAAAATCGGGGAAAATGCAGCATAGCAGCGCAACCTACCAGTAAATTTACATAAAAACCTAATCATCAACAACTTACGTCAACGTCTAACCGAATCTGAAGTTTGGTAAAAATTCATGCATTAGTTTTTGAGATAGCAATCATGAAAAATGCAACATAGCAGCGCCACCTGCTGGGCGATTTTCACCAAAAAGTAATCAGCTCCAATTTATATGAAGATCTAACTAAATCAAAAGTTGCAATAGATTCCATTCGTTAGTTCTTTAAATAGACCGCCCACAATTTTTTTGTCAGAGACAAACAAATAGACAGACTAACATACAGACAATTTATAAAAATAGTCAAATCGTATTCCAGACAAGACCTTCTGAAACTATAAATCCTTCGAAAACCAGTAGTCGAAATTTTTCACGAATCCAACACTTTCATTTTTCTAAATACAAAAGAAAGCAAGAAATCGATTCCACACGTAACGTAGGATCAGAAACAGCGCATCGATTCAGTACACAGATTCGATGTCGATCTTTAGATGCGGGGGCTTTAACAATCGTTTTCAAGACGATTCTTTAGATGCGGCAGAATCGTTTTGCGGGCGATTCTTTAGATGCATGTAGAATCGTTATCCTTTAATTTACTTCAATTCAAATCGAATCGCGGTCGATCCCGATTCGGGATCGGGTTGAATCTTTATATTTATTCTTCCAATTTTACTGTTTTAGCGGCAGAATTGATGTAAAATTTCGTATAAGGAAGGATTTTTTTTCTCTTTCTTGGTTACATCAGTGTTGAATGCAGGTAATTTTCTACGGGAAAGGGGGGGGGGGGATCTGCGACTGCGGGGGAGAGCGTATTTTAGAGATCCGTACGGGGAGGGGGGTATTGCACATTTGTCGTTAAAAAGCATAAAATCTTAAAACTCTCGGGAGGGCTTCAATTTTCCGGGGGTAATGTCCCCACCGGACCATCCCCTGAATTCAACACTATGTTAAATCGTTATACTTTTGTTTAGAAGCCCAGTTATTCGGGTTACTAGTTTATTATGTTGTATTTTTCAAGTTCGTCCACTCTAATCCCTCTACCCCTCCCCCTTTCCTCGCCAATCTTAATTTACAGGGTCGTTCAAAATATGCGTGCAATTTTTTAAATGCCAAATTCTCGTTCTATTTTATTATAAATCCACATTTTGAAACCTTGACCAAAGATACATTTGAGGTCGCCCCTCCGGCCATTTCGGACTTACCTGTCCCCCGGGGGGCATAGTTATTGTTTCTTCCAAACCATCTCGTGTAACATATCGTTGGAATGCTTTCAATGTCCTCTTTTATTTTCTGTCTCTCCTTCCCCTCCCCCTAGTTACACGCTCTTGGCACTTTTTAGCTCACAGGCTATCAAAGCCTGTAAGCTAATGTGCCCGCCGATTCTGTATGTATGTATGCATGTACGTAACGCGATAACTCTTGATAAAAATATCCGATTTGCTTAAAAAAAATTTCTAGGTTCATTCTGATAAGGCGCTTCCCTGATTAGTTTTGGGGGTTCATTGGTTAAGTATAAAGGGGAGAGGGGACTAATCCCCCCTCCCCCTTAACTTAGATAAATGGGTTTTTCATGAAGAATTATCAAATTGTGGTATACCGGTTATATATTAATTTTAATAACGAGCTTCTCTGATTAGATATGAAGGTTCATTGTTATAGTTTAAAGGGGGGAACGGGAGAGCTTCGGTTTTTCTATCCGATTTGCTTCAAATTTGGTATGCCGATTTATTCTGAGAAGGCGCTTCCCTAATTAGATTTGGAAGTTCATTGGTTAAATATAAAGGGGGAACGGGAGGCTAATACACCTCTTAAATTTAGATAATGGTTTTTTTCTATCCGATTTGCTTCAAATTTGGTATACCGGTTTATTTCGATAAGGCGCTTCCCTGATGACATTTGCAGGGTCATTGGTTAAGTATAAAGAGGAGAAACGGGGGGGGGGGGCAATCCCCCTTAATTTATTTTTCGAGGGGCATTATTCTTTGAAATAAGAGAGTATAATATACAGTTAGTGTGAATAGCCTGCGAGCTCAGTGTCATCAGTTTAACTGGGCACTTTTCTTTTTAGCTCACAGGCTATCAAAGCCTGAGAGCTAATGTGCCCGCAAGTTCTGTATGTACGTACGTATGTATGTATGTATGAACGTAGCGTGATAACTCTTGATAGAAACATCCGATTTGCTTCAATTTTTTTTTCTAGGTTCACTCAGGTAAGGCACTTCCCTGATTAGTTTTGGGGATTCATTGCTTAAGGTTAAAGGGGGAAAAGGGAGGAAAGTCCTCCTTAATGTAGATAAATGGGTTTTTCATGCAGAATTATTCGATTTGCTCCAAAATTGGTATACCGGTTTATTCTGCTAAAGAGCTGCCTTGATTAGATTTGGAAGTGCCTTAGTTAAGTATAAAGGGTGGAAAGAGGGCTAGATCTCCGCCCTTAATTTAGATAAATGGGTTTTTCATGCAGAATTATTCGATTTGCTCCAAATTTGGTATACCGGTTTATTATGTTAAGGAGCTGACATGGTTAGATTTGGAGGTTCATTAGTTAAATATAAAGGGGGGATAGACCCTCCCCCCTCCCACCCTTAATTTAGATAAATGGGTTTTTCATGCGGAGTTATTCGATTTGCTCCAAATTTGGTATACCGGTTTATTATATTAAGAAGCTGTCCTGATTAGATTTGGAGGTTTATTGGTTAAGTATAAATGGGGGGGACGAATGATAGTCCCCCCCCTTTTTAGATACATGGGTTTTTCATGCAGAAGTATTCGATTTGCTTCAAATTTGATATACCGGTTTATTCCGATATGGCGCTTCCTTCATTAGATTTGGAGGTTCATTAGTTAAGTATAAAAGGGGGAAAGGGCAGCAAGTCCCCTCCCCTTAATTTAGATAAATGGGTTTTCATGCAGAATTATCCAATTTAATTTTTTTTTCTAGGTTCATTCTAATAAGGAGTTTTCCTGATTAGATTTGAAGGTTCATTGGTTAGGAATAAAGGGGGAAATGGGGGAGCTAATACCCCCCCCCCTTAATTTAGCGAAATGGTTTTTTCATGCTGAATTACCTGATTTGTTTCAAATTTGGTAAACCAGTTTATTGTGTTAAGGAGCTTCCCTGATTACATTTGGAGGTTCATTGGTTAAGTATAAAGGGGGGAAACGGGTTTCTAATCCCCCTTCATTTATTTTTTGAGGGGATTATTCTTTGAAATAAGAGTATAACATACAATTAGTGTGAATAGCCTGTGAGCTCAATGCCATCAGTTTAACTAGGCACTTTTCTTCTTGTTTTTTTCTCTCTAGAGTGGCACAACCAGGATATTCACCTGGGAAGGATTTTGAATCATTACAACTCATAAACTAAAGAATATTTATTTAAATATAGGAAGTGATCACATACTTATTAGTAACAATTTTATTAAAATATATCAAATTTATATCAAATAAAATTTATCAAAATATATTGTGTTGTTAATGCGTTTTAAACCGCGTTAATATCTAGAATCTGTTTATATTTCTGAAATAAATTTAGTATTTATCCTTTTATCTCTGCTAAAAAGCCTTTTATTTAAGTAAAACAAATTTAATTACTACTTTCATAATCATTAATCTTTCAGATTCTCGTGGTTTCAATAAATAACTGAGGCATCTGCCTATTTCTTTTTCTTTGATTTTTCATAAACAAAATGATCACAGAAGTCCTGTTACGTCCGACACTATCAGCGAATGAGTCAATAACTGTTTAGGGTTTTTAGATTACTGCTGGAAAGAAAACCCATATAATCAAAGGATATAGTTTTATTTATTTGTTAACCAGAGAAAAGTATGTGATTTCACTGTTAATGATTCTAGGATGACAACTTTTTTTGTTGTTGTTAACAACTGAAAATTTGGTAAACATTAAAAAGAAAAATATTTATAAACTATAAATTGAGATAAGGAGATATATACTTTAAAAAGGGAAAGAAATTTTAGTTAAATATATTATTAAAAAGATAATTTTGCTTATTCATTGGGGGATAATTAGTATGTGGTATGTGATGATTGGTTAATTACACCATCACAGCTATTTTAAAAGAAGATTTGCAATAATTGCATTCCCCACGCTTATAGGAGGAGGCCCTAAAAAGACTGAAAAACCATTTAACTTTTTAAATAAATTTACAGCCTTCAAAATTCGCTCATCTGCATATTTTGAAGAACAATGACGTTTATAGGAAGTAAGTCCCCATCTGTTTGGTTAAAGGAAATAAAAGTACAAAGTACATCTTTTCCGGATGAAAAAAAAGTCATTTCATCCTTTTTTTTTTATCTGACCGAGATCTTTCTCAAAAAATAAATTTAAATATAATATAAATTATTAAAATTACACCGTAAAAATAATAATTTTAAGTTAAAAAACCTTATTATTCGACTCAAAGGTAGCTTACTTCTGGGCCCCTGACACTGTCTAGGACCGCCATAAATAGAGGTGAGAGGTGGGAGTAGCAGTTACGGCCCTGCTGATTCGCTACGTTTTGGAATTACTATTTTTGAGCTTATCTGTGAACATCGAACTATCGATTCAAGTATCGATTCTAGAATTTGGGAATCGATTCTTATTGTGATCGATTCTGTTTTATACGATGTCGATTTTAATCGATTCTCAAATTTTCCAGAATCGCCCATCACTACCGTAAAGTACTGATAGTAAACCCCCTTTCACAGACAGGAAGTTCTAATGATTTTAAGGGGGCTTATAATTGGAACTTTTGTGAAAAGGATAAGAAAATTGGGAGGGTAGGGGGGTACATTTGAAATTTCATAAATTTATACAATTTGCAAAATAAATCAGATCAAATTAACATTTTTTTTATATTAAAATTCCTTTCCATAGAAGCTAACCAGTTTCCATTAATAAAAACAATATATTAATGAAACAAATTTACATAAAATAATTTACAGTATGGTACCATTTATCTGGAAATCAGTTAACCGGAAAACCAGTTATCCAGAATGATATTTCTAATAGACTGATTTCAGAATATTTGCAGAAAAAAGGGCCATACACTGCAAGTTTGACATATGCATTCCTTGAAACATTGCAAGATGCATGATAAAACTTGATGCCAGCATCTAGGATTTGAAATGGAAACATATTTAGTAACATATTAGATGTTTTGATTTTTATGCAGAGGAAACAGAAGAGTTTTTGTTTCCAAGGGCTTCCTATAAATTACCTTCTTTCGCAGTCTGATTTACAGAGTGTCTACAGAAATTGTAAATAAAGTTCACTGATTTTTCCATGATGTCCCTGACTATCTTTATCAGACTTCCATGATTTCTATTATTAACAATAATACACATATGGTATTTTTTCATGTATGCTGCTTCCTCGTATAACACACTTATCTAATCCAGCTTGCTAATATCTCATTTGGGAGAAAAAACAAGAGCAAACATAAAAATTACCTGATATTCATAAAGTACTGGTTGAAAGTTTTATAAATCCAAACTCAAAATTTAGTCCAAAAACTTCATATGGACTCCATATTCACTCCAGTGGACATAGGGTGACCAGAAAATTTCCTCATTTTCTGAAAAATGTTCAATTCTAAGACTTATCTACATCTGACGGGGTAGCTAATTAGATTAAGCTGGCCACCCGGTCAGGTTATGCTAATAATCATTTAAAATGGGTAAATTGCCTCCAATATAAGTGCTATCCACAGAAAATGAGGCCATCTGATCATCTTAATTTGTGTTAAATATAAAAAACTCATACCATGTGCATCTCTTTAAAAATATTGGGAAAGACTACTTCAGAGTGTGAAAAAATATGATATATAAAATAGATGAATCAGTCTTGATAGCAAGGTGAAAATGTAAATATTTTTATACATAGACAAATTTCCCAAATTCGGAAAGATTTGATGCTTTTATAGAAAAGGGGGAAACACTGATCAATTGCTTTCTATCAGAATAGCAATGCATGGCAATTACATCTACTTACAAATGAAAGTGACTTCATAAATGTGTAGAGCAGAGCCTTAGCATGGGCAGCGTTCATGATACGAAAAAAATAGTAAAATCCCTAATGTTATTTTTATACTCATACGCAATAGAATAAAAAAAAAAAAAACTTCAAGCTCATGCTCGTTGGCTAAAAACAGAAAATATTCTTTTCCGGTTAGCTATCTAAAAGAAAAACCCAGCCAATTAACAATTATCCTACTGTCATAAAAGAAAATTGAACTGAAAGCAAATTCATTATTCAGCCTCTTGAGTGGCGCCATATCAACACATCGCCGACATAAATTTGCAAACATCACTAGAATAGAAAAACCCGATTTCTGTTTTCCCTTCATTCTGATCAAAACAGCATTAAAATGATTTGAAATAGAATATAAAATGTAATTTTCAAGGGAGAAAAGTTTTTTTTTTTTTTTTTTCTTAAATACATGAATAAATAAAATTTTGAATGTAAGACAGATTGAGCTCGAGTCAGTCTAAGCCCAAAAACCGATAAAAAAATTGAGTCTGTGTTATCTCCACCTCCTCTACGTATGCAACACATTACATCACATATAAGTGTTTTGATAAAAAAGAATGCAAAAGCTTGGAGATAGGAAGGAAAGGAAAAAGTAATTTAGACTTTGGTTTTTCAGAAGCGCTATTGCACCAGGCACTGTATTTATGAGCTCCAGTGAGTTCTAACCAATATTTAAATATTTACTAAAAACAGAGAAGTACCGGAGCTGGGCACCGGTGCAAATTAAGTCCTGAGGAGGTACTGATTAACAAAACAGACCTTTTTAAAGCTGAGATGTTCTTCTCTTTGACAGCACAATTTGTTTCAAAATATACAAATATAAATCCTTTCTAAAAAATTTGTGACTTCAAGTCTTTGAAATATAAAATCAAAACAGATCAGAGATTTCTTAGCACACGTGATGCACTACCAAAGGCATTGGTGCACCAAACTAAGTTTGTTACTTGAAAAAAAAAGTCATACACAATTGAGGGTGTACACTGCCGAAGGCAGTGGACCCCTAAACATTAAGATTGTATAGAAAGATTTTCATTTAAATTCATTTAACATTGATTTTAGGTAAATTTAAGGTTATTATCAGAGGACCAGGTGTATAACTAGTGTAAATATAAAACAATTTGTTTGTCCATTTGATACAGTAATACTTTTAAAAAATAATAAAAATCTGATGACATTTTAAAAATACAAATTAAGATTGTCAGAAAGTACCTTTAAAAAAATTGCTTTTCTCGCCAAATTCAACCCTTGTTGTTTTCTCTTGCATGCCACACTGTCATGGACTCTATAACAAACAAGTACTATAAAAACAAATATTTAAATGTAATAAATAGAATAATAACAGAAAAAGGAAAGCCAAAGAAAATCTGTTTCTCCTTTTCTAAATTAAAAAAAAAAAAAAATTACCAAATATTCTTTATATTGGATGATTATGAAAAAAATAGCAGATAATATATTTTTCATAGATAAAAATAATTAAAGACTAAATGAAAAATTATGATCAGATTCAGTCTTTTCATTTACTAAAAATATACAGAGAGTGCCACTATAATAACTTTGTCCACTCCCCCCTCCAAATTAATAAATAAATAACAAAAATAATATGGCTCCTTCCTGAATTTTATTTTGCTTGCATCTATAATGCAACAGTTAAAAAACACAAGCAATTCTAAATGATTTAAACGTAATATTTACGTAGTTCAGATTAGTGATGCAACGAATAATGGTTTGGCCGAATAACCGAATACCAATTAATCGGCCTAGTTATGGCCGAATATTCGGCTTGTTCAGCTGCCGAATAATGAACTCATTTTTGTCTAAAAACAAAATATATTATGCACTATACGTACAATTCCTGTACATTTCACAATTGAAATCTATTATTTTCTTTTCAAAAAATTATTTATGTGGAAATTTAATTATTTAAAGCACTATTTTATTCTGAAAAAAATATTTGGCTATGTTCAGCCTAAAATTGCATCAAAAATGTAATTCCCCCCCGCCCACCCTGAAAAAAAAAAAGTTTCTCATCAGTGACTGCCTGTACTAATATTTTAGTAGATATTATGTATGTTGTTGTTACATTTTAAAATACTGACAATTTTATAAAAGTACAAGAAAACATAAATTTCAACTTTCAGATGAAAGAAAATAAAAAATAAGAAATCTTAATACCTTAAGAAAAATTACTGATAGAAAGGAATATCCTCTAAAATGGTAGAAAGAAACAAGTGTAGACTTTATGAAGCTCTCAATTAACAATAAAGACTTTTTGGGGGGGGGGGGGCTATGCCAGCAGACAGCAAGCACTTTTAAGAAGTGTTTAGTGAATATTTTCAGATTTAGAGGAAGGAAATATCTGTAAGGAAAATAAATTTCAAAAATATTGACTATTTAGTATCTTAGGTACTGTATTGTTATAATTGATATCATAAATGTTGTTGCTGGTACATTTTAAAATAATCACAAAATTTAAAAAATACTAGACAGCATAAATTTCAAGTTTCAGATAAAAGAAAATAGTGATGTAAAACATACATACCAATTTAAAAAATTTAGTACTTGCAATTATTTTATTAGAACAAGGAAGACACCCATCTTGGCAATTTTTATGACATGTGCCACATACCTATGCACGTGAACCCAAAAAACAAAATTCTTCCCACTCACATCACCTTGCAACGATAGTGGAGTTATTCATTACTTACACAGTTCCAATGAGAATTTCATTTACAAAGTAAACACTGAATGCAAAAAGGCTCAATTTTTCAGCAACTTACTAATAAAATCCTTCCATCATGTTAATTTTGTTCCATTCTGTGACCAAATTTTTAAAACTCGTAAAAGGATATTGTTTTAAAACATTTAGACTAACATAAAATTTTTCTTTTTCACGATCGTCAATATTTTTAGCATTTTTTCGTGACAATTTTTTAACATTCCTAAGAGACATTATTCAATTTCAAACTTTTACTCTAATAGACTGAATTTTGTCCTCTTGATTTTTTTATTTTTAAATCAAGCATGAAAGTGGGAAATAGGAAAAAAGATGGAAATTTTTTTTCATCTATACAATGGTGCCAAATTCGTATAAATTAGACACATTTTAACAGTCATTGATACAATAAAAGGAAATATAACTGTACATAATTATTCTTATTCTCTTTTTGCAACTTAGAAAGTATTAAAAACAAATTTAAACAATAAATGTATAGTTTCATTGAGTCAAAACAGAAAATTGAAGATAGTTTGCTAAAGGTATAAATCCAAATATATTTGATGAACTTATAGGAAGGATTATGATTAATTTTTAAAGATCAATATTATTTTCAATGGTTTGGCTGTTTCAGATTTTCCCCTTCTTTCAAAAGAAAAAAATCTCCATGCTAAATATATATGCATGACAAATTGATCTTTGCTCCAGAAATATATCTCTAAAAATGCATCACTGAAATTACCCAGACATTTGTATATAAGGGAGAGCGGGGTACAGTGGACTTAAGTACACCTACACAGTAAAGGTCAAAATTAGAGCTAGCCACCGGCCACAGGGCCAGTAAATGAAAAAAGTGGCTAGTGAAAAATTGTCTATCAGCGGCCACTTTTTTACAAGGAGATAATAAAATTTTCTTGCATTTCATCAAGGATTCTACTTTTTTTGGTTCCAATATATTTATATAAACATATTTATTTGGGCTACTCAGTTTTAGATTAATACTTATGGAAATTTTACTGTTTATCATTTTGAAATAAAAAAGTGGCCGCTAGTTTAAAGAAAGTGGCCACTTAAAAAATTAGTCCTACCGGCCAGTGGCCACTAATGAAATTTCCCAATTTTGACCTATACTACACAGTGGACCACATCTTATATTTTACTTATTTTTAAAGCTTTGTTGAGTAATTAAAGGTTATGGATAAATAAGAAAAAACAACTTTTTTGAAAAGGTAAGACGCTGGTCTTTATTTAATTTAAAAGTTTATATGCTTAAAAGAAAACTTTATTGCTATAAAGAAACATTGCTTTAAAATAGTTATTTAACCACTTCACTGGCAATGGGTATAGGGAAACAGTGTTTCTACCCCCCCGACTTATCTCGGGCAAAGGTTGAAGTGGTTAACTATAAAATAAAGTAACCAAGAAAAATGACAATTTATTTAACGCTACAATGCATAGAGTAGCCATTTGGCACACTTTAAATTTCATGTTATATATTGTTTAGATTATAATGTAGCCATCTGACACTTTAGTTTTTTCCTAAATTATGGATAACAGTTCACGTGTGATTTTTATATTTCAATATAGCAGTTTTTGTTTGCTTGTTGTTTTTTTAGGGGGGGGGGGGGGGAAGGAGCGAAATGAAAATCAAGCATTGTAGAGTTAACATAGTAAGAAATATTTTGTTTTGTATTTGCTGCCTTTGAAAAATATAACTGTAGCCCAATAAGTAATAGATGACCTGACTGGATTGGTTATTTATAGGTTCAAAGCACATGGTTAGCTCATAATGAACTATTTTATCCTGATTATTTTGAGCTTCTAATAAATTTTTCATCAATATATTTGTCTAAATGTTTGCTGATATTTTTGTTCTTAATTAATCACTTATTTGCAATTACTCCTGTATCTTCTATTGTTATTTTCAAAATATAATAAATTTTTTGATAATTCTTTAGTTTTATGTTCTCTGTTTCAAATGCTACTTGCAAATTTGTATTATTATAGTATTTTGGAGGTAAAGGCGGTTTAAAAAAGAATTAGATTAATCACAAATAGATTTATATTGTATTTTAGACAATAACTAATAGTGGACCACTGTGCTCCAGTGGGTGCACCAATGTACCTCACTTCCGGGGCACACTGGTCCACTTTACAGGTGTATATAATTTTTTTTTTTTTTTTAATGTATTGGGAATTATGTTCTCGAAAAAAAGGTTTGAAGAATATTCAAATATATTTTCAAGTAGATTGGTCTCTCTGTTAACGAGAAAAAAAAAATGTTAACTGCAAAAGTGGTCCATTGTACCCCGGTCTCCCCTATAGGACAAAATATTCTATTCCAAAAAAGAACCTTATGGAAAGTAGAAACTTCCTTTCAATTTTTAAAACACTTTAAAGAACTTCATTTACCACAATTCAGAAACAAACTTCAAGGATTTGAGTAGACAAAATTATTAAATTTTCCAGAACCCCCATGCCCACCTTATATGTTTCCAATATTTTCTTTGCATTTTTGCATCAATCCAGAGAATGTCCAAAATTACTTTTAAAAAGGTGGAATTCCTCCTTTAGGAGGAACTCTTTCATGCCTGTTAAATTCATCAGTAGCCCCGGATTTTTTAATTTTTAAATTTATCAGTAGTTCCATATTTTTAAATTTATCAATACAATGGTTCTATATTTTTTAATTTCACAATAACTCTGGATTTTTGAATTTTTAAATTTGTCAATAGCTTCGGATTTTTAAATTTGTCAATAGCTCGGGTATTATCTTCTAGCATAATACATTAAAATTTCTTTATCCACAATCTTAAAAATACACAAATTTGTCAATATTTCAGTTGTAACCTTTTAGCTCAATAGATTAAAAATACCTCATTTGCAATCTTAAAAATGAACGAATTTGTCACAGAAATCTCAAGACTTACCAAATAAAATAAATAAAAATTCACTTACCTTTATCTCTCATATTTTGACCACACTTAAAATAGACTGCTTATGAAGGTATATTTCAAAATACAGTACAGGACCCATTATCCGGCATCATGCGAATCGCTCAGATTCCGGTTTTTGAAATTTTCTGGATTTCGGATCCATTCCAAAACATAAATACCGCATCCACAAAAATCCTCACCACCTCTATAGTAAAAGCTCCACTAACCGGCATTCTCAGGAAAATGCCGATTGACAGATACTTGAGCACTACAAAATCTGTCATGAAAGAAGGGAGGGAGGGGGGTTCATTGATGTAACAGTGAAACAGGAAAATGATTTATAGCCTATTTTCCTGCCACTAGGAAGTCGATCAAATAACTCTTTTATTATTATCAAATTTGCATTTGATAAAGTTATTCTTGCTGAATTAAAAATAAAAGTGAACAAAATTTCATGTTAGGATGTATTTTCTATATTTATTTATTAATCTTTTTATAATGCTATATTATTTATAATTAGACATCTCTCCTTTCCAGAAAAAGCACATGGAAGCTTGGAAAATCAACTTCTGTATGATTCACGTGTGTTACTTCAATTATCTATCACACTGTAATAATGAATCCTTTTGGAATAGCTAAGAATATTGTTAGATTCAAACTGATAACGTCCGACTTCTCCGATCACAATAAAAATAAACTACACAGTCATCACATTTATTACTGTTGTTGCTGGAATGGCTCAGATAGTGGCCTTTTTTTTGGTGCGGGGGTGGTCTCTAATTTTCTGAAAACATTATATTTTAATAGAAATTTGGTATGAGGCTTAATTTATTATTACTTGAATTTGCTGAAAATTTGAACTCAAATGGACAATTAGCAACAGAGAAAGCAATTACTATTATTTTTAAATAATAAATAAGGAAAAGAAAAGAATACAGTATTTTTCTGCCTATTATCAGCAGCGGCATATAATCCGCAAACATATTTTTTCACTAATTAAAATAAATGTTGCTGTATTATCCACACCACCTTATAATCTGCACTGGAAATGGAAATTTCAAATCTGGTCAATAGATGGCGCTAGTCGGCAATAAACTGCTTGATAAAGTTGATAATTTGTTATTCCATCAAATGCATAAAACAATGATAAATTTATAAACAGAAATGGAAAATTTCTAGTAGATATGCAAATTTTCAAGAATTTTTTTTAAGAAAACAAACATTACGAAATAATTTAAAAATAAAGAAAAATATATTTCGGATTAAATTTTCATATTTCTGGTATTAATGCCACAGTCGTATTTTTAAGTTATTACTTTTTATTTATTATTTCTTCATTTTAAATTGATGATAATTCAGAAAATATGCCTAGAATACTTTAAAATTTCACTTGTCTGAAATATTCTTCAGTATAATAGAAACAAATAATAAATATAAAGCACAACATAAAAAGAGATAGAGATTAAAAATTGACCCTAATATCCTTTTGCATTCAAGGTTAAGATATCACAAATGTTTCCCACTATGTCACAAGATTATGCTCCGTTACTGCTCTATGGCATGCAGCTTTGAGTTGGGAAAGGAGTCGTTGCTTAATTAAGGACTACGATTTTGGATATGTGTTCCCAAAGTACATTGTTGAAATCTGCCTGCGCCATCTGTTGTTGTGTATGAGGAACATTAGCTCGTCTCATGATTATTCCGATTAGCAACTCAGGGAAAAAAAAAAAAACTTAGATTATCCGCACCGGCCTATAATACGCAGCAAAAAATTTAGGACTTTTCTAGCACATAATCCGCAGATAATATAGGTCAAAATTGGGAAATTTCAAGAGCGGCCACTGGCCGGTAGGACAATTTTTTTTAAGTGGCCACTTTTTTATTTCAAAATGCTAAACAGTAAAATTTCTATAAGTATTAATTTAAAACTGAGTAGCCCAAATAAATATGTTAATATAAATATATTGGAACCAAAAAAAGTAGAATCCTTGATGAAATGCAAGAAAAT
Organism: Maratus speciosus; assembly: GCA_963932465.1. Lineage (NCBI taxonomy): Eukaryota > Metazoa > Arthropoda > Arachnida > Araneae > Salticidae > Maratus > Maratus speciosus. The sequence goes on along the minus strand of OZ010798.1, from coordinate 244,032,396 downwards.
TTTATTATCTCCTTGTAAAAAAGTGGCCAAAAGGTGGCTGCTGATAGACAATTTTTCACTAGCCACTTTTTTTCATTTACTGGCCCTGTGGCCGGTGGCTAGTGCTAATTTTGACCTTTAGCAGATAATAGGCCGAAAAATACAGTACTGTTTCGTTCTTTCTTTTTTTTTAATCTAGAATAATATTATTGTTGTTTCTGTTTGCTGTTTAGGTTGTTGAAAAATATTTGTCCCTACTAATTCAACAACGCAAAACTTTGATACAATCTCAGTCATCGGCAGCCAGCTAGGGAGAAAAAGTTTGAACTGATAAAAATACCACAATACAACAAAAACTAAAGAAAACAAGTTGGAAATTGCTCGTCAAGTGTGGCAAATGAGGTGCGTTCGTACTATAACTAGTTTTATAAATATATTTTTTTGCACCACATAGTGCACTGAATGTATATTTTAGCGCACTTCATAAGTGCCTATCAATTTCATTCTGTTCGAAAGGCTATGACATCATTAAAATGCACTTGAAATAATTTTTTCCCATTGACCGCAATGTAACAGAAAACTTTTGACTGTCCCTGTAATTAAACTACATCCGATTTTCATAAAATTTGAAATGGGTATTTTTGCACTGTTATATGCAGACGGACTGAACGACGACTATTGGTGCTACATATTTATATAATTACGAATGCACCTGAAACCTTACCCTAAAGCATCTTTTTTTTTTCCCTGTTAAGTGTAGATGATCCAAACACAATCATTTATAAAATATTCTTGAATAAATATAATATGGAAAAAGATATTAGAAGTTATTCTTTAAAAAAAATAATTTCTACTTTTTGAATAAATAAAACACATTCTGCCATTTGACCTTGAAACAGGAGAGTATAATCATGCTTTTTATCTCGATCATTCTTTCAGCGAACTCTGAACACCATAGAAAAAAAAAGAAACAAATTTTTTTCATGTTACGTTTTGGTATTTATTGATTTTTTTCTGATAATCAAAGGAGGCTAAAAAAAATAGAAAGAAAAGACCAAATTTTAAACCAAAAATATTTTTTTTCATTTTTTTTTATCCATGATGAGATTGTAAAAAATGCCGGATAAGAGGTCCGATACTGTATATAAAAAAGACCCCGAAATACACAACTTAACGAAAACAAGGGTGATTCTTAATTTTAAAAAAATCTAAAATGCACAGCAAATTTTTTGAAAGGTTACAGCAGAGGGAGGGGATGATATTTTCTACTAGGTGCAGCCAAAAATACGAAAAAAGTGAGGTTGCCAGAAGAAAAGATTTATCGCCTTGCCGAATTTAATGTCGCCAAGTGTCTTGCTTATTCTAGAATTCAGCCACATTAGTTCATGTAAGTGTTTCCAGTTTTTTAGAGGGACTGGGACAAAAAATAATAACATTTCTCTCAGCAGGGTACATGAAAAAAAAAACTGATTATTAAATTATTTTTATTACAATTTAATGTTAATACAATACCATAATAAGAAGGACTGTTTAGGAAGAAATTGGGTCTTTTAAAGAAAAAGAATCCTTCATAAGTATTTTTATTTCAAAAGAGGAGAGCTCACAAAGCTTTTCACTTTAAAACAGGACCCTTCAGAAAATTTTTTGTCTCAAAAACAGGCCTTTCACAAAACTTTTCTATCTCTAAGCTGATCCTTTGACAAATTTAATCATTTAAAAGTAAAATCAGACCTGTTACTTTTACATATATGTGGAATTGGCTGTAGTTGACCTTTGGTGATAAATGCTTCTGATTGAACACTCACTGGTGTAGAAATAATAAGATTTTAATGTCTGGAGTAAAGCATGAATTCTGTTTACAGAGCACATTAACTATGTACAGGGTTTAGGAGGATGAGAGGGGCTTTCTTACGGCAATCTAATGGCCTTCAATATACCCTGACTATGAGCCTGATCGGATACGTCTTTCCAAATCAGTCGGCGCAACAACTCTGAAGTTACATCGAACCTCAATTCGCTCCCTGACTGGAGGCTCAAAATTACTAACTCATTAGGTTTATTGTCTTTTAGAATTTGCACACTCTGTCAGTTCTCATGGGAATTAGCTGCACCCTCTTACTGCGGTCAGGATGTATCAGCGTGAGTTGGGAAATGCAAACGCAAACCACATCCACAGTAGACTCCCTCAAATTTGCAACCCTAAAATCCACAAATGCCTAATCTGCACATCATTGTAGATGTAAACAATGAAACTTTCAGTTCAGATATAGGGACAAAATTACAGGCTTTTACATTATTATACCATTCCGTAGGTATTTTAATATGCAATTCTAAATAATATGACCGAACTCCTCCTCTATCATGAATGAAGCATAAATTTATTGCTGAAAACAATCAAGATATTGCTGATACCAAATATATTTATGTACTACTCAAGCTTTTTAATCAATAAGTCTGGCTAAACCTGATATAAAACTTTCTTATTTTAAGATTTTGACGTTAATTATTTGGGTACCTTTATGAGGCAAGTTTCATTCAATAAAAACGTATATATTATCCTTATTATGCATATTTAACTGAACTTTACTTTTAATAATTTAATCATTTTTAAAACTAATTTTTATTGTTTTAGTTTATTACTTTACTTAATTATTTATTTTAATATTTTATAATTTCGATTGCATTATTACATTCATATTACTGTTTAAAAAATGTAAACAAAGCAATGACCAGAAATCCACAAAGTTCTAAAATTTGTACAAGCTGTGCAGATTTGAGGGACTCTACTGTATAAAGAAAATGTATATATTTAGCTATTAAAGGTATTGTTCCCAATTTTTTTGTGGAATAAGCACCCTCTGAAGGCTATGTTTTAAAATGCATTAACTATATATGCACTTATAATTGAAATAATTATAATTTTTAAGTGGTCAAGAATTACCCTGGAAACAGGGTAATTCTTGGTCACTTCTGGGATAATTATCGGTCAGTATCCTTTTGAATGTAAATAAAGTAGTAAAGTTAATTTTTTTTTAAGACTGAGTATTAAAATAAGTAGAATCAATCTTGTAAAAGTTTTGTTCATTGTAGAATAATAAAGCACAGACTTTGTCTTGGGTATAAATACAAATTTATTTAATGTGCAAAAGATTCTTGTACATCTTACAAAATATTAATTAACCAAAGAATTTTTATACTATTTTACAAGATTTATAAGCATATTTTTTTTCAATATTAAATTTCAGCTAAATGAATAATTAAGGCATACATTTGAAAGCAAAGGGTTCAAAGTATCTTGCAGATTTTTCACAGTTTGATAAATTGTTATTTTGATAACAAAAGCAAAAATGACCAAGAATTATCCCAGAAATTCAGTGACCTGGAATTATCCCATGTGAACCTATTTTATTATGAACAACAATTAACTAAAATGTGGTGAACAGTGGGGTTACAGTTAACTTTACAGTTAATGCTCCAAGGGTTTGCTGATAATTAAAATCACTAAATATGACAATAAAAAGGGATTAAATGATGAGGAAAACACTGACCAGGAATCACTCCAGTGACCAAGATTTACCCAAGATACATGGGGCAGTATTTGATCAACTCCTGTAAATTATTTAAAATAGTATAAGAAATTTCAAAACCATTTTTTAATAGCTAAAGAACTTTATGATTGACCCAAAAAAGACAAAAAACATTTAAAATTTAAGTTGTGACAACGATCTTTGTAAAGATGTGCCATAACTGAGACCAATATTATTTTACAAAAATTTAATATGCAGTTTCAAACTTTTTTTTCCCAAACTAAATAAGTAGTAATCTTACAATTAAATGATAAATTCTAAAGAGAATGGTTTAGAGTATCTCAACGATTATTTTCATTTTGGTGAGGACCTTTTCAAACACTGAAAAAGTACTGAGACCAAGAATTACCCCGGAAAGTTATTGACCAGGAATTACTCCAGGTGACACTACATATATCATCTTCAAAATGTATAAGCAAGAACTTTATAATGATAGTTTCTAATTCACAAGATTAGTACTAGATTTTTCACAAATGTAAAAAACTGTTCAAATTTTCACAAAAAACAAGACCCTGAGTGGGAAAAAAATCTGGACAGACCACTGCTAATAGCAATTTAAAAGATTAAAATGTAGGGATGAGTTCCATATCCTGTGCCGGAAGATTTTTGGCGAAAAAAAATCTCGCCAAAATGCCGTTTTGGCGACATGAAAATTTTTCCAAGATTGCAGAAAAACATCATTTTTAAATCTTTATATTAATTATAAATCAATGATTTTGCACCATTTTTAAAGATAGAAAATGATATAAAAACATGGATTTATAAATTACACAAAGATTTAAAAACGAAGTTTTTGCGCCATCTTAGAAATTTTTTTCCGATACAATTACACAAATTTTAGCAGCATTCTAAATAAATGTCCTTTTTGAGATTAATACTTGTTATTGTCAGGGGGGCCTGCCCCCCTGACAATAATCTGTGATAATAATTTTCACAATAATAATTTTCCCTGAAAAGATTTTTAGAAATAAAATATACCTGTTATTAATCAATGAAGTTATAATTATTTTAACATGTAAATACATACAACAACAACGATTTTTGAATCAATAAAATGAATCATCATACCGAACGATTCATGATTTGAATGATTCATTTTATTGAATCAGAACCACGTCAAGAAATTTGTTTTGTTTCGTGTGATGGTGTATGTATTTCAAAGTTAAAAGTGATTGTCACTTCATTAATAAATAACAGGTATACTTTTTTTTTCGTTCATGCGCCCTGTTAAGAGAAATGTTCTATTTGTTCTCCCATTTCCCTTTAAAAAATCACATGAACTAATTTTAAATTAATCACTAATGCTAGGAATTAATTTGAAATTAGTTCGATTTTTTTATTCAAATTTTTTAAGGACATTACATGTAGTATAATATTTGGCTGGGGTTTCCAATCTTTTATGCCCCTGTTGAATGATTATATATACCAATCATGTGCCCTTTGTTTTTGTTTGCTGGTAAAATTCAGATATTTCTCTGTGTTATAAATTTCATTGTGCTATCTCATCCCTGTATATTGACGATGACTTATAAGCGGACCTAGATGTCAAGCACACAAGTCAGATGTATGTGTAAATAAATAAAATAAAAATTCAGATATAGAAAAATAACAAGAAAGAAAACAATGATTGGATGCAAATTAACGTAACTTTTGTTTTACAATTAATGTAACAAACTTCATAGGTAGCGCGTTTTAATGTAAGGGGGTTTGTTATCCTTGCATTTTGCATATATGAGCCGTTCAGTGCACAAATTAACTCCATCAAATGAAAATGTTCAGTATTGTCAGTATCAGCTAAAGTTATTGTAACTATAAAAATATTGTATCTATATAATATTTTTTCTTGCAGGAGTCGATCCAGACAAAACTTGGGTCCTGTTTAGGGCCCTTTCACAAAAATAAATTTAATAAAATGGGCCCTTTCACAAAAATAAATTTAATAAAATAGGCCCCTTCACAAAAATAAATTTAATAAAATAGGCTGCCCCTTCACAAAAATAAATTTAATAAAATAGGCCCCTTCACAAAAATAAACTTAATGAAATGGACCTCTTCACAAAATTCCTTTTAATAAAACAGGCTTTTGCGTAAAATTCCTTTTAATAAAACAGGCTTTTGCGTAAAATTCCTTTTCATAAAAACTGTTTTAAAATGTGTAATTTTGTAAATAAAACCAGTTCACCAAGAACAAAAACTTTAGAAAGAGGATTTGAATAAGTTTATGTTAATGAATGCTTGGTTCGAGTTTGAGTAACTGTATTTCAACTTTCGTTACAAAATGTTATTTTTCACAAAAATATTATAAAATTCAGAAAAATATAATAAAATTCACAAAAATAACTTTTACTTTTCACAAAATGGACCCCAAGAATAAAAACTTGCATCGACCCCTGTCTTGGGATATTTTGATTGAACTCATTAATTTTCTTTTAATCAAGGGTAGCTTTTTATCACTGTACAAATACATAGAAAATTTTCAATGTTCCTTTGTTTAAAAAAAAAAGTCACTTAAAATTTAGTTAGTCAGGTTATCTTCTGAACGCCTCATATGTTAAATTTCCGCAGTGATTGTTAAAATTCTTCAGTTATCTTTTGTTTTATTTTTACTGTAAAAAAATATAATTTTGATAACGATTTTAAAAGGATCAAAGTGTTTGTAATCTATTTATTTGCTACCATTTCTGCTGTTTCTTCTAGCAATGTTATTCAAATAAATTACTATTAGATTATTTACAGTAGACTACCTCAAATCCTTACAGCTCAAGACCAGAGTTTGTGCAGATTTTAGACTTTTGCTTATTTCTGGTCATTGCTTTGTTTACAATTTTTAAACAGTAATTTGAATGTAATAATGCAAACGAAATTATAATGAATGTTTACAATATAGTAAAATATTAAAATAATTAAAAAACATGATTAAAATATTGAAAGTAAAGGTCAAGTAAATAATTAGTAATGCATAATTAAATATGCATAATAAATGAGATAATTTTTTCTTAAATTATTCAATTACTAATTCACATCAAAATCATAAAATAGGGAAGTTTTATTTCAGGTTTAGCCAGACTTAATAATAACCAAAAAAGCTTGATTAATACATAAATATATATGGTTAAAAGATTGCAATCACCATTGATATCAGCATTATCTTTAAGTTTTTCAGAAATAAATTCATAATTTCTTCATGAAAAAAACATGAGTTTAGTCATATTAACAAGAATTGCACATTAAAATGCATATAAAATGATATAAAAATAAAAGAAGTCTTAACTTTTTTCCTGCATCTGAACTGAAAGATTCATTGTTTACATCTGTGATGATGTGCAGATTTTAGGGAGTCTCCTGTATTAACATTAAATTAAGTACTTCTTCATTATTCCATTGGGCTTAGATGTGTTTTTGGTTTGCAAAATTTCTCGAAATAAAAACTCGCCAAACTTGGCGATAAACTCGCATTTCTAGTAACCCTGTCCAAGCCAGCGCCAAATCTAGTTTCTGGCAACCCTTGGCGCAGCTTCCGCGGAGCGATGCCAGGGAGAAATTTTTTTGCTCTTCTGATGTCATTTTATTACGCACCTGCGCTTTTTGGCTTCTGCGCAACTGAGCGTCTTAATTCAAACTTATCTAACGGAACCTTTCCGGCGTTTTTCTAAGTTTGCGAGATTCCTTGTATTTTTTTTTTTATTATTATTATTATTACTTTTTACGATGTATTTTTGATAATAGCTTCATGCCCATTTTATGTTCCGGTGGATTTATGATTCACTAAATGTGGATCGATATTGATTGCAAAGATTGGCATATTGTTTTGACAGAGGCAGCTGAATGAATCTTCGGTTGTTTTTTACAGCACGCAAGGTGTATATAGATTTTTTTCTTTAGAATCCAAATTATTCTAATTTTTTTGTTTTATTCTTCAAAATTTCAAGGAATCTGCAAAATGTAAGTACTATTTTTGTTTTATTTTTTTTCGTGCTAAAAATGTGTTTTCAAAAGTGATTGTAATTCTGAAGCATCAGCGAAATTCATTTTCAAATATGGCGATTACTTTAAATAGTTAAAAGCTTTTAAATTTATCTGCTAAAATTGTGTTTTTATATATTTTTTAATGAAATATGTGTCGGCAAAACTTTTCTTCCTAAAAAAATTGTTGTTGAACGGGGGGTTCAGGGGGGCTGGCCCCCCTGACATAGAAATTATTAGTTTTAAATATTTATTTCCGTTAAAAATAACGCGGATTTTCATGAGCATTTAACGGCAAAATTTTTCTTCCTGAAAAAATTGTTGTTGAACGGGGGGTTCAGGGGGGCTGGCCCCCCTGACATAGAAATTATTAGTTTTAAATATTTATTCCCGTTGTTAAAAAAAACGCGGATTTTCATGAGTATTTAAAGTGATCGCTAAATTTGAAAATAAATTTCTCTCCTGGTTTCAGTTTGGCGATCACTTTCGAAGACAACATTTTGGTGCGGAAAAAAATCGCCAAGCTTGGGTTGCAGACCACAGACACATCTGTTCCTTCCATTGACCACTTGCATTAAAAAGAAAACTACCCTGTAGTTGCTGACTCCCAAAATCAGCAAGGCGCCAGTGGCTCCTAAACAAAAAAATTCCAGTGGCCACAGCCCCACCAGTGGCGGAGAGGTTCTGCTCTCGAAGCTGGTAGACGGGAAGTGCTGGGTTCGAACCCAATCGCGCCCGTCGGCCTAACCGTTTCGGAGTTTTCGTGGTTTTCTTCGAAGCCGTGGATTTTCCATGCGTAAATACGGGTTAGGTTCCCTTAGAAAGACCCCCACGGAGGGCACTCCCCCTTGGGCCTATATCCCTCGTGTAGATAATCGGCCGTCAAAAAACAAACCAAACCAGTGGCCACATTGTGAAACAAACAAATAAAAACAACAGCATTTATATAATACACAAAAAACTCAGTAATTTAAAATGAAAAATAATTTATTTAATATACACATACATACAATAACACACAAATTACTTCAAATGTATAATATTTAATTAAAGCATAACATACTTGAAATTTGAATATTAAGTATAATATAAATCTGAAACTATGTACAGGCAGAAAATAAAGTTGAGCAAGATATGTATAAACTAAGGAGTTATGATAGTGATAATTATCAGGAAAACAATATATTTTATTTTGATTTTGTTATACAAAAGTACATACAAAAAAATTGAGAATTGATCAGATTATTTTACACTATAACAAAATACACTTCAGTCATTTGTTTTGCTATAAGGAAAGATTATCGCGATTTAGACATCATAAGTTAGTGGCCACAGCAAAAAATTTAGTTGCCATGTGGCTACAGGCGATCGTGAATCTGCACCTATAACTACCACCAAACTATAATGCACAATTTACATAAATGGAATCTAAAATTTAGGGAAAATTCCACTCACTAAAGTGTGAATATATTGATAAAATTCAGAAAAGAAAAATCTTTGGTATTTATTTATATTATTTTTCTTAATTATCTCTCTCAGCTGGTGTACAAATGTTTGTGATGTCAGTTGAAATTGATTTTATTATACGCAACTATGCACCACTTTTTTCAGTGCCTTTCCTTATATAATATCATATTGTCCCCATTTAAGGATGTAAGTGTTGTTTTAATTAATGAAATAATTAGTGGCGTACCAAGTAGTACTTTGGCCGAGTACTGAGTACTTGGCCACTGACTACTCGGCCGAGTACCGAGTAGTTGTGTAATAAGAAAAAAAAACACACTGATGTGCACATAATGTGAGCTTGTGTGTACATATATATACCTGTGTTTACATATATATAATATACATATATAATATAGTATATATAAATTAACTAATTTAATTTGAAATTTATTTGTGCACTTTTTAAAGACAATTTTTGACAATTCAAAACAGTAGCAAAAAAAGAATTGACATATAACAAGTACAATTATTAACCAATATAAAATTAAAACGTTCTTCAACCCTCAATTTATTCTGATACCTGAAATCTGTCTATGAAAAATAAAAATGTTTATTGGTTACTGTAACAATTCATTGAATGATGCAAAACATTTCATATTTATTTTGTAACTGTACCTTATTTTCTTTTGATTAAAAATAAAAAGAGAGGTACAAAAAGAGATACAGGCTTTCTTAACCCTTAAATGCCGGGTGTTGCTTTTCGGCAACATACCCAATTTAGCCTCTAAAATACTATTAAAATAATATTGAAGCTAAAATGCCAAATGTTGCCAATAAAATACATTCTGAAAATATTATTAAATCAATTTTTAACATTTACATGGCAACACTTGTGCTGTTTAAGAATAAAGATAAATTTTTTTTTTCAAATGTTGCTACTTATTCTTTTTGTTTTGTTTGGAAGCTTGCAAAATACCCTATTTTAACCTGCAGTGAGCAAGTAAAATTTAAAGTCTTAATAATAAAAATATCTTAATACATAAATATGTTTGGTAAAAAAATTGTGATCACCACTGATATCAACAATATCTTGCAATTTTCTCAGAAATAAATTTATACTTCCTTCATGAAAAAGCATGAGTTCAGTCATATTAATCAGAATTACATATTGAAATGCATGCGGAATGATATAAAACCGAAAAATTCTGTAATTTTCTCCTGCATCTGAACAAAAAGTTTCATTGTTTACATCTGTGATGATGTGCGGATTTGAGGAAGTCTACTGCATTCATGAAAGAAGAATAACAAAAATAATCCAATAATTCAAATAAACATAACTTTTATTAAATTTTTAATTCGTGAATTTTAATTCCCATTACTAACAAGGTATAAAACTAACAGAATGAAAAATTATCCAGGCCAGGCTTCGTATCTGGGTCATTGGTTCAGTTCACCAATGCTCTTCCAACTGAGCTACCACTTCTCACTCTTATGTTGGTAAGGCTGCAACGGCAGCACAAGATGGAATAAACTTCATGAACCACAACCCTGTGGCAAACATGAGTCTAAATTAATCCAGCATCGATAATTATATATTTATAATTTTTAATCATTTCAAAATACATAATAAAAATACCCCACTTGATCCATTTAAAAAGGATGAGTTCTTTCCTCCTAAACCTCATTAGTTAAAATGCACCTTTTTACCTCTCAAAAACATAATAAAATAACTTTTTTTTTGGTGGGGGGGAGGGGGGTTCATCGGATCTTCATTTCTAATGGCAAAACGAAATTCTTTCCAAATTTTCCTGAATGGCCACCAGTTGTTGTATATTCTTCAATTTTTTGTCTAGGAATTATACTTCATAGTACTATGAATTAAATGTGAAAAACCTCTTTCCCTTTATTTTTTATTTGAGCTTATAAATGGTTTCTTTAAATGTAATATCATTTTACCTTTTCGAGATTCAGATCTCAAACAAAAATGAGTAATATGTAATTTTCTGGTTATTGCAGACATAAAAGAAGTACCTTGCAGTCAATAACTTTTTATTTTTATGTTCGAAATTTTTGTAAATTGTTTTTTACAAGCTTAAAATGATGTATTCTAACGTCAAGTTTATATTTTTCAAATCAGTTGTTGGAGCCACAAAGGGTTAATATTAGCATCATGTAGAGAAGATCGATTACCGATTAAAAATGATTACAGAAAAGTAAGAAAAAAAAAATTTATTGATGGAGTAGATTTAGGCATGTGATTGAAAATTAACAAAGTTAAAAACACTTCATTTTTATTTTATAAGTAAAATTTGCCCCCTCCCCTCCCGTAAAGATGGGACAAAAATTTTGCAGGTAAGACAACGACTGAGTGTCTAAGTTTATCTTACATGTATTTTATAAATTTTTCGGTTAGCCGGGCGCCAGTGTTATGCATACATGTATATGTCTATATACATTTATATATACATATGTATACACATATATATATATTATAGGTCAAAATTAACATTTTTACCCACTGGCCAGTATACTGATTTTTTTCACTGGCCAGTTTTTTTTTAACCACGGGTAAGTAACAAAGTTATGTACGCTCCATACAAAATTGTGTTTTTTCTAACTATCAACAGTGTAATTTACTAATATATATTACTTACCATTCGATATGATTACACTCAACTGAAAAATTTTATTTTTACTATTAATTGCAATGAAATAAATTCACAGGAACTTTTCAGAAAGGTTACACCCCAGCCCCCCCCCCCCCCTTCGGCACTAACTAATATGCATTTTCTGCTTCCATTTATCGAATTTCGCGTTTTTTTTCACGATCTTTTGACGAAATTCACTTTTTTTTCGTGACCTTTTGCAAAATCTGTGTTTTTTCGCGATCTTTTCACGAAATCTCTGTTTTTTCCTCGATCTTTTCACAAAATTGCGTTTTTTTTGTAATTTTTTAACGAAATTTGTGGTTTTTTCTGCCATTCTTTGAAAATATTTGTATTTTTTTTTTCAAGATTTTTTGACGAAATTTGCGTTTTCAAACGATCTTTTCGTGAAATTTGTGTTTTTCCGCGATCTTTTGACAAAATTTGCGTTTTTTCCGCGATTGTGTCACAAAAGTTGCGTTTTCTACGCGATCTTTTCACGAAATTTGCGTTTTTTTTCCGCGATCTTTTCACGAATTTTGCGTTTTCTCCGCGATCTTTTCACGAAATTTGCGTTTTTCAGCGACACTTTGAAGATTTGTGTAACTTTTTTTTTTGCAATTTTTTGTCGAAATTTGCGTTTTTCCGCGATACTTTGAAGAATTTTGTGATTCTTTTTCGCAATTCTTTGTCGAAATTTGCGTTTTTTCCGCGATCTTTTCACGAAATTTGTGTTTTTTCCGCGATTTTTTGACGAAATTTGCGTTTTTCCACGATCTTGTCACGAAAGTTGCGTTTTCTCTGCGATCTTTTCACGAAATTTGCGTTTTTTCCGTGATGTTTTGACGTAATTCGCGTTTTTTACGTGTTCCTTGGGCGAAATTCACGTTTTTTCGCGATTCTTTGACGGAATTGGTGATTTTTTTTTCCTAAGAACGATTGACGAAATTGATTTTTTTCGGCGACTATATCGAAATTTGCGATATTTTTATGTCCGAATTTTCGGACTGATGACAGGTTTTTTTTTTTTTTCGGAAACAAATGCCTTAAATTTTCGGAAAATTCGAGACAGAATCACCCCTGCTACTTTCTTTTCTTACGTTCGGGAGAATCGTCGTTTTGGACGCCGTAAATTCCGAACGAATTTTCACCCCTTACCTCCCTGGCATCGAACTTTCAACCATAACGTTTGGCGAGTGAGGACAATAAAGTTAATCGCCACGTTTTAAGTGTTACTCGACGCCTGGCGAGTGGCGAGTGCTAATTTTGTGCTATAACATATATGTGGATATATAACATATATATGTGTATATATACAATATATGTATATACATACATGTATGTATACATAACACTGGCGCCCGGCTAACCGAAAAGTACCAATTTTTCCATTCAGTAATATATCATTTTTATGAAAAACAGAAATAACACTAAAAATTTTTCATCTGCAAATATTATTGATACAGCATTTTTCTTATATTATGTGTTTTATAATTATTTTCATTCAGCAATTCATTTTCACCACATAATGCTCTATTTTCATTCAGCAATTCATTTTCACCACATAATGCTCTACATTCTCCACGTAATGCTGTGGGAAAACTTTAAAATCTGCCTCATCTACAGAATCATGAAAGACGGTAGTATTTCGAGTGACGCAGCCTTAAGCCTAAAATCGTATCGTATCGTATCGTTAAAATCGTATCGTATCGTATCGTTAAAATCGTATCGTATCGTATCGTAGAATTCGTAGATGGCGGAACTCTATATATACAGCTAACTTGAGATCAAAGAAAACGCGAAAAGCCGCCTTTTAATAACTCAGCAGATATAGGTCCTATTGTTCTGAATTTTCTAGAACAGTCTTATATCTGCAGTCTAATCGTATACTGAAATTTTTACATTTCCACGTGCAGTATATTTTGAGATTTAAATAGCCATTTTTAAAGTGAAAACGTTGGTATGATTATCGATGAAGTTCCTAATATGAAAATCTCGAAAACGCTTCTAACGATTTTCTTCAAATTGATATTATAATATAAATCTGATTAATACGAGGTGAATAACACTTTTTTTTTTCTGGGAAAACTCGTTTTATTTTAAAAATCGTTATTTTAAAAAATCGCTTTTTTTACTTTTCTCGTCTGTGATTGGTGAATACGTTTGACGTCACTTCGTATGTAGGAGGAGTCTTAATCCATCTGCTGTGGGTATAAAATCAGAAACAAAATTTGCAAAGTCATTTTAGGTATTCTAAGTTGAGTTAACAATCTGAATGTAGGCAGTAAATCTTTTTTTTTTTAATATTAAAATTTTAAATGTTAATTATTATGTGTTTTAAAATATTAAATATATTAAATGAAATTTCGATTGATATTATCTTTCTCTTTTGTTATGAAGAAATTATTATTCCGTATTACTGCTTTTTGTCAAAAAAATATTTAGATTCATTTTTAAAAAAGGGGAATTTTTTTTTAATTATATGTATTCAATATAATTGTTATTTATAATTTTTTTTCAATTTTCAAAAAAAAAAAATTATTTTTAATTTCTTGTTAATGATCGTAGATCGCGATTTTCGACCTGCGACTCAACTCTATCTTTAATTACTATTGCTTATGCTTTGGCGTTTTGCATAATTGCAGTTCTTGAAAGCAATTTTTTGAGAAATTCTATAATATTTTTACTTTATTTCTCGTCTTATTTATTTTGTGTAATAATTATATATTATGTTGTGGTTTTATTTCAGCATCATTGTTTAAATTGCAAAGTTTCATTTGAGGTACGATTTTTTTTGTTTTTCTATTAATACTTCACTACATGTGTAGTTGTTATTAATAATTTGTCTCGAATGACGCATAAAAGGCCAACCCTGCCACATGGCAATTAAAGGTTTAAAAGTGGTGATTAAAAAATCTGTCATCTACCGCCAAATAAAATACAGCTTTTCATCTCTAGTTACGCTTATTAGTTGATATATATCTCATTATTTTTTAAGCGCCAAATAAAATACAGCTTTTTCATCTCTGGTATACACTTATTAGTTGGTTATATTTTTCAAATTTACTGTGATAGTGCTAAGTTCTATCTTATACTAAACTTTCCTCTGTTGTATATATTTTTTAATAACAATTAATAATTTCTTAGTAACAGTGATAAACTATTTTTGCTGTGTATTTTCTCATTATTTTTTAACTGCACGTTGTGTCTTGCTGGCTCGTAAAATGATAAATCTGACTGCTCTAACCAACTATTAAAAAAATATTTTTGCCAGACCTTATATAGCCTGCAGTATTTTCAAAGATTGCCTAAAAATCCACTCACCCTGTGAGGAAATATTGTGGAAAAACAGTGGCGAGTATAATGGCTGTGGTTATTCTATTGATAAAAGTTTTAAAACAAGTTATGACTGTTCCAGTGAGGTAAAAAATATTCAAAAAAGTGATAAACTATTTTTGCTGTGTATTTTCTCATTATTGTTTAACTGTACGTTGTATCTTGCTCGCTCGTAAAATGAAAAATCTTTGTTTGGTAAGATTTTATGAAAATTCCCCATCCCTGCAGGGGTGCAGAAAATGTTTCTACTTCTGGCATTTCCCTCAATCCACATGAAAATTTCCCCAAAATTTTATGGTAAATGCTGTATTACCATAGGTATAGAAAATTTATTTTTCATATTTCTCGACTTATGTGCAGGGGTGATTCTGAGTGAAATAAAAATTGTGAAATTCACAGTAAATTTGATGAAAGGTTGTAGGAGAGTGGGGGAAGGGGTGGAAATCCACTCCCAGCAGTTTTGTTTTTTTTTGCGGCCCTTTGACAAAATTCGCATTGTTTGTGATCTTCGCTTTTTTTTTTTTTTCAGTTATTTTTGTCCCTTTTAACGAAGTGTGCGATTAATTCGTGATCTTGACGATATTTGTGGTTCGTTCGCGATCTTTTGACAAAATTTATGGTTTCTTTGCGATCTTTTGACAAAATTTGCACTTTTTTCGCAATTTTGTGACAAAATTCGCTGTTCTTTCGCGATCTTTTGATGAAATTTGCACTTTTTTCGTGATCTTGTGACGAAATTCAGGGAATTATGAAATTTGCTGTTAAAATAAAAATCAATTTTGTTTCTGCAAAATTTTCCCAGGTGGTTAAAATTTCCCCCGATCTTAGATCACCAGATCGGACATATTCTGCATCCCTGTAAGTAGTAGTATCAATAAAAAAACCCTTAACAGATTAAAAGTTTGTGACGCAGCGTCCCGGTAGCAGAAAGTTCAAGACGGGAGACGGGCGTCCCAGATTTTCTTTTCTAGTTTGCAGATTATTTTTCTATTGAACCTTTATTTCGATTTATATTATGTTTAACTCTTGTTAACACAAAAACTTAAGATTGTTATCAGTAAAATTAATAAAATGCACAATAACGTCAGAGGTAAGTGATCGTTTGATTAACGCTTCAATTGTAAAATAATTTACCTGCAGATTATTTTCTGCCCCTGGAGTATCTGTTGCAAACACATGGAGAATTTTCTGCTACTGGGCGATTTGCATTATTTATTTTTAAAAAGGAATGCAACGTATTTTATATGTGATAAACAAAACCTGTTATCACATTAGAAAAACTTTAAAAAATTTTCTTGATGACAATATATAACTGTAAAGGTCTGTCTCCAGAACTGCATCATGAGTAGGGTGTAAAAAAATCATTATTTTTTTTAAAAAAATCTGATTTTTTTTTTTATTTAAATCTGATTTTTTTATTTTTTCCCCTGTGTTAAAATATTAAACATCTATCAAGAATTAAGCATTTCAAAAATGAATAACCCTCCATTTACTAACATAATCTGTTTTTTTTTTGCTATAATTAATAAAATTTTAATTATGTAATTATAGAAATCACAAAAAACTGCAAATTAAAAATTTCTTAAGTAACACACAAAATTATGTGCATTAATATTTTGTAATAATTATGTAAACCAATATTAAATACTGCTTATATTTTAAAGTTATTGATAAAATTGCATTTATTTTCAAATTGATGATACAGATTAAATTTTGAGAAAAAAATTTAAAATTTTACAGATTAAACAATTAACTGTTTAATTAAGAACACAATCTACATTTTTGAAAAAAGGTGATAAATAATAGTTTATGTATATCAAATTGATCAAAAATTGTAGCAATGTATACAGCAAACTCACACATAATTTATAAGTAGATTACAAAAATTGTATTTTTGAAATTTAAATCAGATTCCCCCCCCCCCCCCAACATTGAAATATTTGAATAGCTACTAAATATTATAATGTTTTGAAGTTATTTAACATTTAGTTAGATGTTTTTTAAATGTGTAATACTTTTTTTTTACACAGTTTAATATTATCATGAAAGACGGTAGTATTTCGAGTGACGCAGCCTTAAGCCTAAAATCGTATCGTATCGTATCATAGAATTCGTAGATGGCGGAACTCATATATACAGCTAACTCGACATCAAAGAAAATGCGAAAAGCCGCCTTTTAATAACTCAGCAGATATACGTCTTATTGTTCTGAATTTTCTAGAACAGTCTTATATCTGCAGTCTAATCGTATACTGAAATTTTTACATTTCTACGTGCAGTATATTTTGAGATCTAAATAGTCATTTTTAAAGTGAAAACGTTGGTATAATATCGAGGAAGTTCCTAATTTGAAAATCTCGAAAACGGTTCTAACGATTATTTTTAAATTGATACATAATATAAATGTGATTAAGGCGAGGTGAATAACACTTTTCTTTTTTCTGGGAAAACTCTCGTTCGTTAAATAATTCGATTTTTTTTTCTCTCGAAAATGACACGGGAGATTTTTTAAAAATCAAATAAATATGTTTCAGATGAACCAAATAACAATTTACTTGTTTCCAGAAAGACTCTTGTTCGTTTTATAATGCGCATGAAAAATCGGACTATATTTCTTCGCCATTCTATAGAAATTTCACCGAAAATGCATGACACTGTATTCATACACATGCTTTCTTTTTAACCACTTTTGGGGAGAAAAATTTTGTCTTCCCACGGCTGAGTGGTTGAGGGCCATCGTCTACTGATCTTAACATAGGCAGTTCGATACTCGCTGATGCGTGTGAAGTTTTTTTTTTTTTAAAGTCTGTTAGTTGACCATTATTCTCAGTTCCTTTGTAATTTTTTAATTGCTATTAAGTTAAATAAAATTACAATTATAATGACGCCAATTTGATGATGATTATTTCTTGGCAATTTTTCAACAATAAAAATATTACCATAAATTTTATAAATATATTTAATTTCAATCACTTTACAAAAAATATACATTAATACAGTAAACTCTGTGTAAGGCGGAATCGATCGGGACCAAGAAAATTTTCCGCAATAGACAATATTCCGCCTTAGACAAATTTTACTCTATGTCTATTGATTCGTAGGGACTTGAAATTCTTTCCGAGTTAGACAGATTTCCGTCTTACACAGAGAACGCCTTACAGAGAGTTTACTGTAATTATTATTTGAATATAAATCACACGATCAGAAACGTAAAAAAATAATTCATTTCAGCTCTTCTTTTTATAATATCATTTTTTATTATTATGACGGTCAATCAATATATAATCACTGACATCCATATTATTATTATAATTATTATTTTCCTTGCATAAAAGCTATTGTGATGTAATAATATCTTTTATAATAAATAATTTAGTTGAAATGTTTTATTTATAAATATCAATGAAGTTTGATTACAGTTTACATAATAAGCATATCAGACTTCTGGTGTCGCCATCTTTTGACGCAATTGCGTAGTATTATAGAGAAATGTTTGATAAAAACGTCTATCCATCTATGAAACACCATCTATGTAAGGATTTAATAATTATAAATTAACATTTTGGATTTATTAATTTAAGGATAAAGTGTTTTTAAAGGAATATCAAATGAAACCCTCTGTGCGATCTGCGATTATACTTACCCAGTTGTTTTTATATACAAACTGCTATAAGGAAAATTGTAATAAAATAGTAAAAATTAAATCTGCATTAAATTCCATAAGTATCTTTTTTTTAATCATTTTATCAGTAACCTCAAAAAAGTAATGATATCAATGCAAAAACCCTTGACGGGTTAAAAGTTTCTGACGCAGCACTTTATCTTATGCTCTAAGAATTTTAAATATGGAACTTAAAAATACTGATATCAAATTTTGAGTGACGTTATGCTATTTCTTAAAAAATATATTTGTATTTATTTCATCATTTTATTTTTGTTTTATTTATAATCGCATGTGCAAAAGTTATGTTCAACATGAAAAGCTGCATAAAATTTTATTCGCTGTTGCTTTATCATTTACATCTCTCATAAATTCAAAATATGAGTTTTAAAAGATATGATATAAAATTTAAGTGACGCCTTGATGTGACTTTAAAAGGTTTGTTTTAAAATTCAATTTAAATTATTTTTGACTTGGTTAAAATATTTTTTTACATCTACACAATACTTTTAATTTTCCAATTCACTGTTAAATATATCACTTTCATTGAATCTATACTATGCATTGAAATGTATTTATTTCAATAAATTGATTTATCTTTTGTGTCACGATATTCAAAATTGTGAGTAAGATTTATGTAAATGGTTTATTTGCGTCAAACTATCCTTTTTCATACATTTCATGTAGTTTGGACACAATGACGCAAAGAAATAATCTGCCCCCTTTCTGTACTACAGTTCGCATGGGCAAACATTTTTGGATCTGTTCGAACTGTATGTATGCAATATCATTGTCATCTAATTTAAAAATAGATAATGCATCATCACAAGCTTTCAAAAACATAACTTGCACTTCACCA
The DNA here is from genome assembly GCA_963932465.1 of Maratus speciosus. Lineage (NCBI taxonomy): Eukaryota > Metazoa > Arthropoda > Arachnida > Araneae > Salticidae > Maratus > Maratus speciosus. The sequence continues at coordinate 244,012,920 of OZ010798.1, read as the reverse complement.
TCTTCTAATCATCTTGTGTAACGGTTATGTAGTAATACTTCATTTTTTTCTTTTTTTTTTTTTTTTTTTCAGTTACAAATTCTACTAGTATGTATGTTCCTTTCATTTATTTATCTAGCGTTATTTCCTTAATTTAATTTTCTACAGCAGTAGATTCAAGAACTTGAAAACTTGTTTTCTTAGGAGACATTTTTAGGTCTGGAAAATACCACAAATAAATAATACATGCTACTGCAAAAATAAATATAAATAAGTAATAAGAATGACAATAAGTACCACAAAAATGTGTATTCTGGGGTTAAATGTAACCTCTGTTATTTATATGTAACATCTGTTACCAAAAGTTGTAACAGAGGTTACATTTAAGCAAAAACAATTTTTTTCTTAGATAATAATATTCTAAAAAATAACTATGTTATTTATATAAACTTATTTTACTTAGTGTTTTGTGATTTAAAGAAAAATTTAATTTTAAAACAATATTTAAACCTAAAATTGGAGTAACAGAAGTTACAAAGAGAAAACACACTCACCTTAGAACTTCATAATACTGCTCTATACTCTAAACATGTGGCAATCAAAGTGAAAATGGCACTTGACTTCTATCCTAGAAAGTTCTTTGATCAATACAGATTAGTAGTGCCATTTGTTGGACAAAATTTTTATTTATTCTGCTAAATGTAAATAAAGTAACAGAGGTTTCATTTTCATGGACAAATGTTAAATTAAACTTATGCAGTTACAAAATACATATCTCAATTCATTAGTACAAATTTACTAAACTACTACATCTGTTATTTAAATAAAAGTAGATAAATATTGTGCTGTTCATAATACTTAGAATTGTAGTCTGTTTAAAGTTGTATTTCTAGTCATTTGGACAGCTAATTTTCATGGCTAAGGATGGATAAATTGCATAAATTATGCAATAAATACAATAAAATTGACTAGAATAAATTTTAGACCAGTTAAGAATAGTTTTTTCTAAAAGATGGTATAAAAAATTTGGAATTTCTTTGTATATTAAATGAGAAAAAAATATTAAAGATTTGGACATGAAAAGCACAAGTATTTTTGGTTTCACCCATGCTTGTGTTAAATTCTAAAAAGTTTATGGAGCAAGCTGTACCACCAACAATCACAGGTTGTGAGAGTTTAGCAATTATTTATCGACATTTAATTTGAGAATTATTTTTGATATTGGGAAAAATAAAATGGTGTGCTTGATTTTTTTTTTTTTTTCCTGCAGAAATTGAACGTCAAAGTCACTACATTTTCAACTCTGCCAACAAAATATACAATATTATTATTCTTGCAGTATTTCACTAACACTTATTGATCATTATATTATCTCATTCTACCCTTAAATGTTTAAATTATCTTTTGACCTTTATTTATTATTTTTATCTTCTTTAATATCACTGAATCCTTGATGTCTTTCTTTTTCAGAAACGAATTTTAGTTTGTTTGCTTGTTTTTTGTTGTTGTTGTTGTTTTTTTGGGAGGGGGGGAGACTTTCTTTATTCTTCGAAAAATCTAATACCCTTTCCATTGCTTGCAGTTGTTTTCTTATCCTTTGTTTCTATTAGTGCCAAATTTTTTCTCAGGAGTATCAGTATAGATCCGAAATTTTACTTTTTCTCTATTTAATAACTTTTTTGAGATTTATTGCTCTTGGAAATGGCCTCACAGATTCAAGAGTAATCACTGTGCATCAACTAATTGTATTTATTTCTTTACTAGATATATAGAAAATCTATATGTAAAAGAACGTCAAATTCACCTTAAAACTTTAATTAAAAACATGAATATACATCAAATGATACACAGTTTTATCACTAAAACAGGTGTAAAAACAATTAAAAGGTTTTAAAACATTAAAACCAATATACAGACGTTAAAACTGCTGGCTGATTTCTTCTCGCTTCACCCCTTGGTGATGAACAGGGTTTAGTCGAAAGCGCTCGGGACTCTGGCAATTCTTTTATATTTTAGCGCTCGGGACTCTGGCAATTCTTTTATATTTTAACATCTGTATATTGGTTTTAATGTCTTAAAACCTTTTGTTTTTACACCTATTTTAGTAATAAAACTGTGAATTATTTGATGTATTCATGTTTTTAATTACTTTTTTATACTATCAGAAATATTTTCTTGATCAAAAGTAGTTTAAGTTGCAGCTGTGTCTGCAGCACATTTTAAAATGTTTGTTGGCTCAGTGTAATAAGGTTGAGCCACACTGCTTTCTTTTCCCTTTGTTACTATAGTGTTTGTGGATCAGAAATAGCTGAGGGTTATGATTGTTCAATGACATAGCTTTATACAAAGTCATCTTCATTAGTAAATGTTAGTTGATTCAATGGGCATATATATCTTTGGTAGTTTGTATGCTTTGTTATGTTTTTAGATGTAAATGAGGAAAGATATATGCTTTTCCAACTAAATAAGCTATTTATGTTATACACTGTAAAAAAATTTCAGAAACGTTTCTGAAAGCGTCGGAGGCATCTGCTGCACGATACTAACGGAAAAGTTTCAGATTCGAGCAGAAAACTGTTTCGACTATAATACGAAACATTTTCCGATTCGTAATGAAAAGTTTCTAAATAATATCGGAAACCTTTCATTATGGATCGGAAAGGTTTCTGAATGCATATGAAATCTTTCTGAATATATAGGATACTTTTCATTATGAATCGGAAAGGTTTCTGAATATTATATATGGAACCTTTTCTGAAGACGAGGATTATTTTAAAATTCATATAAAAAAGCACACTTAACTGTATTAAAATACTTGCAGGTGCATACATATAATATAAAATTATTTAAAATACATTAGAAATATCTTAAAAATACATTAAAAACTTTTAATGATTTTTAATGTATTATTTTTTTTCTAATATATTTTAAATAATTTTATATTATATGTAATGCACATGCAAGTTGTTTTAGTACATTTATTTGTGCTTTTTTATATGAATTTTAATTATTTACTCAAGGTGAATTTAGCACTAGTATTTTAACTTTCATTTATTGAAGATTATTTTGTGAAAGGGGCTTAGTTTAGTAAAATGAATTTTGTGAAGAAGCTAGTTTAATTAAATGAAATTTCATGAAGGAGTCTTAAATGGAAGTTGATTTATGAATCTTTTTTCTTATATACATATTAGGGATGCACCGAATATTCGGTATCTATTCGGTATTCGGCCATGTTGCCGAATATTCGGTTTGGCCGAATATCAAACTATTCGGCTTGGCCGAATAGCAAATTATTCGGCATGCCGAATATCGAAATATTCGGCCGAAACGAATACTTAAAAAAAAAACTTTTAAAAATTATTTTTTAAAACCTTATACAACTTCTACGTTTAACAGTCAACTTATAAAGATATTCAGAATAATTACAAACAGAATCATATTTAAATAAAAGAGAATGTTTTTACATTATTTATTTGCTGTTTGTTAAGTATTATTTAAGAAAATTAACCAATCATGCGGATATTCATAGGAAGTATGTACAAATGCAAGTTCCTCACCATTGTCCAGTAAATAATCTGTTTCTTGCTAAGATTTTAAGAACAACGTTTACAACCTCTGAAAATGATTGCCCACTCCAGACACTGATCTAGGATGCATTTAAAAACTTACTTGCTTGATCAGAGGGAGTAGAACAGTTTTTCTTGCTAAGTTGTCACCATATGAAATTTGAATCGATTGTATTATTTATTAACTTTTACTTTAGTCTTTTCCTGATAAGCAAATATAAGTACCTGTACAATTTTTTTTTTCAATTTTTTCACAATTTCTCTTTGACTTTAAAATGTTTGTTTTAGAATTTAAGAAAATTTTATTCATTTGTTTTAATTCTCAGAAGAAGCCATGAAATTTTAAATTTTATTAATTAAATTGTTTTTTATAACTATCCTGTTCTTAAATAACTCAAAGCAGATTTTTTTTCAGCATAAAGTTTGCTTGAAAAAAGCTCTTGTTTATTAGAATAAAAGTTTCTGTTTTAAATATTATGTAAAATTGTTTTAAAATTTAACATTTTAATGTCTTTAAACGTTGAAATATAAAAGTATTCGACAAGCCGAATATCCGGTATTCGGCCGAATAGTTACTATTCGGCAGGCCGAATATTCAGTATTCAGCCTAGCGGTTACTATTCGGCTAGCCGAATATTCGGTATTCGGTTCACCTGTTCCCGAATATTCGGTATTCGGCCAAAATCACTATTCTGTGGATCCCTAATACATATATATACAGCTCATATTCAAAATATTAGAATAATTACTTTTTTTTTTACAAATTGAAAATATCGTTTGGTAATTTAATGCTTTTAATGCAAATATGAAAACGATATTTTTATTAGGAACTTATTGATGATTAAACTTATTTATTATTTTAAAATTAATATCATTTTTGAAAAGATTAATTTTAAAAAAAATATTTTGAAAAGTCAAAATATTAGAATATTTATTCAAGTGGTTCAAAATATTAGAGTATTTCACATTAATTCTCCTTCAATTATCACCAATTCATAACTGGTTGCATCATTGATTAAATTCTGACGATTTTACGTAAAATCTGTATTCTTTTTGCAGTTTGTTTGCTTTTTCGTCTTAAAATGGGTCGTGTGATAATATTTATACAGGAATTCCCTTCCTTAGAAAAGAGGGTGCCATTTTAAAAATTCTGGAGGGGGTTCCTTGAAGGGAAAGGTTTGAAATAGTGTGCAAAATCGCACGATTTGCGATAAACTATCGCGAATTTCGACAAATGACCGTGTAAAGAAAAATCAATTTCGTCAATTGGTCGCAGAAGAAAATAAATTTCGTTAAAGGATCGTGGTAAAAACGTGAATTTTGTCCAAATATCGCAGAAAGAAAACGCAAATTTCGCAAAATCGGGCTTCGAGGTGCAAGACTTCATATATAGACGTACCTTTTCCCCAAATTTTGTAGCTCTACGTGCAGTGGTCTCTTCAGAACACCGTCGACACACTCACTCACACACAAACTTCTTTCCTTATTATTATAGACTAGCTAACTTGCCCGGCGTTGCCCGGGTACATAAAAAAACTGCACGAATCGCGAAAAACCTCTGAAAATCACAATAAGATATTGCGAAAAATTTTTAAATCGCTGCACAAATTTCGAAAAGAGAAAGAAAAATTATATATTGTGCTCGAAGATTGAAAGTTGATTCAACTTCTATCAACGTCTTTCACTAATGTGGAAAATTGGTAGAAAATCGCTATAATACACTAAAAATCACATACAAAATACCCGAAAAATTCGAAAATTGTTATACGAAATCCGAATAAACTTTATTGAAATGAAGGTAGAAATTACTTTAGTATTATAGGTCAAAAATGGAATGTCAAAAAATTGCAGCAGATCGCGAAGAAACTAAATATCGAATTAAAAATCCCCTGATGACGTAACAAACATGTGTAAAGTGTTTAATGTCAAGTAAATTTGACATTTACGATCACCCATTATTGGCATTTAATCTTATAGTTTGACGATATTTTTTTTGGTCTACTGGATAATCAGGTAGAACCACAAATTATTTCTGTTCGTATTTAAAGGTAGATAAACAGCTCTAAAAATAAATATTGAAAAAAAAATGCTTATATGTATATATGAAAAATAAATAGTTTGCCAGTAAATATACGTAAAATTCACTTCACTCGCCAAGGCCATTTTCTCTAACTCACCAAAGCCCATATATAAAAAATATACCAAATACTCTTCAATCTGTTGCCTGATACTAAGTAATCACAATAATGTAAATAACTATTAGGCATAGATACGTACCGGGTTTGGCGCGATTTTTTTTTTCACGCCAATTTGGTGAAAACATCGTTTTTGAATACCAGTTACACATATATTTTTAAATTATTTTCTATTATTTTAAAAGGAAATAGCAATAAATAATAAAAAGTTTAATTAATGTCTATAGAACAAAACAGTTTATATAACTGTAAAAAAGAAAATAAAAGTAAATAAACAACTTATTAATAAATAAACAACAATAGCCGAGTTACCATGTCAGGCAAAATAACGCCATTTTGGAGCCCATTTTGTACCATGGAGCGTATATGACACCTGTGCCAACAAAACTTTCAATAATATAGTAAATATGTCATTTGGTGGTGGCTTGATTATCGAAGATTATAAAATATGTGTGTATATGGCACATTTTTACATTAAAATTTAAATACTTGACTACATAGTTATAATTTTAAATCCTTTTTATATAATTTACATTTGAATATAAAGATTTACTCCGAAATGTTCTCCTATACTTAAAAAAAAAAATTATTGCGACCTTGGCCTGGCTTATTTCACGCTTCTGCCTTTGTGGCTTAAAATTGCATTGTTTGGCGACCAAGGTAATAATTAATTAGCATGTAACTCACAAATAAAACCTTCATTTTTATTAACCTGGCGAAGCGAAAAATCGCCAAATAATGTATCAATTGCTTCTTTCATACTAATTTATTTTTTAAGTTTTATAAACATTCCTTTCATATTTAAATTACATATTTTCATTTTATAAATTTTATCTCGCATTAAAAAGGTTTTTGCTTCTTTTTTTTTTAATTAAACAAATAACAGTTATTTTCTTTTAATTTGCGAGTTGTTTACATTATTTTCTAACGGATATAGCCATTTCAATTCATTTATCAACTATAATTTTCACCAAAATGACCACTGGCAACCCTTTCGTCGAAAATATCAATAAAATACAATAATCTAAGCATTGTATCATGTTACTTTTATTCACAATTTAATTTACTTGGATTCCCTTAAATATAATTAATATAATCCCTTAAGTTAATATTAGTTTTTGTTGCATTAAAATATTTCAATTTGTTCATTTTCTGTAAGCAAGTAATCCATATTGGTTTACAATGGAAGTCTATGGGAATTTGGCGAAATATTGGAGATATCGCCAAGTTGGCGTCACTTTTGGCGACTCATTTTGGTCGCCAAATTTTGCGATATACCGCCAAGTTGGCGATAAACTTAGCGGCGTTTGGCGACAGAACTGTGTCCCTCTACGGTAACCTCCTTATTAAATGCTGTTCAATAATTGCATAAAAAATTCGCTAAAAATTCAAAAATCGCTGCACGAATTCCGAATAAACTTTCTTGAAAAGAGAACAAAATTTACTACATTGGGTTAAAAGAAAGAAACCATATTCTTCTCACTTGTATGGAAAAATCGCCTCAAAACATAAAAAACGCTAAAAATCGCATAAAAAATTAAATTAAAAAAATCTAATCAAAAAATCGAAAATCGCTCTTCGAGGTGCAAAACTTCATATATGGACGTACCTTTTCCCCAAATTTTGTAGCTCTACGTGCGATGGTCTCTTCAGAACACCGTCGACACACTCACTTGACTCAATGAAAACTTTAGAAAACAAAAGATAGAAAGAAATCAACAAATACACTGGTTTGCAAAAATTAAGGAAAAGTCACAAAATGCTAATTTTCAAATACGCGAACACTCAAAAGAAAATAATATAATTCAAGTATTTACTATCTCTACAACACAACTAGTCCATATAACATCTCATTCATGTCACTCATGGTCACAAGTGTCACAGTCTCTACGGTGAAGCAAAAAAAAATAGGAAGTTCCATACATCTCATTATGAGTCTCAAATGATCACTATATGTGACTCCACTGAGACGTCACTGTGATTGCTGCTTTGTGGCGAGTCACCAGGTGATTTTACAATGTAGTTACATTGTGACTCTCGTGTGACTGTCATCTGCAGACTCAATTTCAAAGTCATCGTGAACGCTGCATTGTGATAAGTCACCAAATAATATCATATTATAGTCACATGGAGACTTTTCCCAAAAGAGCACAATGGTGACTTCACAGTAGTCTCTCTGTCACCTGAAAGTCATCATGTGACTTTAATATGACATTATTTGGTGACTTATCATAATGCAGCGTTCATGATGACTTTGAAATTGAGTCTGCAGATGACAGTCACATGAGAGTCACAATGTAACTACATTGTAAAATCACCTGGTGACTCGTCACAAAGCAGCAGTCACAGTGACGTCTCAGTAGAGTCACATATAGTGATCATTTGAGACTCATAATGAGATCGATGGAATTTTTTTTGCTTCACCGTAGTGATTGTGACACTTGTGACCATGTGTGACATGAATGAGATGTTATAGGGACTAGTTGTGTTGTAGAGATAGTAATTACTTGAATTATATTATTTCCTTTTGAGTGTTCGCGTATTTAAAAATTGCCATTTTGTGACTTTTCCTTAATTTTTGCAAACCAGTGTATTTGTTGATTTCTTTCTATCTTTTGTTTTCTAAAGTTTTCATTTCAGCCTTTTTTTTAATTAAATTGTGTTTATAGTTTTTATAAATCAACAAAGTGTTTAAATATTTATCTTGTAGTCATAAATGAAAGAAATAGAAGTTAAATGTTAATCACTAGCTTATAAGTCTGAGATATATGCATAATGAAACAATATTAGCCTGATATTTGACAAGTATCTAGTATCTAGCGAAAGGATCAAATATCCCTTTAAGTAGGGATACATGATCCCCCTTTTGAAAAATTGAAAAATGCAATTTTCTGAAATTAATTTGTTTTTATGCCAAGAAAAAAATTATATTGTATAAAAAATGGACACATGATTATTTTGGTAAAAAAATTTCTTTAGAACGTCAAATGACAGCTAATAGTCCAAGAACCGACAGCACAAAAACCTATGTTATCAAGCACAAGAAAAAACCCTTTATTTTATGGAAGAGTAGAAGTAGGGGAATCTAATGATCCATGTCTGCCGGAATTGATGTGGTGCATAAGCCAAAAATTAATACCACTTGTAGTTGACTCGTAGATTTATCATTGTGTTTGTCCTACAAACAAAGATATGATAACATGGAGGCAGACTTGGATAAAATGTAAAACTGCCTGCGAATTCTAATAATTTCTTAAAAGTTTTCTGCAAAAAAAAACGCAGTGCCCATTCCGAGTCTTATATCGCCGCTAACAGCAAAAATGAACAGTTATATGCGAGTAGAGTGCCACTACGCGACACCACTAACAGAAAAATATTAATTTACAAGAATTATTAAAACTCAGTTAAGAAATGTAGTATTGAATGGTATGCTTAATACAGATAACTAATGAATGAAAGAAAAACTAATGAAAATTTAAATATATATATATTTATTAAAATGGGAAATATTTTAATCATTAACTTATATAAAGATATCAATTTATGATTGCTCAACAAAACTTATTTTATTAATCTATAAAATAACTGAAATACGAATAAATGAATGTTAAAATAAAAAAGTTATTAGTCCATGAATGGAAGAGATGAACTCTTACTCATCAGTTTATCTACTGTTTTTGAGACAAACCATTCCTTAACATTGTGACTCTTTACTAAAAATTTTTAAAAACTTTTATTTTCTCCAGTTGAAAAATAGTCTGCAGACCTTTTCAAGAGTTTGCGACATGCATTGCACCAATTCTCCACCCGGGGTCTTAATAATTTTTTTTATAAATAAATTTGTAAAAAAAAAACATCAAAACTGTCTGCAAACTTTGAAAATTTTCTGCGAACGGCGTTCGCGTGTTCATCTATATTATCTGACTCTGCATGGAGGATAGGTGTCGGACAAACACAATGATAAACCTACGAGTCAACCAGTGGAGGTATTAATTTTTGGTTTATGCACCACTTCACTTCCAGCAGACATGGATCATTAGATTCCCCTACTTCTACTCTCCCATAAAATAAAGTTTTTTTTCTTGTGCTTGATAACACAGGTTTTTGTGCTGCCGGCTCTAGGACTATGAGAAAAAAATAAAAACAGAAAGTGGGGATCAAGTATCCCCAGTCTCCCCTACTCTCTCTCATCATGTACGACCTCTAACGAAGTCCTCATGAATCACACATAAGATTGAGGCCTCATCAACCTGCATCTCCCTCGCGACTGCCCTCATCGATTTAGCTGACGAATTCCAGTGTCTTGATGATTTCACATTGCTGACAGTGTCGTTTACTACATAAAACGTTTGCCACACGAAACCTGGCAGCCTTCAATTCTCTCCTTACATTAACCTCTTCAGTTCCGAAGCTAAAATAATAAGACAAATCCTTATTCATTGGTTTTTTCCAAACAAAATAGCATAGTAAATGACAAAATAAATATATTTTCTGAAATGGATCCTTTAGGCGCTTAATAATTTAGGTTCAAAAATATGGATCTAAAACTACAACCCCCCCCCCCCCTTAAAAACATCAATGTAATAACCATTATCCTAAATTAACGCAATCACAAATTTAAGAGCTTTGAACAAGTAAATAATCTACAAATCCTCAAAATTTTTTATTGAAAAATATTTAAGTTAAATACTTATTTAAATTTCTCATTTTCTTGGTCATATACTGTCTTTTGGGCATTTTTAGGCATTTTGCAAACTCAGATGAAAATAAGTTATTTTATGCTGTCATTTATTCGTTTGCTTTGAACGTAAAAAACATTCAGCTATTACGAAGTGATGTGAAAATGTAAAAAAATCGGGCATTTTAGTTTTTATAAGGAAAAGAACAGAGGTCCCCGTATGGTGACCCAGGGACCGAAGAGGTTAAAGATGAATGACTTACCGGGCGAGCTTCAAGAATGTGGCAATCTCTAAATGGAACTGCTCTTGAGCCAATGACACCATTCTTCTTCATATCGTCAGTTAGTTTAGATTCTGACAAGTATACATGTAACAGAAAAAGATTTGTAACTATGATATACAGAGTGATACTTCACCTATAACATAACATGTGTTCTCAAATACCTGAAGCACCTTGTTTATACGAAAACAATTCTCTTTTAATATGGGGTCAAATGCTGTGTACTTTTGTAATGTACAGTGTAAAGTGCTTTTTATAAAGAAGTTCTATATAAAAAAAAAAGTAATCTATAAATTAATACCTTTGATGAAAGTCATCAACTACAGTAATACACAACTTCTCAAAACGAAAGAGTCTGTCAAGATTTTTCACATTTTTCACATTGCATGCATTATGTTTTTATTCACAGCTGCATTGAAAAAGTGAACTTTGTAAAAAAAAAAAATCCAATAATTTCAATAAGATGGAAAATTGAATCAGAATTTTGTAAAGATTTAATTAGATTTATTCTAAAGTACATATGAAAAAATTAAAATGCATTTAATTCTGATTTTTTTTTTTATGAGAACTGTTGATAGGCCTTTAACAATTGTAGGTATCTTCTCATAGTACTCTTGATTATATTATGAAAAGATGATAAATAAATCAACATATAATTATAGAGATTTTCAAATTTTTCTTCTGTAAATCAATTTATTTTATATTTCTGATTTGTATATTATGTCAATATTGATGATGTAATTTCCTGTTTAATGTCTTTGTCAAAACATTTATATTTATTTTTCTTTTTGTTTTAGGATTTCGTTTACTCCTGTTTATTTTGGTTCGTTTGCTAGTTTTTGATTGAAGTTGTCCGTTAATCTTTTTTATACGAAAGAGAAAAAAAAAATCCCTACTTAAAAAAAAAATTTGTTTTGTCTTTCTACATTTATATACCTATGAGTTTTTCTGAGGTATATTTAAGTACCAATTAAAATACAAGAACATTTACATGCAAATCAAATAATATCTCGAAACTGAGATTACTTAGCTATTTAAATCTCATTTTTGTTGCATCAAGTGGGAAACTAAATTGTTTCAGTTAAATGCTTCATATATCAAATAGACACGTGTCTTTTAGAAAAATGTTTTTATTAATTAAATTTTGTTTATCAGAAATATAAAATAAACTGAAGAAACATGCAAATCTTTTAAGATTATATTTTCACACGACACTGCATTGCTTTGCAATTAAAAACTTCAAAGAATTTGTAATAAATGGAAGATAAATCGGCATTTCAACAAGGAAATGAAGAAACTAATCATGCAAATAATGTATATCAAGAAAGATTACCAAAAAACGTAATATTAGATATACATTTCAAAACTCATACTTCAGAAAAATCTTATATTTGTCATGTGTGTCAAAAATCTTTCTCAAAAAAGCCTTATTTGACTAGACATATGAAAATTCATTTTGAAGAAGAAACTTATACATGTAATATTTGTCAGAAATCATTTTCAAGGAAAAGATATCTGGTTCGACATATTAAAGTTCATAGCGAAGAAAAAACTTACGCATGCAGTACCTGCCAAAAAACTTTTTTGAAGAAGGATAATTTCAATCGGCATATAAGAACACATACAAATGAAAGGCCATACGTGTGTGAGAAGTGCCAAAAATCTTTTTCAGATGTTTCAAATTTAAAAAGTCATCTTCGAATTCACGCTCCAGAGAAATGTTTTGTGTGCGAAGCATGTAAAAAATCATTTTCATCTAGAGCAAATCTCATCAAGCATCACCTAATCCACACGGAAGAGAAACCATTTGTGTGCGATGTATGTCAAAAGTCATTTTTACTAAAACACAATTTAAATATTCATCTTCGAGTTCACACCAGGGAGAAACCATATGTATGCGATGTCTGTCAAAAGTCATTTTCAGTAAAGAGCTCTTTAAATAATCACCTTCGAATCCACACGGGAGAGAAACCATATGTGTGCAATGTCTGTCAAAAGTCGTTTTCGATTAAAAAAACTTTGATGCAGCATACTCGAACACACACTGGAGAGAAACCGTATGTGTGTAATATCTGCCAAAAGTCATTTTCAATGAGACAAAGTTTGAGAGGTCATATTCGAACACACACTGGAGAGAAACCGTATTGGTGCAATGTATGTCAAAAATCCTTTTCACAAAGAAGAAGTTTAAAATTTCATCATCATGACGACAGCGAAAAAAAATGATTTTTTATATGGATTCAATCCAGAAACAAGTTTCATGCATGATAGGTATTTTAAAGAACTAATTCCTAGTACCATGTGGTATGACACATGTCAAAAGCAAGGATGAAAATCTAATACTACTCTGCAAGTTCCTGCTTGTAATTTTCATTTTCGATTTTCTGTGGGGTTTTCTTTTCTTGCTTTACTGCGGTGGGAATTTCTTGATTTTCAATCTGACTTCTATTTGCCTGCTTTATAAGTTACAGAAATGACCTCTCATTTGATTCCCATTAAGCTGGACCTCGTTTTATCTGGATGGCCATTTTCATAATAGAAAAACAGTGAAGTCAGTGAAATTTTTTATTTCGTTATTATATATAAGCTGAAGAGAGCAAAAATCAAACATATCCGGTCATTATGAATGTTTTTGACATGTAATCGATTGAGGAGAAGAGAGCTTGCATTTACTTCAGAAATTTGCTCTAATTATAGAAGAATGATTCTGCTGCTCTAAGTTTACAGCTTAAATTGTAGAACCTAATGTAAAACATGTACTGATTTCTTTTTATGGATTAATTTACTTTTTATAATACTTCGAGTATGAAATAAACTTTTTCAATTGTATGTGATTTTTTACGAGGGTAAGTCATTAAGTAGGTCACAAACTGATATGACAGGTCGGAAATTAGTAGTAAATTGTTTCCAAATATGCCAATAAGTGGCAGCATAATCCAACTATAAGATCTTAATTTCGAATTTATGAGACAGCAGTTTTACAAGATGAGCAGGGTCGTTAAAAAGTCCTTCCGGCCAGTGCCGGGAGGAAGAGGTAGCTTTCAAATACCTTATTTTAAAAAAGCCAACTTATATTATTCAAACACACGAAGCTCAATTTAGTGGAAACCGAATATAGGAGATTCAATACTAATTTTTATCAATACTAAATCATTATGAATGAGAATTTCACGAAATTAGTCAGCTTTATCCAAGCTGCTTTTATTTAAAGTAACTTATATTTGGCTGAGATGTTGATGTATACTATCCACATGCTTTCTCACATGGAAATAGGCGAATACGTGTGTTATCGCGTGACAAATACAAGATCGTTTCAAAATGTTAGCCATACTAGAAATTCAAAGTGCTATAATTCAACCATTTTTTTTAAGATATAAACAAAAGAACAAATTTTCAGAAACAAAATCTGCTCCGGAATCTTTGTATCAAGGCCAAACACATAAAAAAATCTTTTTCAAGTTCCAATTTTTTAATACCTCATTTTAAATTTTAAATTTATTTTTTTTTAAAAATGGCAACCCTTTTGAAACAAGATGGCGAAAAAGCTGGCCAACGAACTCGGTCGAGACATTGGTATGTACTATGTACAGACCAAGTAATATCCAAATCGGTTCATAAATACGCTTGTTATCGCGTGACAAATATCAGGTCGTTTTAAAATGTCAGCCATAATAGAAATTCAAAACGCTATAACTCAGCCATTTTTTTAGATATAGACGAAACAAAAACTGTTCCGGGATCTTTGTATTAAGGACAAACACATACAAAAAAAATCTTTTTCATTTTCTAATATTTTGGTATCTCATTTTAAATTTTAAATTTTTTTAAATGGCCGCCATTTTGAAACAAGATGGCGGATGAAGCTGGCCAACGAACTCGGTCGAGATATTTGTATGTACTATGTACACACCAAAGTACATCCAAATCGGTTCATAAATACGCCTTTTATCGCATGACAAAATTCAGGACGTTTCAAAATGTCAGCCACGCTAGAAATTCAAAATGCTACAACTCAGCCATTTTTTAAGATATAGACAAAACAAAAACTGCTCCGGAATCTTTGTATAAAGGTCAAATACATAAGAAAAAAATATTTTTCCATTTTCAATTCTTTGGTACCACATTTCAAATTTAAAATTTTTAAGAAAATTTTAAATGGCCGTCATTTTGAAACAAAATGGCGGATGAAGCTGGCCAACGAACTCGGTCGAGACATTGGTATGTACTATGTACATACCGAATTACATCCAAATCGGTTCATAAATTCGAGAGTTACAGTATGACAAAGGTCAGATATATATATATATATATGGATATATAAAGCAGTATAAGATTATATTTAGCCTGAACCAGCGCACCCCCCCCCCCCTCACAGAACAAGAAGAACAAGAAAAATATCTATGTAAACATTAAAACTTTAACAAAAACTAGGAAAAAATAGGCTGCGGCCTCATCGGCAGTGGGTTATGTTTCAAAAGCAGCCGAGCATTCGATAAAATATACATTAGTGGCAGTGGGTTTCGGCCAGAACAATTTTTAGCATCTTTTACTGTGTTCCATGTGAGGCATTCATTTAATATTGTTGGCGTAGGGTCCGGTGGGGGAGCATGTGATAATAGCCAACGAATGTTTTAACATTTGTTTTTGCTATCACTGTTCTGGCCGAAACCCACTGCCACTAATGTATATTTTATCGAATGCTCGGCTGCTTTTGAAACATAACCCACTGCCGATGAGGCCGCAGCCTATTTTTTCCTAGTTTTTGTTAAAGTTTTAATGTTTACATAGATATTTTTCTTGTTCTTCTTGTTCTGTGAGGGGGGGGGGGGGGTGCGCTGGTTCAGGCTAAATATAATCTTATACTGCTTTATATTTAATTTGTGTTTTACTGCAGCTGTTTGGCGCATTTCACATGAATTTATCTTGTTTTTTGTTGGTGATTACTGTGCTTTACGTTTATATATTTGTGTTTTATTAGTTTGCAGCTTTTAGCGCATTACTGGAATGCAACTGTTGTTTTCGTTTTTATTTGGTTTTGGACTAGCTCATCTCTTCTCTCTTTTATTGTTATTGCAACAAGCTAAAATGCTTGATAAAACTCTTGATACAAATATGTTACGCCTATAAACTAAATTAAAATGGGTATAAAGAAATGTGATGATAAAAGATGAAAAACTTGACCTAATGGAGATTTGTCTGCAAGCTCTTACACACATAGTACGGTTAATTTGAATTTTCACTTTTGCAAAATTAGACATGTCATTTATCTGTTAACCTGTACCATATGAGAGCAGAAATACGTTGGTGAAACATCTGGTGAGCTGCATTACAGAATCAATAATCACAAACATTTATCTAGTAAAGATGACCACAATTCTACTTTCGAGATTAAGCATTTTTTCTTGCATGGTTTTCATAATGTTAAAATTCAAATATTGGAGCAGATTATTGATGATTTTTTTCGGTTAAGAAGTGAAAGTTTTTATATACTTCGTTTAAAATCCCTGTATCCTTACGGATTGAATACAAAGTTAAATTATCGTACGGAAAATTCTACATGTATTTATAGTATTTTTGCATCTGTATTTATACCGTCATTCCAATATAAAAGAGGTAAACGTGGAAAGCATACAGATAAATTATTACAAAGAAAGTATTTTGACATAAATCCATCAATTATTTTACAGGATCTTTGTAATTTGTTTTGTAATAGCTACAATATTGGACAGATTAAAATAATTCTTTTTGGTTTAAAGTTTAAGATACTGAGAAGATTGCAACAGAAAATAGGAAATTTTAATTGTACAAACCTGCAGTTTAAAGATTTAGTTAATGATATTTTGTTATATAAAATTGGCAAATGTAGGCCTCCTGATATAGAAAAAGTTTATTTTGTATGCAATTTTCAACAAAAAAGTTTTGATCATTTACAGTTAAGCTCAATAATTTCACGTTACAATAGCTTATTTCCAGTTAAGGATATTGCAGTTATATCGACTTACAAATATACAAAAACACTGGGCAGTATTCTATTTAATTATAGAGAAGTTTCTCAAGAACTTGAATCATACCTGGATTTGGAATGTAAATGCGAAGATTATAAAAATTCAACGTTTTTAAACGATACCGGACAACATATCGTAACAGGAGATCTGGACATTATCAAAAATGATAATCTACGTTATCTATTGAATTTCGGAACCAAATTCCGTATTAACAAAAAATTGAATCCAGTTAAAAGTTTTAATACTTTTAAAGCTGACTTGAATGCTTTTATTTTAAATTTAAGTTACAGATACAATACACCAATCCCCCTCTTTACAGATTGGAAGCTACATATTTTAAGCGATTTTAAATCGTTTCAGGGTAGTTTCCTTAATAATTCTTCTTATACTTATCATAATTTTAGTATGGATATCAGAAATGAAATAACCAATTTGAAGCGGATGTTTGTTTTCTGTCAAGTAGATAAAGCAGCTGGAAATTTTGCAGTCATATGAAAAAAATTTTATGCTGAAATGCTCAATGCAGAGTTAAATAATAGTATAACTTACAAAGTATGTAAATCTTCCGTACAGACACTTATTAATAAGCATTTGGCTTTTTCGAAGCAAACAAAAATTTCTTTTCCTCGTAGTAAAAATCTATCATTTCCATTTCTTTTTCTGACCCCTAAATTTCATAAAGTTCCTACAAAGTATAGATTTATTTGCAGCAATGTCAACAGTATAGGTAATAATTTTAATAGGAAATTTGAGGATTTACTTAAAAAAGTTTTGAACATGTTAAAATATAAATATAAAGATAGTAATTGTTTCTGGATTATTTCTAATAGCTTCGAAATTGCTGAAAAATTAAAATGCAATAGTATTAATTCTATCCAAACATATGATTTTGAAAATTTATTCACTACCATTCCTATCAATAGTTTAAAGGAGGCACTTTTAAAGACAGCGGAACTGGTTTTAGATGTTACAGATTTCAACTCTAACTTGTTTAATAAATTATGTCGTTTTTGCCTTTACAACAATTACGTTTATACAGGTTCTAAAGTATACTTACAGATCAATGGAATTGGTATGGGTACTAGTTACTCATCCACAGCTGCTAACTTATTTTTATTTTTTTATGAGTTTCAGTACAGTATTAATAAAGCTGATCTCCAGTTCCTGGCTTACAGATACATAGACGACTTGATCGTCTTAAACTTCAATAATGATTTTAATGAAATTTCTCAAGAAATTTATCCTGACTCCCTGACACTAAAGAAAACTAACAATAATGGTTTAGAGGCTGATTACCTTGACTTAAAAATAATTTTAGAAAGTAACAAAGTACATATTTCAATTTACAATAAACGTAATAATTTTCAATTTCAGGTTAATCAACTCGTTCACTGGTCCTCCAATATTTACAAACGCATTTATATTAATATAATTATTAGTCAAATATTTCGTTTTTTTAGAATTTGTACAGATAAACATCTGTTTAAGAAGGAATTGTTTAATTTTAAAAGTAATTTATATTACAAAAACAATATACCTTTAATTTTTATAAAAAAATATTCAGATTTTGCAGATTTTCTTCATTACTGATCGATTGCTTTTCGACGTCAGTGAATGACTCATATTTCCTAAAGCCTTTTCAAGGACGGTTTTATGATGATGTGCTGCGTCGATTGGCAACAGAACTGGAAAGAATTTGGATTGGTTGATTGGATGCTGGATTCTGCTCTGTTTAGTTTGTTTTATGTTTTATATTTGGGTTGTGGCAATGTGGCTAAGTTGGTTGAGTGTGGTTTTTTCATCGAACATATTTTTAGCATATTTTACTGTGTTCCAGTTGAGGCATTCATTTAATATTGTTGGCGTAGAGTCCAGTGGGGGAGCATGTGATAATAGCCAACGAATGTTTTAACATTTGTTTTTGCTATCACTGTTCTGGCCGAAACCCACTGCCACTAATGTATATTTTATCGAATGCTCGGCTGCTTTTGAAACATAACCCACTGCCGATGAGGCCGCAGCCTATTTTTTCCTAGTTTTTGTTAAAGTTTTAATGTTTACATAGATATTTTTCTTGTTCTTCTTGTTCTGTGAGGGGGGGGGGGGTGCGCTGGTTCAGGCTAAATATAATCTTATACTGCTTTATATTTAATTTATGTGTTTTACTGCAGCTGTTTGGCGCATTTCACATGAATTTATCTTGTTTTTTGTTGGTGATTACTGTGCTTTACGTTTATATATTTGTGTTTTATTAGTTTGCAGCTTTTAGCGCATTACTGGAATGCAACTGTTGTTTTCGTTTTTATTTGGTTTTGGACTAGCTCATCTCTTCTCTCTTTTATTGTTATTGCAACAAGCTAAAATGCTTGATAAAACTCTTGATACAAATATGTTACGCCTATAAACTAAATTAAAATGGGTATAAAGAAATGTGATGATAAAAGATGAAAAACTTGACCTAATGGAGATTTGTCTGCAAGCTCTTACACACATAGTACGGTTAATTTGAATTTTCACTTTTGCAAAATTAGACATGTCATTTATCTGTTAACCTGTACCATATGAGAGCAGAAATACGTTGGTGAAACATCTGGTGAGCTGCATTACAGAATCAATAATCACAAACATTTATCTAGTAAAGATGACCACAATTCTACTTTCGAGATTAAGCATTTTTTCTTGCATGGTTTTCATAATGTTAAAATTCAAATATTGGAGCAGATTATTGATGATTTTTTTCGGTTAAGAAGTGAAAGTTTTTATATACTTCGTTTAAAATCCCTGTATCCTTACGGATTGAATACAAAGTTAAATTATCGTACGGAAAATTCTACATGTATTTATAGTATTTTTGCATCTGTATTTATACCGTCATTCCAATATAAAAGAGGTAAACGTGGAAAGCATACAGATAAATTATTACAAAGAAAGTATTTTGACATAAATCCATCAATTATTTTACAGGATCTTTGTAATTTGTTTTGTAATAGCTACAATATTGGACAGATTAAAATAATTCTTTTTGGTTTAAAGTTTAAGATACTGAGAAGATTGCAACAGAAAATAGGAAATTTTAATTGTACAAACCTGCAGTTTAAAGATTTAGTTAATGATATTTTGTTATATAAAATTGGCAAATGTAGGCCTCCTGATATAGAAAAAGTTTATTTTGTATGCAATTTTCAACAAAAAAGTTTTGATCATTTACAGTTAAGCTCAATAATTTCACGTTACAATAGCTTATTTCCAGTTAAGGATATTGCAGTTATATCGACTTACAAATATACAAAAACACTGGGCAGTATTCTATTTAATTATAGAGAAGTTTCTCAAGAACTTGAATCATACCTGGATTTGGAATGTAAATGCGAAGATTATAAAAATTCAACGTTTTTAAACGATACCGGACAACATATCGTAACAGGAGATCTGGACATTATCAAAAATGATAATCTACGTTATCTATTGAATTTCGGAACCAAATTCCGTATTAACAAAAAATTGAATCCAGTTAAAAGTTTTAATACTTTTAAAGCTGATTTGAATGCTTTTATTTTAAATTTAAGTTACAGATACAATACACCAATCCCCCTCTTTACAGATTGGAAGCTACATATTTTAAGCGATTTTAAATCGTTTCAGGGTAGTTTCCTTAATAATTCTTCTTATACTTATCATAATTTTAGTATGGATATCAGAAATGAAATAACCAATTTGAAGCGGATGTTTGTTTTCTGTCAAGTAGATAAAGCAGCTGGAAATTTTGCAGTCATATGAAAAAAATTTTATGCTGAAATGCTCAATGCAGAGTTAAATAATAGTATAACTTACAAAGTATGTAAATCTTCCGTACAGACACTTATTAATAAGCATTTGGCTTTTTCGAAGCAAACAAAAATTTCTTTTCCTCGTAGTAAAAATCTATCATTTCCATTTCTTTTTCTGACCCCTAAATTTCATAAAGTTCCTACAAAGTATAGATTTATTTGCAGCAATGTCAACAGTATAGGTAATAATTTTAATAGGAAATTTGAGGATTTACTTAAAAAAGTTTTGAACATGTTAAAATATAAATATAAAGATAGTAATTGTTTCTGGATTATTTCTAATAGCTTCGAAATTGCTGAAAAATTAAAATGCAATAGTATTAATTCTATCCAAACATATGATTTTGAAAATTTATTCACTACCATTCCTATCAATAGTTTAAAGGAGGCACTTTTAAAGACAGCGGAACTGGTTTTAGATGTTACAGATTTCAACTCTAACTTGTTTAATAAATTATGTCGTTTTTGCCTTTACAACAATTACGTTTATACAGGTTCTAAAGTATACTTACAGATCAATGGAATTGGTATGGGTACTAGTTACTCATCCACAGCTGCTAACTTATTTTTATTTTTTTATGAGTTTCAGTACAGTATTAATAAAGCTGATCTCCAGTTCCTGGCTTACAGATACATAGACGACTTGATCGTCTTAAACTTCAATAATGATTTTAATGAAATTTCTCAAGAAATTTATCCTGACTCCCTGACACTAAAGAAAACTAACAATAATGGTTTAGAGGCTGATTACCTTGACTTAAAAATAATTTTAGAAAGTAACAAAGTACATATTTCAATTTACAATAAACGTAATAATTTTCAATTTCAGGTTAATCAACTCGTTCACTGGTCCTCCAATATTTACAAACGCATTTATATTAATATAATTATTAGTCAAATATTTCGTTTTTTTAGAATTTGTACAGATAAACATCTGTTTAAGAAGGAATTGTTTAATTTTAAAAGTAATTTATATTACAAAAACAATATACCTTTAATTTTTATAAAAAAATATTCAGATTTTGCAGATTTTCTTCATTACTGATCGATTGCTTTTCGACGTCAGTGAATGACTCATATTTCCTAAAGCCTTTTCAAGGACGGTTTTATGATGATGTGCTGCGTCGATTGGCAACAGAACTGGAAAGAATTTGGATTGGTTGATTGGATGCTGGATTCTGCTCTGTTTAGTTTGTTTTATGTTTTATATTTGGGTTGTGGCAATGTGGCTAAGTTGGTTGAGTGTGGTTTTTTCATCGAACATATTTTTAGCATATTTTACTGTGTTCCAGTTGAGGCATTCATTTAATATTGTTGGCGTAGAGTCCGGTGGGGGAGCATGTGATAATAGCCAACGAATGTTTTAACATTTGTTTTTGCTATCACTGTTCTGGCCGAAACCCACTGCCACTAATGTATATTTTATCGAATGCTCGGCTGCTTTTGAAACATAACCCACTGCCGATGAGGCCGCAGCCTATTTTTTCCTAGTTTTTGTTAAAGTTTTAATGTTTACATAGATATTTTTCTTGTTCTTCTTGTTCTGTGAGGGGGGGGGGTGCGCTGGTTCAGGCTAAATATAATCTTATACTGCTTTATATTTAATTTATGTGTTTTACTGCAGCTGTTTGGCGCATTTCACATGAATTTATCTTGTTTTTTGTTGGTGATTACTGTGCTTTACGTTTATATGGATATATATATATATATATATATATATATATATCAACTTTTGAACGGAGGGTGGTTTCGGGGTCTGGGGGTCATGATCGATGAAAATATACCAAAATTTTTTGAAATCGCTTTCCTCCGAACGGCTGCAATAGGTAGCTTTTTGTAATGAAAGCTACCTAAAAGTTGTTGACGAAGAGCGAAGTGGTCATAAAGTTGAGATTGTTGAAAGAGTTGAGGAGTCTTGAGTTGAAAAATCAGTGCGGAAGTTGAGGAAATGTTTAGAACTGACAGGCGAACAACAATAGACAGCATAGCAACAATTTCCTCAACCTTCCGCGCTGATTCTTTTGTAGCAATTGAGAGCGAAGTGGTCGTTTAGTTGAGATTGCGACAGAAGAATCAGTGTGGAAAGTTGAGGAAATTGTTGCTATGCTGTCTATTGTTGTTCGCATGTCAGTTCTAACCATTTCTTCAACCTTCCGCACTGATTCTTCAACTCAAGACTCCTCAAAAATCTCAACTTTAAGACCACTTCGCTCTTCGTCAACAACTGTAGAACGACCCCGCTCATCTTGTACAACTGCTGTCTCATAAATTCAAAATTAACATCTCTGGATTATGCCGCCACCTATTGGCATATTTGGAAAGAATTTACTACTAATTTCCGACCTATCATATATCAGTTTGTGACCTACTTAATAACTTACCCTCGTACTATACACTGGCTTTGTTTTATATGTTATTTGTTTAATCGGGACATTCTTTATTTCGGACGAATTACATCCCCAAGCAGTCCCCATTAATGAGAGTTTAGTATATTTCTGCCGATTGATTCGCTATTTTTAAAGAAATTTAAGAGTTGATGCTGTCGAAAACCGTGTCAGGACTTGTTGCAATGAACCTTCCTCCATGCATAGCTTGGATGTTATGTACTAACTTTTGTTTTGTGAATTAATTTACTTTTCATTATACTTTGAGTATAAAATAAACTTTTTCTATTGTATGGGATGTTTTTACTAAATTAAACTTTTTGTATTGTATGGGATGTTTTTACTGACTTTGCTTTATATGTTGTTTCTTTTATCAGGATTTTTTTTTTTTTTAATTCGACTACTTATTGTCCGAAATAATTTGCATTCATGGCAGTTTTGTATATTTCCGCCCATTTATTTGCTATTAAAAAAATTAACTGTTCGTAACAATTTTCTTTCGAAAACCGTGTCAAGATCAGGACATGTTGCATTCAATCTACTCACAGCTTTACTGTGCCAGCTTTCATGTTTTACTTTTTCCTTTAAAAAAATTATAAGTACTGGACTATCGATTGAGAATTATGCCTACTTTTTGAATTTGAATACAAATTTTAAAATAAGAATCATTAAAAATTGTACTGATTTTGAATTTTTCAATGGTACGTAATACCTACTTTTGACTTCATTTTTTAAATTCCGTTGATCAAAGTAACCTGGAAAAAGATATGGACTATACTTTTTTTTTTCTTTTTTTTTAAGCTTCGTGCATTTAGATAAATTCAAAGTTTGAGGACGATAATTTGATTCACGCGACAAACTCATTTATTATCATCCCAAAAGTTATTCGATTGTTTTTTTTTAACCTCTAGTACAATAAAAATGAACGAATAAAGTGAAATTTTATATTTTATCTCCTTATCATCCTCCTCCTTGGTGACGATTTGTGTAAATCCGGTTTATCCGAGTTTTTTGCTTATCCGAGGTGAGCTTAGTCAATGTTAACTCGGATAATCGGGAGTCTACTGTAATAATCATAACTGTTAATTGAAAAAGTTGGCTGTTGGCCAAATGTTTTAAATTGGATTTTGACTTAGCAAAAATCCGGTAGCATCAACATCTACTCTAGGAAAAGGTGAGTTCCCACAAATATTTTTTTTTTCCAACTACAACACTGGCTCTGCCCCCTACGAGCTACGCTCACCAGCCCTGGTTCATACACCGCAAACTCTAAAAGCACGCTAATTTGATCGGCTTTAAAAAATTTTCGGAAGAATGAATTATAATTAAAATAACAGTGACTATATATCCTTGTTAACGGGTTGTTTTCGTCTTTGATTAAATCAAATCAGTCAAACATGTGAAAATAAGCTAATATAAAATGAAACAAGTAAACAGAGTCTTTGTCTCCGTGAAATTTTTAAC
This sequence comes from Maratus speciosus, assembly GCA_963932465.1. Classification (NCBI taxonomy): domain Eukaryota; kingdom Metazoa; phylum Arthropoda; class Arachnida; order Araneae; family Salticidae; genus Maratus; species Maratus speciosus. Next base: position 243,988,541 of record OZ010798.1, on the reverse strand, counting down.
AACGCTATAAGAAAGTTTTTTAAATAAGGCACTTCAAATATATCGTTTTAAATCTGACATAATTTCCACCAAAGTTTTATTTCTTCTTTTAAATGTAATCACGTGAAAATGCTTTTGTTGTTAGAAAGGAAATATTTGCGCTGTCTTAGAATTCTCAAAGATAGTTTAAAAAGATTATTTCAAAATATGAAATAAATGTCTCGCAAATATATTTTTAATTTAAAGTGTTTGGCAATATTATGGTTTGGCCATTTTAAATATGACGTAATTTCCTTCATTTATGACTTTTAATGCATGGTAATGAATTTATTATTTTACAATTTTCTTTCTCTTTTAAAATTCACGTGTAATTTAATTTTTATGGCGTAATTATCACTTTTTTCCTGGTTTTAATACGTAATCATTTAATTATCATTTGAAAGTTTTTTTCTGTTTATAATAGTCACATGTAAATAAATTTTCAATTTGAAGGAAATATTATTCTTTGCGCTGTTTTTAAATTTGGCAAAAATTTAAAATAATACCCTTTTCTAAAATATGTAAAAAATCTCTCTCGAAATGCTAAAAATTTGAATTTAAAATGGAAATAAATCCTCAAACAATGATCAGATTAAAAAAATTAATGCAGTCTGCACACCGGGAACTTCTACTGCATAAAATGATCTAAAAATGATTAAATTCTTATGTATTGTTTTTTCTCCTAAAAAACTTTCTTAATGGAATAATTTTGACCATTTTTAGCATTAAATATCTCTTAAAATAATTATTCGATTTGAAATTTTCATATTTTTGTATGCAACAGTTTTTTTAATATTAACGAAGAAGGGCCATGATTAAGCATTCAAAATGGATGCCGATCTACCGGGAAGACCTACGCAGATTTTCATTGGTCCATTTTCAAATCGTTACTTTTTTTATAGATATAGAAGGATATATTGGATAGGCCCTAAGTTATTTCGGGCATTTTCTTCAGTTATAAAACAAATTTTGAATTACTAAAATTTTTAAAAAATTATGAATTATGATACATTATTTTTCACGTAAAACGAAACACACTTATAAAAAACGTAGAGTCGTAAGCATACATTTCATTCCTTCGGGATTTTACTTTTTGACGGTCTAAAATGGTTCAAATCCTGTTATCCCGAGCCCCTCCCCCCAATTTGCACTCTGTCTTTGCACTTTTCTAAATTTTGCGGACTGGCAAATGTGGGGGGGGGGGGGGAAGAAGGGCTCTGGGGGGTCATAACACGAATAAGTGGTCACAGGCCTTTCCAACAATATGCCACATGTGGGGATCGTTAAAAGTTAGAAAAATGCTCCCCTTTGGATCTACTATCGCGCCTCTTGGAATACATCCTCCCCCCTCTTTTCGAAATACCGTTTGCAGAAATGTGTTACTGTGCACGGTGGCCATATAGACAAGTTGGAAATTGCTCGTCAAACGTGGCAAATGAGGTGCGTTCGTAATATAACTAGTTTTATAATTATTTTTTGCACCCCATATTGTACTGAATGTATATTTTTTTGCGCTTCATAAGTGCATAGTCTGTAACATCATTAAAATGCACTTACAATAATTTTTTCCCCATTCCCCGTAATGTAACGGAAAACTTTTGACTGTCCCTGTAATTAAACTATACATTCGATTTTCATAAAATTTGAAATGGCTCGACAAAATTTTGCAGCAATTATATATTTAAAATTTCAGACCATTCGGAAGGCTGTAAAATCATTAAAATGCATTTGCAATAATTTTTTCCCATTGGCCATAATGTAACGGAAAACTTTTGGGTGTCCTGTAATTAAACTATACATCCGATTTTCATAAAATTGGAAATGGCTCAACAAAATTTTGCAGCAATTATATATTAAAAATTTCAGACCATTCGGAAGGCTGTAAAATCATTAAAATGCATTTGCTATAATTTTTTCCCATTGGCCGTAATGTAACGGAAAACTTTTGGGTGTCCCTGTAATTAAACTATACATCCGATTTTCATAAAATTGGAAATGGCTCGACAAAAGTTTGCAGCAATTATATATTAAAAATTTCAGATCATTCGGAAGTCTGTAACATCATTAAAATTCACTTGCAATAATTTTTCCCATTGGCCGTAATGTAAAGAAAAACTTTTGACTGTCCCTGTAATTAAACTATACATCCGATTTTCATAAAATTGGAAATGGCTCGACAAAATTTTGCAGCAATTATATATTAAAAATTTCAGATCATTCGGTCGGGTAGTTTTTGCTCTGTTATATGCGGACGGACGGACAGACAGACGGACTGAACGACGACTATAGGTGCTACGTATTTATATAATTACGAACGCACCTAAAAATGACTAATACAATGTAGCAATTTCATAAATTTTACTCAATTATTTCTATGTGGGAGTAAAAACTTATTGATACCCCCTCGTACTTAAATTTCAGGATATTCAAAATCTTTTTTAGCATTTTTTCAAATTTACGATTAAATCCATTACCAATACTGTTTACATTACTACCAAATAAACCTGTGCTTAATTGGTATTTATGAAATTTTGGTGTTACAAAAAGAAAAGGAAATGACAATTTTTTTTACTCTAGGCAAAGGAATTTGAACCATTTTTGAAAAGGCCAGATGTCAAAAATGAAAACAAGTTGGAAATTGCTCGTCAAACGTGGCAAATGAGGTGCGTTCGTACTATAACTAGTTTTATAAATATTTTTTTCGCCGCATATTGTACAGAATGTATATTTTAGTGTACTTCGAAAGGCTATAACATCATTAATTTGCACTTGAAATAATTTTTTCCCATTGGCCGTAATGTAACGGAAAACTTATGACTGTCCCTGTAATTAAACTATACATCCGATTTTCATAAAATATGAAATGACTCGACAAAATCTTGCAACAATTATATAGTTTAAATTTTAAACGATTCGGTTGGGTAGTTTTTGCTCTGTTATATGCGGACGGACGAACTGAACGACAACTATAGGTGCTACGTATTTATATAATTACGAACGCACCTAAAAAGATTAGTAACTATGATGTACAGGGTGATATTTCACCTATAACGTGTGTTCTCAAATACCTGACGCGTCCAGTTTATATATGCATAGCTGCGAACTATTTCTTTTTTGTGTTAACACTATTTCCGAATCATAATCCTTACCTTTTTTAATCGCAGAATTTTGCGACTAATAAACATTAAAAGTATTCAAAGATTTCTATTCGGAAAGTGTGATAACTAAAAAGTGGAATAGTTGACAGCTAAGTATATTCAAATAGATATATTTATTTATTTATTTATTTTGTTAAAGAAAAAAAATGCTTTAAATTTTGCAAATAATGTATGAAATATAAATATGCGGATTGAAATGTATTAATACTACAGAATATTAGAGCTCCGGTACTTTTTTCTTGTTAGAAATTAAGCCCTGATGTGTGTAATTCTACACTCAATTTATGGTTCCGTTACGTAGATGTTTTCATTACCTGGTATCTTTCCCGTTTCTCGCGGTGCCGCGTCGGGAATTCGGCTCAAAACTCCCATTTTGACAGTTTTTCGAAAGATCTTCTGCATTTACCAAAAATTGAAAAACGCTATTGGAATAGGTATTTTCTGAAAAAGAATAGCTGCCAATGTAATTTGCTTCCGCACGAAAATAAATTAAACGAGAACGAAAAATCATGCGTCCAGCGAAGATTATGAAACCCTTTCCAATACATTCAGTATACTATATATCAATAGTTGGAAAAACATCATAATTTTTTTGTTCATCCCTGTATATATATTTATACTACATCGTATGCTAAAAGTTAGTTCAATTAAAGCATATCACAGTTTAAAATTCTCACTCAGCAGCTTTCGTCAATAAACGGATATGGTCTAAAAAATTTATACACACCGGGTAATATGCAAAAAAATGATTAAATTTTAAAACGCGTACCAGCTGAAAAGCACTATGCTAGCAATTATTTTTCATAGGCAACCGTAAAAAAAATACTTTTGTGTGTCCCTGTAAATGAACGATATATTATATGTATACCAGATTCTACAGTATGCACTCGTAGTACACCTCTGTGATATATATAATTTTGAATATGCTTAAAATAGTGTAATATTTTTAAAATACATCGCAAACTATTTTTTATCCCATAGACCATAATGTAATGTAATTCTTTTGAATCTCCCTGTAACTCTAAAAGTTACACACTTCATTTATAATTTCGAACATACCGTAGTAAACCCCAATAACATATATCAATTTAATGGTAATCGCACTATATTTACAGGAGTTATAGCACGGACAGCCAGACAGACAAACCCAATTTATACAAACATTTCAGTTTTGTTAGAAATGATAAAAAGTGTCAGAAAGTAACTTATTTGAGATCAGCGCTTTTAAATTGGCATTTTCACAATTTTCTTTTCAGTAGTTTTTAACGAATTAATTTATAGAGCGGGAAAGAAGAAGGAAAAATTATACGTCAAACATAGAAATGAAACACTTTTCAACGCATTCAAAATGCTGTAAGACAACTTCATCGTGAGCTGAAAGTTTTTGTCTAACAAGGACGGGGTCGGAGGTTTGAGTCGCCGAATACGATGAACGTATGTGTATCGATACAGTATAGTTAGTATATAAATATATGACAGTCATAAGTCGCGACACCCAGGGAGTTTCGAAAAAATAAGTCGCAAAGTTTACGCTACAGTTTATACGCTACAGTATACGTTTCCTTCTTTAGCAAGCGGCTCAGTAACATGGTCGTCAGCATGCCGGATTTGAGATTTATCTTTGTCAGTTCGAATCCCGCTCGGACTTATTTTTCGATACAAAAATTTCCATTAATTATTTTCGAAGCGCAATTAAAAAAATATGTTTTCATAATTGAAATTTAGTAAAAATATAAATAAAATTTGTATTTTGTAGCATATAAATGCATTTTTAAATGTGAAATTTCGCATGTTTAAATACTTAATAAAAGGGGGTGAAAGCCAATTTATATGTCTATAGACCAGAAATTTTTGTTATTTAAAATTATTTACAGTTATTTCAATGAATAATCTACTATGATTCACAGAAAAATAAATAAAAATAGGTGATATTAATACGTGAATAAATATATTATTTTTATTTTGTTTCATTATGTAAATATTTCAAACATTTCATGATTTTGTAAAAATATTATTTTGAATTTTAAAACGGATTTTTTTTTTCGGATTCTTGATTTTGTAGTTATTGCCTACTTAATAACTATTTTCAGCAATTCAATATATTTTTAGAACTTATTTTTAACCACATAGACAGTTATTCTAACTGTAAGCATAAGAATCCAAGATTTAAGAAATTCAAAAGTTAAAAAGCTAGTTGTTAAAAAAAACGATACATTTATACATTATTACGATAATCGAACAATTACAATTTAAAAAATAAAGCAGCATGATATAGTAACTTTATATAACTTAATTTATTTCACCGTATTTTAAATCATTGTGTGAAGAATAGAAGCTTATTTATGTAAATAGAAGCCAATAAATTTTAAAATTAGCGTAATTTTATGGTCTATAAAAGTCCCAATTCAATTTTTTTTTTTTTAGTTTATTATTATTATTATTTATTTATTTTATTTTTGCATTTCATTAAATATATCAACATGCAAAGCTTCACAGTTAAAATATTATTCATTTAATTAAACTGCATTATATAAACATATTAAACAGGGGAAAAAATTAAATGCTAAAAAACACTACTACGTAGACACTTATTCTAATTAAAAATCAAGAATCCCAGACTATAAAAAATCATATTAAAAATAGTAAAGCATTTTTTTAATAAACCATGAAATATTTAAAGTATTTGAAATATAAAAAAAAAAATGAAAATGTCGGGCTAGCTCAGATTAAAATCACACAGAAATTTCACATAATTTCAAAATAACAATTTCTTGGGGTAGCTTTTTAAATATTTTTTATTTAATCTTGGTAAGACGACACATCACAAATAAAACGGCACACAACACGTATACACAAAATAATAATAGCACGAATAACTTTCTACATGTTTCCACAACTCAAAACAGAACAGAACTCTAACGAACTCACAGCATTTCTGATTCGGCAAAGCTCACGGAAGCCGGTCACGTGATTGCCGGTAAAGTCTATTTTTGAAACGGGAGGCCCGCGTTACATCCTCCCTCTCTGTTTCCGATTTACGTCTCGGAGAGGAAACAGGATGCTTTCTGGGTCTTCCTCTTTTTCTTAAGGGTGCAACTGGAATAGTTTCAGTTTCTTGAAATGGTGACAAAGCGGAAACATGGTAAGACCCAATTCGCTCGGTAGGATTGTCCAGGCTAGCAATGTCATATGTCACTAGTGACTTTTCAGCCAAAACTATGTATGGCCCATCTTTCTTAGGCATAAATTTTGCTGTTTTATTTTTACTTGCCTTGCTCACAGGGTGTAGGGTAACCCATACTTTATCACCAGGTGCGAAATACACTCGTCTACGATTTTTATCGTAATATTTCTTCCGCTGATCTTGTTTCATTTCAACACGCTCTTTCACACTTTTTGAAATATTTGCAAGACGTTTAAGATATGGGGTTATTTCCGGAACAAAATTGTCATTTTCCACAACAGCTCTAAAATCGTTCACCACATCATCGATTGTTCTTAATTCTCGACCAAATTGCAGATAGGCGGCAGTTTGGCCTGTTGTATCAGATTTGGCAGAGTTCATAGCAAATCTAATAAAAAGAAGTTTATCAATCCAGGAAGTGTGTTCATCCCCAACAAGGATTGCTGTTCGAGGTTTCAAGTCTCTATTTTTGCGTTCTACTGGATTGGCCTGAGGATGGTACAAAGGTGTCAACGATTGGTCTATTCCAAGAATGTAACAAACTTGTTGTAGAACAGCGCTCACAAACTGAGGGCCGTTATCACTTATGAGTCTTCTTGGGATACCATAACGAAGGAAGATCTCTTCAATCAGAGTAGTCGCACATTCTTGCGCAGTGGCAGTTGTTAAGGCAAATAGTTCGACCCACTTAGTGGCACAATCTTCTACTATAAAAATCCATCGATGCCCATCTTTACTAGGAGGCAATGGTCCAAAGAGATCAATGCTGAGGGTCTCAAACCGCTGAGCATAAGCAGGTGTTCGTAAAAAACCGGCTGGTTTCTGATTCGTTGCTTTATAACGAGCGCACTCTGGGCACTTCTTCACATATTCAGAAATGTATGCTCTCATGCCTGTCCAATAATATCTCTTAGCAATTCTCTGATAAGTTCCTGCTTCACCATAATGTCCGGCTGAAGGGTCGTCATGATGAAATTTTCAAATATTTTGTCTTTCTTGTACTGGAATGACCAGTTGCGCTTCTTCGGCATCTGATTCGGGAGCATACCTATAATTGGCGAAATCTTCGCATTTCTGTTCGTCTTCAAAAGAATCTATGATCTTTTTAAGGTTTTCATCTTGCAACTGTGCTTCTCTGATATCTTTTGGACTTCTTGTTGGCATGTCTATGCTGACAAAATTGCATGTCTCACAAAAAGCAGATTGATGATTACAGACAGTGCGTGACAGCATGTCAGCCACAACACTAGATTTTCCAGGTTCATATTCTATTTTCTTCTTAAGAATTTCTTTCTCAGCAGTAGTCATCCGATAAGGTGGTACAGCAACAGGAGCACTATCACTTGTATTGATACGTTGCTCCACAAACGGTGTTGTCTCTCCCCCTGGTTGAAAACATTTTTCATACCTTTTCAGAAAATCATTAAGTTTGTCCCTTTCATCGGAATTTAGATTTTTTCCTTCATCTTCAGGTACAGCGTACGGACTGACTTCGACAGCACCAGCTGACGTATTATTTTGTTTTTCGTATTCGTCTATAAAATAAAACTTTTTCCGAGTTTTATCACTGAAATGCCATGTTTTGTTGGCAGTATCTAACACTATGTTAGCATTATGCAAGAAATCCATACCTAAAAGAGTTCTATTACCCTTGGCATATGGTAATACGAGGAACTCCGTTTCGAAGACTCGGCCTTCAATCTCTACGAGCACAGTGGCTGACAAAGTGTCTCTAACTACCGTAATTCCGTCAGCTAGTGTTACATCATGAGTATGAGGGTTCAGGGCAACACCAGTTTTTAAAAATAATTGATACATACGTTCTCCCGCAATAGAACGATTCGCTCCCGTATCTGCACAGACTAGCACTTCTTATTGCCGATCATGATAGGCACATTTGGAGCTATAACTGCTGATGTATTTAAACTATATAGCTCAAGACGATGTGCTTGAACAGTTTGTTTTTTAACTGTAGGGGAACAATCTGGGCATTTCTTCTTTATAAATCCCAATTTACCACAACCATAGCAAACAATATCGGATTCTAAACGTCGATTAGCAAACTTAAGGGAAGATCGGTCTTCTTTTGGAGGCTTACTCTGCTTCCAATTATTTTCTCGACGATAAAACTCTTTTTTATCTTGGGGTACAACCGGATCTCTTTTAGGAAACGTAGATCTGATAATGTCATAAGCATCTAATTTTTCGGCAAGGTCTACTGGCGAATTTAAATTTTCCCAATCATCTAACATATGTTGTTTGCATTCAACAGGCACGCGCCTTTTCATTTGATCAGCTATGATAAGATCCTGAAGAGCTTCAAAAGACGTTACAGTTAATTCTTTAAGCCAGTTTTCAAAATAAGCTCGAAGTTCGAAATAATAATCTCGCTAAGTAATTTCTTTGGCCTTGCGATGAGTAAAGAACAGCTGCCTAAACTTTTCGGCACTAATTTTAAACCTTTTTAGAAGTAAATCTTTAACATGTGAAAAATTTGAAGCGTTTTCTTCTGATTCGCGAGCGATAAGCGTAGAGATAGAAGATGGTACAACACTGAGTAAATACGAAACCCATATATGCTCTGGTACCTTCGAGAGCTTTAATTGACGTTCCAGGAGCACCCAAAACAAGGTTACATCATCAGTTTCTTTCCTGAATGTAGGCAACAGCTTTTGAATATGTATTTTACTCTCCGGGTGAGACATTACCCGTGCTGCATTACCACCTACCGCTCCACTGGAAGTACTTTGGCTCTGAGCCTGTAACTTGAGCTTCTCAAGCTCAAAATTCATCTCAAGTTTTTTTAACTCTAACTCTTCCGCTCTATGCTTTTCTTCTAATTCCAGTTTACGCTGCTCTAACTCAGCTACTTTTTGTTTTCCCTCTAACTCTGCTACTTTTTGTTTTTCCTCTGCGTCTCGCCTGCGCTGTTCTTCTTCGCGATTCGAAATTTGGTTTCTGACTAATGAATTTACAAAATCAACTTCGTACGAGGGGGAGGATTTAATTTTTTTACGCAATGTGACAACGGTCATAGACGGTTGTACATCTAAATTCATTTCTAACGCAACCTGATATAAATCCTCTTTACGAGCTTTATTAAGTTCAGACATTTTGAACTTTAGCAAAACAACAAAACAAGTACCCCACAAATATAAAAAATTCGTTTAAATTATTCCCCAAACGTGTGAGCTTTGCCGTTACAAATCATATAAACAAGACTTTAATAAAGCAAAACAGTAAGGTATAACCTTAGCAAAACTCTGACTACAAAACGAAACAAACTTTAAATCCCTGCAGGTATAAATAAACTGGATGGCCATAACGCGACATTTAATCAAAACAATATTTTAACCAATATAAAACCATTTAGTGAATAGTTAACACTTTCAAATAATATTCTAAATAATATCAAACACATAAATGAATAATTAAAATTTCAACCAATATTATTATTATATTACTAAGACTACTTAATATCGGTTTCATTCAATATAACTTTAAAAGAAAAGAAAGTTTCTTTTATAAACAAACAATAAATGCAAAAACTTACTCATGCCGTTTCGAAAATGAATCCCATTTAAGGCTTCTTCATCAGTAAATCAGCCACTCAAAATTAAATACTTACGTTTAGCATTTAAATAATAACAAACACTGTAACAAAATGACTGCCTTCCCTTATTTTTATAGCATATAGATGGCGCTGTTGCCACTGTCGGCAAAATATCCTGAGATATTTTGCCAAACATGAAGTGATGAAGTGAAGTGAATGTATGTAATCATGATTGCGCGGGTTTAGTAGAGTTTCGGCGAGTGTTCGAAATGTATCTCCCCTAGAGATGTTTGTATGGAAATATGTATGTTCCAAAGTTAATTTTTGCGCTTTTCGCGACTTTGTATATATTTTGTGTGTAATTGATATTAAAATGTGTTTGTTTAAGTGTCGAAAGAGTTTATCAAACCCACATTGACACAAAATGACGCCCAACGTGAAAAAATCTCCTTCAAAAACGAAATAAAAAGGAACCGCTATACCAGGTTCAAAATATTGTCATCCGGACAATAATGACAGTGGATAATTGTGTATTTGTCATCCTGACAAAGTAAGTGATTAAAAAGAATCTCCAAATTCTAAAGTTTGAGAAACAAGAAAAGCGTTTTCCTTCTATAGTGTATTGCCGCCCTGGCAAATGAGTAAAAAGAATCAGCTAGATTCGTAATTGTGTGAAATCATCATTTCAAGAATATGGTATATGGAAAAAAGAACCACTTCGGTTCTAATGTTTGCATTCTTTTTGATAATAAATCAAGTAATTAGTGCCATCCTTATGGAATAATTATTTCTGGGGTATGCTTCAATCTTCAAAGTTCTCAAGCTGAAAGTGTGCTGTTTAAAATCATAAAATATCTTTGAGTTTGTTACATAATTGCTGTTTGTGATCGTCGAAAATTCTTTACGCAGTTTAAAATGTTTTCGGACTGATATTATTTTAGTGACCTTGTTCCCAAGCGTTACTGCTCTGAACGAATTCGGTGTATTTTATGCATGCATCATTTTAATCAATTTCCTACACCAAAGAAATCTCAAACCGCCATATGAATCATCGAAAAGTTATTAGCTAAAGAAAGATAAATTTTATTTTATTTGTTTTGTTACCGGTAAAAAGGTGAAATTTTTTTTTCTGTTTATTGCTGGCCAGCTAGTGGTTTATTTATTTTTAAATGCTGTTTTATGTATGTTTTTGTTCTTTTGAGTATTATGAAAGATTAATTTTCTGAAAAGAGATTTATATAATTTCTTTTGGTAATATATTTTTTCTTTCAATCAATATTATTTGAGTAAGTCAATTTTATGATTATTTGTTCTAACTGTGCACAGCGTAGTAAATTAGAAAAGAAAAGTGATTTCAGTAATCGTCAATAATTATTTAGAATGTTGTTTATTTTAAAGAAGTAAGTAAGTACTTTATTTTGATATTTTTGTTGTTTTCATATTTATTTGTGAATGAAAAATTTTTTCACACCAAATTATCCATGGTATTTCATATACTTAAAATTTTATGATTTAAATATTTCTGACAGTTTTATACGGTAAGTTATATTAGAAAAAAAAAGTTGCATATTAATTGATTATAATATTTTTGCATTAATATTTACATGAGCTCATGTTTAATTAGAGATAGATTTTAGTATGGTATTAAATTATTTTTGTATGTTTCATCAATTGTTTATGAAAGTTTATGCATATTTACCTGTAAGGGGAAGGTAGTTATTTTGTTATTTGATTATTTAATGGGTCAAGTATTGCATATAATTTTGTAATTTAAGCATAAATTTAACTGATTTTAGGAAAAATGGCGTTTCTTTCTAAAGGGAAAAAAATCGATTTATATAATTTGGCTACCGAATTAGAACTTCAGGTAGATGCAGATGATAAAATAGTAGTCTTGCGTGAAAAAATTATGAAGTGCGCCCTTTTTAAAGACGATGAACAATTTGTAAAAGAGGCATTGATTGCTATCGTGGAAGATAGAAAAAAACAAGAGAGCATAGAAGAACAAAATAGGAAAAAACAAGAGAGCATAGAAGAACAAAGGGTTGAGGACAAACGTATCGCAGAGGAAAGAGCTTATGAGTTAGAAAAACTTAAGCTGCAAGCTCAAAACCATACCGCGACAACTGTCCCACAAAATCAAATGGACCAGATGCGTATAGATATTAAAAACATCCTACCACCATTTAATCCGGAAAAAGATAATATGTCGTTGTTCTTGACAATGTTTGAACGTCAAATGAAAATGTTAAATGTCTCCAAAGATTTTTGGGTCTCACAATTAGTCGCCGTACTTCCGAATGACATTGCTAAAATTATAGCAAGAGAGCCTGAAGAAATGTTCAAAAACTATGCACATATTCGTGACATTTTGTTAAAAAGATTTAAATTAACAGCGGAGAAGTTTAGGGTATTATTTAGCCGACATCAAAAAAGAGAGAATTCTACTTGGAAAGATTTTTACTTTGAAATTAGAAATTATTTTGAAGGTTGGTTATCCGAATTAGAAGTTAATTCATTTGAAAAGCTCTCAGAACTAATAATCGCTGATCAGATTAAAAAAAAGTGCCCACCAGAATATAAAAATCATTATTTAGATGGTTGGGACAAACTAAATGACCCTGTCTTGTTGGCCGAAAAGCTTGACATATATGAAAATATTAGACCCCCTTTTCAAAAATCAGCTAGTAATTCAAAATCGCGTGAAACACACAAACATGTTTTGTCAAAAAATTCAAATGGTCAGGAATTCTGGAAAAATCAGGTAACCAAAAATGAAGCTAGCGAACATTTTGGAAACTTCAAAAATACTTCTACCTCAAAATATACGAATTCACGCTTTGTAAACGATGATAAGCGTCCAGTTATAAGCTGCTATGGCTGTGGGAAACAAGGTTTTGTAAAAGCAAAATGTCCTAATTGTTCCCCATCTACGCAAGTAAAATCAGCAAATTTTAGTTCCCTACATCTCCAATCTTGTTATATTAATACACAGGCAACACCTATGTTGTATATAAAGGTAAATGGTATTACAGGGGTAGCTTGCACAGATGCCGGAGCTACACACTCCATTGCTGGGGAAATGTTGTTCAAGCTTCTCCGTGACCAAGGAACTTCGTTCGAAGAGACCAGTGTAAACATAACGCTCGCTGATGGCATACGAAAAGAAACTAACATTCTTCAAGCAACAATCACTGTTGAAATAGAAGGTCGTAGAACTAATACAACGATTTTTGCGTTACCCGGAGCCACCGGAAATAGAACATTGTTAGGCATAGATTTTTTGAATAAAATGGGGATTGTGTTGGATATGCGAAGCCAAAGTTGGTATTTCCAGAACAATCCAAGATATAAAATTCCTTTTGTTGATGATCCTTTCAAAACGACGTCTGAAATCCCAACACCAAATGTCAAAGTTAACACAGTTATGTTAAGAGAAAATGAAGGTCAAAACCTATCTGCAATACAACGAAAGAGACTTAATGACTTGCTTGAAAAATTTTCCAATACCTTTCAACCAGGGGGAGAAGCAACACCCGTCGTCGAACATCACATAAACACTAGAGAACATCGTCCTATATCATTACCACCTTACAGATTATCACCGGCAAAGAAAGAGTTGTTGAAAACAGAAATTGATGATCTTCTTGCCAAAGGAATTATTGAGCAATGCGAATCTCCATATTCTGCACCAATCGTGCTCATTCCTAAGCCAAATGGTAGTGTACGTCTATGTGTAGACTACAGGAAGCTCAATGAGGTGACTATACCGGATACCTATCCACTCCCTCGTATGGACGATCTTCTACATCAGGCAAAGACTGCCCAGTTCATGACCACTCTGGATCTGAATGCTGGCTACCATCAGGTGAGTGTCTATGGGCCTGATCGTGATAAAACTGCTTTTGTATGTCCTCTCGGAACATACCGCTTTCGAAGAATGCCTTTTGGACTCCGTAACGCTCCTGCAACGTTTCAGAGGACGATGGGTAACTTTCGCAACGGACTCCCAGATGTAAATATTCTCTCTTACCTTGATGACCTCATTATTTTATCATCAAGTTTTGAACAACATCTATCTGATCTTGAAGCTGTTTTTCAAAGATTAGACAAATGGAAACTTTCTGCAAATCGAGAAAAATGCAACTTTGCATGTACCAGAGTAAAGTACTTAGGACACTGGATCACTCCAAATGGCCTAGAAGTTGATCCTGGGAAAATTGATGCTATCGTGAGGATCCCACCTCCCAAGAATATAAAACAACTGCAATCGTTTCTGCAGACATGTTCATGGTATCGTCGTTTTATACAAGATTTTGCAGAAGTATCCAGACCACTTAGTAACCTCACTAAGAAGAATGTTGAATGGCATTGGGGTGCCGATGAAGAAAATGCATTTCAAACCTTGAAGCAATGCCTGGTTTCAGCACCAATATTGAAACAGGCTGATGAAACAAAACCCTTCACCATTCGAACCGATGCAAGCAATTATGCTCTTGGAGCAGTACTTCTCCAGGGTAAAGGTGCGGAAGAGCATCCGATTGAGTACGCCAGTAGATTACTGACTCCTGCAGAACGCAACTATCACACCACGGAACGGGAAGCTCTTGCTGTTGTCTGGGCTCTTAATAAATTCAGAGGACACATCGATGGAACAGAAGTTACTGTGGCATCCGACCACCAGCCTCTCCGATGGCTCATGAGTTTAAAGTCCCCTTCTGGAAGACTCGCCAGATGGGCTTTACAGTTGCAAGAATTTAATGTGAAAATAGAATACATTCCAGGTAAAGCAAACGTCATAGCTGACATGCTTTCTCGTCCTGCATGTGACCATATCAGTAAAGAAGATTGTGATATTTGCACCATAATGATTGATATCCCTGCTAAAATGCCTAGTAATCTACGTGCTGAACAAATGAAAGATGAAGAATTAAAGAAAATTATTAAAAGTTTCGAAGATGAAGAAAAAACTCTTAGACTACACTAACTGGACTGAACGTGGTTATATTATGAACCAAGGAGTTTTATACAGGTATTCCCCAACTTCGGAATCTGAAGAAGCACAACTAGTAGTCCCCTCACATGAAAGGGAGAAAATTTTAAAAGAACACCATGACTCACCTACGGCTGGTCACTACGGTGCTGAAGGTACATTTAATAGAATATCCAAAAGATATTATTGGACTGGAATGCATTCATACATTGCAGATTACGTCAAACATTGTGCTGAATGTAATAGGTATAAACCTTCTAATCAAAAACCATCCGGTTTGTTACAAACACCAGTGTATTCACAACGATTTGAAGTTCTATCAATTGATCTTTTTGGCCCTTTACCAAAAAGTAAGAATGGTAAAAGATGGATATTCATAGTAGAAGACTGTGCAACAAGATGGGTTGAACTATTTGCCCTTACAGAAGCTACTGCAGCACAGTGTGCAACTACGTTGCTCGAAGAAGTTATCCTTAGATATGGTCTACCCAGACGTATAATATGTGATAACGGACCACAATTTGTTAGTAGTGTAATGCAACAACTTTGTTTTCTTCTAGGTATCAAACAAAACCCAACTCCCATATATCATCCTCAGGCAAACCCTGTGGAGAGAAAAAATAGAGATCTCAAGCCGAGATTGGCTATATTAGTAGAGAATGACCACTGTTCATGGGAAGAGAAACTTCCAACAATACGTTTTGCAATGAATACTGCTAAGTGTGACACCACTGGAGAAACAGCAGCATTTTTACAATTTGGGAGAGAATTAAGAACGACAGACGATGTTCAACACGACATTCGTGCTGTAATTCACAATGACAACTTTGTACCTGAAATTACACCATACCTCAAGAAATTTGCAAACTTCACCAAAGATATTAAGGACAAAGTTGAAGCCAAGCAAGATCAAAGAAAGAAATACGCTGACCGTAAAAGAAAATCAGGACATTGTTTTGCTCCAGGAGACAAGGTTTGGGTTGACTTACATCCAGTAAGTAAAGCCTCTAGCAATAAAACTGCAAAGTTCATGCCTAAACGTGACGGACCATACATTATTTTAACTCAAAAATCACCCACCACATTTGTTATAGCAAGCATGGACAATCCAAATGAACCGCTTGCTACATGTCATACGTCAGCTTTGAAACTGTGTAATGACTCTGAAATTGTGCCTATTGCACCTATTAGGAAACGTGGCAGACCACCTAAAAAAGTTACTGGTTCCTCACCGGGACGTCCGCGGAACCAGAGGGGGAGGTTGTAACAAAATGACTGCCTTCCCTTATTTTTATAGCATATAGATGGCGCTGTTGCCACTGTCGGCAAAATATCCTGAGATATTTTGCCAAACATGAAGTGATGAAGTGAAGTGAATGTATGTAATCATGATTGCGCGGGTTTAGTAGAGTTTCGGCGAGTGTTCGAAATGTATCTCCCCTAGAGATGTTTGTATGGAAATATGTATGTTCCAAAGTTAATTTTTGCGCTTTTCGCGACTTTGTATATATTTTGTGTGTAATTGATATTAAAATGTGTTTGTTTAAGTGTCGAAAGAGTTTATCAAACCCACATCGACACAACACTTAAATAAAAATTGTAATCAATTCTCTTCGAAACCAATAAAAAAATAATAATAAAAATAAACACATATCTTTATGAGAATTGCGATAAAATTATAAATCATTTTAACAACTTCTAATTTGACTGACAACAGTTTATTTTCCTCTTTTAAAAAGAAAAGAAAAAAAATCAACGAACGTAAATGAATGTTTACTAGGGTGGTTCAAAAAAACTTTTTTTGAGCTAGAGTCCAGGCCACCCCTAATTTTTTTAGACTCATCAATAGTATAATACTGGTAAATTTTTAGCTTCTTGCTCAAATTCTAAGAGGGTGCTCAATGACCCCACAATTTAACATTAGCAGAAGCATAGGAAATGCAACAATATTTTATACTTCAGAAATATTTAATTTTTTCCAGAAGTTTTTAGACGAAATTTAGTTTGTTACATTATATATATGTGTATTTAAATATTTCTGAAATATTTTATGATATGTAGCAACATTTCTGAGAATTATTTACATGATAAAGTTACAGACAACTCTAAACCAAAACAAGAATTCTACCAACTCTTTTTACAACCAATTGAAAACAATTTGTCAGTGAAAAATTTAATTTTTTATGATAATTTTTATTTTAAATATCTTATAGCTTTTCAAATTCTGCATCCGGCAGCAAACATCTGTCTGAAGTTGTTTACATTTAGCTCATGGCTATTCCTAAGTGAAAAGTGACAAATGAAAATAATATTTAAAATACATTTAATTATTTATTGCAAGAGTTTTTACTTTTAAATAAGTATCAAGAATTATATTTAGGTTACATTACTTATATTAAATATTAGTATACTGTTATGGGATGCTAACATTATTCCATGTTACAGTTAATAAGACAAACACTAAGCCTAATATGAAATAAATTAATCACAAAATTTGTGTATTAATCAACAACTTTAATTTTATGAAAAATAGCCGTTCTTTTCTGTTTAAAGAAATTTCAAAGCTAAAAATTTGCGATCGCTCCGGTTTCTACTTGCCTTAGTAATGAAATTTTTCTGATTGGTCTAAGATCAGTAGACCAATTGACTAGATTGAAAAAACTAACTATGACAAGACAAATACAGCGTGTTCTTTATCAGTTGAAGGAATCAAAATTGGTACAATATGTTAGTCCAATATGCAGGTACAATATGCAATAGGTACAATATGCAGATATGGCAGAGACCTGAAATTCCTACGAAACAAAAGAAACACATACATAATTAAAAAATTAGAAAACATTCATTCTCATTGACTTTTGTTAAAGAAAAACAAAGGTATTTTTATATAGCCCAAAGATAAGGAGTGGTTAGATATCTTGGACTCTTTTCTTTCATATTGGTCATGAATGTGTTATTAAAATAATAAGAATTAAAGAAGATTCTAATTTTCTTCAGGATCAAAGAACCAATTGTAAAATGTATATGGGTTTAAAGGATAAAGAGTTACCGAAAGAAATATGAACGTTCTCTTAAGAGAATAAAAGAAGAGTGAAGCATTAGAGTCTTTTTACCTTCAGCTACCATCTGTTCATCCAATATTTGTCTAAATAGTGTAATGGAAAACCCCGAGCCTTAAGACAATGAATTTATTACAACACAGTTAAAGATCTTGAAAATTATCTATCAACAGATAAAGAGATTGCACTTTCTACTAGAAAAGTGATGGAACATCATATATCTGAGTGTTCTGATGACTTTATAAGACTTTCATCTTTTCTGACAGAATTTAAATGGCATAAGACAAATTGTTGTAGAGCGATTTGCAGCTATGCAAGCCCTTAAGAAGCGTTATGTAACATGAGAACTTGAGATTTTTAAAGAAGATTGTGTGCAACTGTCAGCAACAAGAAGAACAACAGAACTCTTACCTCGTATGAATATAAGGAAATCATTGTTAAGCCTTCTCTCGAAAAATGAAATGACAATGAAGACTATCCCAAGGGAAAAGAATGGCTTCACAATTTACAAGTAATGAATGACAGTACAGAACGTGGGGTTAAGCTTAATGTGAATTTCAATAATGTCATAACAAATGATGAAGATGAAAAGCATTTCTTGCTGCAGGTCATAGAAGCCAACAGAAAATGAATTCCATCAGAAACAACGAAAAAATCAGTTTTAGACACTATTTTGTATTATTAAAGACCAAATATGATTACATTTCAATTTTTTACTTTGATAGTGTTTTATTCTTTTCTAAGAAATTAATTTTGGAGGTCTTTATTTTTTTTAAACAAATATATAGAAAAATTAGAATGAAATACACAAACTTATGAAGTTGGTGGGTGTTGAGCACCCTCTTGCAGTTGAAATATGGAGTTCAAATTCTGCCAGAATATTACTATACACAAGTCTAAAAAAATTGAGGGGTGGCCTGGTATATAAATGAAAGTTTATTTTTTTACATAGACGGCTGAACCACCCTAATGTTTACTTCTTTCGCTTCCGCTCTCACTCACTCTTTTTTTTTTCTCAAAAAATATCTTACTTAAAACAAAGTAAAAATAAAACATACATGAACAGAATCAATAATAATTTTCAGAATAATGGGTAAGGGAGGGGGAAGGGGAAATATGCAATACAAACATGACAGGAAAATAATAGAATGAATTAAAATTAATAATGTTAAGTATATGACGAATACCGATAATGTTACGAAGAATGCATTCTTTTTATTAAACAAACAATGGATCCATTCTATTTAAAAATCGCTTACTTGTTGATAATATTTTGTAGAATAAACAAATCTTATAGAATAAATCAGTATAGGCACAAACAAAGCCCTTGTATATTCAATGGCTTTGGGCACAAACACTGTAGGCATCGTTGTAAGAACAAATGAAGTGAAAGTCCCTTAAAAACACAAACATCCTAGAACTTTCTTAGGACATTAACGAAATATTTTGTAGAACTTTAACTTGAGAAAATAAGAACACATATCACGTATGATGGAAAGAGGATGGCAAAGATAACGAAGCATTTCAGATTCATATTTCACAGTTCGACAACTTAATCTGTAGAATTTTAGGAACATATTACACACACTGACAACGATCGAATCTGTAGAATATTAGGAACATATTTCACTCGCACTTTAGCATGCTAGTTGAAAACAACACTTCTTGAATAAAAATATATCATTGTTTTGTAGAATTAGGATGAGAACATTTTCCTTCGAATTCGGGGCCGAAAGTTGGGTAGCCAATTGTCGAGCTAGCTCAGATTAAAATCACACAGAAATTTCACATAATTTCAAAATAACAATTTCTCGGGGTAGCTTTTTAAATATTTTTTATTTAATCTTGGTAAGACGGCACACAACACGTATACACAAAATAATAATAGCACGAATAACTTTCTACATGTTTCCACAACTCAAAACAGAACAGAACTCTAACGAACTCACAGCATTTCTCATTCGGCAAAGCTCACGCAAGCCGGTCACGTGATTGCTGGTAAAGTCTATTTTTGAAACGGGAGGCGCGCGTTACAAAAATAGTATATTTGTTCACGCATTTTATTTCTCTGTTAAAAATATTAGACATTCATTAAAATAACTGTAAATAATTTTAAATAACAACAAAAAAATTCTTGTCTATAAGCATATAAATATGTCTTTTTTTTTACTTTTCATTATATATTTCAGAATTCCGTAGTTATAAATGCACTTATACGCTACAAACGTACATTTAATGTATATTTTTCGCAAATTTTAATTATTATACACATTTTTTCAATTTCGGTTCAGAAATAATTTAGGGAAATTTTCGTTTCGAAAAAAGGCCGAGCGGGATTCGAACTGACAAAGAAAAATCTCAAATCCGATATGCTGACGATATATAAATGGGCTTCCCCCCCCCCCTTTTATCATTTAAACATGCAAAATTTCACATTTAAAAATGCATTTATATGCTACAAAATGCAAATTTTATTTATATTTTTACTAAATTTCAATTATGAAAACATATTTTTTCAATTGCGGTTTAAAAATAATTGATGGAAATTTTCGTATCGAAGAATAAGCCCGAGCGGGATTCGAACTGACAAAGAAAAATCTCAAATCCGGTATGCTGACGACCATGCTACGGAGCCGCTTGCCAAAGAAGGGAATTTATATGATTATAAAGTGTAGCGTAAACTTTGCGACTGATTTTCTCGAGACCCCTGGGTGTTGCGCCTTATAACTCTCAGGTATTTATGTGCTAACTGCACTGCCTATCGGTACAAAAAACGTTTATCGTATTCGGTGACTCCAACCTCGGACCCTCTCCTTGTAAGTGAACGATTCGGGAAACTCGCATTTGAAAATCCCCCTTTCAACAATTACCA
Source organism: Maratus speciosus (assembly GCA_963932465.1). NCBI lineage: Eukaryota > Metazoa > Arthropoda > Arachnida > Araneae > Salticidae > Maratus > Maratus speciosus. Next base: position 243,967,704 of record OZ010798.1, on the reverse strand, counting down.
TCTAGAGTAAAAAAAAAATCGGAATTAGTTTTTTTTTTTTTTGTACAGTCGTGGGGGAAAAAAAGTAAACACCCCTTACTAACTCTGTAAAAAATTATCGTAGAAGAAAGTTACTGGTACCACACGATTGGTAATAAAGTCTACTTTTAAACGATGCATATAAAATTTGCTTAGGGGGCCATTTACATATTAAAACGAACCAAAACTTTGTTTTTTTTTCAATGGTAGTACTCAGTTCTGACAGCATAAACGAACTTTACACCCTTCAATTAGCTTAAAAACAAATTTTTATACAATTCGTACGATAAGTTTCCGAGAAATTAATTATTTTAAAACGAATTTTAGTATCATTGCTACACAAAAATTTAGCAGTATAATTTCAGGAGATATTAATGAAAATATGAAAATGTAATTTAACACTAGAAGCACTAAATTTTGAATGTTAATAATTCAAAAACTTAATATTCAATTGACTTGAAATTTGGTGTCTAGGCACAGTTTGAACCGAAGGTTTGAAATATCTTGTTAAAATTGGATATTACAATTTTTAAAAAATGAAGTTTGGGTTCGTTTTAATATGTAGATGCCCCGTAAGCAAATTTTATATACATCATTTAAAAGTAGACTTTATTTCCAATCGTTCGGTACCAGTAACTTTCTTCTACGATAATTTGTTGAGGAGTTAGTAGGGGGTGTATACTTTTTTTTTCTAACGACTGTACATAATTCCTATTAGTCTGGGAGGTGGCTGCACAGACACCACTTGATGGCTGAAATTCTAGGATTTGAAGAAACTCGATTAGCATATTAAAATGCAATTGGGCTGCCAAGTCGTATCTTGATGGAAACCACCTGTAGATCCAATTTTAGTGATTGGTCGGTATGTTTATCATTGTGTTACCTGCATCCAAAGGTATAAAAACATGGAGGCCTGGGAGCAGGAAAACACAATGGTAAACCTACCAGTCAGCCACTAAAATTTGGTTTGCAGCAGGATTGTCTTTTTACCGGTAAAAACTGGTTTTTACCCGGATATGGTAAAAACCTGGGAAAAAGTGGTGAAAACCTAAGGATACAATAAACTCTCTCTTCAAATTGAATTTGCTGGTGCAGGTTGAGTACTCCAGCTCCAAGGACATAGATTGGTAAACAGTACTAACGTTTGTACAAACTACATTATGTGATAATAAATATTTGTAAGTGTTTGGTTTTTATTGAAATGATTAAGGTTTTTAAGTGTGGTAAAAGTGTACTTATCATTTTTCTTTAAGTAAAAATTAGTAAACTAGTCTCCATTAAGATAAATATAATAAACATTGTAACACGAATTCCCATAATAATAGTTATACTGCAAATAGTTAGGTATTGAAAATAGTGATAAATGAACAATCATGTATTTAAAATTTTGAATTCTTGGAGGAGGAAAACGTGGATGAAAGTTTACCGGGCCTTTTTATATTCCTTAAAAACCACTATCTTCGTATAGCATTCTTTAACTAACCTAATCAGAAACTAAATTAGGTGAATATTTTTATAGTGATATTAAATACCAGGAAAACTTTCACCATTTGAAAATTGAAAAATTCGTCGATAAATTTTCGTAAAAGTGGTAAAAACAGTCAAACTAATAAGTTTTTTTAAAGGTGGTAAAAACCCCGGTAAAAACATGTTTTTCCAAAGACGATAAAAACCATGGTAAAAACCATCAGACGGTAAATACCGTCCAACCCTGGTTTGCAGGTATTTTCCACCGAGATATAACTTGGCAGACCCGTTATATATACGAATCAAGTTTTAACTAACTTCAAGTTTTGGTTTAAGCAGCCGCCTACCCTGAATTAGCATATTGTAAAGATTTAAATAGATGTATTCTAATTTATATGTTAAAAAAAGTTTTCTTATTTAAAAAAAAAACTCCATAAATAATTAATATTGAAAAGTGTTGATGGATCTATGACAATTGTTGATATCTTCTTTTAGTACTCTTGATGATATTGCGAAAAAATAATAAATAAATAAAGGTATAATTATACAGGTTTTCAAAAATTGCTTTTGTAAAACAATTTACTTTACATTTCTTATTTGTGTATTATGCCAATATTGATGCTGTAATTTCCCGTTTAATATCTTTGTCAATACATTTATATTTATTTTTCTCTTTTAGGATTTCATTTACTCCTGTTTATTTTGGTTCATTTGCTAACTTGTGATTGAAGTTATCCGCTAATCTTTTTTATACCAAAGAAGAAAAAAAATTATTCCCTACATCATTAAAATATGTTTGTTTTGCCTATCTACATTTATAGATCTATGATTTTTTTCCTATGATATATTGGAATACTAATTAAATACAAGAACATTTGCAAGCAATGCAAATAATATCTCGAAACTGAGTTTACTTAGCCATTTAAATCTCACTTTTGTTGCATGCAGTGAGAAACTAAATTGTTGCAGTTGAATGCTTCATATATCAAATAGATATGTGTCTTTTAGAAAAGTGTTTTTATTAATTAAACTTTGTTTACTAGAAATATAAATAGCAAACAACTAAAGAAACGTACAAAACTTTTAAGATTATATTCTCACCCGAGACTATATTTCTTTGCAATTAAGAACTTCAAAGAATTTGTTATAAATGGAAGATAAATCGGCATTTCAACAACGAAATGAAGACAGAAGTCATGAAAATAATGTATATCCAGAAAGATTATCAAAAAACTTAATATTAGATGGACATTTCGAAACTCACACTTCGGAAAAATCTTATGTTTGTCATGTGTGTCAAAAATCTTTTTTCAAAAAGTCTTATTTGGCGAGACATATAAAAATTCATTTTGAAAAAGAAACTTATACATGTAGTACTTGTCAAAAATCATTTTCAAGGGAAAGATATTTAGCTCAGCATATTAAATTTCATAGCGAAGAAAAACCTTATGCATGCAGTACCTGCCAAAAAACTTTTTGGCGAATGTCTCATTTCAAACGGCATATAAGAACACATACAAATGAAAAACCATACGCGTGTGAGAAGTGCCAAAAATATTTTTCAGATGCTTCAAATTTAAAAAGTCATCTTCGAGTTCACGCTAGACAGAAACGTTTTGCGTGTGAAATATGTCAAAAATCATTTTCATCTAAAGCAAATCTAAACATACACTATCGAATCCACACGGAAGAGAAACCGTTTGTGTGCGATGTATGTCAAAAGTCATTTTCAGTAAGACACAATTTAAAGGATCATATGCGAGTCCATACAGGAGAGAAACCATATGTGTGTGATGTCTGTCAAAAGTCATTTGCACTGAAGTCCACTTTAAATATTCATCTTCGAATCCACACAGGAGAAAAACCATATGTGTGTGATCTCTGCCAAAAGTCATTTTCAAATAAACAAACTTTGAAAGGTCATGCGCGAACACACACAGGAGATCCCCAGTCAAAATTCATGCTAGTCCCAGCAACAAAAATAGACTAGTTATTGCTATGTATTGCTTTCTCTGTGAGATTTTCATGCTATTATATGCTTTATAATGCTATATAGCTAGCTTACACAGCTATGTAGGGGAGAGGGGGGCACATGTGAACAGTACATATTTCACTCAGTTAATTTGAAATAAAAAAATTCAAAAAATTACCAATTGATGGTAGTACTGGTACCATCTTTTGGCTGAATTTTCAGAAAAATAGGCCATTTTGATTTCTGGTAGTTGTAATTTGTTTGTTTTTGAAGGTGTGAAGTAAAAAAGTTTTCTAAGTTATTGAAGTAAAAATTCATTCAAGACATTTTTTAAAGAAGAATATCAGCATTGCATTCTATAGTGGTATTAATTAGGTAAGTCTACAAAAAGTTTTCTTTCCTTATTTCAATTAAAAATATTTTTTTTTCATAAGTTAGGCTGAAGTTGTAGATGGGGCACTTGTGAACAGAACATATGGGGGCAGATGTGAACAGTTCACAAGTGTATTTTTTAAGTCTGTGAATGCATTTTTTTTTTTTTGTTTAAAACTTAATTACCCTTGTCAAACATTGAGCTATAAATTAAATGCTTTTAGGATTGCTTCACAGTTTTAATTTACTGGAAGTTAGATAACAATTAAAAGTGACTCGCAAGGAGTAGGCATATTAGTGTACAATTTTATAAATAATTTCTTGTATCTATGTTGAAACATTTATTGATTTATTCACACAACTAGAAAGAGGGCATCTAATTAGTTTTTATTCACAAAAAATTATTTTCGTCTTATTGATGCATGTGTTCACATGTGCCCCAGCTATGTTCACAACTACCCCTCCACCGGGGCACATCTGAACAAATTTAGACAATTTTAAGAATGATGATACAAGTTAGAAATTCTTGATAAATTCTAAATATTCATATAAATCAATTTTGGGTTCAATAGCTCATAACAATTTTGAGAAATAGTCAAAAATGTAAAAATTGTTCACATGTGCCCCCCTCTCCCCTACAAGCATTTTATGCTTATTTCTGTTTAAGCTTCTTCCAAAGCATGGAGAGGTAGGGACCTTAACGTGCTATTATATGCTTTATTATGCTTGGCAGCATAATATGCTATGCAGCCAGCTTAGGGGGAAATATGACAAATTATGTACCAGCATTTTATGCTTATTTGTTGTTTAAGCTTCTTCCAAAGCATGGAAAGGTTAACGTGCCCTAACCTTAACGTGCTATTATATGCTTTCTTATGCTTGACAGCATAATATGCTATGCAGTCAGCTTAGTGAGAAATAGCATGACAGGCTATGTGCAAGCATTTTATGCTTATTTGTTGTTTAAGCTTCTTCCAGAGCTTGGAGGTACATTAACGTGCTATTATATGATTTTTTTATGCTTGTCAGCATAATATACTATGCAGCCAACTTAGGTAGAAAACCGACTTCAAGTAAGATGGAGTGTTGAAATCAGAAAAGTAGCCGGTGTAAATTGGATGACTAAAGCACTAGACAGAAAGCATTGGAAAAATCTGGGGGAGATCTACATCCAGCAGCGGATTGAAAACGGTTGATGATGATGATATATCAATAGTTGGAAAAACATCAGAATTCTTTTCTTCATCCCTGTATATACTACATCGTATGCTAAAAGTTGGTTCAATTAAAGCATATCACAGTTTAAAATTCTCACCCAGCAATTTCCCTCAATAAGCGGATATTATCTATAAAATTTATACACGGCCGGAAATATGCAAAAAAATGTTTAAATTTTAAAATGTGTACCGGCTGAAAAGCACTGCTAGCAATTATTCTTCATAGGCAGTATTGTAGAAAAATATTTTTGTGTGTCCCTGTAAATGAACGATATATGTACACCAGATTGTATAGTATGCGCTTGTAGCATGGTTGCAAAAAAGCCGGCTAAGATTTAAAAAAACCACGCCGGTGGCTTTTATTGGTTTTAACGGCTTTTTTTTTTTTTTTTTTTTTTTTGGCCAAAAATGGCCTTTTTTGGCCGTAATCAGCTTTTATTCAATGAAGCATTGTCATTATAAACTACACATTTTAAAGTGTTTTTAATGACATTTAATTGACTCTAAGTTTAATAAGTAATCCAATTTCTCAATCATGACTGGAATAAAACTTAGATGGTTTTGCTAGTGATTTGTAGTCAGATTCAGAATTGCAAATATGCCAGTTAAATTTTAAAAGGGCCATATCAACTGTTTTATCTGGTTTACACTGACCTTTAAACCCCCCCCCCCCTCCCGCCAAATTTTTAATTTGTAGTGTTTTATAAAATTAAAGAGGACAATGGTTACATGTTTTATTACTTAATTAATTTTAAGAGCTATTAATATACAAGCCTTATTTTATTTTTAACATTTAAAATTATACAGAGACATATAATAAAACACCATTCCTCACTATTAAAAACATGAATAGCATATGCTTGAATATGCTTAGCAACAAGCTTTTCAAAATTTTATTTAGAGAATTTTATTTTTATTTTGTTGTTGTTGTTGTTTAAATGCTCTATTTTTTATACACTTACGTACCAAACTCTCCTCAAATATTATATATTTTCTAACTCTTCTTTTAGCATTTATAACTTAATCTCTGCATATGGACACATAAGAATGTTTCCATTTTGATGTGCTACATTTTGTCATTGTTTAATTAAATATAATCTTTAAAATGTGTAGTATTTGCGGGAGTAGTGTATGTGTAGTATTTTAACACTAGCAGGTATGCGGTGACGCTAAATCTTGTTGAAAGATAAAATCATCTTCAAATAAATCTTCTGATGATAGAATCATGTAATCCAAAATTTCTTGATAAATCTGAAAGTTAACCTTTTCGTAGACGATGCATTACTTTCCAGGTCCTTCTGCACTCATGCAACCCCAAACCATAACACTAGCAGCAAATTTTGCGGAACGTTTGAGGCATTCTTCATCAAATGCTTCTTGCTTCATTCTCCAAACTCGAATACCTTGATTACCATATGAAACACAAAACATACTTTCAATTCTAAATAATATAGTTTTCCAATCTTCTTCGCTCCATAAAGTCTTGATTTACACCAATTCAATCTTATACGCTTTTGTTTTGCAGTCATGAGAGGTTTTGTTTTCGGTACACGAAATTCAAACTTAAATTTATGGAGGCGTCTTAATGTTGTCGATGTAGAAACTTCAACTCCTTCTTCTTTCCATTTTCGGTGCAAGATTCGCACACTTTTAAAACGGTTTTTCTTAACTATACGCTTCAGTTTCCTGTCATCTCTAGCAGATGTTTTTGGTTTTCCGCTGCCATTTAGGTGATTACTTTGAAATTTTCCATTTTTTTAATATTGTGTTAGTATTTTACTAACGCTTAATTGCGAACAATGTAAATAATTTGCTATATAATATTGATTTTTACCGTGCTGATACAAATCAACAATACGAAGTTTAATAGATTCAGGAATATCACTCACACGACCCATTTTAAGACGAAAAAGCAAACAAACTTCAGAAAGAATACTGATTTTAAATAAAATCGTCTGAATTTAATCAATGATGCTACGGGTTATGAATTGGTGATAATTAAAGGAGAATTAATGTGAAATATTCTAATATTTTGAACCACTTTAATAAATATTCTAATATTTTGACTTTGCTAAATAATTTTTTTTGAATTAATCTTTTCAAAAATGATAGTTAATTTTAAGATAATAATTAAGGTTAATCAACAATAAGTTCTTAATAAAAATATCATTTGCATATTTGCATTAAAAGACATTAAATTACCAAACGATAAAATAAAATAATAAAACTTTGTAAAAAATCACCATAAAATTAAAACAAAACACAGGACGCGTTTCGAGCTAAAAACATAACAGCTCGTCATCAGCTAAGCATACACGTGTCCGAAAACGAACAAGTTCAAAAATGAACTGAAGAAAAAGAATGTTGCGAAGAATGCGACAGATGGCGCTACCTGATAGAGGGATATGCAAAAGGGAAATGTGTTGAAAAAAGATAGAAGAGAAAATGAAATGGAAAAAAATGGAAATAAAAGAAAAAATAAAAATAAAAGAAGTAAATTAAAAATATAAATAAAAATAATAAATAAAGAACTATAAAAGAACAAGAAAAAAATCCAAATTATTATTATTATTATTATTATTTTTTTTTTTTTTTTTTTTTTTTTTTTTTTTTTTTTTTTTTAAAAAATAAAAAGAAAAGAAACAAGAGAAAAGGGAAAAGAATTACAAAATTAATTTCCACGCTGGAGATAGGAAAGGAGATGATGGGAGATCATTGACAAGATTAGCAGAATTTTTAGAAATAAAATATGCTTCATGAAAATCCAAGTGAGAGGGAGAGGCAGGGGAAGAAATAATTTTGGCCATGGAGAAATTGAAACAATGACTGGAAGACCAACAGTGAGAAGCAATCGAAGATTTAGAGATTTCTTGATTTGTAATATATCTCTGATGCTCGCCTAATCTGAATTTTAAAGCTCTCTTTGTTTGACCAATATAACCTAAATTGCAAGAGCAAGGAATGAAATAAACACCCCACCGGTTCTCAGTAGGAACAGGATCTTTTAGAGAAGAGAATTTAATTTTATTCATAGGTTTGAAGATAACTTTAAAGTTAAAACGAGAAAGTATTTTAGCAATTTTGAAACACAGAAGAGAATAAAAGGGCAGAACTATTATAGAATTAAAATTAGGAGGATTATTTGAATCAGAAAAAGGACGTTTAGGCTTATTAAATTTATACAAAGCTTTATCAATTAAAGAGGGATTATAACCACGAGCAAGGGCAAGAGATTTCAGATAATTAATTTCATTATTCAGAGCAGAAGAGTCAGAACAAATGCGTAACGCCCTAAAAACAAAAGTATAAAAGGACGCCACTTTTTGTTGAGGAGGATGATTTGAAAGGGCATGAGGGGGAAGGGAGACAGCGAAAGGTTTTCTATAAACGGAGGTAGAGAACCGATCTGGGAGTTTTGAAACCAAGACGTCAAGGAAAGGAAGAGAATTGTTCTCTTCGACTTCGAGAGTAAATTGAATACAAGGATCAACAGAATTAACAAGAGAAAGGAGATTAGAAAGATCAAGGTCAGATGGAATTAAAATGAAAGTGTCATCAACATACCTAAACCAGAAAGGAAATTTATATAAACTGAAGAGTTTTTCTTCAACAAAATGCATATAAATGTCACATAAAAGAGGAGACAATGGATTACCCATGGCCAGACCCTCAGTTTGAGAATAGAAAGAATTGTTAAACTGAAAAGCAGTTTGCCTGACACAAATACTAACTAAATGCAGGATTTCATCAATCTCAATGGAAGAGTAATGAAATTCGCGCAACCTTCTTTCCAAACAATCAATTGCCCCTTGAACAGGCACGTTAGTGAAAAGGGATTTAACATCTAAGGAAACCATTATATAATTGCAAGGAGAAAGGCGTTTAATTTTATCAACAAAGTCAAAAGAGTTTTTCACGGTATGAAAGTTAGTGGAAGATAAAGGAGCGAGTAACTTAGAAAGGAACTTGGCAAGTTCCTTGGCAAGGGCTCCGGAGCCCTGTATTTATAAGCTCCAGCGAATTCCGATCAATATTTAAATATTTACTAAAAACAGGGAAGTACCGGAGCCGGGGTCCGGTGGGCTCCGGCGCAAATTAAGCCCTGCGTGTGGGTGGCAGTAGGTGTTCATGGAGTAATGTCTGTCTTTACCCACAGACAATTTACTTATATAGTATATAGATTTCGATAATCGAAAAATTACTATTTAAAAAATAAAGCAGCATGTTATAATTTTATATAATGTATTTTAATTTATTTCACCGTATTTTAAATCATTGTGTGAATAATAGAAGCTTATTTACGTAAATAACAGCAAATAAATTTTAAAATTAGCATAATTTTATGGTCTATAAAAGTTCCAATTCAATTTTTTTAGTTTATTATTATTATTTATTTATTTTTCATTAAATATATAAACATGCAAAGATTCACAGTTAAAATTGTATTCATATAATTGAACTGTATTATATAGGCATATTAAACAGGGGAAAAAAATGAAATGCGAAAAAACACTACTAAGTAGACGCTTATTCTAATTAAAAATCAAGAATCCCAGACTATAAAAAATCATATTAAAAATAGTAAAGCATTATTTTAATAAACCATGAAATATTTAAAGTATTTGCATAAGTAAACAAAATGAAAATAAATTTGTTCACGTAGTTTATTTCTCTGTTAAAAATATTAGATAGTCATTAAAATAACTGTAAACAATTTTAAATAACAACAATAAAATTCTTGTCTATAAGCATATAAATATACCTTTTTTTTTCTTACTTTTTATTATATATTTAAGCATGCAAAATTCCGTAGTTATAAATGCACTTGTACGCTACAAATCGTACAGTCGTGGGGAAAAAAAAAAAGTAAACACCCCTTACTAACTCCTCAACAAATTATCGTAGAAGAAAGTTACTGGTACCGAACGATTGGAAATAAAGTCTACTTTTAAATGATGTATATAAAATTTGCTTAAGAGGCCATCTACATATTAAAACGAATTCTAACTTCATTTTTTTTTTCAATAGCTATACCCAATTTTAACAAAATATTTCAAATATTCGATTGAAACTATTCCTAGACACCAAATTTCAAGTCATTTGAATGATAACTTTTTGAATTACAAACATTCAAAATTTAGTGCTTCTAATGTTAAATTTCAATTTCATATTTTTATTAATATCCCCTGAAATTATACCCTAACGTGCTAATTTTTTGTGTAGCAATAATACTAAAATACCCAAACATAAATACGTTGAATTTGCAATTTTTATAATTATATGATGTGAATTAAGAATTATAAAATTAATATTCGAAAAAATTATTAATTGCAGCCTACAATGCTTTTGATGGATTTAGATTTATTAAGTCCCGTTTTATGGAAATCTAAAATTTCACATTTTTCTTCCATGTAATTTTCAAATTATGCTTTAAAAACGGCAAAATGGTGGTCTAAGGGGCCGTCTATGATAGAAATGACTAGATATTTTGAAATTTCTAATGCTATCCTGTAATCTAGCAATCTTCAATGACTGCTTGAGTGGCGATTAAGATGCCTTGATCAACACTCTCGGTCAACAATCGAGTACCAAACTTCAATTTGGATACAGCCCCTAAAATACGCTCATTTTAAAATAATTTCTCAGAAACATATCCTACGAATTGCATAAAAAATTGTTTTTTGGCTAATTGAAGGGTGTAGAGTTCATTTATGCTGTCAGAATTGTGTACTACTATTGTAAAAAACAAAGTTAGGTTTCATTTTAACATGTAGATGGCCCCCTAAGCAAATTTTATATACATCATTGAAATGTAGACTTTATTACCAATCGTGCGGTACCAGTAACTTTCTTCTACGATAAGGTTTTGCAGAGTTAGTAAGGGGTGTTTACTTTTTTTTTCCACGACTGTACATTTAATGTATATTTTTCGTAAATTTCAATTATTATACATTTTTTTTTTTTCAATTGCGGTTCAAAAATAATTTTGGGAAATTTTCGTTTCGAAAAAAAGGCCTAGCGGGATTCGAACTGACAAAGAAAAATCTCAAATCCGGTATGCTGACGATATAAATACTGAGCCGCTTGCCAAAGAAGGGAATTTATCGGAGTATAAACTGTAGCGTAAACTTTGCGACTTATTTTTTCGAGGCCCTGTGTGTTGCGCCTTATGACTCTCGTATATTTTTATACTAACTATACTGCCCATCGATACAAAAAACGTTCATCGCATTCGGTGACTCCAACCTCGGACCCTCTCCTTGTAAGTAAACGATTTGGGAAACTCGCATTTGAAAACCCCTTTCCGGTGTTTCAGTCGTAAAAAAAAACAGATAGTCGTGAACGTTCATAGCTAGGGTATACGCTAATGCTTTATTTGGGAAACAGAGGGTATACGGAACTTCTTAAAAAGAATCAAGAAGGTACACGGTGTATACCCTCCACTACATCTCTGCCCCTTTCAACAATTACGATCTGGAGTCGAAAAGAAATCGGAATCGGTTTTTTTTTTTGGTAACCCTGAACATAATTCCTATTAATCCGGGAGACGGTTAAACAGACCATCCCTTGATGACTGAAATTTCAGGATTAGAAGAAACTCGATTAGCATATTAAAATGCAACTGGGCTGCCAAGTCATATCTTGGTGGAAAACACCTGAAAACCCGATTTTAGCGGCTGACTCGTAGATTTACCATTGTGTTTCCCTGCTCCCAATCCTCCATGTTTTCATACATTTTGGTTCAGGAAAACACAATGGGAAACCTGCTAGTCAGCCTCTAAAATCGGGTTTTAAGGGGTTTTCCACCAAGATATGACTTGGCAGATCGATTGCGTTTTAATATGCGAATCAAGATTTAACTAATCCTAGAATTTCATCCTTGAACTCGATGAGGTGATGATCTGTGCTGCCGGCTCCCGGTCTAAATGGTAAACCTACCAGTCAACCACTAAAATTTGGTTTGCAGGTATTTTCCACCGAGATATAACTTGCCAGACCAGTAGTATATACGAATCAAGTTTTAACTAACTTCAAGTTTTGGTTTAAGCAGTCGCCTACCCTGAATTAGAATTGGGGATGCACCGAATATTCGGTATTCGGCCATGTTACCGAATATTCGGTTTGGCCGAATATCAAACTATTCGGTATACCGAATATTCGGCTTGGCCGGATAGCAAACTATTCGGCCTGCCGAATATTCGGTTTGGCCGAATATTAAAATATTCGAATATTAAATTCCGAATATTAAGATTTCCAGACCGAATAGGCAGACCGAATATCCAAAATATTCCGAATATTAAAATATTCGGCCCAACCGAATACTTAAAAAAATTTTAAAACATATTTTTAAAAACCTTATACCAATTCTACGTTTAACAGTCAATTTATAAAGATATTCAGTATAATTAGAAACAGAATCATATACTATTTAAATAAAAGAGAATGTTTTTACATTATTTATTTGCTGTTTGTTAAGTATTATTTAAGAAAATTAACCAATCACGAGGATTTTCATAGGAATTAATTATGTAGAAATGCGAAGATTGTCCAGTAGATAATCCGTTTCTTGCTAAGATTTTAAGAACAATGATTACAATCTCTGAAAATGATCGCCCACTCCAGACACCAATCTAGGATGCATTTAAAAACTTCCTTGCTTAATCACAGGGAGTAGAACAGTTATTCTTGCTATTTACTTTTACTTTAGTCTCTTCCTGACAAACAAGTAATATATGATCCTGTATAATTTTTCTTCCAATTTTTTCACAATTTCCCTTTGATTTTAAAATGTTTGTTTTAGAATTTAAGAAAATTTTATTCTTTTGTTTTAATTCACAGAAGAAGCCATGAAATTTAAAATTTTATCAATTAAAAAAGTTTTAGAACTATCCCCTTCTTAAATAACTCAAAGTAGATTTTTTTCAGGATAAAGTTTACTTGAAAAAACATAGGCGTAACCAGGGGGGGTGCCCGGGCACCTCTCCCCGCACCCCCCCTCCCGCTTGCGCAGACTCAAGCACAATTATTTAAAAAAATCGAAATCTGCAAAAGAAAAAAGAAGAAGTGAAAGCAGAGTTCAATTAGTTTAGTTCAGAAAACTAACAGCCTAAGTTTTGAAATGTGATGAAAAAAGAAACCCACGTCCACAAAGAAGCAAAACAATTTGAAAGTGAATGCAGATGTGAAACGATAATTCTAAAATGCAATTAGCCGGGGGAAAGAAGAGGGAGTGCACAGACCCTGCCTCTTTTGAACATGAAAAATAATAGCACAGAAAATTCAAATTAATCTAGCGGTTGGTTGGTTGGTTGAATTTCGTGTTTCGCGGCCATTTTTTGACATTCATAAAAGGAATATGGTTGCAGTCTTTTAAGTCAATATAGTAATTTTTTTCTTCTGAAAATTTTTATATGATTTTTAAAGTTTCTTCTCGTTTCGTGGCGTTCTTTTGAAAGTAGGGAAAGGAACCTGGTATCAATCTTTTAGCCCAGTGCAGTAAATTTTGACCAAATTCGTGTTTTTATTCTGCGATCATTTCATGATATTTACTATTTTTTCCCAAAACCGTTTGACGAAATTCACGTCTTTCTACGCGATTTTTTGTCGAAATCAGCGCTTTTCACCACTAATCTTTGACAAAATTCGTGTTTTTTACCACGATCCTTTGACGAAATTCGCATTTTTTACCGCGATATTTTGACGAAATTGGCATTTATTTAGCACAATCCTTCGATGAAATTCGCGTTTTCTTTCTACGATCTTTTGACGAAATTCGCTTTTTCTTTCTGCGATCCTTTGACGAAATTCTCGTTTTTACCGCGATTCTTTGATGAAATTTATTTTCTGTTGCGGCCAATTGACGAAACTGATTTTTTTACAGTATTCATTTGTCGAAATTCGCGATAGTTTTGCGCAACCGATCGGGAAAATTCTCGATATCTTTCCATTCCAATTAACAAAATTCTCTATTCTTTTCCGCGACATTTTGACGGAATTTGCAAAAAATATTCGTCAATCGTTTATCGAAATTCGTAATTTTTTGCGCATTATTTTGACAAAATTCACGATTATTTTCTGCACTCTTTTATCGAAACTCTCGATATTTTTCTACGATCATTTGAAGAAATTCTCAAATTTTTTCGGGACCGATTCACGAATTGACTTTGAAAAATTCCATAAAAGAAATAAAAATCACGAACTTCAAAAAATATTTAAAATACTCCCTGAAGAATCACAGGTCAGTGAAAGAATTTGGAGGGGGGAAATACTGCATAGCATTTTTTATTATGCGAGACTTTCCTTTTCTGTGAGCAAATCGCGCGATCCCGCACGTTATTTCAAAACCTGTCCCTCAAAGAAAACTTCATTAATAGTGGAGTTTCGTTGGTTGAGTTTTTTTTAACGAACGTAGAATTAAACAATTCTAGGATAGAGGTGGGAACTGCCTTCGGCAACGTACTCCCGAGCAAGCTACGACCTCTTCTGTCTCGAAAGAAGCGAATCTTGAATTATTGCGTTTTTTATTTCGAGCCAAATAAAATTTTCAGCTTTCTTATAAAAACTGATTTGACTTTCTTCCAATTCGATTTTAATCACGGCAATTGCAAAAATTACCAGAGAGTTTTTTTCTGTTTCAAAAGTCAAAAAATCGCCTCAACACGAAAACCACCGCTAAAAGTCGCATTAAAAATTCGGAAAAGATTAAAAAACCACAGGTACCGAAATTAACTAATTGGGTAAAAGATTTAAACCGGATTCTTTTTAGGAATGTAAAAAAAAAAAAAAAAAAAAAAAAAAAATCAGCATGAAATGCGAAAAAAAATCCTCTAAAAATAACATAAAAATTGAAAAATCGCTGTTAGAATCTAGAAAACACTTTATTGAAAAGAAAACAGAGTTTATACTGCATAAAATATTGAAATCGGATTCTTTTTTACTAATTAAAAAACAAAATGCCGTAAAATGCGAAAAAATTCGCATTAAACGTTAATTGAAAAAATCCAGAAATTGTCTTCGATACGCATGACTTCAGGCCTACAGGTCCTGTCAAATCTTACGGCTGTGCGGGCTGCATTGTTTTAATAGAGTTCAGCGCGCGCGCGTATACACACACAGAGGCAGACAAGCACCTATCTTTATTATTACAGTCGCATAATGATAGTATAATTTTTATCATCTTGATAAAATTTAGTGTATATTATCATGGCCTGCTTTACTTAATATATTCGACACATTCTGAGGTTAAAACATGAATTACCGTAATTTCCGGCCTATAATCCGCGGATCAAATAATATGTTCGGATCCAGAAATATTGTTTCATAAAACGTAACTTGTTAAATCACGATAAATATTTAACTTCAATAATGAAATAAAATTTCTGGATCGAAACATGATTGTTTGATCCGCGGATTATAGGCAAGAAATTACGGTATTAATGAATATTATAATTATTTATATAGACTTTCCTCCAAAATTTCTTGGGTACCTCCGGTGATCCCCAAGAAGTCATGGAGTCACATTCTGAAAAACTTTCGCTCGTATGTACTCGTGTACCGCATGTATTATCCGAGATTTATCATCCTGCAAAATTTCATCTACAAGACTTTGACTGAGATATTTTTAGATCCCATGCAGTGTTCCCCTGCGCCTATAGAAGTTTTCAACATGATTAAAGGCCTTTCTTAATCTTGATAAGAAATCTGGGTGCCAAAAGATTTTACACTTGTGACCACTCTTAGTCCCTGTCTTACGTCACTGCTGCAAGATTTACATATCTTTTTTTTTTTTTTTTTTTTTTACCATTACATTTAGTTTTGATGTTTTGAACCCCTTCTCATCCTTCCTCACGCAAACAGAAACTGTGTTTGAGCCCTTTTTAAAAGAAATACCACACAACTATACCTTCTAAGATAAAAACCTGTCTAAAACGGAAATTCGACCGGTTTTATAAGGTTCCGTTTTTGAAGGTTTTACCATATAAGATATTGTTTGTATCCAACATGTTTAGGTTAAGAAGTCTGCCCCCCCCCCCCCCCCGTTCGAAAAGCTGGTTACGCCTATGAAAAAGTTCTTGATTATCAAAATGAAAGTTTCTGTTTTAAATATTATGTAAAACTGTTTTAAAATTTAACATTTTAATGCCCTAAACTTTGAAATATAAAATTATTCGACAGGTTCTGCTAGTTGGGGAGGCCTACCAATTGGCTTAAGCTCAACAAGCCCCACCCAAATATTCGACAAGCCGAATATTCGGTATTCTGTCGAATAGTTACTATTCGGCTGGCCGAATATTCGGTATTCAGCCTAGCAGTTACTATTCGGCTAACCGAATATTCGGTATTCGGCCAAAATCACTATTCGGTGTATCCCTAATTAGAATAATGTAAAGATTTAATTAGATGTATTCTAAACTATATGTTAAAAAAAGGTTTTTTATTTAAAAAAAACTCCATAAACAATTAATATTGAAAAGTGTTGATGGGCCTATGACAATTGTTGATATCTTCTTTTAGCACTCTTGGTGATATTGTGAAAAGGTAATAAAAAAATCAAGATATAATTATAGAGGTTTTCAAAAATTTCTTTTGTAAAACAATTTATTTTATATTTCTTATTTGTGTATTATGCCAATATTGTTGCTGTAATTTCCCGTTTAATATCTTTGTCAATGCATTTATATTTATTTTTCTTTTTTAGGATTTCGTTTACTCCTGTTTATTTTGGTTCATTTGCTAACTTGTGACTGAAGTTATCCGTTAATCCTTTTTATGCCAAAGAAGAAAAATAATTATTCCCTACATCATTAAAATATTTTTGTTTTGCCTGTCTACATTTATATAACTATGATTTTTTTCTGTGATATATTAAAATATTAATTAAATACAAGAACATTTGCAAGCAAATCAAATAATATCTCGAAACTGAGTTTACTTAGCCATTTAAATCTCATTTTTGTTGCATCCAGTGAGAAACTAAATTGTTTTAGTGGAATGCTTCATATATCAAATAGACACGTGTCTTTTAGAAAAATGTTTTTATTAATTAAACTTTGTTAACCAGAAATATAAATAGCAAACAACTAAAGAAACATACAAAACTTTTAAGATTATATTCTCACACGAGACTGTATTTCTTTGCAATTAAAAACTTCAAAAAATTTTTTATAAATGGAAGATAAATCAGCATTTCAACAACGAAATGAAGAAAAAAATCATGAAAATAATGTATATCCAGAAAGATTATCAAAAAACTTAATATTAGATGGACATTTCAAAACTCACACTTCAGAAAAATCTTATGTTTGTCATGTGTGTCAAAAATCTTTTTTCAAAAAGTCTTATTTGGCTAGACATGTAAAAATTCATTTTGAAAAAGAAACTTATACATGTAGTACTTGTCAAAAATCATTTTCAAGGGAAAGTTATTTAGCTCAACATATTAAATTTCATAGCGAAATAAAACCTTATGCATGCAGTACCTGCCAAAAAACTTTTTGGCTAAAGGCTCATTTCAAACGGCATATAAGAATACATACAAATGAAAAACCATACGTGTGTGAGAAGTGCCAAAAATATTTTTCAGATGTTTCAAATTTAAAAAGTCATCTTCGAATTCACGCTAGACAGAAACGTTTTGCGTGTGAAATATGTCAAAAATCATTTTCATCTAAAGCAAATCTAAACATACACTATCGAATCCACACAGAAGAGAAACCGTTTGTGTGCGATGTATGTCAAAAGTCATTTTCAATAAAACGCAATTTAAATGATCATCTGCGAGTCCACACAAGAGAGAAACCATATGTGTGCGGTGTCTGTCAAAAGTCATTTGCACGAAAGACCACTTTAAATGTTCACCTTCGAATCCACACAGGAGAGAAACCATATGTGTGCGATGTCTGCCAAAAGTCATTTTCAAAAAAACAAACTTTGAAAGGTCATGCGCGAACACACACACAGGATAGAAACCGTACGTGTACGATGTCTGTCAAAAGTCATTTTCATTTCAAAAAGCTCTGAAAAATCATATACAAATACATACTGGAGAGAAACTGTATATGTGCAATGTATGTCAAAAAACATTTGCACACAGAAGTTTAAAATTTCACCATCGTAACAACAGTGAACAAAAATGATTTGTTATGTGAATTCAATCCAGAAACCAGTTTCATGCATATGTATTTTAAACAACCATTTCCTATTGTTTATGAAAAGTCTCCATGTATGTATGACACATATCAAAAGCAGGGATGAAAATCTACCGCTACTCTGCGATTTTCTGTTTGTAATTTTTTTCCGATTTTCTGCGCTTTTTTTTTTTCCTGCCTTTTTCGCCCTAAAGTTTTACTGGCATGGCAGTTTCTTGGTTTTCAACCTGACTACAATTTACATGCTTTATAAGTTACAACAATGATCCCTCATTAATTTCATTCCCATTAAAACGGAGCCCGTTTTATCTAAGTAGCCATTTTCATGATAGCAAATCATAATTGAAATCAGTGAAAATTTTTATTTTGTGATCATATTAGCTGAAGAGAGAAAAAATCAAAACCTGGACATTATGGATGCTTGTCGTATAAAAGCGATTGATGAGAATAAAGCTCGCATTAAGTTCAAGAAATTATCTCTAATTATGGAAGAATGAATCTGCTGTTCTAAGTTTACAGCTTAAGGCTCCGCTGCACTGAAACTTCCCGATCACGAAATCCCGTTTTAGACTATGGGAAAACTTTGAAGCGCGATTACTAATTACCTAATATAATTATGAAAATACAGTTTTCACCTTCAGAAAGTAGGCGTCAGATGCCGATGATGTGCGTTTTTAAAAATTATCCCCGTAAATTTTAAGTACAAAAAATATCTCTATAAACTTTGAAATTGCCATTTGATTAAATTTTATCATCTTCGTAAAAATTCTTAAAATTTACATAGACAATTTTTAAAAAACGCACATCATCGTCATCTGACGTCTACTTTCTGATGGCGAAAACGGTATTTTAATAATTATATTGGATAATGAGTAATCGCGCTTCAAAATTTTCCCATAGGTTAACATAGGATTTCGCGATCGGGGAGTTTCAGTGCAGCGGCCCCTTAAAAAACTTAATGTAATGTAGAACCGTAAAACATGTACCGATTTCTTTTTGTACATTATTATTATTTTTTTATATAATACTTCAAGTATGAAATAAACTTTTTTCTATTGTATGTGATGTTTTTCCTATGCACTGGCTTTGTTTTATATGTTATTTGTTTAATATGGACTTTCTTTATTTCGGACGATTTACATAACCAAACAGTCCCGATTAATGAGAGTTTAGTAAGGAATTAATGATGTACAAATGCAAGTTCCTGAGCATGGTCTAGTAAATAATCTGTTTTTATAACAAAAAAGGGTGCTTCTAAACAAAATAGAAAGCCGTACAGGGTTGAGAATAGACATCAAGACGGGCAATTTTTGTCAAGGAAAACATAATTGCAAGTATAATTGCAATCCACTGATTCAGCCATAAATACAGTTTATCTCATCGCACTCGAGGATCAAACTTGGATTTTCGTTTGTTACTTTAACAATAACGAAGATATAACTATATTTTCAACAGACTTGCTTTGATTTCTGTGAAATGTGATGTGATGAGAAGTGCTGGATATTGCGACCATTATCTAAACCAACTATGAGCCAGACATTCCTTTATTCAGAATGCAGTTGACAGTATTTATACGATGTCGGTGTCACTGGCCAAAATTCAGTTTTTTTCCAATGATATAATCACATTTAATACTAGCAAAATTAATATGAAACAAATCTCGATAAAATATCTTCGTTATTGATAAAGTTGTGAACGAAAATTCATTTTTGGTTTGTAGTCACACAACCAGTGTTTTTAATTGAATGCATTGTCATTTTGATGGAATAAATGGGCTGAGATGATGTTTCTTGTTCAAAAAATGTTTGTCTTGACCATATTATCCCTGTCGAAAGTTTGTTGCAAGATTTTAAAAACAACCTTTATGTTTACAATCTCTGAAAATGATCCCCTACTCCAGATGCTGATCTAGGATGCATTTAAAAACTTCCTTGCTAAATCAAAGGAATAGAAAAGTTATTCTTCCTGAGTTTTATAGCTATATCCTTTTCTTAAATAACTCAAAGCAGAATTTTCAGTATAAAGTTTACTTGTAAAAAGCTCTTATTTATCAAAATGTAAGTTTTTGTATTAAATGTTATGTAAAATTGTTTTAAAATTTAACATTTTAATGCCTTTAAACTTTGAAATATAATCAGCCGAATATTCGGTATTTGGCCGAATAGTTACTATTCGGTATTTGGCATTCGGTTCATCTGTAGGCCGAATATTTGGTATTCGGCCAAAATCACTATTCGGTGCATCCCTAATCCTTGTCAATATTCTGCTATCTCAAATAGCTGCCGAATTATATGCAGGTATTTGAGAGTAAAATAATATCTGCTTTTAAAAAAGAAAGGAAGAATGAAATTCATATATTTTTTTTAAAATACACTTTTATCGTCTTATGGTTTAAAAGTAATTAAATTTTCATTATACGTTAAGAAAACAATTTTGAAATTCCCAATAAATAGTTTAACTAATAAGATATTAAATAACAGTTTAAATAGCTTTTTTTTTCTTTCCTGTTGCAATATCATTTTTTTAAGTGAGCAAAAGTTATATATATCTTTCATCAAATTCACTAGTTCAAACTGCGAAAAACTGAAGCTTGTTCATTGGAATTTTTAATTAATATCTCAGTTAATTACCAAAAAAAATGAAAAATCCGAACCTGAGCCAGTTTGACCCTTTGTTAAATTCCGAAATTTCGCATTTATACCAGAAATTTTCTATAATATTCTTTTTTTTATTTAATGACAGACGTTTCGTGACTGCTTAAAGTAAAAATTCTTCTTTGAAAATTTCCGATATGAATTCGAAATTTTTGAATTAAAACAAAGGCCAAACTGGCAACCCTGGTCTGAGGTGCATTCTTTCACCAGTTTTCATCTATCCCCAACCAAATTTGCAGACCTCTACGTCCGGTAGATTTTCCAAGCCATCACAAACAGACATACAATCAAAAACTTTCTTTTATTTATATAGATGTGTACTAGACTTGTTTATGCATAAAGAGTCTTACTATCTTTCATTTTCGCCAACCAACAAAACACCTTCATCTAACATAACTGCAAAATCATTTTCATTCGTTTGAATTTTAAAAGGTCTTTAGTCAGTTTCCAAAGAATTTAACAGCTTTATCTACGACAGAACTTTTATCAACCGAAATTCTGTAACTTATATAGATGTGTATTAGATTGTGTATGCATAAGGAGTCTTACAATCTTTCATTTTCGGCAACCAATAAAACATCTTAATCTAACATAACTGCAAAATCATTTTCATTCGTTTGAATTTTAGGTCTTTTGCCAATTTCTAATGAATTTAACAGCTTATCTAAAATAGAACTTTTATCAGGCAGGAATCAGTAATTTATATAGATGTGTATGCATAAGGAGTCTTACAATCTTTCATTTTTGCGACCAACAAAACACCTTCATCTAACATAACTGCAAAATCATTTTCATTCGTTTGAATTTTAAAATGTCTTTTGTCGGTTTTCAAAGAATTTAACAGTTTTATCTACCGGGATTCTGTAAACCGAAATCTTTGTTAAACGATCTTGCAATCATCAATTTAAAGTAATAAATTGAAAACGCTGACTGGATCTCCTCCGCTTAAAACGTCAAAGTTAGAATGTTCTGGTTGTCAAAAGCAGTTGTCTTGTAAAATTTAAATTCAGCTTTATAAAATTACTAGAAAAACCCGCGGCTTTGCATGCGTAATAGTTGAAATATGCCCAGTGGTATTTATGTGCTATTTTTATTTGAAAAATTACATTGTTAGGAATAATTAAAAATTACTAATTATTCCACAATTTCAGTAAACTTCATTATTACACTGCATTAGGTGAAAATGAGAATTAAATTAATAGGAATAACGTAAACTAGTTCTAAATAAATGATAAGTTAGTATGCATTTTGAAACTTTTACGCTCATTTAAGTTTTCATGAAAATTCATGCATTAGTTCTTATTCTTGAGATAGAGCTATTGCGGAAATCGTAAAAAAATGCAAGTATGCTTTAAGATTTGGGGGGGGGGGGGGGGAGCCGGAGCAAACAGAAAATGCCAATTTCTGGTGGGAAGAGAAATCTTCATGATCGATTATTTATTGTGACGATAAAATGACAAATAGAGCAGATTTTTTTAAAACAGTTTTAAAGAGTTTTTAAACTCAGAGTACTGTGGGGTAGAGGGGTGAAGCAAAATTTTGAGAGGTTGAAATTTAGATGAAATTTTAATGAAATGAATTGTCAGTGAAATTTAGGGCTGATTATTTATTCACTATAAAGTAACAAATAGAGTACAAAAAGTTAGAGTACAAAAATTAGGTTTTAAAGATTTTATATTTTGGTATTGTGGAGGAATGAGCAAAAGGAGGAAATGAAATTTGAAGAGGTGGCAAGGGTGTGTTAAGATTTATTTTAAAATCAGAAATTCAAAGAAATGCAGATGAGTTTCACCCCTGATTAAGAAATAATACAAGAATAAAATTAAGCATTTTTAAGGACTTTTTGCAGATTTTGCATGAAAATAAGTACTTTTAAGCACCAAAAATTCTACTTGAAAAATGTAAGTACCTTTAAGGACTTTCAAGGACACTGTTAGAGATCATTTATATCCTATAAGAGACTATCATGCAAAAATTCAAGTTTCTAAGCCCTTAAGTAACACAAAAATCGTATTTTTAAAACGTTTTTTGCTCCTGCACCCCTTAGAGTTGGCGACATCGACATAAAATATAGCCTATGTCGGAACAGGGACTGTCATCATCATTTTTCTACCATTACTTTTGAAATCGGTTCGATAGTTTCAGAGATTATCCTTAAAAATAAACACACGAACTTTACTTTTTTATAATATTAGGATAGATAGATAAAATTCTTACTTAAAAAAGGAAAAGAAACGAAAACACCCATCTTTTTTAAAAATTAAATCAGTGTATAAAACTATTTCTTGACTGGTAAAACCAGTCGAAAATTGTACGTCAAACGTGGCAAATGAGGTGCGTTCGCACTACAAATAGTTTTATAAATATTCAGATCTTGGTGCAATAGCTGTTGCACTCTTATGCAAAAATGCATGAATACAAAACTTGTACGACTCTATATATTAAGTTCAGTAATACGGAAATAATATGACTCCATCTTAAATAGGACGTAATCACCATGGCAACCTAAATTCATTACCTATCATGGAATATTATTTTATTAACTACGTATGATAGGAATTAATAGAATAATCACCATGGTAACCGAGAATTATTACCTCTCATGGAATATCATTGAATTAATTACGTAGGATAGGATTTAAAAGAGTGAAGAAAACTTTCATTAATATCTTTTGATTCGATTTTTATAAAATTTTAAATGACTCGACAAAATTCTACAAGGATTATATATATTAAATTTCAAACCATTTGGTTGGGTAGATTTTGCACTGTTACATGCATAAGACGGATGGACCAGACGACGACTGTAGGCGATGCGTATTTATATAATTACGAACGTATCTAAAAACAAGTAATATAAAAAAAAATTTTAAGTCAATTCCTACTTATGTCATCAAAGAAAAATTTAATGTATCTGCAATTATATTAGATCTGGAAAAAATTTTCAGAAATTCCAACATAAGGGAGAATGTGATAGATAGTATTTCATACGAAATCTACCTAAAAATTTAAAGTCAATTCCTACTTAGGTCATCAAAGAGAAATTTAATATAATCCCTTAAGCTAATATTAGTTTTTGTTGCATTAAAATATCTCAATTTGTTGATTTTCTATAATTTAATTTCTATAAACCCTATTGGTTTACAATGGAAGTCTATGGGAATTTGGCGAAATATTAGAGATATCGCCACGTTGGTGTCACTTTTGGCGACTCATTTTGGTCGCCAAATTTGGCGATATATCGCCAAGCTGGCGATAAACTTGGCGGTATTTGGCGACAGAACAGGGTCCCCCTCCTCTATGGTAACCCCCTTATAGGTATGAAAATGCATAAAATGCTGTTCAATAACCAATGGCCGCCATTTTTTCTCCCATATAAAACTAAAATTAATTAATTAAAATTTAATTAATGAATTAATATTTGAAAAAACTGTATTAACATCAAGTGTCATCCACTACAAGTTTAAAAAAAATTTATTTGAACTTGATAGGATGAATAATAAGTATTTTATTAACGATTGAAAATTTGAAGAATATATATATATAGGGAGAATGTGAACTAATAGTAGGAATTGAATTAGAAAACAAGTAATATAAAAAAAATTTTTAAAGTAAATTCCTACTTAGGTCATCAAAGAAAATTTTAATATAATCCCTTAAGCTAATAATAATTTTTGTTCCATTAAAATATCTCAATTTGTTAATTTTCTATAAGCAAGTAGGTTTACAATGGAAGTCTATGGGAATTTGGCGAAATATTAGAGATATCACCAAGTTGGCGTCACTTTTGGCGATTCATTTTGGTCGCCAAATTTGGCGATATATCGCCAAGTTGGCGACAAACTTGGCGACAGAACAGGGTACTCCCTATGGTAAACACCCTTATACAGTAAATAAATAAATAGAAGTGCTTTAATTCATCTTTAAAAGTTAAACTTAAACTTACACTATGTGCAAATATTACTTAAAAGATGACACAGTATTTAAAAATGTTAAATTATTTTAATACCTTAGATCTTTCAACTATAAAACATAGTCTTCTTCAGGGGAATATGAGAAATACAACAGTTATTGACGCCTAATTTTCAAAATCCACGTAGATGGTGGCGAAAGGAGTGAAAGTGGAAGTTAATTTATAGATCCGGAAACATTGGGAAAATAAAACGATATATGAAACGAAATATGATTGTTTTATTTTCCCAATGTTTCCGGATCTATAAATTAACTTCCACTTTCACTCCTTTCGTCACCATCTACGTGGATTTTGAAAATTAGGCGTCAATAACTTTTGTATTTCTCATATTCCTCTGAAGAAGACTATGTTTTATAGTTGAAAGATCTAAGGTATTAAAATAATGTAACATTTTTAAATACTGTGTCATCTTTTAAGTAATATTTGCACATAGTGTAAGTTTAAGTTCACCCTTATACATATGAAGATGCATTAAATGCTTCAATAACCAATGGCCACCATTTTGTCTCCCATGTAAAACTAAAATTAATTAATTAAAATTTAATTAATGAATTAATATTTGAAAAAACTGTATTAACATCAATTGTCATCCAGTACAAGTTTAAAAAAATTATTTCAACTTGATAGGATGAATAATAAGTATTTTATTAACGATTGAAAATTTGAACAAGATATATAAATAAATACAGTAAAACCTCTAAATAAAGGACACCTCGGGAGCACGGTATGTGTCCGCTATTCGGAGGTGTCCGCTATTGGGAAAACCTCAGAAATTCAAAAATTGCTAAGAAATGCTTAATGTTTCATTAATTTACTTTTATAGGTCCTAAAACATTTATTATATGATTAATCAGAAATTAAAATTATTTTTTAAGCAATAAAACTGAAATAAAATTGTGCATACCTTTATCCACTTTATTACAGTCTTACGAAAAAAATCTGTTACAAAAGTTTGCTTTTGCTTGTGATTACATGTAATTTGATTTACAATGTGAAGTTTTAACTCTGCCAGTAATTTTAATCCTTCTGAGTCATCTTTTTTTTACAAAAAAAATTGTATAACTGCTCATTGTATTTTGCCGCTTCTTGGAAATTCTCGATATTGCAAGATGCATCTCAAGTTTTAGTATCTGTTTCATCATCGCTAATAGAGTCAGCTTTTGTTGAAATTTCTGGAGGAATATAATCGCACACATCAACTGATTCTTCTTCTTCGGTAGGTAACTAACCATCAATATTAATGAAATTTTCGGCAGTTTCTTCACTCCTGATACATTTCATTAATTTATTTATTTCGCTTAGTTCTTCATTTGTGTCGAAAATGTGTATTTCATTTTCTTTTAGTATAAAGCCTGCTTTTCTGAAACATTGTCGTGCGCTTTCCGGTTTTATGTTTTGTACAGCTGAGGAAATCCAAATTATAGCATCGAGAGCATTAACTAATTTTAGGCAGTTCTCAAGTGCATTCATAGAATCTAACTTTGAAAGAATGTGGCGTATTAAAAACTTTCTGTATAAGGCTTTAAAATTGCGTATTACGCCTTGATCAAGTGGCTAGCATACTGAAGTTGTGTTTGGGGGAAAAAACACAATTTTAAGATTGTCGAATTTCAAATGTTTTGGATGAGAACTTGCATTGTCCAGAAACAAGAGAACTTTTCTTTGTTGTTTTTTTTATCCTATTATCAAAAGAAGTTAACCATTCGATAATTAAAGGACTGGTCATCCACGCTGTCTTATTCGCTCTCCATTCAATACCAAATTTATTAAATTGAATGTTTTTCGGGAAGCACCTGGGTTTCAGAGATTTTCCAATAGTAAGAGGAATTTCAAATTCTCCTAACGCATTGCAACATAATAAAATAGTGAGTCGCTCTTTTGAAATTTTTCCGCCGATACAGTCATCCTTTTTAAAACACAAAGTCTTATTAGGAAAAATTCTGAAAAAGAGGCCGGTTTCATCGGCATTAAAAATGTTTCTCTCCTCATAACCTTCACAAATTGATTGCAGTCGTCCATGCCAGTCCTCCACTTCTTTAAGATCTACAGATTTTGCTTCTCCACATATTGTTTTGAAAGAAATGTTGCGCTGAGATCGGAACTTTTCCAGCCACCCACTGGAAACCTTAAAATCGTGTAATCCGAGTTCTTTGGCGACTTCTAAAGCCTTTTCCTGAATCAAAGGCCAACTGACAGGAATGTTTTTTGAACGAACTGAAGAAAACCAATTCAGAATTATAGAATCAATTTCAATGGAATTAGTCTTCCTCAATTTCACATTTTTGGTGTTCTCGTTAGAGTTAGCAATCCACAAATTTCTTATTTCTTCTTTATTCCGTAAAATCTCTCCCACCTGTATTTTACCTATTTTAAAACGTTCAGCAATTATCCGCAAACTCAATTTATCTTTCTCAGATACACTTACAATTTCAAATTTTTCTTTTAAAGTTAATCGTTATCTTTTTGAGGACATTCTCGAAATAATCACAAACAAGAATCGAACAGTAATCGACATTGCAAAATAACTTTTTTCCCTGCTCTTATTGCCTTCTTGGCGCCTTTAATTCTCGCTCCTAAAAAATCAGTACGCAATTTCCCAATAAAAAAAATAAATAAAATAGCGTAACTTTTTTCTTTGTTTTATAAAAGAGTAAAAATAAATAAATAAATCGTATGCTAGGTTTTCAGTGATTATTTTTCTTTTGCTCAGACCGGGGCCAACGAAAAAGACGGGCTACCGTGCTTCTCCGATTTCGAGTAGTCACGTGACGCTCGCGGTCTCAGCTGAACTGAGCAGATGCGTGTGACAAAATAAATTATCGTCTAGGCTTTAGATTTACTATCATATTAAAATCATTCTTTTATTTGATGGAATTCATTACTTTACAGTATAATGAAAACATTAAAACGTTGTTTTTATTTCACAACATTACATTAAATAACAAGTAGGAAATTGCTCGTCAAACGTGGAAAATGAGGTGCGTTCGTTCTATAACTAGTTTTATAAATATTTTTTGCTCTCCATGTTGTACTGAATGTATATTTTTTTACACTTCATAAGTGCATAGTCTGTAACATCATTAAAATGCACTTGCAATAATTGTAACGGAAAAATTTTGAGTGCCCCTGTAATTAAACTATACATCCAATTTTCATAAAATCTGAAATGGCTCGACAAAATTTTGCAACAATCATATATTTAAATTTTCAAACGATTCGGAAGACTGTAACATCATTAAAATGCACTTGCAATAATTTTTTCCCATTGGCCATAATGTAAAGAAAAACTTTTGAATGTCCCTGTAATTAAACTATACATCCGATTTTCATAAAAATTGAAATGGCTCGACAAAATTTTACAACAATCATATATTTAAAATTTCAGACCGTTCGGTCGGGTAGTTTTTGCTCTGTTATATGCGGACGGACAGACGGACAGACGGACTGAACGACGACTATAGGTGCTACGTATTTATATAATTACGAACGCACCTAAAAAGTAAACTGCATAATGTATGTTTTCTTTTAGTTCTAATTCTTTTCTATCTAGGGAAAATCTTATATATGTTTTGATTTTTAAACCCTCCTTAAACTGTAAACCCTCCTTATATCACTCATTTGGATAAATCGATGTTTTGTGAGTCTTTCTTCGATTAATAAATAAAAGATATCCTCACATTAAGAGAATTTTTTCGGCCTGTCATTTTAACTCAATTTGGTTTTTGTATGTTAAAAATGCAATTTATTTGCAATCCATTTTTAATCCATTTCCTACTATGCTAGAATTATACAAATTATGCGCAAAAGTATAATTCGGATGACAATAAAGCATTTTAATATTTTTACAACTTAATTTTAAATTAATAAATCAATTTTACGGTATTTTTCAACTAGTTCGCCCCTGGTGATAAATCGCAAAATAATCCTTAACTCGTATAATTGTATGGGAGTTAAAACAATAATGGATTCAATTATGCGCCAATAAAGGTTTTCCAAAATATGCCAAAGCACTGCGAAATTGCAACGATAGAACATTTTAAAGACTAAAAACTAGAACATAAATTATAAATACAAAATGAAGACTATAATATTACAAAATATGCCCATTTATCTATCAAACGTTAGGTATTAATTTACAATTATACGTTCATAAATTAATTTAGAAATCCTAAAAAGATAGTTTAAATTATGTTTCAGTTTTTCTTTTCTGTTCCCTTTCTTAAAAAATAAACAGAGCAAGTATTCTATATTTTTTTAGTAAATTCATTTGTTTGAGCTTTCTATCAAGTGTAAAATAAGCAGTGAGTTTTCATAATCGAGTTCATTAACAACGCCAAACGGAAATTTCAATAGGAATATCAGAAATTCATTGAAACTATTAATCAGTATAAATGCGATATAGAGCAAACATTCATAAATTAAAAATATTACTTTATGACCCCTTATGTATAAATACATTTTTATAACGGAGATGCATAACATTTGCTAATTTAATGTAAATACACCAAGAAATGCAACAGTGTTTCTGAAATTTATATAAATGCAAAGAAGCTTTAAGAAAATATTGTCATGTTTGGCATTTTAAGACAATTTTAAAGATATGATACACCGTAAAAAAAGACAGATGTTTCTTAATTTACGAAAATGTACTATAATCACGAACGAACATATTAACCTCTTCCCCAAGATTTCGAAAAATGTTCCTTTATCTTTAGAAACCTCACAAAAGATTTTTAATGAAATTTAATTATTTTTCGAGGAAATTTAAAGAAGAATTTATAAAAATAATTTTTTTTTAGCTGCCCGTAGTTTTCAAAAACGTTTCAGAGTAGCTTTTACAGTGCATTAAACCCAGAAAACAGGTTTTTCGGATGCTATGAGGACTCTAGTAAATATTTTCATGTTCATCAAACATATTTAACTGTGAAACATGTAGAATTAACAGCATTAACATTAAAATAACCATTTTTCTGTTACAATTGCATGTACAATTTCAGTTATGCAGCGGAAAATAATTAGATGAGGTCTGATAACATCTCGAAAACCGATTTTCCGGGTAGAGATCTGGATTAATGCAATGCAAAAGCTGCTCGAAAACGTTTCCGAAAGATACGGCCAGCTAATAAAAATTTATTTTAATAAATTCGTCTTTAAATTTTAAAAATAAAATCTTTTCTAAGGTTTCTAAAGATAAAGAAACGCTTTTCGGAATATTGGGTGACTTGGAGGCGGTTATCGAATATTTTCGTTCGTGGTTGTAGTAAATTTTCGTAGTTTAAGAAACACCAGTCTTTTTTTACAGTATAGTCAGTGAAAGGCGATCATCGGAGAATAGACATTTAAAAAATGCACATTTCCTATTTTACAGCCTGAAAGTTCCACTTCCTTCAGATAAAAAGGATTTCATGAATTTTTGAAATAGATGTGCATTATATTGAGTTATGAAAATTTAAAATGTGAGAACCTCCTTAACATAAAAATTATAGAATGCAAAAAATTGTTAAATATTTAAAAATAGTGTTTCTTTTTTAAAATACATGTTTAAAGGGACTTTGTCGGTTTCTTCAACCTGACACCTGGTGTCTCATTCATAGCTTCATTGTGCAAGGGTTTAGATTTTCCAAGTGCCGGCCCCTTCCCTGCACTAGGCTGAGAATTCCTCGACAGTTTTCAACAAAACTAATTTTTGTATTAATTGGAATAATTCTGTTAAAATTAATCAAATTAGATTATAGTCTCGGCTTTAGATTACGATCACAACCAAATCATTTTATAATTTGATGCAATTCGTGGCTTTACAAGCAACGGAATCCTGACTGTATAATCTTCTAAAATTTTCAAATTAATGGCATAACTATAAGTATATTAAATAAAATAATTTGTATGTACAATGTTGTCAAAAGTAGAAAAAAATCAACTCAGCTCTTTATGCCCTGGAAATAATCGTTTTTAATGCACCAAAATTTAAAACAGGTTACTTATGAATAATTTATTTCTCATGTAAAAATTGTTAAGGAAAAGCACAATGTTAAGTTATTGGAAAAAATATCATTGTCGAAAAAAAGAGAGAGAAAACAAACTTTTTTTTTACACTTTAAATATTACTATTTTTCCACGGATATTATACACGACATATTCATTTAATATATCTTGTAAAGTTATAGTACATATATAAATAAATATTTTTAAAGATGTGCTCAGTATTTACCTCTGAATATTAAGAAAAAACCAAAATAAAACAATATTGGCACACAGAATATATACAAATTGATATTTTTTAATCAAAATTTTTCACAAGCAGCAGAATCATGACTAAAAAATCCTATAAAAAGTTCAAAACCATTGGCATCTTGAAATATGTTAAAATAATTTTTAAAATGACATGAAGTTCTCAAAAGTAAAAAAAAAAATAATAACAACAACTGAGCTCTTTATATAAAATCCTAAAATTAATAGTTGTAAATATGCACCAAAATTTAAAACACACTGCTTAAGAATGATTTATTAGCCCTTTATACCTTAAATATCAGTATTTCTGCACGAAATTTATACATCGTCATGAAATAAGTTTTTTTTTTTTTTTTAATACATAAAATTTGAAAGCTTTGGTGCAAAATTAAGTATTTACAGAATTTAAATGTGCTCAATGTTAACCTCAGATCATATGAGTTAAAAACCTAAATAAAATAATCTAAGAACACAAAATATCTAAAAATCCGTATTTTTTTACTCTGAGCAAACAGAATTATTATTGCAAAATCTTGTATAAAGTTGGAAATCACTGGCATTATTTTAATTATATTAAATAAAATAATTTATATCCATCAGGTATAATGTGATCAAAAGGGAAAAAAAAAGTTCTTTGTATCCTAGAATCAGGGTAAATACATCAACATTTAATAAAGATTTCTTAAGAATGATTATTTCAATACATAATATTAATACGCATTAGTATCACAGATATAGTTTTATGAATATTGAATCGTTAAAAATAAACTGAACTTTGAAAAAATCTGATTTGTTCTGATCCTTCTTATAATAATAAAGTGAAGAGCTTTTACAATAAATAGTGGCCGAAAGGACAATTTCATTTAAAATAAATGATATTTACGTATATTTAAAGAATACAAAACATAAACAATCTTATCAATGTGTAGGTATCGTAAAAATACACGCTAATTACTCTAAAACGGAAATGGTTAATACTTACATTCGATTGATCAATTCAATGGCTTGCCATTATTTAATCCGTAAGAACTACGAAACACAGTCACTTTTATATAAAAATATGCATTCGCAATGACAATTGCGTTTGTTTTATATTATTAAATTATTAATATAAGTTATTATAAACACACAGCACTCGAAACCGAACTAATCAAATTCCTCTGAATCTGATCGAATTCCCGCGTCAAAGTGCGTTCTGGGTAAGACCGCCGCTGTCACGTGACTTTTCACCGCGGGAGCCCAGTACGTTAGCCCCGTGCTCAGACTATATGACGCCACAGGACGTTTTTGATTTCTCTCTTCTATGTTATGTAATGATGCAATCCAGTTAATTACTTTTTGAATTTTACGAACGAGCCCTACTAAAATGATTTTTTTTCTTTATTTCTTAACACTGTATAAGATTATCCAAAATATTGTTTCAATCGAAAAATAGAGGCTTTTTACTTTTTTTTTCCATTTTTTTTTTCTCGTTAAAAAATAATTTTTTACCTTTGTCGCCAAAATTACTGTCCGCTATTCGGAATGTCCGTTATGCAGAGGTTAAACATACAAAAATCCAGGTTTTGGGAGTGGCGATTGGAAAACTGTCCGTTAAATAGAGGTGTCCGCTATTCGGGAGTGTCCGTTATGGAGGTTTTACTGTAAATAAATAAATATAGGGAGAGTGTAAACTAATAGTAGGAATTGAATTAAACTGAAAAGGGCGGGTATTAAGATACCGGGTAACTTAAAATATACATGTTTTCTTGATTATCTTTTAAATCACTGCTGATAGAGACATATCTAAATTTATAAAAAGTGCAGAAATCAAGTATGCAGCTTTTAGATATTGCATTTGTTTTATAAAGGACCATTAAAATAAGACATTCAATTTTTATAGGATCCCCAATTCCAATAAGATCAACTTTGAAAAAAAAAAAAACTTTGTCCTCTGTCGAAGAAGGAGCAACACTAAAAAAACTGTCCAACATTAAAAATGCCATTAAATTATAAACTAAAATTAACGACTTGTGACAACTTGAATTATATGGAATTTGGCGATTCCCTTCACTAAAACCAGGCCTAACAATTGTTAGCGAACAGGTTCGAAATAATACACATTTATTTCTATATTATAAAGGACAAACATATCTGTGCGTAACGCATACGTCATTCTGCGAATGGCAACACTTTGAAATTTGAAATGAAATTTCGGTTTTGCAAATTTCGCTAGTAAAAATTTTTAAACTTCTAAACATCCCACATTTTAAATGTTTGCACCGTCGTATGCGGAAAAAATGTACTTTAAAATGAAATTTGTTTGAAAGCTGCATCTCAATTTATTTTTGAGATATTAATTTTTTTATAGTTTTTAATACCAATTTTCTAATCGTGGCAACTGTAGTACTACTAAAAGTTTCTATTAAAAGTTGTTTAGTTGTGTTTATTGATTCTATTCTTATTGATGCCATTTTCTCATTACAATTAAAAATATCTTTTTTAAAAATCTGAGCAGAAAATGGCGTTACGCTTTAAAAAAGACACAGTTTTTATGATGATGCTGTTATATTTCACATTATTTTTTCATTTCACTGATATTCAGCTTGAGGCAATAGGTAAAATATTTCAGCGACTGAAAATGACGCCATATTTAAAAGAATACGATAATTTTATTTGATAAAACGAGATATTCCCCCTTAAATACGTCTAAAAGTTGGAAATTTCTGGAATTTTTACGCGCAGGTACAGAGATTATACTAAGACCTCAAATCACGAGTGGGAATTTTCACATGGAAAGTTGTAATAGTTGACAAACGTGACTTCAAGCTTAAAAATATATTTATTAATAGCCTATTGCGCATTAAAATGTTTTTAAATGGTTAATATGGATGTGAAACGTGGAAAATGACTTGATTCGGTTTAGATTTAATGGGGGGGGGGGGGGGGGGGATTCTATGATTATGTCAAGGTGAAATCATTTTTGCTGATTTTTCATTCCGTAATACCAAGCATCAATTGATAACTTAATCAAAAATACTTATATTGATTATATGTCACTGATTACGTATATGAATAAAGTTTAATTTTTCAATAATTTTAACAGTTGAAGTTTATGAAAAAAGTATTTTGTTAATCTTAGGTTAAAATATGTCTTTGGAGAGTTTAACTAACAAGTGTAAGAAGGATTTTTTATTGTAATTATTGTTGTCGATGTATTATAAATTGGATGCAACAGTTCCTTTGTAAACATTTTCTTTCGTCGAAATTCTACGGGTTCCACCTCGTAGTTTTAAAAGTAAAACATCAAAACAAAAACAGTCAAGCTGTGGAAGAAGGAATGTTGAATGCAACGTGTTCTGACATAGTTTTTGATAGCAGATTGTTTCCAGCAGTTAAATTGTTTTAACCCTTTCAAGGGAGGTGGTATGTTTATGAGACCTCTTAATTTTAATTCCCAAATGCCAGAATGACACCAGAATTTTAGTTAACATTTTTTTAGTTCATTATGTGTTCGAAATATAGACTTTTCTTAGTTGCAAATAAATTTTTTCATAAAATCCGCTGTTATTCCTTCATTTAAACATTTTAGGAAAAAAAATGCTTTGCCCGTGAAAGGGTTAACAATTTCAAATAAATCGGCAGAAATAAAGTAAACAATTATTTATGCGGACAATATTTTTGAATCTAAGAGCTTATTCAGCAACCACGACCACTTCGCCCGGGCGCGAAGGAGACTGAGGCATATGGAGTGGAATTTATTTTAAACATACAGTTACGGTGAACTTGGGAGCTAATTACTCAGCAGCTTTGTATTACCCTCAGAGTAAAGATAATAAGAGATTATATGACAAGTCTGTGGTATTACCCAACATTTTTATGTGTTTTTAAAAGAGAATTGCAGCATATGCACATAACGAATGTTCATTTCCAAAGTTTTTGTCAAATCTATGGCAGCCTATTATTACAGTGCTTGGTGATAGCCTAATCTCTTCCGTCACTTGAAAAATAGTGTTTTTTTACAATTATAACTTTCATTTTGGTGCATTTTCTGATAGAAATTTTGATGAGTACTTTGTAATTGTTGAATATTTGCTACATAAATTATGTCCTATTGGCAATAAACTGCATGTTAAAGCACATATTTTTCTTTTTTACTGTATTTAAAGATAAAACTTTTTTAATCATTATTTTTTTAATCTATGTGTGGCACATTATTTTTCTTGAAACTTGTTTATAATTGAGAAAAAGCCTTTAGGGAGAGAACTGCTTGTTAAGTTATTTGAATCCCACCACTGTTAGGTAGATTTCGTATGAAATACTACCTATTGGGATCGTTCCTATGTTGGAATTTCTGAAAATGTTTTGCAGATCTACACCGATCATGACTCCTAGAACCCAAAACCACCCTCAGTAAAAAACTTTATATCTATCTATCTATCTCTCTCTCTCTCTCTCTCTCTCTATATATATATATATATATATATATATATCACTTTCTTCTGGACACGATAACTTTCGTAATTCTGCACCGATCTCTTCCAAACTGATACATAAAATCAAAGGGCATATAATCTAGGTCAAGTTCGTTAATGGGCAAAATCGGACCAAGGGGATGGAAATAGGGAGGGTTTTTGTGAAAAACGGAAAACCCCCCAAAACTTCTTAATTTTTGTACATATCAAATCAGTTTAAAGTTTTTATTACTTCTAAAAATAGGGCCAAAAATTTATGTATCACAGATTTTTGATAAAGTTAAAAATGGGCTCAAGGGGCGCAAAAAATAGGGTTTTTGGGTGAAAAAAATTCATAACTTCGTCAATTCTCAAGATATCAATTCCAATTAATTTTATTATAAATCTCCTTAATATTATCTACAACTTTTATATTCACAAGTTTTTGACAGGGCCAATTCGTACCGCAAAAAAAAAAAAAAAATTAAAAACGAAAACAAAAAGGGGGTTTGAAGAAGTAAAAAATCCATAACTCCTTCAATTCAAAAGATATAAAATCCCCATGAATTTATCATATATCTTCTTAATATTGTCTACAACATCTATATAGGCAAGTTTTGGATAGGACCAATTCTTACAGCAAAAACAAATTAAAAATACATAGCGGTTGAAGAAAAAAATCATCTAAGTAAGGGTGTATTCAAATCCAAACTGCGTATTTTCTGACTCATTTTACAATTCATTTTTGCTCTCAAAGGCTTCCAATTGGTACGTTTTCTTACTCAGAAACTATATAATGTACCGTAATGGTCGATTTTTTGATAGAGGCAGAATATATTTTTAAAAATGCTGTTAAAGTGGGCATTTTGAACCGAATTTCCCGAAGCGGATTGTGTTGGAAAAATCATTGCATTAAGGATGCACTCAAATCCAAACTGCTTATTTTCTGACTCATTTTTAAATTCATTTTTGCTCTCAAACGCATTTAATTGGAAGATTCGCTTATTCAGAAACTATGTAATGTACCGCAATGATCGATTTTTTGATAGAGGCAGAATATATTTCAAAAAATTATGTCAAAGTGGGCATTTTGAACGGAATTTCCCGAAGCAATTGTGTTATCACTTTCTTCTGGACACGATAACTTCCGCAATTCTGCACAAATCTCTTCCAAACTGATACATAAAATCAAGGGACATAAAATCTCGGTCAAGTTCGTTAATGGGCAAAATCGGACCGAGGGCATGGAAATAGGGAGGGGTTTTGTGAAAACCGAAAACCCCCCATAACATCTTAATTTTTGTACATATCAAATCAGTTTAAAGTTTTTATTACTTCAAAAAATAGCGCCAAAAATTCATGCATCACAGATTTTTGATAAAATTTAAAATAGGCTCAAGGGGCGCAAAAAATAGGGTTTTTGGGAGAAAAAAATTCCTTACTTCGTCAATTCTCAAGATATCAAATCCAATAATTTTATTATACATCTCCTTAATATTATCTACAACTTTTATATTCACAAGTTTTTGATAGGACCAATTCGTACCGCAAAAAAAATAAAAACGAAAACAAACAAGTTGGAAATTGCTCGTCAAACGTGGCAAATGAGGTGCGTTCGTACTATAACTAGTTTTATAATTATTTTTTGCACCCCATATTGTACAGAATGTATACTTTTTTGCACTTCATAAAGCGCATAGTCTGATACATCAGTAAAATGCACTTCCAATAATTTTTTCCCATTCCCCGTAATGTAACGGAACACTTTTGACTGTCCCTGTAATTAAACTATACATCCGATTTTCCTAAAATTTGAAATAGCTCAACAAAACTTTGCAACAATTATATCTTTAAAATTTCAGACCATTCGGAAGGCTGTAATATCATTAAAATGCACTTGCAATAATTTTTCCCATTCCCCGTAATGTAACGGAACACTTTCGACTGTCCCTGTAATTAAACTATACATCCGATTTTCCTAAAATTTGAAATAGCTCAACAAAACTTTGCAACAATTATATCTTTAAAATTTCAGACCATTCGGAAGGCTCTAATATCATTAAAATGCACTTGCAATAATTTTCCCCATTGGCCGTAATGTAAAGAAAAACTTTTGACCGTCCCTGTAATTAAACTATACATCCCATTTTCCTAAAATTTGAAATGGCTCGACAAAATTTTGCAACAGTTATATCTTTAAAATTTCAGATCATTCGGAAGGCTCTAATATCATTAAAATGCACTTGCAATAATTTTTCCCATTGGCCGTAATGTAAAGAAAAACTTTTGACTGTCCCTGTAATTAAACTATACATCCGATTTTCCTAAAATTTGAAATGGCTCGACAAAATTTTGCAACAGTTATATCTTTAAAATTTCAGATCATTCGGAAGGCTCTAATATCATTAAAATGCACTTGCAATAATTTTTCCCATTGGCCGTAATGTAAAGAAAAACTTTTGACTGTCCCTGTAATTAAACTATACATCCGATTTTCCTAAAATTTGAAATGGCTCGACAAAATTTTGCAACAGTATATCTTTAAAATTTCAGATCATTCGGAAGGCTCTAATATCATTAAAATGCACTTGCAATAATTTTTCCCATTGGCCGTAATGTAAAGAAAAACTTTTGACTGTCCCTGTAATTAAACTATACATCCGATTTTCATAAAATTTGAAATGGCTCGACAAAATTTTGCAACAATCATATATTTGAAATTTCAGACCATTCGGTTGGGTAGTTTTTGCTCTGTTACATGCGGACAGACGGACGGACAGACGGACGGACTGAACGACGACTATAGGTGCTACGTATTTATATAATTACGAACGCACCTAAAAAGGGGGGTTGAAGAAGAAAAATTTTCATAACTCCGTCAATTCACAAGATATAAAATCTCCATGAATTTATCATATATCTTCTTAATATTGTCTTCAACATTTCTATAGACAAGTTTTTGATAGGGCCAATTTTTAAAGCAAAAACAAATTAAAAATACATAGCGGTTGAAGAAAAAAATCATCTTATTATGGGTGCATTCAAATCCAAACTGTCTATTTTCTTACTCATTTTTAAGTTCATTTGTGCTCTCAAACGCATCCAATTGCTAGATTCTCTTATTCAGAAACTATATAATGTACAGTAATGATCGATTTTTTGATAGAGGCAGAATATATTTCAAGAAATGATGTCAAAGTGGACATTTTGAACAGAATTTCCCGAAGCGATTGTGTTAGAAACGAAAAATATTGCCCTACTGAGAAAATAATTGTTTATTAATCAAGTTTTAATTAATTGAAAGAAAAATAAAAACACAGGTCGCTTATAAATCTTTTCAAAAATCACGCCAGCATGTTTCATATATTTTTTTTTTTTTAATTAAAAATGAATATGAAAATGTGCCAGAAAATTTCGAGTTGTTGAGTATGGAAAAATATTTTTTTAATATCGCCTTAACATGATTCTGATAAAACCAGCTATTTTATAAAAAGGAAATAAAAACTCGTCAAAAGCAGACAGATAAAACTGTTAAAGTGGATTTATATCGAATAATGATTTAGTTTTTGTTGGTGAAATTAGTATACTTAACTTCGAAATCTACCTCTGCCTGTAGGCCGGGCCGGCAGGGATTTTTTGTTTTATGGTGTATTTTGTTCTTTTGTCGAGCTGTACAAGCGAATCAGTCAACCTACCAAAACGAGTGAAAACATAAAAAAAAAAAAGCCCAAGCACGTGATCATAACGATCACAGATTTTTTGTGGGTCAAGTGAGCGAAGACCGGGCGTAAATTTGCTGCTGATTGGATTTATATCAGATCACGTGATACTTTTCATGAATGTTTTGGATTTTGTCTGAGTGCATATAGACATGTATTCCTACAACGAGAGACATTGTTTGGAAAAGTAAGAAGATTTAGTCATTGGTTTCATCTGTTTTGAACCATAAAATTACGAAATAATTAAATTATTTCGAAATTCCTTACTTCTTCAAGACCTACTCCATGAGGGATATTTCCCTGCGCTCGGGCCCTCCGATCTGCGTCTGTGAACAAGCTCTAATAGACCGGAGGCGGCTGCACAAACCATTATCTCATCGAGTTAATTAATCTTATCGAGGGGCTGAAATTTTAGAATTAGTTAAAACTCGATTAACAGAATTAAAATGTAACTGGTCTACCAAGTCATATTTTGGGGGGAAAAAAACAATCACAAAACCTTCAGACCCGATTTTAAAGGTTCACTGGTAGGTTTACCATTGTGTCTTCCTGCACCCAAAGGTATGAAAAAATGGAGGACTAGGAACAGAAAAACACAATAGTAAACCTACCAGTCAACCTTTAAAATCGGGTAGAAGGAAGTAGACAAACAACATACGAAACAAAGCTAGTGTATAGTAAAAACACCACATACAATAGAAAAAGTTTATTTTACACTTGAAGTACAATAAAAGGTAAGTTAATCCATAGAATAAAACAGTACATACATAAATTATAATACGCTCTATAATTTAAGTTTAAGGTGTGTACTTAGAACAACAGATTGATTCCGTTTTCTACATCTAGAGCAAATTTCTCGAATCATATTCCACAAATATTCGTAATATCAACTGTCGTTTGAATTTTTGCACTCATCAGCTTATATGATCCTTAAATAAACGTTTTCACTATAGACCGGAAAGCGGCTACACAGACCATCACCTCATCGAGTTAACGGCTAAAATTCTAGGATTAGACAGAACTCGATTCGCATATTAAAATGCAACTTTTCTGCCAAGTCATATTTGGTGGAAAATACTAGGGATTGACCGAAGTGGCAGTTTTGCCGAATACCGAAGCTTCGGTCGAAGTGTATACCGAATATTCGGTATTCGGCAACCGAATACTTAAAAAAATTTAAGACACATTTTTGCATATGTTAGCTTTTTCAATAAGCTTTAATTAAAATTAAATTCTTAATAATTTAATTCAGTTATATTTTTATTCTTAAATATAATTACGTACACAAAAAAGTTTAAGGACTTCTTTCCACTCACAAATTCATTAACCTATCACTTATTTTTTATTATTTTAGCACTAGTCAATACCCAAAATAACCTATGAAAGTATTAAACTATACAGGCTATTATTAAAGATAAGAATTGTCAGAAAAACAAAAGTTCATTCAAATAAAGAGAAACAATGTTGTCATTAAGTTGATTTATTGATTGTCTAAATCTAATTATAAACATATTGAATAGGAATGTTCTGAAATATAAAAGGTATCATATCAATTTTTACATTTAACTATTTTCTGTCAAATTATTGATACATGTTACATTTTTATTAATATTTTAACATTATGATGATGAAGATAACAATTTTGAGCGATTTTATTTAATGGTTATAAAAGCCATAGGATAGGCATACGGGTATGATTATTTGATGTGGGTATTTCCTTTAATACACAACTTAGATATAGTGAGATGAACTCTGATATACTTATTTGAAATGTATATTAAAGAAAATACACATTAAATAAATTTAAATTAAGAAAACTAAAGTAGAAATAATTAAAAGTAAATGATAAGGGAAAGATGCCATCTTCCTTACTTTTATTTTTCTCTATCGTAGACAGTTGTTATGATTTCAACCCTATGTAGAGTATTTTAGGAAGGGAAAAGTTTTTAAAAAAATAAGAACTAGCTTTTGACTTGTTTTTTGTAGTGCAGCTGAACTCTGAACTCATGCACATAATATTTAAACTCATCGTTTCAAGCCTATTCTACTTCTAAGTAAAAGAGAATTCTTCTACTTCTAAGAAAATACTTATCCACAATTATTCGGCCGAGTACTTAAAAGTATTTACACATTAAATAAATAAATACACATTACACAAATACACATTAAATTAATTAAAAGTATTCGGCCGAAGCCGAATATTCGGTTTACATGCCGAATCATGGAATCGACTATTCGATATTCGGTCAATCCCTAGAAAATAGCTACAAACCCAATTTTAGTGGTTGACTGGTAGGTTTACCACTGTTTTACTGCTCCCAGTCCTCCGTGTTTTCATACATTTGGGTGCCAGAAAACACAATTATAAACCTACCGATGAACCACTAAAATCGCGACTGTGGATGTTTCCCACCAAGTTATGACTTGGCAGACCAGTTGCATTTTAATATGCAAATCGAATTCTGTCTAATCCTAGAATTTCAGCCGTCGAATCTATGAGATGATGGTCTCTTCAGCCGGCTCCTGGTCTACTAACATGTAAAAAATTTGCATGAATTAAACTAAGTCCGACTTAATGGAAACCAAATAAATAAGGGATTAATATTAATACATGGAAATTATTCCAGAGAGAAACATTCGCCTTGCATACAATATTTCAAATGAAAATCAAATTTCAAAGTAATTGCTTAAGAGACGCAAAAGCCAACATAGTGAAAAAGATTCCATGCCGGGACTCGAACCCGGGCCATCAGTATAGCGCACTGAAGTTCTACCGACTAAACCACATGGAACGATACTATAGTGACGATAATAGTGAGAAATTTTCCAGGCTGGGTATAGTTCTATGTGG
Source organism: Maratus speciosus (assembly GCA_963932465.1). NCBI lineage: Eukaryota > Metazoa > Arthropoda > Arachnida > Araneae > Salticidae > Maratus > Maratus speciosus. Next base: position 243,925,652 of record OZ010798.1, on the reverse strand, counting down.
TTTAGTCGGTAGAACTTCAGTGCGCTATACTGATGACCCGGGTTCGAGTCCCGGCATGGAATCTTTTTCACTATGTTGGCTTTTGCGCCTCTTAAGCAATTACTTTGAAATTTGATTTTCATCTGAAATAAGGGATTATTGTCTGTAACGTATAACCCATGTAACCCATGTCAGATTGAAAATATAGATATTGCCTGAAAAGCCTTAGAGATAAAAGGCTCAAAATGAGGATTAAAACACACTTTCTTTTTGACATGTATCAGACACACGTGGTGGCTTACCATAATGAATACAAAATTGCTGTCTTAAGTGAAAGTGGTTTTTGTCTTGAATCAGAAGCAACTCATTTTTTCTTTACTGTCACCATGATGATGAAATTTAAAACTTTTTCTCTGTGCAAATGATTTTTGACAGGTCGCAGACATTTAAAGGCAACAGCCAAATGACCGATAAGACATTTAGAAGACAGCAATTAGCGACAGGACACTTGGCCGTCAAGTACACTTAGCAGACAGGACAACTAGCCGACTTGAGCATGTAACCGACAGGGCAGTTAGCCGAAACGTACATGTAGCCGACGAGACGGAAGCAGGACGTTTCGGTCCCGACACTTCGGTCCCGCCATTTCGGTCCCTCCGTTTCGGTCCCAAGACATTTCGGTCCCGAGACATTTCGGTCCCAAGACATTTCGGTCCCGAGACAATTCGGTCCCAAGACATTTCGGTCCCGAGACATTTCGGTCCCAAGACATTTCGGTCCCGGGACATTTCGGTCCCGGGACATTTCGGTCCCGAGTCAATTCGGTCCCAAGACATTTCGGTCCCGAGACATTTCGGTCCCTGGCCATTTCGGTCCCGAGACATTTCGGTCCCTGGCCATTTCGGTCCCGAGACATTTCGGTCCCAAGACATTTCGGTCCCGAGACATTTCGGTCCCAAGACATTTCGGTCCCGAGACAATTCAGTCCCAAGACATTTCGATCCCGAGACAATTCAGTCCCAAGGCATTTCGGTCCCGAGATATTTCGGTCCCTTCTCCAGCAAGCTGAAATTTTGTGCACTTGAAATAGGTGACAATTTTATAGGGGACATTGTAGAGTTTTTTAAATAAAGGCCTTAAAATTTTAGTAAACACACACAAATTTCGTATGGTAATCATTTTAAAAACAAGGGGGGGGGGTTGACATTTTCTATATTTTAGTGTATCATAAGTATAAGGGTCTGATAAATTAAGACATTTATAACTCGATCTATAATTATCGCAAAACACTCATATTTTGTATGGTAAACGTAATCTTTATAAAAGGAGGGACATTATCAAATTTTTTAACTGAACTCCCTAAATTTTAGTATAACTCGAATATAAGGACTCGAAAACGCAAACACTTATAACACAGATCAAAATTGTCGCAGCCCACACAAATTTCCTATGATAATCATAATCGTTTTATAAGGCGGGGGGGCTCTGTTGACTTTTTATATATTTTAGTGTATCTTAAGTATAAGGTCCTGATAAATTAAAACATTTATAACTCTCTCTGTAATTATCGTAATCACACTTATATTTTGTACGGTAAACGTAATCTTTAAAAAAGGAGGTACATTATAAGATTTTATAACTCTCTCTGTAATTATCGTAATCACACTTATATTTTGTACGGTAAACGTAATCTTTAAAAAAGGAGGTACATTATAAGATTTTTTAACTGAACCCTTGAAATTTTAGTATAACCGAATATAAGGGCTCGAAAACCGCAAACACTTATAACTCGCAATCAAATTGTAGCACCCCATGCAAATTTTATATGGTAGAAGTAATCGTTTTCAGGAGTGGGGGAAGAGAGAGTTCTGTGGATTCTTTATAGAAGCTCCTCATATTTTAGTCTATCATAAATATAAAGTCCAGACAATTTAAAAATATTTATAAGTCGAGCTTTAATTTTCATATGCAAATGCCCATGCCAAAATGCACATATTCGATTGTATATAATTTGCACACTATGTGATTAATAATGAAAAAATCTGCAAATATTTTTACAAATCTTTATTTTATCCTATTATTTAACGGCGCATCAATTTTAAATATATTGCATTTTACATATTTTTTTAAAAGGGGGTTCTTAACATGGAATTGTGATAAAGACACATTATTTTTTAAATTCTGCACCGGAACAGACTAGAACTTTCTATTTTATTTTAATAATTATTTTAATTTACTATTTTTTGAAAAACTATTTAAAAGTTTGCATTAATCTTTTTACATGTAACAATAATATTACCGCTATTTCTACCGGTGTCGAATGACAAGTTTAAAAATATTTTTAATTTTGAACCACTTCACCGTTTGCCCCGAGATAACTCGGGGATAAAAGAACTTTTTCCCCATACCTGTCGACGGTGAAGTGGTTTGCAACAATTACAAATCCTTTTTAATATATTTAAGACTTTTATATGCTTATTACATTCAAAAACTACAAGCACAATAAACATAAATCAAAATTTTAAAATTTCTATTGTCATAAAATATTCTTTTCGTATTTAAAATTAATTCTGTATTTCAAATATTTCTTTGTTATTTATTTGACTTAATTTATCTTTCTGAATTTGTGCTGGCAAACGACCTTCAACAAAAAATTTGAAAATTCTTAGTTTTGGCAGCGAATGGGTTAAATCAAGTTTCATATTACATAACATTTGCCTACAATAAAGTTAGGGCCACGTGGTTAAGTGTAAAACAGCAATTTTCATGTTTAATTTCTTGCCATTGAATTTAAGAATTTGTGCTGTAATAGATATTGGATAATGATTTCACATAAGTGTCAATCGCATGAGCCGTTCATGCGATCCGCCGCGCTCCCCATGGAAATTTTTGAGGTAACCCAGATAGCATGAACATTAGCAGAAAGTTTGATTTTTTCTGATATTATCTTGCCGTGACAAATTTGAATTGAGAAATTCGCAGCAAATCTCCCGCAAGGTGTACCATCACCCACTTGCATGAGTAGTTTGTTGTGAAACTGATGGCAAGACTGTCTTTAATTCACGAAAGTGACGAAAGCAAAAAATCTCTCTGTTGAGAGACTCAACAACAATGAGAATCAACACATACGCAGAAATTGCAGAAATTTTATTCGGTAGGCACCGTTTTTTCTAAACGCTATACTTATTAAATACCAAAAAATGCTCGAAATGAAAAGTACAAATATTACCTAATCTTGTTTATGGTGATAAAACCTATGCATGCGCCTTCTGACGGCGCTTTCGCATCAATAGACCTGATCAGGTCTATTGACCCCTTCGAAGGGGTTAAACTTATAGTGTGATATGGAAAGATTACTACTTTGGAGTAAGTTTGCAGTATTTTTGATTACTTGTTTGCCGTTAGTTTGCAATAAATTTGATACAGCATGAATTTAACTTGCACGACAAGTTGAAAACACTCATAGTTATATTGTTAAGTAAAAAAAAAAACTCAAAAATTACATTGTTTTTATTAAACGTATTTATCAATTCAAAATTATTTTAATTATTAATTGTTTAGATAACTAATTTATCAATTGCTTGTTTAAAAACTATTACATGAACTATATAATAGTTTTTATAGGGTAAATGCAAATATATATTTGTTTTAATTTTCGGTTATTATAACGTTATTAACTTCATTAGGATGTATAAAAGTGATAAGGGTTCTGAAGATAAACATGTTGTTTATTCATTTATTAGTTAGCTTATAATATTATTTTTGCTCTTTAATTATAATTAATTAATAATTTCTTACTTTTTGCGAATTGTAAATTATAACTGTACTTAAAAAATTAAAATCTGCATAATATCACCTAACACTGTTAAGAGGTATTTTTACGTATTTGTACAATGTTGCATTATTATTATTATTATTATTATTATTATGTTTAATTAATTAATTAATTATTACTTAGACTTTATGTTTTTGGCTGATTTTTCAAAAAATTACTATATTATTTTTTGGAAATTATAAATTAAAACTTTTGAATAAAAACTTTAAGTGCTATTAATAATTGCTACTAATAATTGCTATTAATTAATTCTCAAAAAAGTTTTTATTTTAGTATAAAAATTAAATTAATATTTTATTAAATTTTTTTTTATTTAATGTATCCTTAATTTATTAAATTAATAACATTATTAATATACATTAAATTTTTTTACTTTAAAATAAACTCAATACATAATACATTTTATATTCAATTTATCATATAGTAGTTATAAACTGAAATTTATCTTTTACATGTTTATTTATTTTATATTTAAAGTCACCGAAATTTAAAACTATTAATATAATTAATAATAAAACTAAAATAAAAAATTATTAATTTTTTTTCTGGGAAAGTGGGAGGAAAAGGGTAATATTAAAAATCAATAAATAAACGACAAATACAAACAAGTTGGAAATTGCTTGTCAAACGTGGCAAATGAGGTGCGTTCGTACTATAACTAGTTTTATAATTATTTTTTGCACCCCATATTGTACTGAATGTATATATTTTTTTTTTTGCACTTCATGAGTGCATAGCCTGTGACATCATTAAAATGCACTTGCAATATTTTTTTCCCATTCCCCGTAATGTAACGCAAAACTTTTGACTGTCTCTGTAATTAAACTATACACCGATTTTCATAAAATTTCAAATGGCTCGACAAAATTTTGTAACAATTATATATTTAAAATTTCAGACCACTCGGAAGGCTGTAACATCATAAAAATGCACTTGCAATAATTTTTTCCCATTGGCCGTAATGTAACGGAAATTTTTTTACTGTCCCTGTAATTAAATTATACATCCGATTTTCATAAAATTTGAAATGGCTCGACAAAATTTTACAACAATTATATATTTAAAATTTCAGACCATTCGGAAGGCTGTAACATCATTAAAATGCACTTGCAATAATTTTCCCCATTGGCCGCAATGTAAAGAAAAACTTTTGACAGTCCCTGTAATTAAACTATGCATCCGATATCTATAAAATTTGAAATGGCTCGACAAAATTATGCAACAATCATATAATTAAAATTTCACACCATTCGGTTGGGTTGTTTTTGCTCTGTTATATGCGGACAGACAGACGAGCAGACGGACGGACTGAACGACGACTATAGGTGCTACGTATTTATATAATTACGAACGCATCTAAAAACCTTAGTTTTGTCAGTTAAAAATTGAAAATAAAATTAATTAAAATAATACTTACACTATTACATAAAATAAAAAATAATCATCTTATTACAAAGAAATAGGCCCAGTTTCAATAAAATTAGTTCACAAAAATCGTCTGCAATGGGTGAAGTTTTCTGACAACAAAATATTTTTACTGGCACACCTAATTACCAAATCACTATTGTTTTTCCAATGCTTATAATGGTAAAGTAACTTATGAAAACAAAATTATAACTTTGTATTATAAAAGTAATAAGAACTAGTCGGATGTACCAATCCCAAAACTTTCTTCTATCTCATACATGTTAATACTTCAAAATTCGCTATCACACTGCCAAAATTAAATATCAATCTATGCATCTCATGAGGATTCTAACGATATGAAATTCCGTGCGTTAGTTCTTGAGATATGACTATCGCTGAAATCGTCTAAATTCAGCAAAATGCTGCCTAGCAGCGCCACCTATTGGGTGATTTATACCAAATCCTAATCAGCAACAATTTATGTCAACGTCTGACTGAATCTGAAGTTTGGAGAAAATCCGTACATTAGTTTTTGAGATAGAGCAATAACGAAAATCGTGAAAATTTCTGCATAGCAGCGCCACCTATTGGGTGATTAACACCAAAACCTAATTAACAACAACTTGTGTCAACATACAACTAAATCTGAAGTTAGATGAAAATTGGTCCATTAGTTCTATTGATAGAGCTATTGAGGCAATCGTGGAAAAGGCAGCAGAGAAGCGCCACCTGTGGGGCGATTTACACCAACACCTAATCAGTAGCAAGTCATATCAAGGACTAACTTAATCTGAAGTTTGATGAAAATCCGTGCGTTAGTTCTTAAGATAGAGCTATTGGGGAAATCGTGTAAATCCTGCAAAATTCATCATAACAGCGCCACCTTTTGGGCGATTTACACCAAAACGTAATCATCATCAATTCATATGAAGGACTAACTAAATCTGAAGTTTGATCGAAATCCGTGCATTAGTTCTTGAGATAGAGCTATTGCAAAAATCGTGAAAAATGCAGCATTGCAGCGCCACCTGTTGAGCGATTTACACCAAAAACTAATCAGCATCAATTTGTATTAGACACTAACTGAATATCAATTTTTATTAAATTCCGTGCATTAGTTCTTGAGATAGAGCGCCCACAAAATTTGTGTCACATACACACAGACAGACAGACTCACAGAGTCACAGACAGACATTTTGTAAAAACATGTTTTTTGGAATCTCTGACCCCTAAAACGTGTAAATCCGTCGAAAACCGGAATTCAAAAATTTTCATGAATCCAATACTTTCTTCTTGTAAAGATAGAAGAAAGTAAAAATTAAATATTTTTGCTTCAATAAATATATCTCATTTCTGAATTATTAAAGGAGAGGATGTAGAAGAATGATTTGAGAAAATATTTACCTACATTAGCTTATAAGTGTCCAATTGAATTATTGAAGACATTTATTATTAATCTAATTGTAAGAAGGAGAAAAAATAAGAACAGTTTTTTAAATTATTTAATTAATGATGATAATTTAAAGGTTCTAAAAAACGTATGAAAACAACCAAAAAATCATCTATGGCAGTTTATAGTATATATAAAATACCTAATATTAATAACAAATAATAAAGCTTAAAAAATCCATTTTGTTAAATAATAATAATAATAAAAAGACAATGTCCCCTGTAAAATCATATCACATTGTTCAATCAAACAAATTTTCAGCTCGCTGTGATTTCATTATCACGAGTTATAAAAGTTTAAATTTATCGGACTGTTATATTCACCTTTTTTTTAATTTGGGGGGTGGGGGGGTGTTGAAAAAATTTAAAAAGGTCCCAAATAATGTTTAAATTACAGCGTTTGGCGGCCCACGACAATTAGAATACGAGTTATAAGGTGGTGGGCACCGAAATGACAAGGGACCGAAATGGCTAAGGACCGAAATGGCCAGGGACCGAAATGGCTGGGGACCGAAATGGCCAGGGACCGAAATGTCTCGGGACCGAAATGGCCAGGGACCGAAATGTCTCGGGACCGAAATGTCTCGGGACCGAAATGGCCAGGGACCGAAATGTCTCGGGACCGAAATGTCTCGGGACCGAAATAGCCAGGGACCGAAATGTCTCGGGACCGAAATGTCTCGGGACCGAAACGGCGGGACCGAAATGGCGGGACCGAAGTGTCGGGACCGAAATGTCGTGTACCCGACGAGACATTTAGACATTATGAACATTTAGATGGTGGCGGACATTTAGCCAATAACGTAACAGCCGACAAGACAGTGCGAACCTCAATAACTCGTTACTCTGAAAAATCAGCATTTTATTCAACGGTATTATTTAAGATCTACACCAAAACCTCGATATTTCGTCACTCTCATAAAGTAACATTTTCCTTCAATCATATATATTCCGTATGGATTTCCGATAAAACCTTGATAACTTGTCACCATTAAAAACATATGCTTTTTATTATTCGAACATAATTATGTACTTATATTTAAGAATATTAGGATTAATGCTTTGAAGAAATGCACAAAACCTCGATACTTTGCCATACTCAAAAATTTGTATTTTTATACATCGATTATAATTAATATAATAAGTATACTAAAACCTCGATAATTCGTCATCCTTGTAAATCTTTTTTTTTATTTAAACATATATCATTCAGGCTATATGCTAAATTCCAGATAAATTGTCATCCTCATAAATTAATGCTTTTGCTCAATTGAATGTCATTAATTGTTTATACATATGCACTAAAATCTCAATAACATGTCTCTGTAATATATGTTACTCTACATCGAATATAATACAAGGTATGCACTTAAATCTGGATAAATCATCACAACTGTAAATCTAAGTTTTTATTAAAACAACTATCACTAATCATTATACACTAAAATCTCGATAACTTGTTATTCTCTCAAACTATACTTATATACCCCAAAACGCTATTTCTGCGTCTTCGTACTAAATTTACGTTTCCATTCAATCGATTTAAATTCCACATGAATTTATTAGAAGTCTTGATCCATCGTCATTTCCAAATCAGTGCTTTTATGCAATAGAATCTGATTAATTTATATTTGTTTAAATAAAAACATAGATTTACAATGGGGACAATTATCGATGTTTTACTACAGTCTTGCACAGAATAAATTCGATTACACAAATTTATCAGTGTGACGAAGTAACGAGATTTTGTTGCATTTCATCAAACTGTTAAACATATTAGATGAATATAAAAGCAATATAATACAGTAATGCGTTTTCAAGGTATTTACTCTTTATATCTAAAACGAATTTGTAATAGTAAATTTTATAAAATATAGATTTATAACTCTCTAATCGATAAAAAATTACCGATAATATTTATACAGAATGTAGAAGGAAGCTCAAAATTTCGTTAGTTGTGGCGCAAGCGCAATGAATCGAAAGCCTCATACATGCAATAGTCAGAAATACGGTTTATTGTGGCCGTATCATAAGTGGAAATGGCGAATCTTGTACAGAAGGCATTCCAGCGTGTTAGAATTTCACAATTGTCGTTCTGCCATTACAGTGCAGAGATGATTTAGTCAGCGGTACAGTCAAGCACCTCCAAAAAACCCGCGTTGGTGACTCCACATATGCTTCAGAATGTATGGCGTGAAATAGACTACCACGTGCATGTTAACCGTGTCAACCATGGGAGTCACAAAGAACATTTATAAAGTATGTAAACAAAATTTTGAGCTTCCTTTTATATTCTTTATAATTCTTATCGATATTTTTTTTTTTCGAATGCAGTAGACTCCCTCAAATCCGCAAGCGCCTAAAATTCGCACATCATCGCAGATGTAAACAAAGAAACTTTCAGTTCAGATGTAAGTGCAAAATTACAGTTTTTAGTCTTATATCATTCCGTATGTATTTTAATATGTAATTCTCGATAATATGACTGAACTCGTGATTTTTCATGTAGGAAGTATAAGCTTATTTCTGAAAAAAAAAAAATGAAGATATTGCTGATATTACTGGTAAATCACATATTTTTAAGTACATTTATGTATTAATCAAGCTTTTTTGGTTATTGAGACTGGCTAAACCTGAAATAAAACTTCCTTTCTTTATGATTTTTATATGAATTAATAGAGTACCTTTATGAGGAAAGTTTTATCGAATAATTCAAGAAAAATGTATCTCATCTTTATTATGTATATTTAATTTTACATTATTAATTATTTACTTGATCTTTACTTTTAATAATTTTTAAAATTATCCTTTTACCATTTTAATTTATTTTTCTACTTATTTTAATGTTTTACTATATTGCAAGCATTCATTATAATTTTGATTGCATTATTACATTTAAATTACTCTTTCAAAAAGGTAAACAAAGCAATGACCAGAAATCCACAAAATTCTAAAATCCGCACAACCTCTGGTCCCAAGCTGTGCGGATTTGAGGGAGTCTACTCTAATTAGTTACAGTCGTTTGTAATCACTATATTAATTTTGTATTACCCTGTATATGTATTGATATTTTTTGTACAGACTAATAGAGTGACAAGTTTTTATGATTTTATTGTATATCCATATAGAACATATTTAATGCACATCCAAAAGGTTTTTCTAGTGAATGTAAATATAGACTTTTAAGAGTGGCGAGTTATCGAGGTTTTTGTGTATGTCATAAATACAATGACTCTATTTGTAAAATATAATGACAGTTTCAGAGAATGAAGAGTTACCAAGATTTAATGTATAGCTAAATTGAATTAAATTCGATTTCATAAAAATCTTTTTAATGTGTGTTACGAATTAACGAAATTTTAGGGACGTATAAATAAATAATAACGTTTGAATAAACAAAAGCATATATTTATAACTGTGATAAGTTACAGAAATTTCATTGGAAATATATATGAAAAATCTGTGACAGAAGGCAAACGTTACTTTATGAGGGTGATGATATTTCGAAATTTTAATGTATATCATAAAAAATTCCCTGAATAAAACGCTGATGTATGAAGGTAACGAGATATTGGGGTTTAAAATGTCAATATAGCATCGTGTCTTCTAAATACATTTTAAGCTAAATGTACGTGGGTGGTTCAATAATTATTGTCCCTAGTGTATATAAAATATTTTACTGCGATGGATGATGTGCAATATCGAAGCCTAATGTCTTAAATGCCTATATGATCAATTTCAGAACCGTAGCTGCTATATTAACATAGTTTTGGAGGGAGGAGTGAAGTTTTAAAGACCTATTTTTGAGGGAGTTTTTAAGGAGGGGTGTGAGGGTGAAACGCTGGTTTGGAGCTTATGAGGCTACATTTGTGAAGGTGGATGAGATGTGGCTACATCACTAGGATCCTGAGTCCAAACGACAGTAGTTACGTCTCATCCACTGTCACAAATCTACCCCACAAGCTAAAAATCAGCCTCACACACCTACCCCACCCCATCCCTCCTTTCACTCCTTCCTCCAAAACTATGTGAATATAGCAGCTACGGTTCAGAAATTGAGCACATAGGCATCTAAGACATTAGGCTTCGATATTCCACAAGAACCATCGCAGTACAAATATTTTATATACACTAGGGACAATAATTATTGAACCACCTCGTATGTGTCGGCTAAATGCCCTATCAGCTAATTACACGGTTCATACAGACTTGAGAAGAAAAAATCCAGTCTAGAAAAATTCTAAGGAGTACGAGAAATTTAAAAGGATTTACCATCTGTTTCATTATATGCTCTGCCCTCGTATTAACATGTATAATAATCATTCTAAATTTTAATACTTCATTTAGAGAGACGACAGATTCTGTTCGATTAAAATCCAATAGCTAGTGCTAAAATTACACAATATTCGCAATGTATTGCTTACTGGTTTCATAAATGTACACACAGAGGCCAGTCAAATTTCAAATACTCATCATATAACACAAACACCTGGTTTTTAAAGGTAAATAAAAATAATAATCATAAAAGTTTCCGCGTTTTTTTTTTCTTTAAGAATGCATCAAGCATTTAACTTTACCTTTGTAAACATGAGAAGAGTTTTATTTAACTTTCTTTAAAGGTTAATCTCTTTCATGCAATACATGCTTTAGGAAAGATAATTAAACTAGCAATAGTACATTGTGTAAGATATAAGTTCCCGTTTTCTACTCTTGTATGTTTCAATTAAATCATTGTTCAAAGCCAAATTTTACTCTACAATAATCTAAAGAGTTTTTAAGGAGTACTTTTTTTATTTAAGAAATTCTAAGTACTCCTTGGAAAGTTTTTCATTCCTAAGGAGTTTCTAAGTAGTATGTACGAACCCCGTAATTATCTTACCGACTAACTGTCCTGTGTGGAGAAATTGTCCATGTCAACTAACGTTCTAGACCGGGACCCGGCAGCGCAGATAATCACCTCATCGAGTTCACAGATGAAATTCTAGGATTAGTTAAATCTGGATTCGCGTATTAAAACGCAATCGGTCGGATAAGTCATATATTGGTGGAAAACACCTGAAAACCCGATTTTAGCTGTTGAGTCGTAGGTTTACCATTGTGTTTTCCTGCTCCCAATGCTCCATGTTTTCATACCTTTTGGTGCAGGAAAACACGATGGTAAACCTACGAGTCAGCCACTAAAATCGGGTTTTCAGGTGTTTTCCGCCAAGATATGACTTGGTAGACCGATTGCGTTTTAATATGCGAATCAAGATTTAACTAATCCTAGAATTTCATCCGTGAACTCTGGGGTGATTGTCTGTGCTGCCGGCTTGCGTTGTTGGCTATTTGTCCTGGTAAGTACATTTATGTATTTATCGGTTAAACGTCCTGTCGGCTAATGGCTGCCTGCTAAATCGCATAAACCGGCCTCTTTATCGTGTGGACTCGAAGAGGATTTTTTAAAGAGTATTTTAATGAAAATGACTTTCGACAGGCATCACAGACATATGGTTTCTATCTAGCAAGAATTCGAAGAGAACACATTAAATTCCTTTTTACTGAAAATATGTGTAAAATCTTAGTGTAAAGTCAAATGTTTTCTTAAAGCTGACTTGTATGAAAATGATTTTTTACACTTTTCACACACATACGGTCTTTCTCCAGTATGGATTCGAATATGGTCTTTTAAAGTCCTTCTTCTAGAAAATGACATTTGACATGCGTCGCATGCATATGGTTTCTCTCCAGTGTGGGAAAGAAGATGATCTTTTAAATGACCTCTCGTTGAAAATGAATTTTGGCAGACATCACACAAATACGGTTTCTCTCCAGTATGTGTTCGAATATGATCTCTCAAAGTTTGTTTTAATGAAAATGATTGTTGACACACATCGCACTCAAACGGTTTCTCCCCTGTGTGGATTCGGTGATGTTGCTTTAGCTGTCCTTTGGATGTAAATGATTTTTGGCATGCTTCGCACACAAAAGGTTTCTCTCCAGCATGAATTCGAAGATGAATTTTTAAATTCGAAATATCTGAAAACGATTTTTGACATTTCTCACACATATATCGATTGTCATTTGTATGTATTCTAATATGCCGTTTTAGATTACCTTTACGCAAAAAAGTTTTTTGGCAGGTACTGCATGAGTGAGTTTTTTCTTCGCTATGAACTTTAATATGTCGATTTAAATTTTTTTTCTTTGAAAATGATTTTTGACAAATATTACATGTATAAGTTTCTTCTCCACCATGAACTTTAATATGTTGATTTAAATTACTTTTCTTTGAAAATGACTTTTGACAAGTATCACATGTATGAGTTTCTTCTCCACCATGAAATTGCATATGTCTTAGTAAATAAGATTTTTCTGGGAATGATTTCTGACACAAGCGACAAATATAAGACTTTTCCGCATTCTGAATTTTGAAATGTTCCTCTAATATCACGTTTTTTGATAAAGTTTTCTCACTTACATTATTTTCATGTGTTCTTTCTTCATTTCGCTGTTGAAATTTCGACTGATCTTCCATTTAATTACAAAATATTTAGAGTTATTAAGCGTAAGAAAATGCTGTCTCATATGAAAATATATTCTTAAGAGCTTTGATTAACTTTCTAAAGTTTATTTTATATCTGTAGTAAACAAAAGTTTGATAAATAATCACACCTATCTAAAACGAAACGTGTCTACTTAGCATATGAAACTTTCAACTAGATCAATTTAGCTTTCCACTTGGAACAAACAAAAATTGTTTAAAAATGACCTAATAAATTTAGCTTTGAGATATTATTTCATATGTTTGTAAATGTTTATGTACTTAATTAGTACTTAAGGATATCTCAAGAAAGCTGATAAACTTGTAGAAAAATCAAACCGGAATATTTTAAAGATGTATGAATCATTTTTTCTCTCTTTGCACAATGAATATCACCAAAAGTAGCAATTCAATCAAAATAAACAGGAGTAAATATGTTACTCCGAAATCCTAAAAAAGAAAAAATATACATAAATATTTTCATTAAAATATCAAATAAAAATTGTAGTACAAAGATTGACAAAATATACACGTAAAGAATGTAGAAAAAATTGTTTTAGAAAAGAATTTTTTAAAGAAAGATACAATTACTATACCATACATCAACTTTCTTCATATAATTGTTTGTTTTGTTTTGTTTTTTAAATCATGTCTTTTAGTTTTTCAACATATACCATATATAGTATTGTGTAACAATATATTTTGTTTACTTTCTCCAGGCAGTTTAATTAATCTTACTTTTAAACATCTCTTATTTATTTAACCTAACCTTTTCTGTTTTATATTTCATGGTTTCATTTCCCATTTTCAATTTCAGCACTGTATTTAAATTCATCATGCAATTAGCGATCCTACATGTTTCATCTCACCTTTTTGAGATCGTTATGGCGCCATTGTGCGATCACATCTCGCGCCTGACGCTGTCTTGGCGCGCTTGCGTTTTTGTTACGACAACCCTTGGACTGCCCGCGCGAGCGTTTAAAATTGCTTCTCTCTCTCTCCCGGCGCGCAGTTCAGTTACTGGAGAAATCTTTGTGATCTGGAGAAATATTTGGGAAAGCTCGCCGCGCGTTCGCGGGCTTCGTGCCCCGGACGTGCCGGAAATTTTAGGAGTAAATGACTTTTTTTTTTTTTTTCTTTGAAGGAATAGTGCATACTGATGTTCAAGTTTCTTCCCTGGGACTCTCTCTACGGGGTTTTTCATTAATTAATTTAGTGTATTTTAATATGAGCCCCTAAGAAGACCTTTACGTCAAAATGTAATTAAATCAACCTTTTCGAGTCCACATGGAGTCATCAGATGCCGGTTCCGGATCCCACCTTCAGCAACGTCAATCGCAAGTCAATAAAATCATACTTCTTCCTCTTCAAATATCATGTGGTGATTTCCTTTCTTACATTTCAAGTTTAAGGTACTGTAACACTCTTTTATATTTATTATGCTGCTAGATCATTCAATTGAACCTGAGTAATTTGACTTTCACAGAGCATAGATAATGAATTGAGGCAATAAGACGATCACGTTTATGCCAGTAAATATTATTTTAGTATGCATGAAAGACCGTAATAAATATTTAGAAGCATTAAAATGCACTTCTTAATACATAGTTTTACCAATGTTTACCAATAGAATAAATTGATGGATTTGAAACTGATGCCCTCATATATATACACTATATAGCCATTAATCATCGGACACTTTCAATTTAAGACATTTTGTCGAATATTTAAGGATATACTTGTCGGATTCTTCTAGAATTTCAGGATTATAAAAAATATGTTTGGCCTGAAATTCATAGACATCGATTTGATAAAGAGGTCAATAATAATCAAGGAAAAATAATAATATTTGGGATCAACCTGTAAATTAAAATGCACGAAATGATCTATCGCTGCAGAATACAAGTCTGTAGATGCTGTACAACATGTTTACTGATTTATGTAAGAATAGCACGCATGTTCATGAAAATATAGCGATTTTTTTTTAAAGTTCAAAAAATTCTTGCATGTTTTTATCTTATATTATTCAGGGTTTTCGACAAAAATTAACGACAGTTTGAGAAAAATTAGTTTAGTATAGTAGAAACAATATAGTGCAATTGGAATATAAATATATTAAATATTTTATGAAATGTCAGCAGTTGTATGAAATAATTTTTATCTGCGCATGCGCGTATAATAACAACGAATTTTTTACATAATTTAATAGTCAAAGCTATAGAGCAACTCATAAAAAAAAATCCGGTCAACTATTGTGAAAATTCAGAAAGATATCGTCAATAGAGCAAGCTGATTTTTAGTTGCTCTCTAAAAGCAGCTGAATGGTAAGGGATTTTCCAAAAAAATGTCATTTTTTATTAACTGACTACCAGAAAAAAGTTAGTATTTAATGAATATCAATCAGTAAGTTTGAAACAAATGCTTCGATTTTGATACTTCTTTTTTCGGGGGGGTGGGGGGGGGGAATAAGCTCGTTCTGGTGGTTTTGAAAGAAGCACCAAAGCACCAATAAAAAATGAAAATTTAAAAAAAGTAAAAGTTGAAAGAGAGAATTTATGGAAAATTCCTTATCATTTAGCTGTTTTTGGAAAACAACTAAAAATCAACTCACTCTATTGCCGATATCTTTTT
This sequence comes from Maratus speciosus, assembly GCA_963932465.1. NCBI lineage: Eukaryota > Metazoa > Arthropoda > Arachnida > Araneae > Salticidae > Maratus > Maratus speciosus. The sequence continues at coordinate 243,909,828 of OZ010798.1, read as the reverse complement.
AAATTTTCCCGATATTTGACTGTTTTTTTTAAGAGTTGCTCCATAGAGTTGACTTTCGAATCAGGAAAAGAAAATTATCGTGCGCGAATGCGCAGATAAAAAATATTTCATTCAACTGCTCATATTTCATGAAATATTTAATACACAACCTGTGGCCAGAAAGTTCGGTGAATGAGCCTGTAGAGGTCACTGCTGTACTAGTAGAATATCAACGCGCAGCGCGTGGCGAAGGTCAATATCTGTTTGAACGTTTGGCAAGGTTCTAAGTGCATTTATTCCCTGTTACGTTTAACTCCGAGCGCGAAAGGTTTATTGTGGATTGTCGGGGTAAACAAAATGGATCAGAGAATAAACATGTTGTTTTGTTTCAAACTTGGGAAATCGGCAAAAGAAACTCACGAAATGCTCAAAGAAGTTTATCAAGATGAAGCCGTCACATCAGAGAGTGTTTATGAATGGTTTCAGCGTTTCCGGGAAGGGCGGACCAGCCTGGAAGACGCCCCCCGGGCCGGCAGGCCAAAAACGACACGCATCCCCGGAAAACATTGATAAAGTTAAGCAGCTTGTGAAAAATGATCGTCGTCTGACAAAGCGAATGATTGGCGACTGGGAATCGGCACAGAAAGCGTTCGCCTCATACTCACTGGGGATTTGGGAAAACGAAAGCTCTGCTGCAGACTCGTACCTCATCGTTTAACGCCTGAACAAATGGAAATGCGGCTCGCTGCTTGCGGAGACCTCATTGACATGGCAGATGGAGACAGAAATTTCCTGAACAACATCGTCACAGGTGATGAAAGTTGGTGTCTCAAGTACGATCCCGAAAGCAAACGACAAAGTTTGGAGTGGCGGAGTCCGTCGTCGCCTAAAAAAACCAAGGTACGGTCGAAAAATTGCGCATAAAGACAATGCTCATCGCATTCTTCGACTCTAAGGGTCTCATTCACAAAGAATTCCTCCCTGAGAGTACCACAGTGAATGCTGTTGCCTACGTCGATGTTCTGAAGCGTTTACTGCAACGGATCCGACGCATTCGCCCTGAGTACGCCACTGCTCCTGGTAGGCTCCTGGACTCTTCTCCACGATAATGCCCGGCCACACACCGCCTTGGTTGTATGGCAGTTCCTGGCCGCGAATGGAGTTGTGACACTTGATCCCCCCTCATTCACCTGATTTGGCACCTGCAGACTTCTTCCATTTCCCCAGATTGAAGTCAGCCCTGAAGGGAAAGAGATTTACGGACATCACCGACATTCAACGCAGTGTGACGGCGGAGCTGAAAGCCATTCCGAAAGAACTGTTTTACAGGATTTTCTAGGAGTTATATATTCGTTCCTAACAGTGCATTACCATCCATGGAGATTATTTTGAAGGACAGTAAATTGTATTTGATGCTGCACAATACTGTATTTGAAGTAAAAATTCATTCACCGAACTTTCTGGCCACAGGCTGTATTTACATTTCAATTACATCATATTATTTCTACTACATTTTGTAAAGTTTCCTGAAACGCGTTAAATTTGGCAAAAAACCCAGCATAATATAAACAAAGAACATGCAAGAATTTTTTAACTTTTAAAAAAAGGCGATAAATCTCCATGAAAATACGTTCTATTCTTCCAAAAATGAATACATATATTGCACAATATTCATATATTCGTAAGCTATAGCAATAGATTATTCCATGCATTTTATTTTTACAAGGTGATCCCAAACATTATTATTTTTCTTTGATTTTTTGTTGGCCCCCTACTTGTCCTTCTGATCAAATCGCCGTTGGTAAATATGAAGTACAACATATTCTTCATAATCCTGAAGTTCCACAAAAATCCGACAAATATATCTTTAAATATTCGACAAAATGTCTAAAATTGAAAGTATCCGGTGGTTAATGGCCATATAGTGTATATTTGTATTTGCATTTGAAACAGAGTTGTTTATCCGTGAAGGAATCTAAAATCTTTTATTTTCCCCCAATTGTTAAAAAAAAACTTTTATGTTACACAACTACTTCCGCACAGTCATTGTCATTCTTATAAGTTTAAATGGTTTTATCCAACTTCCAAAGGATATGATAGCTTCATATACAATAAAATTTTACATGCAACAGAACTTGTACGTATCGAGCATGATTTATAAACCGAAATCTTTGTTAATCGATCTGGAATTAAATTTAAAAAAATCGCTGGAAAATGTCACGTAGTTTCCAGTGCTTAAAAGTTAAAATATCATTGGTTAGATATCCAGTGGTTATCTAAAGAAGTTTAACTAAGATAACCTCATATCCAGTTTCATATTATTGTAAAATCTCAGCTTAATAAAATCACAAAGACTTAAAAGGAAAAAAAAAAATAATAATATATATACAAAATTTAAGTGAAATTATTTTTGTCAAGCAACATAAAAAAAACTTGCATACAGTGCGTCTCAAAAATATAGACATAGATAAAAAATGACATCCTAAGCTAAAATACCTTTCATGTATTTTCAGAAATGATTCAGATAATATTTTTTATTGATTTATTCGGATTTATTGTAAGAATAATTAGAAAATTCGTAAAAACTATGATTTTTTTTTTTTTAATATAACATCGCCAGTCCCATAAATATAGGTATCGTCTGACTTTACTTGGAACTATTATTAGTAAAATATTTTTTTTCAGCAGACGATTCACATTTCTTGAATGTATTTATCGTCTGCTGTTTTGACTTTTATTGGTTTGGAATCATTTTTCGGCTTGTTTTCGACTGACTAATCGATATTTTTATAAATTCGATAAAATGCCTAGAGATAAAGAGATTTAGAAAGAGATCATCAAAGTTTTGGATTTCAAACTCCGAAAAATGGCAAAAATCCGAAAGAGATATCCAAGACTTTCACGAGATCTTTAAAAAGTGTTTACAGAATTTCGCATAATGGCGACAAGTGGTGTAGTAAGAAAAGACCTGGTCGACAAAGAATTACATCCATGCGCGACGACAGAAACATTCTAAGCATGGCATCTAGAAAAATATTTCATTGCAAAAAATTGCATCCAAATTTGGAGTGTCAAAAAATACCATTCACAGAAGTATATTGGATTCTAAACGAATAACTTTCAAGAAAATGTTGAAGAAACCATGCTTAAGAAAACACCACAAAACTGTATGTTTAACCCTTTCAAGGGTGGTGGCTAGAGGGTGTAGCCACCTAATTTTAATTCCAAAACTGACTACTGGCACCAACAATATTTTAATAAAATGTTGGTTTTGTAATTAAAGTGCAAAATAGCCTTTTGTTATTTAGTAAGAAATTCGTTTGAATATTCTGGTGTCAGTCAATTATTTCATCATCTTACGAACAGAATTCCTCTGCCCCTGAAAGGGTTAAACTGCGCTAAGAAAATCATGCCTTATGGTGATAAATGACTGTCAGCAATATTTAGTGACGAGAAAAAGTGGAACTTGGATGGACCATAGATGAATTTTACTGGTATGATTTAAGAAGCTAACTAAGATCTTTTTTCAGTAGACAGCAAGATGGAGGATCAGTAATGACTTGGGGTGATTTTGGATTTAATGGACAAACATTTTTTGGCATTTTGTAGTAAGAAAATGAACTTCCAGGGCTATCAGCAAATCTTAGAGGACCATTTTATTCCACTACAGGATTTGCTCGGAGGACCAAGCCATGTATTTTAACAAGACAAGGCGTCTATGCATGTGTCTAACTCGACAAAGATGTGGTTTAATATGAATAATATCAATGACATGGGATGGCCATTGCTTAGTCTCGACTTAAATTCTATGGAGAATATGTGGGGACATCTAGAACGAAAAGTATATGAAAATGGACGCCAATATTATTTGACCAAAGACCTTATAACATCGATAGAGCAAGCATGGTATGAACTGTTCCCCGAGGTAATGCAAAACTTATTACTTTCGATAGAAAACTATTTGAGATGATTAAAGGTAATGGAAAGACGATTAAATACTAACACTAACATATGTAACTGTGTTCCTCAACCTTAAATAATCAATAAAACAAATATTGTCTATTTCCACATTTGTTGTGTTTTCTAATACAAATTTATCCCAACTTGCTCTGTATGCTGTGTTGGTAATTAGACACATATAAAAAAATTTCATCCCATTCTTATTTTTACAGTAAATTGTATTTTATGCTTTTGTCTATATTTTTGGGACGCGCTTTAATATTTGAAAAATGTATAGAGTTATGAAGCCATTACAGAGGTAGAAAAAGTTTTTAAATTAAAACATGAGTGAAAAACATACTGCAGGCATGATTTATGAAACACTTTTCAAAATGTATAGGATATTGTTATGAAATTTCATTTTTCCACACAATGAGATGAGATATCTAAGTAAAACAATTAACAAAACATATAACGATATAACGCAATCCATTCTCAGAAAATGTTGTTCACATCTGGTTATATGAGTACGAATTCCTTCGTGCAGTCCTGTATAAGATCTACAGAATTTATACACGCCACGTAATATTAAACACTAAATATTGTTTAAGTTTAAACCTTTATGTCCGAAATTATGAATTCATGAAAATTTCATCTTCTAAAGCATTTTTCGTAAATTTTTGAAACTACGTTAGAAGAATTACAAAATCATTTAATAAATTTTCATCTTCTAAAGCATTTTTCGTGAATTTTTAAAACTACGTTAGAAGAATTACAAAACCAAAAGATTACAAAAGACAGAACAATTACAAAATTAAAAGGATTTTGTCAATTAAAATAAATTAATTAAATATGAATTTATAAGGATTTTGTGCAATATTTACAACTCCACTCAATTCTTTTATTTAAAATATTTCTTTTAGTATTTTATAGAATTAGGAAATGTGCAAATATAATGCTCGAACAATAGAAATATTCCCGAACTGAAACTTTTCCCCCACAATTTTTCAATGTCAAGAAAGCTGAAGAGATGAAAATGAAAACGAAATCATCCTTTTAAAGCTATTTCCATTTTGTACAATCAATAATGCTTTTGGAACCAGATAAAGTAAAGTACAGTATAACCTTGATTAATCGAGGTTTCTGTTAACTGAACCGATAACGAAGTCCTACATTTTTTTTTTTTTTTGGGTGGGGGGGGGGGGGGGTTGAATGAGCCTTGAAAAAGAAAATACCACACTTTTTAGTTCCTGTCCGTGCTATACAAGCTCTCCTGCCCTTAAAAGCAATGAACTCCCAAGAAACATTGCACCCTGAGAAATCAACAGCGAACAATGCTTTGTTTCCAGTGGTCGTGTGAACTTTCGTAAATTTTTCAATTTGCTTTTTAAAATTTACTACTAGTAGTTGATTTCCTTTTTAAATTTGTTACGCTGTGAAACATAACTTTTCATATATTTAATTTCATTATTTAAAAAAACGTTCTATTGATTTTTATTTTAAGAAATCTTAAATTCGCAAGCACGGCGAGTTTTTACACACAGTTTCTATTAATCGAGATTTCCGAGGTACTAACGGTTCCAATTAGCTCGGATAATCGAAGTTGCACTGTATCTATAACTTATTCTAAACTTTATTACTACTAGTCGATGTATTAAATGAATTTTATATCAAAGTTATTTTAATGGTTCTTTAAAGTACCGTCGGGATATAAAGGGTTAACACATTAAATATTGTTTAAGTTTAATTATTCATACCACAGCTGAAAGCGCACTCCTAAGAATTAATTATTATAGGAAATCATTTAATTGAATTTTTTTGTGTTTCTGTAAATCAGGTATGTCAAACACGTGGTCCGCGGGTAACATTTGGTCCATCAAATCTTAAGCATTTTCCCTGAGTTTGATGTAGATAAGGTTGTCTACAGAAATTGTAAAAAAGAGTTCCCTGACTTTTCCATGATTTCCCTGACTACCTTTATCAGACTCCCCTGATTTCCATTATTAACAATACACACATGGTACTTTTTCATGTATGCTGATTTCTCGTACAACACACTTATCCAGCTTGCTAATATCTCATTTGAAAGAAAAAAAATAAAAGAAAAAAATTGCCTAATATTCATTAAGTATTGGTTGACAGTTTTATAAATCCGAACTCAAAATTTAGTCCAACAACTTAATATAGTGACCAATGGATATTAGGGTGACCAGAAAATTCCCCATTTTCTGAAAAATGTTCAATTCTTAGTCTTACCTACATCTGACGTGATAGCTAATTGGATTAAGCTAACCACCTGGCTATGCTAATGTATCATTTAAAAATGGGTAAATAACCTTCAATAAAAGCACTATCTACAGAAAATGAGGACATCCGATCACCTTAATTTGCGTTAAATAACAAAACACATACCATGCGCATCTTTTTTTAAAATATTGGGAAATACTAATCATCACATTAATTAAATATGGTATATAAAATAGACGAATCAGTCTCGTTGGCAAGGTGAAAATGCAAATATTTTCGCATATAGACAAATTTTTCTGATTTTCGAGTATTTTTACAAAGTTTCCTGATTTTTCCATGATTCCCCGATTTCCAGATTCTGTAGACACCCTGTAGAAAATACACTTTGCACGAACACACGTGCACTCACTGCGGTTGCAGTGTTCCACAGTTGGAGAAATTTTGCATTCAAAATATCTCCCACTATTTCATAATAGTGGTGGATATCGATTTATTAATCAAAGGCATCCTGTGATTAAATAAAACGAAGATTATTAATCAGAAAAATTGGTAACTTTTTTAATAATAAAATCCCCACTCTGGCAACATTGCCGTGGTGCTAAATATTGCAAACGTCAGAAATTATAATATGTATTATTATAATCCCAGTACTCCATGTTTTCATACCTTTTGGCGCAGGAAAACACAATGGTAAACTTACGAGTCAGCCACTAAAATCGGGTTTTCAGGTGTTTTCTACCAAGATATGACTTGGTAGGCCGATTGCGTTTTAATATGCGAATCAAGTTTTAACTAATTCTAGATTTTCATCCGTGAACTCGATGAGGTGATTTTCTGTGCTGCCGGCTTACGGTCTATTACTAATCGGGGCTTGATTACCACAGGAGAAAATGCCCGCCAGTATTTCCAAATAGTAAATTTTCGTTCTATTTTATGACAGAAATTTTGCATTTAAATAAAACAACGAGTACTATACAAAAATGCTGATAGACGTTAGCTCCTGTGGTAATCAGCTTCTGCCACTTCAACAGTGAGATAATATTGTTGCATGATTTAATTAATGTGGATAACTGCGCCGTTAATTGTTTGCGACCAGTTGAGGGGCGCCCCTGTTTACTGAAAGGTTGGACATACCTGATTTAGTATGTAAAGATGTGTTTTTCTGACAGTGTATTATAGTAAAAACATCACATACAATAGAAAAAAAAATATTTTATACTCAAAATATTATTAAAAATAATTTAATCTACAAAAAAAAAATCAGTACATGATTTACATTAGATTCTACAATTTAAGTATAAGTTGTACACTTAGAACAGCAGATTCATTCTTTTATTTTTTGAGTTAATTTCTTGAAGTTAATGCGAGCTTTTCTCAACCGCTTATATGCCAAAAATATTAGTAATATCCAGTTATGATCTTATTTTTGCTCTCTTCAGCTTGTTTGATCACGAAATAAAAGTCTTCATTAATTTCACTGTTTTTCTATCGTGGAAAAGGATACCGAGGTTAAACGAGGTTTGCTTTAACCCTTTATCTACTGAATTATGAATTCATGAAAATGTTATCTTCCAAAGCATTTTTCGCGAATTGTTTAAACTAAATTAGAAGATTCACATAATCATTTAATAAATTTTAGAAGGATTTTAGAAGTATTGAAGAATTTAGAAGGATTAATTAAATTTGAATTTATAGGGATTTTGTGCAATATTTATAACCCTACACAATTTCTTTTATTTTAAATATTTTCTTGGTATTTTGTAGAATTAGGAAATGTATAAATGTAATGTTCTTACAATTGAAATATAGAAATATTTCCGAATTGAACCCCCCCCCCCTCCCCCCAACGCTAGAAATCTGAAAAGATGCAAAGGCAAAAGAAATCAACCCTTTAAAAATATTTTTGTTTTGTGTAACCAATAATGCTTTTGGAACAAAATAAAGTAATGTATCTATAACTCATTCTAAACTATATTACTACCAATCGATGTATTAAATGAATTTTATAACAAGTTATTTTAATGGTACTTACATGTACCGTCAGTAGATAAAGGGTTAATGTCAACCAAATTAATGAGAGAACATTGCCTGTAACTTATAAAGCATGTAAATAGAAGTCACACTGAAAATCAAAAAATTGTCACGGCAATAAAGCTTCAGAGAGAAAGGGGAGGGGCGGAATGAGCAGAAATCATAAAAAGTGGGGGGGGGGAGAGATTACAAGTAAAAATCCGCGGATTAGAGGTAGATTTTCATCCCTGGTTTTGTTATACACAAATAGGGACTTTCCACAATAAATACGAAATGGTTCTTTAAAATACTTATGCATAAAAATTGGTTTCTGGTTAGAACACCACTCAAATCAGTTTTATTTACTACAGCCATGATGATGAAGTTTTAAACTAATTCTATGTGCAAATGATTTTTGACATATATCGCATACATACGGTTTCTCTCCAGTATGTGTTCGAGTATGATCTCCCAGTGTTTTTCTTAATGAAAATGACTTTTGACAGACATCACACACATACGGTTTCTCTCCAGTATGTGTTCGAATATGGTCTCTCAAAGATTGTTTTGATGAATATGACTTTTGACATACATCGCACGCAAATGGTTTTTCTCCCGCGTGGACTCCTAAATGTCTTTTTAAAGAACCTTTACGTGAAAATGACTTTTGACATATATCGCACACAAAAAATTCCTTTACAGAGTGAATTGAAAGATGTTTTTTAAAATCTAGTAAGTATGTAAAGGATTTTTGACACACTTCACACACAAATGGTTTCTCTCTAGTATGGACTCGAAGATGACGTCTTAAATGGCTACTTATTGAAAATGACTTTTGGCATACATCGCATACAAATGGTTTCTCTCCAGTGTGGACTCGAAGATGACGTCTTAAATGGCTACTTAATGCAAAGGATTTTTGACATACATCGCATACATAGGGTTTCTCTCCAGTGTGAGTTCGAAGGTGATCTTTTAACTGGTTACGCCTTGAAAAGAACTTTTGACATACATCGCATCCAAATGGTTTTTCTCCAGTGTGAGTTTGAAAGTGAATTTTCAAAAGTGAAATACTTGAAAAAGATTTTTGGCACTTCGCACACACATATGGTTTTTCATTTGAATGTATTATCATATGCCGTTTCAAATTACACGCCTGCGAAAAAGTTTTTTGGCAGGTACTGCATGTAAAAGTTTTTTTTTCAGTATGGACTTTATTCATAAGCTGTACTAAAGACTTTCTTCTTGAAAATAATTTTTGACATGTGTTGCATGTGTAAGTTTCTTCTCTAAAATGAATTTCCATATGTCTAGTCAAATGAGAAATTTTTTAGAATGATTTCTGACACACAGACCAAATAAGATTTTTCTGGTATGAGTTTCGAAATGTTCAACTATTATTACGTTTTTTGGTAATCTTTATTGCTATAAATTATCTGGATGATTTTTTTCTTCGTTCCGCTGTTGAAACGTCGATTTATCTTACATTTATTACAAATTCTTTGAAGTTTTTAATGCCAAAGAAATGCAGTCTCGTGCGAAAATATATTCTTAAGAATTTTATAGGATTCTTTAGTTTATTTTATAGTTCTGGCAAACAAAGTTTAATTAATAATAACACTTTCCTAAAAGGCATATGTCTATTCGATATATGAACCTTTCACCTGAAATTAATTTTCTTCCATTTATAACAAATTCTTTAGAGTTTTTAATGGCAAAAAAAATGCAGTCTCGTGTGAAAAGATATTCTTAAGAGATGTGTATGATTCTTTAGTTTAGTTTATTGTTCTGGTAAACAAACTTTAATTAATAATCACACTTTTTTAAAAAGACACGTGTCTATTTCTTATATGAGCTTTTCAACTGAAACAATTTAGCTTCCCACTAGAAAAACTAAAATGAGATTTAAACCGGTAAATAAATTCCATTTGGAGGTATTATTTTATTTACATGCAATTTTTCTTGTATTTAATTAATACTGAAATATATCTCAGGAAAGCTTATAAGGTATCTAAGTGTAGGCAGACAAGACAAGAATATTTTAAACATGTAGGGTTCAATGTTTTTCCCTCTTTGGCATAAAAAAGATTAAATGGACAACTTCAATCAAATAGTAGCAAATGAATCAAAATAAATAACAGTAAATATGTTACTCCAAAATCCTAAAAAAAAAGAAAACGAAAGATAAATGTTTTAACAAAGATATCAAACAGAAAATCACTACATGAATACTGACATAATATAAAAATAAAAAGTATAAAATATTTTTTTTGTGTGTGAAAACTTCTATGATTATACCTTAATTATTTATCAACATTTGACAATATCATCAAGAATGCTAAAAGAAAATATCAACAATTGTTACAGGCCTATTAATACTTCTCGATATTGTTTCTGTTATTTTAAATCAGAACTAAATGCCTTTTATTTTTTAACATATACTTTAAGATATACCTATCTAATGAACCTTTTGCATTCCTTTGTCGCCGCTGTGGCGACGTCATTTTTCTTTTCAAAATTTATTTTTGGCACTAGTAATAAAGGAAAATAAAATTTACCTTATTTATTAAAAGAACATTTTTGAAATTGTGTACTTGAAGGAAACTTTTTTTAAACAAGTGGGTAAGTGTGATCACAGATCGCACAGAGGGTTTCGTTTAATATTCCTTTAAAACACTTTATCCTTTTGCGAAATCTGTTAGTTCCACATTTCGCAACCAGGGGGCGCACTCTATTCTACACAAACCTCTATCCAAAGGAAACTCCGTTTTACAACCTATCCGTAGGTATATTAGTCGAGGGAATCGGGTCTATAGCACCCGAGATAGGTAGGCGCTCCAGGAAATTGCACGGAACATTCTTTTATCAGCTTTTTATTATGTGTTATGAACTATGTCAAAGTTTCCAGCAGATCGACTTGTTAGATTTCATAATTTTAACAAAATTGCGTTATGTTAGTTGCAAATTCCACCACCAGGGAGCGCACACTATTCATAACAAAAGTGTATCAGATCGAAACTCTGTTAAAAAACCTATCAGTGGATGTGTTACTCGAGTTGGTGGCGGCCTTAAGCGAGAAATTAAGAAATTTGCTGAAAGTACTATTCGGAAATAGTGGTAACTAAAATTTTGACATTTGTATATTTCATAAGCAGCACGTGTCTGGGTATATCATAGTGCTCAAAAAATGACATCTAAAAAGGTCGTAAACGCTAATTTTTAAAAAAGAAATCCAGCGCCCCTCTCCCGCCCTCCCTTCACAGGAAATTGCATGCACCATTATTTTATAAGCTTTTTATTATGTGTCATGAAGTATCTTAAAGTTGCAAACGGATCGCCTTGTTATATTTCCTAATTTTAACAAAATCGCGTTACGTTAGTTCCGCATTCCACCACCAGGGAGCGCACTCTATTCTTAACAAAAGCATATCTGAACGAAACTCCTTTGCGCAATCTCTCCGTAGATACATGGTCGGGAGGGTGGCGGTGCAGTCTTAACCAACAATTTAAAACATTTTCTGCGATAACAAACGCTAAGATTTAATAAATAAATCTAGTCCCCTCCCTCCACTCCTCGAAATATCACACTCCATTCTTTTTTACACTTTTTCTTATGTGTTATAAAGTATCTTAAAGTTTCGAACACATGTGGCGGTCTTAAACAATAATTTAAGATATTTCCTGAAATTGCTATTCGGAAATAGTGGGATGAACACTTATAAACCTATAAACTTTTTCATATTGAATAATTAATACTTATCTCATAGCGCGCCGTCGAAACACCCCACGCAAATTGTTAGATTTCCTAATTTAAATTAAATCTCCGTTAAAAAAGCACGTGCCTCCATCTTAATCTGGCATTTGATGGAAATAAAAGGCATTAATAAAATAATAATTAATATCTCAGCTCGTAATGAAGCAATCTCTTTGAACCGGGTATGTATGAAATCTGCGAGAAATTTCCAGCCCGAATGTCAAAAAATTTAATCGAAAAATTTAATATTTAAAAAGTTTAAATTTCGTATTAGACTTTCCTCCCCTTAAATTTCTCCCGCGCCGATATGTCCAGAGATGACGATAGCTGCCTTCCGGTGAATGGAAATCTGTTTTCATTGTCTTTAAACACACAGAAATTAAATTTTTATCGATCGGGAGGATTTCGATAACGTGCATTTGCACCTGCATTCAAAAGGTTGATTGGTTAATTTTAGAATTTAATTAGCCCGTAATTAGGTTAATTACCAACTTTTTCAAAATTTTATGATTTGTTGTTTGATGTGAGGTGTTCAGTTATAAGTACCCAAAATTTCAAGTCTCTAACATGTATAGTTTCTGAGAACGGGCTCTGTGACGGACAGACAGACAGAGGAGTGAGACGAATAGGGTTTCGTCAGATGAACGAAACCCTAAAAAGTGGTGCCGACCGAATAAAATTTGCGTAAGAGTCCGAAGGGTGAAATCTTTGCAATATTCAAATTCAATTTTCATTCTTATTGAAAATATTTTAACTGACTCGAAAAAATTTTTCCAGAGGCAATTACAAAGCTCATTTTTTTTTTCAATATACTTACGAGCAAAACGTAACCTAAGCAAAACACACCACGTTCTGAAAGCCAAAAATCAGGAGATTTTATTTCAGAAATCAGAAAACTGTACAATTTTTTTTTAAATAAAAACTTAGTTTTTAAATGCAAATGTGTTTAGTACAAGTTTAATTTTAAACCGTGCTGGGGGTTACCATCTTCCCCAATGGGGGTTACCATCGGGGTTGCCGGCTTTTAGCCAGGCCAAAAGAAGCCGGCCGGCTTTTTTTGGTTTTAACCACTTAAAAAAAGCCAGCTTTTATTTTTTAAAGTTGGTTTACAGTTAATTTGTTTTAAATTTGGATCAGTTAATTTTTAATACACTTATAAATATTTTCTACTAAAAAAAATATAGATTTCTATTAAATTTTGTCAACTAAATAAGTCTATAACTTCTAGAAGGCAAATGTGAAAGCATTATGTCTGAAAAAGAAAATGTATATATATAAACATTGAAAATAATATAAGTTAGGCTCCAAACTGGTACTATTTTGAAATTCTATATTACATAGCTCCACATACACTACACATTTTAAAGATTATATTTAATTAATGACAAAATGTAGCACATCAAAATGGAATCATTCTTGTGTGTCCATATGGAGAGATTAAGTTTTAAATGTTAAAAGAGAAATTAGAAAGGATATAATATTTGAGGAGAGTGGTACATAAGTGTATAAAAAATAGAGCATTTAAACAAGAAGAAAAAAATTCTCTAAATAAAATTTTGAAAAGCTTGTTGTTAAGCATATTCATGCATATGCTGTTCGCAATATTTTTAATAGTGAGAAATGGTGTTTTTATTAATATGACTATGTATAATTTTAAATGTTTACTAGAAATAAAATAAGACTTGTATATTAATAGCTCTTAAAATTAAGTAATAAAACATGTAACTTATAAGTAACCATTGTCCTCTTTAATTTTATAAAGCAGAAAAAATTGGCAGTTGGTATGGCTCTTTTTAAAAATTAGCTGACTTATTTGCAATTCTGACTACAAATCACTAGCAAAACCATCTAAGTTTTATTCCAGTATTAATGTCCTCATTATTGAGAAATTGGGTTACTTATTAAACTCTAAATCAATTAAATGTCATTAAAACTAATTAAAAACACTTTAAAATGTGTAGTTTATAATTACAATGCTTCATTGTATAAAAGCCAATTATGGCCAAAAAAAGCCGGTTAAAACCAATAAAAGCCACCGGCCTGGCTTTTTTTAATTTTAGCCGGCTATTTTGCAACCCTGGTTATCATTGAACATTAAAAAGAAGTACATCACTTTTACGCAAATAAAAAAAATTAACCTCCTACACATAGAACAAACTTAAGCATATGATATTTGGAATGTTTTAACATACATACTGTTTCCCTTACACACATAAAACTATAGTGAAATTATCCAACAAGCCCCAATATAGACAAATTATTGATAATAAAAACATGCCTATAGCAACAGTCACAATGTTTTAAAAATCCATCCCTTAAACTCAATTCGAATGTAGTCTATCACATAAAATATTATTGATCAACGATACTAATACCCTGTTCACACTAGAAACTTAAGATATCTTAGACCGTCAGATTTGAAGTGGTACCCTCCCGGAATTGGATGCCTGTTCACATCGAGAAACTTACCTTAAGATATCTCAGTAGTGTCACTGTATCTGTGATCTGATCAAAAGTAAAGTATGCGCATGCGCTTAAAATAAAACGGCCGCAACAGCCAATCAGTAAAAGCAAAGCTTCATAGCCAACGAGAGTGAGTGGTCATTCCTGTATCTAGCCTAAGTAAGTCGAAACTCACTGAGAGAATTTGAGGAACTCTCTCAGACAGTTCGGCGGCCTAAGATATCTTAAGTATCGTAGTGTGAACATAGTATAAGGAACAGGTACACTTGTATTGCAGTTTTTAATCTCTCAACTGAAGTAGTACACTTAAGAGTAAAATTACAGAACATTAACACTATGCCGTCCGCACGTCTAACCTAGATTCTTTTGTGTCGCGCCGGTAGAACTGACTTACATCATTTCGCTTATCGCCGGCAGTTTTTCGAGGTTCTTGGGAGACAATAAATCGTCAAGTTAACTAATCTTATCGTCAGTTCCCATAAGTTCTCAATCATGTCACTCTATTGTAAATTTATTATCTAGTTATCTGGCACCTATTATTTATCTATCTAGTATCTAATATGTATTATTTACCTATTATCTAGTAGCTGGTATCTATTATTTAATATCGACCTATTTAGTAACTATTATCTATCTAGTTTCTAGGTATCTATTATCAGGCGCGGATCCACGGGGAGGGCGATCGGGGCGATCGCCCCCCCTAAAATAATATAAATCCACCGATTATTGCGAATTTCGAGAAAATGATCGCCGAAAAAAAATCAATTTCGTCAATCGTTCGCGGATCAAAGGATCGCAAAAGGAACGCGAATTTCGTCAACGGATCGCGCAAAAAAAAAACCAATTTCGGCAAAGGATCGCGAAAAAACGCAAAATTTCGTCAAAGAAGCGCGGGAAATGCGAATTTCGTTATCACGTATTTCGCCAAAGGACCAGAAAGGAACAACAAATTTTGTCAAAGGATCGCAGAAAAAAGCGCGAATTTCGTCAAAGGATTACAGAAAAAACGCGAATTTCGCAAAAGAATCGCGCAAAAAACGCTAATTTCGCCAATAGACCTCTGAAAAAATGCGAATTTCTTCAAAGAATCGCGAAAAAAATACGCCCATTTCGCCAATTAGCACCGGGAGGAGATTCCCTAAGCGCATCCACGGGAGTGGGGATCGGGGCAAAGAAGGGAAGAACAAATTTACCAAGTTGGTTTTTAAGAAATCAACACACCATAAGCATTTTAGCTTTTAACTGACTGGGATTAGGACATAATCCTTTTTTGTTCATTCATCAAATACCCCTTGAAATTTACCAATGTGGGTGGCAATAACAGGACATTTTTTACACATTAGTGGCTTTCTTCAGAAAACATTAAGATGATTGCATTTTTCAAAGAATCTTTCTTTTTCTTGTTTCTTTCTTTCTATGGAAATTGCTATGATTCCCATTCTTTTCTCAAACAATAAAGAACTCCTCAAAAATATCGTTATACAGAAATTAGAATTGCAGCTTCTTTGAAAGAAGGAAAAGTTTCAACACCTTAAAGGGATCCGCATAACGTTGTCAATTTCTGTTGTAGAGATTCAACAAAAGGTACACGAAGTGGCATCATCCCCCACCTCAACCTATAGTGCCAAAAATTATGGCGCCATATGCCTTTTGACAGGACATAATCCTATTTTGTTTACTAATTGCCAAAACGTCATTGACACCCGGAAAGTGTTTGGTTTTCGTTTGCTTGTGTGTCTGTTCCGCGAAAACTGCCTTTAAAAGCGTTGGATTTATATCTTGGGGGGGGGGCGACCACCCCAATAGAAACCCTTAATGGATGCGCGCCTAGGGGAATCTTCTCCTTGTGCTAATTGTGCGTTTTACCCGCGGCCCTTTGACGAAATTCGATTTTTTCCGAGTTCAGTTGACAAAATTCGCATTTTTTGCGCGATTTTTCCGCGAAATTACCGTTCTTTCCGTAATTGTTTGACGAAATTCGCATTTTTTCTACTATCCTTTGACGAAATTCGCGTATTTTTTTCGCGATTCTTTGACGAAATTAGCATTTTTTCCGAGATCTGTTCACGAAATTCGTATTTTTTGCGCGATTATTTCTCGAAATTAGCGTTTTTTACGTAATTGTTTGGCGAAATTAGCGTAATTTTCTGCGATCCTTTGACGAAATTCGCGTTTTTTCTGCGATCCTTTGACTAAATTCGCGTTTTTTCTACTATCCTTTGACGAAATTCGCTATTTTTTTGGTGCTCTTTAACGAAATTCGCGTATTTTTTCGCGATTCTTTGACGATATTAACATTTTTTCTGAGATCTGTTGACGAAATTCGTATTTTTTGCGCGATTATTTCTCGAAATTAGCGTTTTTCCGTAATTGTTTGGCAAAATTAGCGTTTTTTCTGCGATCCTTTGGCGAAATAAGCGTTTTTTCTGCGATCCTTTGACGAAATTCGCGTTTTTTCCGTTGTCCTTTGACGAAATTCGCGTTTTTTCCGTTGTCCTTTGACGAAATTCGCGTTTTTTCCGTTGTCCTTTGACGAAATTCGCGTTTTTTCCGTTGTCCTTTGACGAAATTCGCGTTTTTTCCGTTGTCCTTTGACGAAATTCACGTTTTTTACGAAATTCACGTTTTTTTGACCTGCGAACGATTGACGAAAATGATTTTTTTCGGCGACCATTTGTCGAAATTCGCGATAATCGGTGAATTTATATTTTTTGATCCAAGGGGTGGGTGGCGATCGGGGCGATCTCTCATCTTCCTTGGATCCGCGCCTGTGAAGTGCATTTTTGACTTTCAAGTGTGTTAAGGCCCCTTCAGATTTCTGAAAGGGATTTTTTTCAGAGATTATCCTCTTTCAGAAATCTGATATTAAAAAATGGATGTGATAGTTATGTTTTTCAGCTTTCGATAATTGGTTCTTATGTATTTTTTTAGTGCTGAATCCAAAAATGACCTTCATTTTTTACCACACCATCACGTCAGTTTTTTCACAAATCGTAAATTTTTAAATTTTTAAAAAGTCGAAATATTGCGAAAATCTGCTACTATAAAACAGACGTAACTTTTTTTCATAATAATTTATTCATTTTTTTTTGCTTATACGTGATTTCTATAGTTAAACATGTAAAATATTGAGTATTTAAAATCTTTATAATTTTATTCCATGCGTGGAAGTTTCTTTGAACCGCTCATGCTCTGCTTCCCGCTTTTCTTTTAATCCTCTCTATGGGGTTCATCTCGGTATCCTCTTTTATTTTGGCGGCTGATAAGGCTGGAAAATTTGTCGCAGATGCATTTAAAACATTTACCTTCTTTTGTTAAGGCTTTGACAAATTGCTTTGTGAGATTTTCGCTATTTTTTACTTTTTAACTTTGAAATTTACGATTTGCGAAAATTGTGACGTGATGGTTAAAATTGAAGGTCATTTTCTGATTCAGTGCTAAAAAATACACCAAAATCAATTATCAAAAGTTAAAAAACACTGGCAGGCTTGTGTTATTAACGTTGTTCACTATAACTAAAAGAACAAAAAATAAGATAAATAATTACCATAGTACAAGAGTAAAAAGAAAAAGAAAAAATAAGACATTTAATAAATAAATTCTGTTATAACGTTTTTAATTTTATGACCTAATAAGTAACAATAAACCATATTTTGAGGAGAGGGCGGGATTATATAAAAAGAGTGTTGGATAACCGAGTGTTTCGGTTACTCGGATGTTGGATAACCGAGTGTTTCGATTAATCGGATGTCGGATAATCGAGAGTCTGTAATATTTTCAAATCGCATTAATTATTTCATATTCATTTAATAATTAACTGCAAGGAATGATTTGAGCAACAGAAGTTATGACTACGTTGATAATATGTCACTCGGTATCGCCCCCACCAAAACGATTCTCTGGATCCGCCCCTGTCTATTATCTAGTAGTATTTTCAATCTATTATCTAGTTCTCAAGATAGTTTTTGCATGGCACCAACGTGGTGCAACCGGACGGCATAGTGTTAAGTAATGTGTAAGAAATCAGATGAAATAGGTCAAATATCAGGAGTAGGAGAAAACATTTGAAAATCAGTAATCTCCTGTCGATATCAGGACTCAGACTTGGTAAGTCTGAAAACGGTTTTGTTCTTTGTAATGTTTATTTAGATACAAATATCACGCAATGTTTAACCCTTAAATTCTTGGTGTTGCTTTTCGGCAACATACCCAATTTAGGCTTTAAAATACTATTAGAACAATATTAAAGCTATAATGCCCAATGTTGCCAATAAAATACATTCTGAAAATATTATTAAATCGATTTTCAAGATGTAGGTGGCAACACTTGTGCTGTTTAAGAATAAAGATAGATTTATTTTTTCAATTGTTGCTACTTGTTCTTTTTGTTTTGTTTGGAAGCTTGCGAAATACCCTATTTTGACCTGCAGTGAGCAAGTAAAATTTATTTCTTATTATAGTTCCTAAAATTCTTGTGTGTTTAATATTATAGAATTTTATCAAGGGAAATAATTTTTTCAATTAAACACCAGTATTGCCGATTAGTAACAAACTGTTTTTTAGCTGTAAACTATACTTAAAACAAAATATGATTTTTTTAAGTATTTTTCCCATGATTTATTTAAAAAATGAAAGCCGAAAAACATTACAATGATTTTTGAAAAATCAGGCATTTAAGGGTTAAGAAAGTTCAAAATCTGGAAAGTCATGCAATTTTCGTTTTTATAACTTGTGTATTAGGTACTACAGTAAAGGAATTTCATTAAAGGTTTTTATTTAGAGTATTTCTTTATAAAAGGCATTTTAGGCAGCATTTTATCCTGTACACATTATAAAAGTACAGAACATTTTACCATGCATTAACATATTGTTTTGATATATATATATATATATATGTGTGTGTGTGTGTGTATTTGCACTAGAGGTGTTTATGCTTGGAGTTCTAAAATCTTTAATTTCCTCCTAACTTTAAAAAAACTTTTATTACTAGTGATGCAACGAATAAAGGTTTGGCCGAATAACCAAATATTCGGCCTATTCGACTGCCGAATATTAATTCATAAATTCTGATTTAAACCAAAATAATATATATAGATATTTTCATACATTTTTTTATTAAACATATTCAGCCTTAAAGAAAATTAAAAACAAAATTTAAATTAGTTTTAATTCAAATCAATGGTTGCTCTTAAAGAAAAGTGTTTAAGTTTATTGAAACCTATTGAAAAAGTTACAGTAAAAAAAAGTTCAACAACATCACTTATCTCAGAAGTTATTCCAATGGTGGAAACTTTATTCATCAAAGCCTGGAGAAGGGAATGAATTTTTTAGTGTAGGAACATTTAAAGAGTGCCTAGCTCAAAACATGAATGCACGCTTTAAACATATTCATGATAATGGACATTTTTCCATTTGAACTTTTCTAGATCCCAGGTTTAATAACATGTTAAGCGCCACGTCAGTCACCGGCGACTGACAGTGAACTTTCCGTTCCAACAAAGTTGAAAAGTGTTTATGACTTCGGTTTGTCTGTCCGTCTGTCCACGCTCTAACTCTCGTAAATATGCTCGGGTCGTTCTGAAATTTTTGGATGTTAGTGACCTCTACCATGGCACGTTCCCTATTTCAAATGAAGTTTGTAGCATGTTTAGTTCATTTACAGGGACAGTCAAAAGTTTTCCGTTACATTACGGCCAATGGGGAAAAATCGTTTCAAATGATTTTTAATGGTGTTACACTCTTTCAAACATAGTAAAATTGACATTCATTTATGAAGTCCACTAAAATATGCATTCTGTTGAATATGCGGTGCAAAGAATAGTTATTGTTCATTTACAGGGCCACACAAAAGAATTACGTTCATAATGGTATAGGGGGAATTGTTTGCGGTGTATTTGAAAAGATTTCAGACACTATATTGTATCCGAATTACTGTATATTAGTAATGACTGCTCGAAATGTATTTTTACTTTCTTCTATCTTTACAAGAAGAAAGTATTGGATTCATGAAAATTTTCGAATTCCGGTTTTCGACGGATTTACACGTTTTAGGGGTCAGAGATTCCGAAAAACACGTTTTTACAAAATGTCTGTCTGTGACTCTGTGAGTCTGTCTGTCTGTCTGTGTGTATGTGACACAAATTTTGTGGGCGCTCTATCTCAAGAACTATTGCACGGAATTTAATAAAAATTGATATTCAGTGAGTCCCTAATACAAATTGATGCTGATTAGTTTTTGGTGTAAATCGCTCAACAGGTGGCGCTGCTATGCTGCATTTTTCACGATTTTCGCAATAGCTCTATCTCAAGAACTAATGTACGGATTTCGATAAAACTTCAGATTTAGTTAGTCCTTGATATGAATTGGTGATGATTACGTTTTGGTGTAAATCGCTCAACAGGTGGCGCTGTTATGATGAATTTTGCAGGATTTACACGATTTCCCCAATAGCTCTATCTTAAGAACTGACGCACGGATTTTCATCAAACTTCAGATTCAGTTAGTCCTTGATATGACTTGCGACTGATTATGTGTTGGTGTAAATCGCCCAACAGGTGGCGCTTCTCTGCTGCCTTTTTCACGATTGCCTCAATAGCTCTATCAATAGAACTAATGGACGAATTTTCATCTAACTTCAGATTTAGTTGTATGTTGACACAAGTTGTTGTTAATTAGGTTTTGGTGTTAATCACCCAATAGGTGGCGCTGTTATGCAAGAATTTTCACGATTTTCGTTATTGCTCTATCTCAAAAACTAATGTACGGATTTTCTCCAAACTTCAGATTCAGTCAGACGTTAACATAAATTGTTGCTGATTGGGATTTGGTATAAAGTACCCAATAGGTAGCGCTGCTAGGCAGCATTTTTCTGAATTTAGACGATTTCAGCGATAGTCATATCTCAAGAACTAACGCACGGAATTTCATATCGTTAGAATCCTCATGAGATGCATAGATTGCCATTTAATTTTGGCAGTGTGATAGCGGATTTTGAAGTATTAACATGTATGAGATAGAAGAAAGTTTTGGGATTGGTACATCCGACTAGTTATTTATGATATGAGCTTTTTTCCCTATATTTATGCATACTATAGAGTGCGTATAAATGCTATAATTCATATACAGGGCTACAGAAATGAATTCGTAAAGGTTACTGAGTATGAGCATTAATTGCTTAAAGGTGGGTTTTAAAGGTGTTATGCATTTTTACGCTGAACTGAATTTAGTTTACTAAGAAATATTTGTAGAATATAGATAAAATGATATACAGGGCCACGCAAAGAGTTAGATACATGGCCGTCTATGGGTGATAATTTCTGGAAATGTAATTTCAGTAGTTTTAAGAGCGTTTTCGTTTGAATTAAATTTTAGCTAAATAGTGGCATGTAACAAAGATACTAGGTAAACTACAGGGCTGTACAAAAGTATTCAAGTATGTTTCCATCTATTAGTATAAAATGCTGAAAGATGAATTTCAACATGTTATGCGGTTTTTTTGTTTTTTGTTTTTTTTTTTTGCTAAAATAAATTTTCTTATTATATAATATATATATTAACCTGCAGCTCAAATACAGGGCTGTTCAAAAGAATTGGAATACATATTTGGCTATGGACGGTAACGACTGAAATCAGTTTTTCAAATGTTTTATGCGTTTTATAAAATGTTTACTTAGTTACCTTATTTCCCTAAATAACGAAGTTTTGTTAAAGTATTCAGGAAGTGTTGGAAAGTATTTCATAATCTATGCTTAACGCATGATTTTTCTTTCTTGTTTTTTTTTTTTTATAAAGCTGAGGAAAAACATCTCAAGTTAAAATCTCGACTGATTCTATTGATGATTGCTATCTCAAGCAATGAGATTCCCGAAACTGAAACAAATGCAAATGTGGCAGAAACAAGCAAAAATGTTCATAATGAGTCATAGACCGCATTTTGGGATTGCTTCATGCGGATTTCAACTACAAGCAGTTAACAAATTTCAGCCCTTACAAATGATGAGCAGCAGTTATTTTGATAAATCACTCTTAGATAGAAATGAATGTCCACTAAACTGATGGAAAGCAAATTCTATCGAATGTGTAATACTTAAACATAATTAAATCATTTTTATAATACTATATGGGTCATTCTCACAATCTTTTGATTTTTTTTTTTTTTGGGGGGGGGGGGGGGGAATCTGACAAAATTAAACTTGCTAAAATAATATTTTAATCTGATAGACGAATGCCTTAATGATTCAAAATAAAGAAAAAGTGGTCAGCAGCGAAATTTTTTTTATTTAACCGAGGTTTAAGTTAAACTTGCGAGTTTAATTTTCCTTACCATTTTACCCCTATAACTTTTTATTTTCTTCTAAATTTTTACTTATAATGAATTTGCATAGTGCCCACAGGACATTCAAATAAGAAATAATAACAATGTAGTACTTTTAATACAGAATTTTTGTATAACATTTTCTTAGAAGGGTGTTAAAGAAGGGACGATAAGGTAAAAAAAGGGGATGGTACTAGAAAAAAGGGACGAAATGATAAAAAAGGGGACGGTAAGGATGGAACGATAAGGAAAGTTACCACCTACACTGCAAATAGAGGCGTCTTAAATTAAGACACATATGTGACTGAAAAGGTATTTCAGACACTTAAGTATCTGAATCTGAAAATTCAGTCATGATAGATGTCTTAATTTAAAACATATAAGTGTCTTACTATGATCATGGTGTAAACGAACTGAGAAAGGTGTCTTAAAAATCTGCAAGTGTCTACTTTTAAGACACTTTGTAACTCCGTTCCGCATTAACCACCAGGCGGCACTCTAGTTGCGCATGCGTTTTAGATGCCTTTCGTTCGAATTGGATGTTCGTTTGTAATTCCAACTGAGCGTTTGTTTTATCTACGCGTACATTTTAACTAATAATTTATTTTGACTTGATTCGGTTTTCTCGGAATGTGAAGTTCCAGGATTTAATCCGTATCGACATAGTGATATTCCATATTAATGGAAGGTGTCAAGCAATAACAATAATATAGTGTTCTTCGTCTCGTCAAAGCAGGTAAAGAGAACTGTTGTCTGGCGGGCTATGTTTTTAGGATGGAAATATTCCATTCTTTAAACAGAGCTAGCCGGATGTGCAAAGGGATTTTTTTTTTAATATCAAAATGTGCTAACTCACGGATACTAACGTAGCCTCCAATCCGGACGTCGCCTGGGTGGAAGTGATTTTGGAATAACCACACCTTTTTCCAGGTAAGTGGACCCTTCACTATGTATTGAAAACTCTCTGCGAATGTTTTCTCTTTAAATAGAGACCTCACACGAGTCTATAGCTTTATTAGTTCCTGAGTTATGCCAAAATTTGTTTAAAGCATTTTGCCTATTGGATTTCCATGTTAAAATTTTATCTTGCTAATATTTAAATTTCTACTATTCAAATCATCTGCAATCATGTTTCTGTATTATTTTACATCCGATGTTATCCTTAAAATAAGTTTTGGCAAGTCTGCATGCTGTATTAGTTGTTACTGAATCTATTGAGATACACCATCCTAAGCCTTCTTTCTCTGTCTACTCGCACGCCATTACTTTAAAAATAACAGTGACAGCACCTGTTGATCGGCTCACAATTTCTTAATTACCATCAAGGCTATCTTAACAGCGTTTTCTTAGAGTAATTATTACACAAGAGTACCTTTTATATGGGTTTTATTTATGTATACAATATTTTTATAAGCATTTAATGCGACAGCATTTGTAACGTTCACATCGGTTTTACATTTCCCATATGTTTAATATGTGATATGTACTGAAATTCCCAACTCTTTATAGTAAACATCCTTATTTAATTTTTATTTATTATGTATGCTTTTCATGCCTGATGACGTTTTCTTGCGTCTCAGATTTTATACACCGTGATAAATTTTAAGTTATTTAAAAGAATATAGTTCGAAAATCCTTCCATTTACCCATATCATTAATTCCCCCATACATACAGCGAATTACTTGTCTTTATTTATTAGATTAAACTGTTTTGACTGATAAAACTCAAATCCGGTCATGAAATCTGTTTTCCCTTTCTGCTATATACTTTTGTTGTTTCCGAGCATTTTAGAAATACTCTATTTCCTATACTGAAAGTAGTCAACTTCAGATGTTTTCATTTTCAAGCCCGGTGATTCACACCACAATTTGACGACTCATCAGAAATGGTCTGAAATCTGTAGACGTAAAGCGGAGAAAATTTCGTTGGCGTTTTCAATAAATCTTCTTATTTAACTATTTAGAAAATGTTCTCGCCTTATCTCTGTATTAGTCATAATGATTATTTGTAAATTCTTAAATTCATGTAATTATGTGCTGTTAACATAATTGTAAAAATACGGTAAATATATACAGCTATATTTCATTTGAAATCAATTATAATATTGATTTTTTGATTATTTTTAGTAAAAAAGAAATCTGAAATTTAAAATGAATATCAGTAAAAAAATAGAATTTTATACTATATGTACTTAAGCATAACTGGATTTTGTACTTAAAGCTGAATTATTCTATATTTACTGAATCACAATGCAGAGTTGGAATTTTTCTAGAAGGACTTGATTAAAGCAAGGGTAAACTTTGACATATCCCCCCCACCTACGATTTTTGTTCTCCAAATTCGATATGCAATTTTTTTAAAGCTTATACGTTAAATGTGTTTCGACATTGTATATTGGTTATAATCAGTATTTTGAACTAAAAAGTAGAATAAGATTAAAAGTTAAGTACAAAAAATTTTAAATACAGTAAAACTCTTAATCGCGGGCACCTTCAGAACGCTGAATCTGTCTGCTGTTCGATTGTGTTAGCTTTTATGAGGTAAATATACATACAGGGAAACCTCCCTGTGCGACCACCCCCTGAACGACCATTTTTTCATGGTACGAAATTTATTCCCATAGGCTCAATACTAATTTTACCTCTATTCAGAGACCACCCCAGTTGAACTCCCTCCATAAGGGACCCATTTCTTTGACGAAAATGAAACAAATTCCGTTTTTTCCGGGTCGCTTGAAAAAGGTTTTATTAGAATAATAATTCCGGAGAGCGCATTATTTATCAAACTTCTAAACTAAGTTCAGAATTTTTATTTATTCCTGTAACTTTTAAGTGTTTAAACCCCTTTGTTCCTTTTTAGGCAATGAATTTAACTCTGATGACACATTAAGGATGACGGTCCATAAACTCCCCTGCCCTATTCTGTTAGGAAACTCTCAAAGGAATAGATAAAGTAATGAAATCGTCAAAATTCGTTCCAGACAAAAAAAAAAAAAAAAAAAAAAAAAAAAAAAAAAAAAAAAAAAAATTGCATTTATTTATTGAATTTTGAAAGGACTTGGGAATAAAATTTATAGTAGATAAACCATAAAAGCAAAGCAAACATCAATGTATTCATTTTTTAAACTCTGCAGTAATTAACTTATGTAATTAACTTTTGTTTTGATACTTAAATTTTCATATGTTTTCTTAATTTGAAAAATATAATTTTAGTAACATTAATTGTTACATTTTTTCAACAATTAAATTCGACCTCCATTAAGAGACCACCTTTCGGAGCGACCAATTTTTATTGGAACGGAAGTGGTCGCTTTAGGGAGGTTTTACTGTATATTGATAAAGGTGAGTGCTCGCTAAAGATAACTGTTCGTATGAAGGCTTTGCAGTAAAATCTCCATAACGGACAATCCTAAATAAAGGACACCACTATGTAGGAAACAGATTTTTTTATTGAAAATATGCAAAATTTTTATACACTTATACCTCAGAAAAGCAGACACCTCCGAACGTCGGACAAATTCCACGATTCCGAGGTGCCCGCTATTGAGAGGTTTTACTGTATGAAGAAAAATATATTTTGTTTTTAACCTTATTCTACTCTAGAAATTCATAATATTGGTTAATAATAAATATTGATTAATAAATATTACAATATAATACTCATATACTGTAAATTTGGGGGAATCCAGTGTTAGATTTTATTTACCACAGAAATAAAAATGCTTAAACTAATTTACTGGGAATATCTTATTTAAATGGGAAAAAATTGCACAACATAGCAGGGATGGGATTCTTTCTGAAGGAGTGAATCATTTTTTATATTTGGGAGTAATTTGTTACCATAAAGCAGAGCTGACTGCAGCATGGGCAAACTGGGCTGTTTCTATGGGCCTTTAGTTTTACGGGCCCCTAAATTTGGTACGAAATTTCCATAAAGCTGATATTTTAAATTCGTTTTGATCTTACACTTATTTTAATAAATATTTTGCACTTTTAGAACATGATTAGGCTAAAGAAAATGATATATTTATCCAAATATGTATTTGACGGCATCGAATAGGCTTTTTTTTTTTTTTTTTTTTTTTTTTTTTTTTTTTTTTTTTTTTTTGTAACAGTATATGGAGGCAATGGGGGGAGGGAATGAATGAATACTAGGTCTTTGGACTAGAAGCAATTTGACGTTCTCACTAAAAGTAATAAACATTTTTGATGCCGTAGGGCATATATGATAACACATAAATACATATTTAGGTGAAAAAAAATATATATATTATCCTATTCTAAAACTACAAAATACTGATTACAATCCTCATAAGGTCAAAACTGATTTAAAATATCAGCTTTATGAAAATTTCATACCCAATTTGGGGTACCCTAAAATCAGGGGGCAGAGAAGCATCCCAGTTTTCCCAAGCTGCAATCAGCTCTGCTGTATGGCAACAAATTATTCCCATTTATAAAAAAAATATTCAATGTGGTCAAACATGGCTGCGTATATGGTTTAGAAAGAAAATGGTCAAAGATGGCTTCATATTGGCTAAAAAAAAAAAGGCTCAAAGATGGCCGCAATTAAGACATTTGAAATGTCTGAAATTCAGACGTAAGAAGTGTCTGAAAAATTTAAGACACTTTAAAACGTCTTAAAATTGAACACTCGTGTTTCAGACACTTAAGTGTCTGAAACTCAGACGCAAGAAGTGTCTGAAAATTTTAAGACATTTTAAAACGTCTGAAAATTGAACACTGCGTTTCAGACACTTAAATGTCTGAATTTCAGACATTTAAGTTTACAGTGTACTTTTAGGAAAATCATGTTAAGACTAAGTGATAGCCACAATGTTCATTGATTTTTAGAAACAGTTGTTAACATTGGATTAAATTAATTTTGTTTTTTAATTTACCTCGAAAAGTGCAGGAATAAACCTTGGGGACGGTGAGACTATCAATAAAGTCACGATGCTTGAAATTGATATTTAAATGCTGATTTAAATTCTACAGTAAATTTCCTGCCAAAGAATTTTAGACGTTATTTCTCTAGCATACTTCTGCGTGAGAAAAAACTTGGAAAAAATTCTGTGGCTGCAACTGAAATGATTTTCTGTATCATTTTAGAAGAAGGATGGTGAGGAATCTAAAACCAAGGGACAGAGTTTCAAAAATAATAACAACCCTAAAAATGTGTGCAGGTTAATTTTTAGCTACATATTTATATAAAACAATAGTTCCAGTTTCAGAAAAAAATTACATCGAATTATTGTTATTGAAACAATTTTATCCAGACAGCTCCAAACTTAAAAATCAGCATCAGAGACACGGGACGGTATAGGAGTTTTCCAGGTGTTTGGACCCCCAACTATAGGTCAAAATTAACATTTTTACCCACTGGCCAGTACACTGATTTTTTTCACTGGCCATTTTTTTTTAACCACTGGCCAGTAACAAAGTTATGTACGCTCCATGCAAAATTGTGTTTTTTCTAACTATCAACATTGTAATTTACTAAGATATATTACTTACCATTCGATATGACTACACTCAACTGAAAAATTTTATTTTTACTATTAATTGCAATGAAATAAATTCACAAGAAATTTTCAGAAAGGTTATGGCAGAGGGGAACCCCCCACCCCACCCCCTCGGCACTAAACTAATATGCATTTTTCTGAGACCATTTAACGAATTTCGCGTTTTTTTTCGCCATCTTTTGACGAAATGAACGTTTTTTTTGTGTGACCTTTTGCAAAATTTGAGTTTTTTCGCTATCTTTTGACAAAATCTGCGTTTTTTCCGCGATCTTTTCACAAAATTGCATTTTTTTTTGTAATCTTTTAACGAAATTTGTGGATTTTTTCGCCATTCTTTGAAAATATTTGCATTTTTTTTCAAGATTTGCGTTTATAGGCGATCTTTTGACGAAATTTGCGTTTTTCCGCGATCTTTTGATGAAATTTATGTTTTTTCCGCAATCTTTTCGTGAAATTTGCGTTTTTTCCACGATCTTTTGACGAAATGTGCGTTTTTTCCGCGATATTTTCTCGAAATTTGTGTTTTTTCCACGATCTTTTGACGAAATTTGCGTTTTTTCCGCGATCTTGTCACGAAAGTTGCGTTTTCTCCGCGATCTTTTCACGAAATTTACGTTTTTCCTCGATCTTTTTACGAAATTTACGTTTTTCCAACGATCTTTACCCGACACGAAATTTACGTTTTTCCCGCGATCTTTTCACGAAATTTGTGTTTTTTCCGCGATCTTTTGACGAATTTTGCGTTTTATCTTTTCACGAAATTTGCGTTTTTTCCAGGATCTTGTCAAGAAAGTTGCGTTTTCTCCGCGATCTTTTCACGAAATTTGTATTTTTTCCGCGATGTTTTGACGTAATTCGCGTTTTTTACGTGGTCCTTGGGCGAAATTCACGTTTTTTCGTGATTCTTTGACGGAATTGGTGATTTTTTTCTGCGAACGATCGACGAAATTAATTTTTTTTCGGCGACCATATCGAAATTAGCATTATTTTTATGTCCGAATTTTCGGACTGATGACCGTTTTTTTTTTTTTTTTCGGAACCGAATGCCTTAAATTTTGGAAAAATTCGAGACAGAATCACCCCTGCTACTTTCTTTTCTTACGTTCGGGAGGATCGCCGATTTGGACGCCGTAAATTCCGAACGAATTTCACCCCTTTCCTCGCTGGCATTGATCTTTCGACCATCGCGTTTGGCGAGTGGTGCCCATTGAGTTTGGCGAGTGAGGACAATAAAGTTAATCGCCACGTTTTAAGTGTTACTCGACGCCTGGCGAGTGGCGAGTGCTAATTTTGTGCTATACCCCCAACATCGTCCAAAACTTATTTATCTCGTTAATATTGTTGTGCAATCATGCAATGGGATGTTCCCCAGTATATGAAATTAAAAAAAAACACAAAAAAGCGTATTAAAATAAAAATTATTATTCAGGGACATGAAAGTTAAAAGATTGTGAGAATGCCCCATATATGTAATTCGAAAAATTAAATTTACTTTAAATTTTTAAATAATATTATTTTTCATGTATGCACGTTAAGAAAATTCAAATTATTATTAAATTTATATTTAATATTTGAAATAAAATTGTATTATAAATTTAATAAACGTTTAAATTTCTTTAATGTGTAACACATAAATATAAACCTATATACAGTCGGACCTCTATTTAACGAAGTCGCTAAATCCCGAAAAAAAGTTCGTTATATGGAAAATTCGTTAAATAGAGAGTCACCTTTTAAAATATTTTAAACTACACAGAACACATTTTAAGTCCATAAATACTAAATATAATTAAAAAAAGTAATTAGTCATACTTTTTTTTATAAATTATATCTATTTGTTTTACTTATTTTACCCACCAAAAAGAAATCTGCAAGGGAAATAAGAATGAAACAAAACATTGTCTGGAAATACATTGTATTTTCAGTTAAAAAATAATTTTACATTAAAATCACGATTTTTTTATTATGGTTGATAAGCTGTTTGGAGGAATACCAAATTTTAAAGCAGTATTCTTTTTCTTAATGCCTTTATCCACCTCCTCAAGAATTTTTTTTTTCTTTTATGCTCAAGCACTTTTGTTTTGACATTTTCGAGCTACAAGAACTGAAATTACCGACACGATTGATCATGATCAACAATCTAGAAAACGGGAAACTATAGTTTAAGGACACGGGGCAGCTCCATTGAGGGTTAAAAGGGGATATTGAAAGTTTGCTCGTCTTGGATGGAAAGCAAAGAATCACAACGATTTTACTACTATCGGTGAGTTAGGTGCCTGGTAAGACCAGTTCATGGTCATTGATCATCATAAAAGAAAAAATAAGTTTGAAATGTCCAGTAATATTTTAAGAAATAGGGAGAAAAAAAAATTAGATCCCAAGGAAAAGTTCGTTAAACAGAGAATACACTTCGCTATTTGGAGGTTATTTTACGAAGAAATTTGCAAAATGTTCTTGTGGTTCCAAGTAAAAGTTCGCAAAATAGAGAAATTCGCAAAATAGGGGTTCGTTAAATAGAGGTCCGACTGTAGGTTAGTTATTTAAAATATATCAACTGATATTATTTATTGTAAATATAAATGATTTTTTTTTAGTATTCGGCTGAGGGGCCTTTCCATTGTGACGGGTGTGACATCCAGAAGCAATTTTAAGAGGTTATATCTGTGTTTTGGGCAATAAATTAGCTAATAAATCCCTGAAAAGTATTTAAAATATGTTTTTCCATGCATTTTCTTGAATAATTGTGCAAACACGAAACTTCAATAGCTTTCAATATTTTTTTAAAAAAATTTAAAATCTTGTGACGGGTGTGACTCTCTCCGGACATGAGTTTTCACTAGCATACACATTTGTTAAAATTCCTGTGAATATTTTAATGTTTCATTATTAAAACAATTTTTTTCTAATAAAAGAGATTCAGATTAAACTTATTGCATAATTTTCATAATAAATTTTGATTATTTTAATGTTTATGAAATTTTTTTCTGCTGTGACGGGTGTGACATCATGCAAAGTATACAATTTTAAAGTTATTTACAAAAATAAAACAGCGATCGGTATTGACAGAAAACTTGACAATAGCTAATATACACACAAAATTTAATAAAACTAACATCTTTATGCAGTAAGTTTAAAATTTGTAGTGCCCCCTACTTTTGTTATAAGTGATGGGGTAGCTATTTTTTTTTTACAATGGCAAAAAAGTTTTCAATTGAGATATCATCTTTCTCTGGCCAAATCCAGTGTGGTCCACTGGCTTGCATGTATTCAAGCTTATTTCTTCCTTATGGTAGTTGATATTCAAGACATTACCGTAGTACAAGGTACAAGCTATTGTGCTTTTTGTTACTGTCCAGGGAAACCACAACATAGTCTCAGATATTTAAATCTGATTCTTTCAAAATCTTTTTGGGGAGAGATTCACAATTAGTAGTAAATTACCTCCCTTAGTGTTGATTCCGTAGTTTTTCCAATCAAAAAGTTGGTACCATCAGCACTTACCTTAAAGTGGTGATAAGACTTGATGCCTTCTCTTCCTTCTGTCAGCATTTGTTTAATTTCCAGTATTTTCTCTGCTGACACATACAATATATTTATTGCACCAATCTCCTGTGCACATTAAAAAAAAAGCCAAAGCAGAATTAACTATTGCTTTTCTGGACTTAAGCAAAACCCACACTCTTGACTTTATCAATCCCCCAATTCCGTCAACTGCTCCTTTACCATGAGAAGCGGCCAAAAAGTTCCATTCACATGTTAGCTTATAAAATCTTTGATAAAGAAGCACAAGTTCGAAATGTTGTTTTTAAACAGGGCTGCACAGCCATCAGAAAATTTTTTCATCGTTTTGAGTTGGGGAAATTCTGTTTTCAGACTAGTAGTAATGACATTTAAAAATTCCCATATAGCATACTTATTTAACATGCTGCAATTTGTTATCGATTACTATATTATTACATAAGAGCTAATCACATTACCTTTCAACGATGCAAAGCATATAAAAATGGTGATTTGAGGATGAGTCCAGAGAAGCACTCTGGATCTCATTTTGAGAGACAGCACTATAGTTCTCGGCAAAGGCCACTTGTATTATTGATCCCACATATATATCCCACATTATTTTTTGCTTCCTCAAAGTAACTGGATTGAGTTACAGTTATGTAAAGAATATTAATAATAAAGTTTCATTTTCTTGAAAATCTGTCAAAAGTTAAAGTAAATTGCCACCAACTCCCAATCTGCTAAAATAATTCAAATATATTTTATGATTTATCTTCTTTTTTTAAAGAAACATTTGTCTTAATATGTTTAGAAACAATGATGATTCAACCTCACACTTCATTTAAGAAACATTTAAATATATTTCTAAACAATTTAAAATGGTGCCACACCTGTCAGAAGGATTTTGTCACACGCGTCACACTAAAATTCCACACAAAATAAAAATTTAATGAATTTTTAATATTTCATATTTATTCAGACCTGCAATAATTAGAGTTTCTGAAAATTTCATGTATTTTTGACAAAAAATGAATTTTGTATAATAACTTGAGCATCTTTTTTGTGACGGGTGTGACAGAGCGACAGTATAAACATATTTGCATTAAAAATCGGGTCTTTTAAATTATTTCGAAAAATTAAGTGTTTCAAAAGGTAAACAAAGGTCACAAATAGTAATATATGCACATAGAGTGAAAATGCTGCTGTTTTAAATATTGCATCTGGCGGAATGAAAATACCTTATTTTACATTCTAGAAAGTTTTTGAAATTTTTCTAACTTTGACCCTAGATAAACCATAAAAGAATAAGTTTTACAACTTACTGTACTGTAATTTCATATGTGTCATACTTTTACCTTTAATTTGATATATTACTTATAATAATAAAAGGAGTTTGAAATTTCAACCCTCATGCATTTCATGGAAATGCCCTGAGCTATTCGTCCGAATACTGTATTATTCGGCCAAACTGATATTCGTTACATCCCTATTTATGACCCTACACTTTTAACACTCTAGAATTTCCAACTGTTCTATTTGAGCTATTTTAGGGTTCCGTACTTAAAAAGTAAAAACGAAACCATTATAATATCACTTTGTGTCTGTCTGTCACAGCCATTTTTGTCGTAAACTATGGAACGTGGAAAATTCAAATGTGGCAGAAGTAATAAAGGCTATTAACCCACATATTTATAGATCATTAACCATTCCCAAATATATTTAGAAAAAAAATTTAGAGGGCCTAATCATGTTACTTAAAAATAAAAATCTTTTTGTATATATATATATTTGTATTTCACACGATACGGAATAAAAGGCATAACGAGAGCTACGGGGGAAAAAGCAGCTGCAGAAAACAGGGTTGGCAAAAAAACCAGGTTTTTTCAAATAAAACCGGTTTATTTGCTTTAAACCAGGTTTTTTTTTTTCGGTTTAAACCTTTTTTTTTTTTAATCCTTTCTTATTACATATACATGCATATTTATTGATAAACATAGACATTGTTGGATATATAAGAAGCATAACTTCATTTGAAAATAATTTAAATTAAATATTTACAGTCAATTTATGTTGAAAATTGAAAAAAAATCATATTTTAATTTCAACAGTAGCAGTAAATAGTTAGGTTAAAAGAACAAACTGCTCTACACAATGAAACATTGATACCCTGATAATCTTCATAAACAGTCTTTTGATTACTAGTAATAAACATTTGATGTAGTTTGGTGAATATAATATTCTTTTTCACAGTTATTCATAAAATAAATTTCAAATACTTCTTGAGGTGGACAATTTGAGTGACAATTCGGAGTCAACATTTTTGGTCATAAGATTCAGCAGATAACAGAAAAAAATATATATTATATAGATTGGTATTATTAAAATGCTATAACTAGCACCCAATTTTTGAACTCTCTTATTCCATTTCATATTTTGATTTTAATTCTTAAAGATAATTTCCCCAATCAAGAAAAATTTCTTTTACAGCTTGACCAAAATCTTAAGATCATCGTGCTATGCGCAGTTATGCGGCTTCATATTCAAAATCACCAAGCGTGTTATGACAGATTGCTTTAAATAATCTCTATTTTTTTTTTAAATATTTTATACTAAATATTGAATATTTTAAATCTATTTTATCTTTGAAAAAATCACATGTTTTAAAACTTTTTCTTTAGAGCAACAGATATGTTTGTCAACACATACTAATTTTCATCCTATACATGTAAACATGACCTAGACCCACTATATCTAATGTTTATTGCTGAAATAAACTGTTAAAAGTAGAATTTTTATATATCCGATAATTTAAAACATTTAAATTATAAGGAAAAAAAGAGAAAATGTCATTAGATTTCTTCTAAAAAAACCAATTGTTTTTTTTTTTTTTTTTATAAAAACCAGTTGGTTTAAAGCGTGGGTTAAACCATAGTTAAAACCGATTGGTTTAAACCATGCCAACCCTGGCAAAAAAAAAAAAAAAAAAAAAAAAAAAATGCAATTTAACAAATTACAACGACCGTTTGGAAAATGATTTTTTCAAAGACTAAAATTTAAGACATAAAAAATCGCACAGAGTTAGTTGATCATACATTATGTACGCCATGGATTACATTTTTCGGTACTGTAAATTTTTAAACTTATGCGGAGCTGGTCATTCATTACGTACGCAATGGATTAAACATTAATATTCCTGGACCAATTTTAAATGAAATTTCATTCTTAACTTCTAAATATCCCACAATATTACTTTTTACACCGTCGTATAGAGAAAAAAAATGTACTTTTAAATGCAATTTATTTGAAAGCTGTATCTCAATTTGTTTCTGAGTTATTATGTTTTTTTTTTTTTTTAGTTTTTATTACTTTTTTTGTCATAGTGGCAACAGATGTATCCATCCCTGTTGAAAGTAAAGGGAAAATACAGATTACTGTATAGACCAATCAGAAAATGAATAAAATGCGGATTCAACCAATAAAACGCTTCAAATATGTTTTTGATTTCCTACCTTGACAGAAGACAATAACCATTTTTTCAAATGGTTAAAAATGTACTTTTAAATGCAATTTGTTTGAAAGCTGTATCTCAATTTGTTTCTGAGTTATTAATTTTTTTTTTTTTTTTGTAGTTTTTATTACTTTTTTGTCAGTGGCAACAGAAGTATCCATCTCTGTTGAAAGTAAAGGGAAAATACAGATTACTGTATAGACCAATCAGAAAACGAATAAAATGCGGATTCAACCAATAAAACGCTTCAGATATGTTTTTGATTTTCCTACCCTGACAGAAGACAATAACCATTTTTCCAAATGGTTAAAAAAAAAAAAAAAAAAAAAAAAAAAGGACGAGAGCTGTCAGTTCTCGTTGTGCCGAACTCAAAAATACATTTGTTTTAACTTTAGGTATTATACTTTCAGAGATATCGGCGAAAATGTAATGCAAAAGTATGCGCCCCACCTCGCGATTATCCTAAGTTACATAGCTTTTGAGAAAACTGCATTTTTCTGTTACAAATTACACAAAAATTTCACGTTGCGGGCGCTCAGCAAGGGAGTTGAGGGGCGTTCGAAGTATTTATCATCGCGGAAGTATAAAAGGATTGTTGAGGATGATTTTCGGAAGATTATTATTTTTTTAATTACTAGGGGGCTCGGCCCCCTACGAGCTACGCTCGCCAACCCCCGTCCAGACACCGTAGACTCTAAATGCACGCTAATTTGATCGGCTTTAAAAAGATTTCGAAAGATTGAATTATAATTTTAAAAACAGTGGCGATCTCTCTATAAACGGATTTCTATTCATTTCTCTTTGATTGGCGAATTTTAACGCCAAATCCGTTGCGGTACTACTTGATTATCCCGTCGACCCATTTCGCCAAATTATATAAATCGCCAAACCACTCGCCAAATTATACAAATTGACATAATTTTTATTTTAAATAACGAAAAAACAAATAAATTAGTACAACATTAATAAAAATACAAATAAAACGTCGAAATAAAAATAACTTGATGACGTAGACACGTGTAACAACATTTCAAAATAAGCTAATATAAAAGGAATTAAGTAAACAGAGTCCTCGTCTCCTGGTATTTTTTAACAAAGTGAAAAGAAAGTTCTTTTAAATGAGACATTTTAAATTAATCTTTTTTAATCTGACATAATTTTGACCAAACTATTCTTTCTCTTTTTAATATTCACGTGAAAATACTTGTGTTAGAAAGGAAATATTATTTTCGCTTTCCTAACAAAAATAGTTAAAAAGTATCCTCTCAAAATATCAAATAAATGTCTAGCGCAATTTCTAAATTTAAACCGCTTTGCAATATTCTTTTGTGTTCATTTTATGTAATAACTGTAATGTGATGTCAATATGACGTAATTTCTCCTATTTAAGACTTCTAACGCATGTTAATAAATTCATTGTTTTACAAATTCCTTTCTCTTTTAAAATTCACGTGTAATTATAGTTTTTATGACGTAATTTTTAATAAGTTCCTGCTTTTTGTACATAATTATTTAATTCTAATTCCAAATGTTTTTTTCTGTTTATAATTTTCACGTGTAAATAAATTTTTAATTTATTTACACGTATAAATATTTTTTATTTTTTTTTTTGAAGCAAACATTATTGTTTCCGCTGTTTATACAGTTGGCAACAGTTTAAATTAATATCACTTTCTAAAATCTGTTAAAAATATCTCTCGAAATGCTGAAAATCTGAATTTAAAATAGAAATAAAACCTCAAAAAATGAGTCAAAATAAAAAAATTAATGCAATCTGCACTCCGGCAAATTCTAACGAATAAAATGATCTAAAAATGATTAAATTCCTATGAACAGTTTTTGCTACTATAAAACTTTTTTAGTGGAACGATTTTGTCCAACTTTGGCATTAAATATCTCTTAAAATAATTCTTCGATTTGAAAACTGTCTGTATCAGCGTGTTTATCAAACATTTCTCTATAATTACACCGATTTTCATATTTTTGCATGCATTATTTTTCTTAATATTAACGAAGAAAGACCTCCTGTCACCAAAAATTCAAAACCGGCGGCGGCGGCGGCGGTGACAGCGGTAGTTACTTTTTTTTAGAATAGAGAGATATATACAGTCGAACCCGGTTAAGACGCTCGCGGTTAATACGCGGATTTTTTCTGATTCCTTGAACATCGCCCATAAATCTAATGCAAAAATATCACGTTTAATACGCGACAGATTTCCGGTCCTTTGAGTAAAAAAATTACGCTTAAGACGCGAATTCATTTATCAAGATGCAAATTCCTTTTCTGTAATCCAGTGTGGAGAATTTAGTGGATGAATTTTATTCAGATAAAAATCATTGTTTCCGAATAGTAATATTTACTTTATTTAATAACGAATTAATTAAGGCGAATATTACTAATCGAAAATAGGGGCAGATATCTGAATTAAAAAACCCCCACTAAATTACCAACACTGTCATTCTTCTTTGATCCCGCGTCCTAACATTCTTTGTCTTTTGCCTTCGTGTATGTTTCCAGTGTAGCAGAGAGATTTAGACGAATTCAGGATACACAGATACACCATAAAAATTATTATGATTAGATATTATTATACCTGTTGTTAGTGAGGTTTTAAATGTACGTTATGTTACACCTATGTTTTTATATGCATTATATGCAAAAAAATTAAACTCGTAAAGATTAAACAAATAATGACTGCGGTTATATAATTCTTTTATGTTTTCAATGTTTTCTTTACTTTTTGCTATGCTACCCAAACATTAATAAGGATAGTTTTTTTCTTATATAAAAAAGAAGAACAAATTATAATGGTACGCGTTATCACAATCACAAGTACTAAATATGAATTTAACTCATTTAAACGATTTATGTAAATAAGCCTAGTTCATGAAACATTATACGAATCACGTTTAATACGAGATCACTCTTAATACGCGACTTTTGTCCACTCCCTTGAAACGCGTTTTAATCGGGTTGCACTGTATTTTTTTAATTAACTGGGTTATTAACCTAAGACACGGACAGTTTAGGCATACATAAAGACACGAGCGGCGTACTCTATGCGTAATAGGCTTAGTAAGTCTAAAAAATAACTTTTAATGATATATTTGTGTAATGCAACGCCCAGCAGTAGTACACTGAGAAAAAAAAAATACCGCTTTCACCTAGAACGAATAGGTAGTTATTTTATAAATCCCTAAATTAGAAATATAGATTTCCGAGCTATGCTAATAGGGTAAACAACTAAGCTGAACAGACGAAATGATCTAGAATTTCTAGTCTCTTGTTTTCTAGGTGACGAAACGAAAATGAATCGTTTGAGTAGCGAATTCACTTAAAATAATTAATTTGGATATGAAAGAAATATGAACAAAAAATTGTAAAACTTAAACTCAATATAAATATCTATTAAATCTTAGTGCATAAAAATAACGAAAAAACATTCACACTATAACATAGAGAACATATCCCATTCTGATACAGTGATATATAAACAGATAAGATAAAAATAAATTGCATAAGATATATTCATTTAGGCAGAGCTCGAAATGAAAAAATTCACGAACCGGAACGCTATTTCAAAATTATTGTCGACTATTTTTTTTTTTTTTTTTTTTTAGTACAGTAAAGTTTCGATTGCCATGGTCCCGCTTAACCGAGTTATTTTCTTCTGACAGACTGATAGCTTCCATTATTATGAAACAGCCATTATAAATGAAGTGTTAGGTGAAGTTGAAAAAGCATCCGTAAAAGTTAGAACGGTTTTTCTGGTCAGAATGGAAAAAAAATGGCCATAATTTAAAAAAAAAAAAAAAAGGCTTATTTTTTTTCACCGTATTTCTTTCATTTCAATTCAATTTTGATTCAATACAAGAAATTTCATTCCCCATATTTCTTAGAAGTAACGGAAATCACATCAAAGAAATGTTACTTGTACCATAAAAATTAATGAATTAAGTGAAAATTTATATTTCATCTCCTCAGTTGGTGACGATTTGTGTAAATCCGGTTTCTGCGAGTTTTTTGCTTATCCGAGGATAGCTTGGTCAATATTAACTCGGATAATCAGGACTTTACACTATCAGTGTTGCCAATGGGCTACTTTATTTTAAATTTAGATTTCTTGATTGCCACTACTTATTTGAAACGGTAAAATTCCCTTTGTTTTCACCTTAATTAATATGTCATTAAATAAGGCGCATTTTATAATTTCAAAAAAGTGGTGCCAATCAAGAATCTGAATTAAAAAAAAGTAGCCCATCTGGCAACACTGTACACTATAGCAAATTTATATTTAACCGTAGGAAAACCAATTTAAAAAATGTATTCAAGATTCTAAATAATTAGGAAAAAAAAAACATTGCAGAGAGTATAGTAAGATATATGTATTAAACTGTAATAATATTTTTTAATCATTCCACGAACCGGAACAATATTTTCCATATTTTCACGAACCGGAACAATAATTGGCACAATTTCACGAACCGGAACATCGTTCCGCTTTGCTCCGGTACATTTCGAGCCCTGCATTTAGGCGATATGAAACAAAAAACTTAAGGAATTTCTTTAAAAAAAAAACAAAAAAAAACAGAAGGATTTAAAGCATCAGAAAATAAAACTTGAAGTGGGGGGTTTATAAATGGCACTTTTTCAAAAAAGGAAAAATTCCCATATATGGGGGGGGGGCTTATACTTAGAGGGGGCTTACTTTCGGTACATTACGGTACATACATATGTAAAACCATTATAAATCAACACAAATGATCATTTACAACTGTGAATATGCAAATTAAAAAAGAAGGTTTTAATCCTTAAAAATTCCAAAATATATTATTATATCAAGCGAGACAATGAATTGAAAATACTGTAAAACAGTTGTATATCATAAAAATATTGGGAACACAGAGTGTTTCATAAAAGATGAGCAAAACTTAAAGAGGTGAAAGTAGGGGAGACTGGTGGTGGGGATACTTGATCCCCACTTTCTGTTTTTATTTTTTTCTCAGTTGTCATTTGACATTTTTAAGAAATTTTTTTACCAAAATAATCGCGTGTCCATCTCTTGTACAATATAATTTTTTTCTTGGTATATAAAAAAAAAAAAAAATTAATTTCAGAAAATTCCATTTTTCAATTTTTCAAAAGGGGATCATTTATCCCCACTTAAAGGCAGTGGTGGGATTCAAATAATTTAACAACCGGTTCGCTGCCCGAATGATTTTTGATGTACAAAAATGAAAGAAAAATGAAGCATCACATATAGATTATGAAACATTTTCCAATATTATAAGAACATTGTTAAAAAAAACTTTGATCCTTTGGTACAGTGAAAAAAATCCTGAAACATGTTACCCTATAAAAGGACGTTAATAAATATTCTGCAGTCATGAAACCCTGATCATAATTTCTATCAGAAAATGCATCAAAACAATCAGGACTTAATTTCTAACAAAAAAGTACCGGAGCCCTAATATTCTGCAATGCTAACAACCGTAGCGTGCCCCCCCCCCCTCCTCCCGGTCACGCAAATAGGCATATTTATATTTCATATATTATTTACAAAATTTAAAGCATTTTTTTCCTTTAGCAAAATAAAAATTTTAAATATATCTATCTGCATATACTTAGTTGTCAACTATTTCTGTTTTTAGTTATCATTCCTTCCGAATAGAAATCTTTGTCTAATTTTAAAGTTAATTGAATAATTCTGCAATTAAATATGATAAGGATTGCGATTCAGAAATAGTGTTAACACAAAAAAGAAATTGTTCGCCGCTGTGCATTTTTATAAAAAAAATTAATGAAATTTACAGAAATTAATATTTATATGATGAAGAATGGAACAGCGTTTTCCAATTTCCTATAGAATATGCTTACCTTAAACTATAATCGATTCCTTCCGCATAACAATCTTTCGTGGTCAGTTCCTGAAAATCCGATTAAATGAAAGTTTTGACACCGTTATCGGAAAGATTCGATGCTTTTATAGAAAAAGAGGTAACACTGCTTGATTGCTTTCTATCAGAGTAACGATACATGGCAATTATATCTACTCACAAATGAAAGTAAACTTTGTACACCACAGCAGAGCCTTAGCATGGACATCGTTCATGTTACAAAAAGAAAAAAAAAAAAAAAAAAAAAGAAAGAAAGAAAAAAAACCCAGTAAAATCACTAACGTGATTTTTACACTAGTACAAAATAGAAGACTGAAAACCTCAAACAAACAAAACCTTAAGCTGATGCACATTGACTAAAAACAGAAAATATTCTTTTCAGGTTCGATATCTACATCAAATAATAAAATAAATGAGCCAGTTAAAAACTATCGTAATGTCACAAAAGAAAATTGAACTGTAAGCAAATTCATTGCTCTTGAATAAAATAGAATACGTAGTTTTTAAGGGGGATTTTTTCCCCTATACATGAATAAATAAAATTTTGAATGTAAGACAGATTGAGCTTGAGTCTGCCCAAACCCAAATACTGATATAAAAATTGAGTTGAAACAGATCCTTACGTCACGTATAAGTGTTTTCATTAAAAAAAAAAAAAAAAAAAATATGCAAAAGCTTGGAGATGGGAAGGAAAGGAAGGGATTTAGGCTTCGGTTTTTCGGAAGCGCTTTTTCACTGAGCTCCGGAGCCCTGTATTTGTGAGCTCCTGTGAATTCCGACCAATATTTAAATACTTACTGAACACAGAGAAATACCGGAGCTAAACTCCGGTGGGCTCCAGCGCAAATTAAGCCCTGGAAACAATATAATATAAAAATAGCACAAATGTAAGTTTAAGAATTAACCCATGTTCATGACCTAAAGTTGTATATAACATATTTAGAAAAATATTATCTATGATATAGCAAGTGAGACAAATTTTTGCACGACCAAAACTTCTCGAGTTATGACATTTAGAAATTTTAGGAATTTTTACCAATTCTTAGTTTAAAAAAAAAAAAAAAAAAAAAAACAGGCCAGACAACGCTGGAAATTCGTAAAATAGAAAGTATCATGATTCGGCAAGTTTGGATCATACTATGTCTTTTCATTTGTTAGAGGTGGAAAAAGATTTTTCTAAATAGAACTTATAGGACTCGAGGAACTTATCAAAATTTTGAATTTGTTACATTTACGAAAATAACTACTTTCATTTAAATAACTTCTAAGATATGAAGAACAATATAAAAAAATGTGCAGTTGGAAGTATGTATCTAAATCTGGCGATTTAAGTATTAGCTATAGATCAGCGATAACAGGGAACATTTGGTGCCAAAGCAAAGTACCGTTTATTCGAATAATAGCGTTGCCCGGGCCCGTGATGAATGACCCTTAAATTAATCTGAAATTTGTATGATTTTATATCTTTAAATCTATTTTATCTGAATTTATATTTTTAAATTAAAAAATATTGTATTGAAAGTAGGGAAACTAGGGAGGTTTGACCCGCTTTTCACAAAAATATTTTTCTAATTTTTTTTTTAACGTAATAAAATTTCCATGTTGACATTATTTGATAGCTTATAATGTTTGGCATCATTTTACACTATTTTTTTTCTATTTAAATTATAAACTATCTTTTTGATTAATGATTTTTCAAGAGTCGAGAAACCGGGTCAAACCTACGTACTTGAGGGATGTTTGACCCACCATGAGGGAGGTTTGACCCACCACAGGAATTGGGTGTTATTAAAAATTGTACAGCAATAATTAAATGTACAAAAAATACTATTACAATCTACAGGCAATAATTATGAGTAGAAAATACCAAATATTTATTTTATGATTCAAAATAACAAGTAATCTGGACAAAAATCGTTAAAGGAATTTAGTTTGAATCAGTAAAGATTCTGATATTTAGAAATATCACAATCAAATTTCATTTTTAACGCAACTCTTTCGGTGCCTCCACTGATCATTGGCTGAGGCAGCTTAGTGAGATCTCATCTTGATACTGTGGCAATATCTTCTTTTTCAGGGTAAACAAAACTGAAACTACATGCATCAGATCTTCTGAGAAAATTAATCGAAAAATCATTGTCATTTTTTTTAATGACACAACCAATATAATGCAGTAAACTAGATTTGGTTGGAAATTTT
This sequence comes from Maratus speciosus, assembly GCA_963932465.1. NCBI lineage: Eukaryota > Metazoa > Arthropoda > Arachnida > Araneae > Salticidae > Maratus > Maratus speciosus. The sequence continues at coordinate 243,866,490 of OZ010798.1, read as the reverse complement.
ACTAAAACAAAATCTCCAATTTCAATGCTGGTTCGGGAATCTTCAAAATCATCATCTCCATCACTTGAAACATGAAAGTTTTCTGGTTCAATTTCACTGTCTTAAGACAAATCTATTATTCGCTTTTTTGTTTGTTTCTTGACCTTCTTATTATTTTGTGACGTTTTCTTTATTTTTTTCATGCTGTGCTTCTTCTCGATTTCAGCTTTCACAGGGGTATCTGTCAAAATCCTGGACTTGGTACGATTTCTACCACCTCTGCCTTTTTTAGGTCCTGCTTTAGGAAATGGACGAAGCTGCTCAGGTGTTACTAATTGCACTAGAAAATGTGAATTCATTGAACTTGTAGATGGAATACTAGAATTGGATGAAAAAGTAAGATTCGTGAAATTTGCAAATGTTGATGTAGATGGTAGATTCAATACACTGGTAGATAGATTAGAAGATGCAGCTGAAGGCAAACTTGTAACATCCGGATCTGGTCTGCCTGTCACATAAGAAGCAAAAAAATCAGATTCAGAAAAAATATCTGAATTTAATGGCCAGATTCCAGTACAAGCAAATCCACTTTGTATATTTTCTGGAGTAAAAGCCTTTGAAAATAATCTGCGAACCAAATCTGGAATGTCATATATTGTGATAGGTTTACCTGGATTCGTGACCATAAAATCACTGGCAGCAGAATTATAAAATATCTTGAAGGGACTAAAAACAGTTCTATCAAGTGGCTGCAACTTATGACTTGTATGGGGTGGTAAAGTTAACAGAGTTATCCCATTATCTTTACAAAGTTGCAAACCCTCAACAGATATGTGTGACTCGTGGTTGTCAAGAATAATCAATACTTCGTTATTTTTGTTGCATTTACTAAATTTTATAAAATGATGAAGGTATAACTGAAAGTTCTCTGCTGTCATCCATCCACTGGAATGAGCAGCAGCTTGCATTCCTGGAGGTCCACCCCTTGTCATTATTTCTTTTACGTAAACTCGTGGAAATACTAAAAATGGTGGAATTGATGTTCCAATAGCAGAGATACCACAGCACATTGTGACTAAAGTTCCACATTCCGCTGAGGTGACTTGAGATACTTGCTTCTCTCCTTTCATAGCAATAATTTTTCCAGGTTTGTGTACAGTAGTGATTCCTGTTTCATCAACGTTAAATATTGCTTCTGGCCCAAATTTCTTTTTTTCGAAGATGCAGCGTAAATTATTGAAAAACTCACCAATGGTTGTTTTATTGAAAAGCAGTGGTTCTGGACAAACTAGTTGATTCGGGTCGCCGCAATGATAAATCTGCATTCCTGCGCAAATAACCCCTCAACCAGTCATAATTTGCAGTTTTGTTTACGGGCCACTTTTCAGGGATTTCTTTGTTATTTGCTACAGCATACTGATATGCCAAGTTTCGTGTTGCTTTTGAAGTTAAACCATAATTTAACTTTGAAGCGTGTAGCAAGTATTCTTTAAGCACGTGTTCTTCTTTATTAGAAAACACTTGGCAAGAAATGTGGTTTGCCTTAAATTCTATATTTCCATCTTCAGCTTTTTTATATTTCTCTACATATCTACCTAGGGTTTTTCTGTCAATTCCATACTCAGCAGCCACAGCTCTTACACTTTTATCATTTTCAGTGACTAATAAAACAGCAGTTTTCATTTTGGTTGGAGATACCTTACGTCTTTTATTTTCTGAATTCCACAGAAAAGGCATCTGAAAAAGTTAACTCATATTTTAATAACCATAAGAAAATTATTATCCAATGTTCATTTTACAAAATAGTTTAGTAGAAAAATGGTTAGAGTCAGGGGGATAAAATAGTTCTAAAAACAGCATTTTTTTTATTTATACTTAGTTTGCCAAAAATATATCATTTAAATCTACAAGAAAATTACATAGAACATGCAAATCAACACTGCTTTCAACATTTCAAGGACAATTTGAACAATAAAACTATTTTATCCTACATAGTTCCCCACCCCCCCAAAAAAGGTTATTTTGTAATAAAAAATGCAGAAAGTTAATCCTGAATAGATATTTCATGCTATACAATGGATAAATAATCTGAAAATATGTTTTTATTTACTTTAAAACCAAAGTTGTTCTCATCATTACAACCAAGTCATATTATCCAAAATTTTAAAATGGCTTTAAGAATAATAATATAGCAACAAATATTCTGTTATTGATTGAAAAATGATATCTGATACCTTTAGCATATTCATTTGGCAAAATACTTGCAAAAAATTACAATTTGTATGTTTTATGAATTTATTTTTGAAATTACCTATTTTACACCTACCTGACACTTTTTCTAGTTTAATTTTATTGAATTTTCATAGTATAATTATAAAATAAAGGTTACAAGAGAAAAAAATATTAGCTTGTGAGTGAGGAATTTAAAACATTGGTTGTTCTTAACAAATCATAACAAAGTAGTTTAAAAAAAAGCAGATTTCAGTTATATTTAAATTGATCAAAATAATGCATAAACAAGAAGTGTTGTTTCAAATGAATTTTTACATTATATTCAGTGCATTTGGAATTAAGAAAAACATTTGATTTGAATTAAGAACAACATTTCTGTTAAAAACTAACTGCAGTACAGTTTAAAAGTGTTAGAACATCAAATTAAACTAAATAGGGAGGTTAGACCCGGGCCAAACCTCCCAGAATTGATATGGGTCAAACCTCCTTTAATAGCCATTTTGGAAAAAAATGTAAAAATCACATTAAAATTAAAAGTAAAAGTAAAAAATAAATATACTGCCTTTTAGTATATTAATCTAAGTACACAAACAATTCAACTTACTTTCATATATGTTAATGACAGATGTCACAGGAGAGAAGAGCTTGCAACAACAACAACAAAAATTTCTAGCTGAAAATGATATTACATGTGATTCCTCCTTGATTCTGCTTGCAAATGGCTAACAGACAAAAAAGATATGTCATTCTGCTTGCTACCATGCTGCCATCTGGTGCTCATCAGCTAAATAAATGTTTAAATATGAAAAGGATAGGGTGGGTCAAACCTCCCCTATGGTCAAACCTCCCTAGTTTCCCCTATATGCCGTTTGTTACTTTACTTTCTGCGCAGTTTGATTTGTGGAGTCTATGCGCACCGAAAGCAAACGAAACACTCAGGTTTTCACTGATTTCGTCAAAATTTCACACATTTTATTTTGTAAAAAATATTTCTACCCGTCCGAATGTTTCAAAATTTTCGTAAATGATGCAAATCTGATCTAATGAGAATCTCAATACCATCTCAATTTGAGATACTTTTAAAAGATTGTGTTCAAATGCGATCGTTTAATTACTTTTAGCGTAGAAAACTATCGTCTCCGTGAGGCGCGAAATGACCTGCATTTGCCGGTGTAAGGGTTAAAATTCCTACTTTTTAAAATTGATTTTCCCATCGATAAGAAGGTGGTTTAAGATTTACGAACATATTTATTGGTTTGTCAGTACCTCTAAAATTTCGTCCTGAAGGAGAGAAACCCGGACGAAACAATCTGATTTTTTCTGATTTCGTCGAAATTTTCACACATTTTATTTTGTAAGAAATATTTCTTCCCGTTAGAACGTTTCAAAATTTTAGTAGATGATGTAAATCTGGTCTATTAAGATGCTCTAAAAAGATTGTGTTAAAATACGGACGTTTTGTTACTTTTAGTGTAGAAAAAATATCTTCTTCGTGAGGCGTGAATTGATCGGTGTATTTGAAAGGATTAAAATTCATATTTGTTTTAAACGAATTGCACCATCTATTAGAAGAGGGTTTCACTTTAAGAACATATTTTTGGTTTGTCGGTACCTCCAAAATTGCGCGCCCTGGAGCAGGGGCGGATCCAGAGAATCGTTTTGGGGGGGACGATACCGAGTGGCATATAATCAACGTAGTCATAACTTCTGTCGCTCAAATCATTCCTTGCAGTTAATTATTAAATGAATATGAAATAATTAATGCGATTTAAAAATATTACAGACTCTCGATTATCCGACATCCGATTAACCGAAACACTCTGTTATCCAACATCCGATTAACCGAAGCACTCGGTTATCTCTTTTTATATAATCCCGCCCTCTCCTCAAAATATAGTTTATTGTTACTTATTAGGTCATAAAATTAAAAACGCTATAACAGAATTTATTTATTAAATGTCTTATTTTTTCTTTTTACTCTTGTACTATGGTAATTATTTATCTTATTTTTTGTTCTTTTAGTTATAGTGAACAACGTTAATAACACAAGCCTGCCATGATTGTGTTTTTTAACTTTTGATAATTGATTTTGGTGTATTTTTTAGCACTGAATCCGAAAATGACCTTAATTTTTAACCATCACGTCACGATTTTCGCAAATCGTAAATTTCAAAGTTAAAAAGTAAAAAATAGCGAAAATCTCACAAAGCAATTTGTCAAAGCCTTAACAAAAGAAGGTAAATGTTTTAAATGCATCTGCGACAAATTATCCAACCTTATCAGCCGCTAAAATAAAAGAGGATACCGAGATGAACCCCATAGAGAGGATTAAAAGAAAAGCGAGAAGCAGAGTATGAGCGGTTCAAAGAAACTTCCATGCATGGAATAAAATTATAAAGATTTTAAATACACAATATTTTACATGTTTAACTATAAAAATCCATGTATAAGCAAAAAAATGAATAAATTATTATGAAAAAAAGTTACGTCTATTTTATAGTAGCAGATTTTTGCAACATTTCGACTTTTTAAAAATTTAAAAATTTGCGATTTGTGAAAAAAAACTGGCGTGGTGGTGTGGTAAAAAATGAAGATCATTTTTGGATTCGGCACTAAAAAATACATAAGAACCAATTATCGAAAGGTGAAAAACATAACTATCACATCAGTTTTTTAATATCAGATTTCTGAAAGAGGATAATCTTTGAAAAAGTATCCCCTTCAGATTTAACATCCTTGAAAGTCAAAAATGTCATCTAAGTGGTGTGTATACCTCTTCACAGGCACGGATCCAAGGAAGGGGGAAAATCGCCCCAATCGCCACCCACCCCTTGGATCAAAAAATATAAATTCACCGATTATCGCGAATTTGGACAAATGGTCGCCGAAAAAAATCAATTTTGTCAATCGTTCGTAGGTCAAAAAATCGCGCAAAAAACGCAAAATTCATCAAAGGATCGAGCAAAAAACGCGAATTTCGTCGAAGGATCGCGCAAAAAAGCTAATTTCGTCAAAGGATCGCGCAAAAACACGAATTTCGTCAAACAAACGCGGAAAAAAACGTAAATTTCGTCAAAGGACAACGGAAAAACGCGAATTTCGTCAAAGGATCGCAGAAAAAAACGCGAATTTCGTCAAAGGATCGCAGAAGAAAACGTGAATTTCGTCAAAGGATCGCAGAAAAAAAACGTGAATTTCGCCAAAGGATCGCAGAAAAAACGTGAATTTCGCCAAAGGATCGCAGAAAACAACGCTTATTTCGCCAAAGGATCGCAGAAAAAAACGCTAATTTCGCCAAACAATTACGTAAAAAACGCTAATTTCGAGAAATAATCGCGCAAAAAATACGAATTTCGCCAACAGATCTCGGAAAAAATGCTAATTTCGTCAAAGAATCGCGAAAAAAATACGCGAATTTCATCAAAGGACCACGAAAAAAACCGCGAATTTCGTCAAAGGATAGTAGAAAAAACGCGAATTTTGTCAAAGGATCGCAGAAAGAAACGTGAATTTCGCCAAAGGATCGCGGAAGACAACGCTTATTTCGCCAAAGGATCGCAGAAAAAAACGCTAATTTCGCCAAACAATTACGGAAAAAACGCTAATTTCGAGAAATAATCGCGCAAAAATACGAATTTCGTCAACAGATCTCGGGAAAAATGCGAATTTCGTCAAAGAATTGCGAAAAAAGGCGCGAATTTCGTCAAAGGGCAGCGGAAAAAACGCACAATTAGCATCAGGAGGAGATTCCTCTAGGCGCGCATCCATGGGGGTTTCTATCGGGGCGGTCACCCCCCCCCCAAAAAAAAATGTAAAGCCAACGCTTTTAAGGGCAGTTTTCGCGGAACAGACACACAAGCAAACGAAAACCAAACACTTTCCGGGTGTCAATGGTAAACCTCACTGGCGTTTCGGCAATTAGTGAACAAAATAGGATTATGTCCTGTCAAAAGACATATGGCGCCATAATTTTTGACACTATGGGTTGAGGTGGGGGATGATGCCACTTCGTGTACCTTTTGTTGAATCTGTACAACAGAAATTGACAACGTTATGCGGATCCCTTTAAGGTGTTGAAACTTTTCCTTCTTTCAAAGAAGCTGCAATTCTAATCTACCCTATATATATAAAATCCTAATGAAACGAATTTATGAAACGAATATATGAAACGCCTGAAATGTAACGATTCTTTGAATCGACTGATTATGTTTCACGGTGATTTCTCCTAAAAAAAGTAATACTTTGCGATGAAATTAACACCAAAAATCAATATTGATCCGCAGATTTCAGAACTGGTATAAGAATTTTTAAATTCGAATTACTTTTCGAAATATTAATTTTTTTCTAATTTTATATACATTTTTCTAATGATGGCAACTCAAATTTTAATCAAACAGACATTTTTTTTTTTCAGATTTTAGAAAAAGTTACTATTTTAAACTAATTTGGCGAGAAGTCTGGCCTCCCTTAAATGTATGCTAAGAAATGTATCATGTTACTTTTATTCATAATTCAATTTGTATTTCATTATAATTTTATTTAATACTAGCAGAAACATTTAAAATAAATGGCTTTCACTTCTTTATTTTTTTAAACGAAATGAAAAGAAAAATATTAGGCACATATGTCATATACGCACCGGGGTACCTAATTGGCGCTAAAATGGCATTATTTTGGTTGACATGGTAACCCGGCTATTGTTGTTTATTTAATAATAAGTGTTTATTTACTTTATCTTCTTTTTTTAAATTACATAAATTGTTTTGTTCTATAGTTTATTATTTTTTTGGTTATTTTCCTTTAAAAATAAAAAATAATAGAAAATAATTAAAAAATACGGTACTACTTAGTTATTCCATCGACCCACTTCGCCAAATTATATAAATCGCCAAATTATACAAATTTGCATAATTTTTATTTTAAATAACGAAAGAACAAAGAAAATAGTATAACATTAATAAATATACAAATAAAACGTCGAAATAAAAATCACTTGATGACGTAAAGACGTGTAACTTGCTTAAAATCAAGTGAATGTGACATTTATCAACCATTATTGGCATTTAGTCTTATAGTTTGGCGATAGATTTTTGGTCGACGGGATAACTAAGTAGTACCAAAAATACATATGTAACTGGCATTCGAAAACGAGGATTTCGCCAAATTTTCGTAAAAAAAATCATGCCAAACCGGGTGCGTATATGGCATCTGGCCAAATATTAAATGATGTAACAAACGATGACATTTAATTCCAACTTTAAAGCAATGTTAAAATTTACCACTCGAAAAATAAAAAAAATGCTAACTGGCGAGTTGAAAAATAGTTATTCGCGAGATTTGCACCCGGCTAGCGTAACAGTACCAAGAATTCTTTGCGACAATGCTTTTATGTAGTATTCGAAAAAAAAAATGATTTTTTTTTATCGAAATGGAAAACTTTCGGCACAGATGCCACATACGGTCCGATATTGGCGCTATTTTTTTCTGACGCCAATGTCATATACGCAACGGGTACTTAACTGGCGCCATAGTATCGTTATTTTGCTTGATTTGATAAGCCGGATGTTGTTGTTTATGCTGTTGGTGTTTTCCCCAAATTAGCGTCGGAAAAAAATCGCGCCAATATGGGGCCGTATATGATATCTGAGCCAAACTTTCATATGAAAAGCGAAGGGATCAGAGCGTATTTATTTATGACAGTTTCATGACTTGGACTATTATAATATGGATGAAATGATGGCGATAGAATAATATTTGGCGACTTATCACCTGTACCTGGCTAATATTAAAGTACCAAAAGTGCATCAGGAATATAAAAAGCGAAGTGGTTCGCCCGGAACTCTTGATGATACTCACATGACTTAGGCTATTGTTATAGAAATTATTTTAAAATACCTTGAGACAATGACTCTGTACACTTACACCCGTATTCTTGCAAGTTACGAAACGAATTTGCGGCGAATTGTGACGTCAGGTGAAAACACTCTTTCGCACCCTATGCCATTTCGCATCTGGCGAAAAGTGCTATTCTGGGATCAGCTTTCCGTACGTTCGAAAGTGATTATGGATGCAGGATGCCATTCGAAAAGGCGGGGATAACTCCTCCCAAATGTACGTCAATTTTACTGATTACGATGAGCGATATTATGATATAGCCAATGGCAATCCATCACACATTAATCGAAATAATCATTATCGTATCGTAGTTTCATCCGAAACAAACGTAGAACTTTCGCTTCAATGGCAGCTTGCTAGCTAGTGTTTGTAATTCATTTGGCGAGGATAATTTTTGCCGTATAAGATAATTTCAATCGTAAAGAAGATGAAAAGCTTGTTCCAGAAGCCAGAATGTCTGCATACTAACTATTGAAGTGTAGTGTGTTTACTTGTGCTTACTTTCTTGCAGGGCTTAATTTCTAACAAAAAAAAGCACCGGAGCCCTAATGTTCTGCGGTACCGGTACAACCACCGTACCGTCCCCCCCCCCCCCCCCCCCGTCACTGCAATCTGCATATTTATATTTCGTACATTATTTGCAGAATTTAAAGCAGTTTTTTTTCTTTAGAAAAATAAAAATTTTAAATATATTTATCAGCATGTACTTAGCTGTCAACTATTCCCCTTTTTAGTTATCACTCCTTCTGAATAGTAATCTTTACCTAATTTTAAAGTTAATTAACTGCAGAATTCTGCGATTACATATTGTAAGGATTATGGTTAGGAAATAGTATTAACACCAAAAAAGGATAGTTCGTAGCTATGCATTTTTAAGAAAAAATGAATGAAATTTACAGAAATTAATATTTATATGCTGAAGAATGGAGCAATGTTTTACAATTTGCATATCTTAAACTATAATCGATTCTTCCGCATAAAAATCTTTTGTGGTGAGCCCCTGAAAACCAGATTAAATTAAAAATATTTGACACCGTTATCGGAAAGAACCGATGCTTTTATAGAAAAAGGGGAAACGCTGCTCGATTGCTTTCTATCAGAATAACAATAACATGGCAATTATATCTACTTACAAATGAAAGTGACTTTGTAAATGTGCAGAGCAGAGCCTTAGCATGTGTACCGTTCATGATACAAAATAAATAGAAAAATGACTAACGTGATCTTTATACTCGTACGCAATAGAAGCCAAAAAACCTCAAACAAACAAAACCTCAAGCTGATGCTCTTTGGCTAAAACAGAAAATATTCTTTTCAGGTTAGATATCTACAAAAACAGCCAACAAAAAATTATCCTACTGCCACAAAAGAAAATCGAACTGAAAGCAAATTCATTGTTCAATTCCTTGAGTGGCGCCGTATCAACACGCCATCGCCAACATAAATTTGAAATAGAAAAACAAGATTTCTGTCTCCCCTTCATTTTGATCAAAATAGCATTAAAATGATTTGAAATAGAGTATAATAAGTACTTTTAAAAGAGGAAAAGGTTTATTTATTTATTTTTCTATACATGAACAAATAAAATTTTAGTTGTTATATAGATTGAGCTCGAGTCAGTCCAAGCCCAAAAAACTGTTATAAAAATTGAGTCCGTTTTATCTCCATCTTCTATGTGTGCGACACATTACGTCACATATAAGTGTTTTGGTAAAAAAGAATGCAAAAGCTTGGAGATGGGAAGGAAAGGAAAAAGTAATTTAGAATTCGGTTTTTCGGAAGCGCTACTGCACTGGGCTCCGGAGCCCTGTATTTATGAGCTCCGGTGAATTCCGACCTATATTTGAATATCTACTAAAAACAGAGAAGTACCGGAGCCGGGCTCCGGCGCAAATTAAGCCCTGCTTTCTTGCCATATAAAACTTTTGACTGAATGAATATTGCCTCATGTATGTGTTGATCAAACGCCACATACTTTGGCAATAATGATTCAGTTATTTCTACAAATGATCCTTCACCCTCCAGCCCCAGGAACAAGATAATTATAAAATTGTTCTATGCAGCACTACAAGCAGCACTTGTTCTAGAATTATACAGACCTTAATAGGTAGGAAACCAGCAATATTCATTTTTATTATTTATTTTAAAGCTGAAAAATATTATACTGTTATAGGAGAAATTTTTAATTTTACCGTTGTAAATAAGAGTATTTTTTGCAGTTAGACAAAAAAATGGAATGTGTGAATTATAAACATAATATTACAAATGATCATAGTTATCTACAAAGCTACTTTATATTAAATATAGGTTATTTTATATAGTAAAGGATATTTGTTAAATTGCAGCTAGTATAAGTGAGGGTGTTCATACAACACAGCACAATGTTTTATTTATTTTATGCTTTCAAAAGTAAAAGCGAATTGCTATTTCAAATCCCTGTTTATATTGCTCTATTATTTTTTATTATATTTAATCTTTATATGCTTAAAAGTGAATTAGTCTTTTACCAAGTTTAAGTAGTTTTAGTACTAAGTGAATGAGGTTTTTTTTTTTTTCAGATTAATTTAAATAAGTTTTTCTAATTATTAATTTAGTTTTAATGATTTAGTAAAGGATATTTTACTTTAAAATTTTGATTTAAAAAAAATCACAAACCCTGCTTAGAGAGTAAAAATAAACTTTATGAATTTAAATGTATTAGTCATACTGATAAAGAAGAAAAACCTTTACAGGGAATAAAAAATCTAATTCTGAGTCTTAAATATTTCATTAGGAAAAACTAAAAAAAAAAAAAAAAAAGTGACATTTCTACTATTACTGTATTTCTTCTAATGTGATTAAATTTGTAAATTAAATACAGCCCCCTCACCCCCCCCCCCAAAAAAAAAAAAAAATAAATAAATAAATAAAAGCTTTTGAAATCTATTCTCTCTAAAAATAAATCCCATAAGTTAGTTCTTTTTCTTTTCTTTCTCTTTTTTTAAATTTCATTTCTTAAATTTGCATTTTAAAAACAGACAATAAAGAAATGTATTTAATTTATAATGCTTATTTTCATAAATGAATAAAGTTGTCCTTTTTTATTCGCTTTGTGATGAAAATACAAATTATGTTTAAGATTTCTGTAAAAAATCAAGAAATAAAGCACGGAATACATTTGTAAGATAGAAAATGCTTGCAAAATGGTTTTCTAGAAAGCTTTCAATCACTATTTCAATATTACAGCACATCAACAACCCCCCCCCCCCTTACCAGCCTAACATTATATTACATGTAAATAAATGCTTGTCAGCCCTTTTCATCTTATTAAAATAGTGATTGATAGTTCTGAAAGTCAAAAGACTCATTAATGCAACTTATTATTTACTTTATATTATATATATAACTCTAATAGAAGGGCATATTTCCCCCTGCTAAAGGCTTTAATAAAACCTTCAAAAAATTCAACTTTATGTAAAGTAGCAAAGCTACCTTTATGCAGAGATAATCGGCAGAAGCCTTCAATGGTATTACTTGTTTTCACAGATAAGATAATTTTTATGTTATCTTTCATAAGAAAAATACAATATTTTGCAACAGTTCATGCTTTTATGATTTTTTTATTTTATATCCTTTCATTTTAATAAATTTCATGTCATTATTTATAAAATAATTTCAAGTAACATACATGCTTCATTATAAAAGCTAAACTGATCCATAAAATAAATAAAAAGGAAATATGTATGTTTATGTTGTGTGTGAAATGCAGTGATACAGTTGATTGAACATGCTTATCATATATGTTATTGGTGTTACATCACATTGCTTGAGGATAAAATTTGTTTATTATAAATGGGTGGCAGGAATGTAAACAAGTGCATATTCAATAGTGCAATTGATATATTGAGATATTTAATGTAAATACTTTAAGAAAGGCTAAAGAAAAAAACTATTCACAGCATTAAGGTAAGACTGACAATATAAACAGTTGTTTAAATAAGATTAAGAATGCTGACAAAAGTACTGACTAAGTAATTTTCTACTTTTTTTCAAAACCAGTAAATAAATAAAGGAGAAACTAAATGTAAATCACATCCACCCCCCTCCCAACCCACACTTCTCTCAAAAAAGAAACATTTGAAATCAATTCTTTGTAAAAAATACATTTCAAATACTTCCTTTTTTAAAGATAATAAAGAAATGCATTTCATTTTTAGCTCACAGGTTATCAAAGCCTGAGAGCTAATGTGCCCGCTGGTTCTGTATGCATAGCTGCCAACCTTCCACTAATCTTCCGTAATATCTGGATTAATTTGGCCCAGGTTAACCACTTTCGAACCAGAAAATTTATTTACTGAATCTTTATTTAATTCAAGGTTTCTACGTGGAACCTATTTAATTTCATTTCTTCAAAAAATTTCTGGTTCGAAACGTAATAAACCAGGGTTAAATTAACGCACGTATTACGGAAGATTAGTTTGAGGCTGGCACCTATGTGTATGTATGTAATGCATTAACTATTGATAGAAACATCCGATTTGCTTAAAAAAAAATTTCTAGTTTCATTCTGATAAGGCGCTTCCGTGATTAGTTTTGGGGTTCATTGGTTAAGTACAAAGGGGGGCTACCCCCCCCCCCCCTTAATTTAGACAAATGGGTTTTTCATGCAGAGTTATTCAATTTGCTCCAAAAAACCAGTTTATTATGTTAAGGAGCTGTCTTGATTAAATTTGGAGGTTTATTGGTTAAACATAAAGGGGTGGCGGGGGCTAGTCCTTCTCCCTAATTCAGATAATTGGGTTTTTCATGCAGAATTATTCGATTTGCTTCAAATTTGATGTACCAGTTTATTCTGATATGGTGCTTCCTTCATTAGATTTGGAGGTTCATTGGTTTAAGTATAAAAGGGGGGCAAGTTCCCTCCCCTTAATTTAGATAAATAGATTTTCATGCAGAATTTACTTTTTTTTTTTCTATGTTCATTCTGATAAGGAGCTTTCCTTATTAGATTTGGACATTCATTAGTTAAGTATAAAGGGGTGTTAGCCCCCCCCCCCTTAACTTAGCGAAATGTTTTTTTTTTGTGCAGAATTACCTGGTTTGCTTCAAATTTGGTATACCGGTTTATTATGTTAAGGAGCTTCCCTGATTTGATTAGATTTGGAGATTCATTGGTTTAGTATAAAGGAGGGGGGGGAAATAGGGGCTAATCCCCCTTCATTTATTTTTTGAGGTGCATTATTTTTTTAAATAAGAGTATAATATACAATTAGTGTGAATAGCCTGTGAGCTCAATGCCATCAGTTTAACTGGGCACTTTTCTTTTTCTTTATATTTATTTTCAAAAGAAAATAATAATAAAGTTTTTTTTTCAACACTGGTGAAAATAAAATTATTTTTCCTATTTTTTAAAGATTTCTAGGAAACATCAAAAGTAAAGAAAAATCTAAATCTTCTTAAATATATCTTCATGAAATAAAATGCCTACAAGTTTAATTTTCAAAGCTTTCAATCACTATTTCAGTATAGCAATACACCATAACTTACATTCCTTTTTTCTCGTATTTTTACAGGAACATCAATTAATATTTATTTATCTTGTATCCTATTAAAATAGTGATTGGAAATTTTAAAAAGTGAAACATATTCTTTTCAAAAAATTAATACCTTCTTAAAATAAATATATATATATATAACATAAAAAGCACATTTTCAACTGTAAACAAATTAAATAAATGGCTGTCTCAAAACTCTCATTGAACTTTACTTGTCTGTTTCACATTTACTATGCAGTTTATACATGCAAGTAAGTCATTTCTATGCTTTTGATATTACTTGAAATTTCTATAAAACTAAAATAAAAATGAAATTTCTATAACAATTTCTATAAAATCAAGAATTATTGTTATTTTTTTAAAGACTGTCTTAAAGTTCAAACTTTCTACTTTAAGAAATATTTTCTTGTATATTTATATGTGTGCGATTAATGTATAAAACACATGAATAAAAGTTTCACATTTCTAATAAATAAACATTTTGAAAAATTTCTTCCAAAAAGGGAATAAAACAAACTTTCATAAAAGCAATTTTCAAAGAATATAAACCACAAAAAATGAAGTTAATCAGCTAGCAACCAACTTTAATCAAAGAGGCTTATATAACACTTATAGGTATTTTTTTGTCTGAAAATTTTATTCATGTAGGTATGAAATTCATTTTGTAACTATAGTAAAGATTACAATGAAAATTGTGTTTTTGGGTATCTTTTCACTGGTATTTTTACTTTTAGATTATTGTAAGTATATAATATACAATATTTAAAAAAAAACTTCAATAATTAAATTCTACCATGTATTTATTATTCAGTTTTAGCCTGCTATTTTAATATTATTGGAAATGCATAAATATTTAGTAACAAAGCCATTCAAATTTAGTAATAGCAGTACCAAATTGCTACTATATTTGAAAAGATGATTTCATGGGGGGTGGGGGGTGGGGGGGGAGAAGCAGTTTTAGCCTTGCTATTTTAATATTATTTGAAATACATAAATATTTAGTAACAAAGCCATTCATATTTAGTAATAGCAGTACCAAATTGCTACTATATTTGAAAAGATCATTTCATGGGTGGAAAAAAAGCAGAAGTTGTGTAAGACAGCAATAGATTAGAGATGGGCAACATCGTTCCTTTTAAGGAATCGTTCCAGCCGGAATCGTTCACCGAAAGGAACGAGTTCATTGGAGTCGTTCATTTCGGAATCGTTCCGAAAAAAAAGGAACGAATTTGAGAAAAAGGAAAGATTCCGAGAAAAAGGAACGATTCCGAGAAAAAGGAACGATTCCGAGAAAAAGGAACGATTCCGAGAAAAAAGGAACGATTCCGGGAAAAAAAGAACGATTTTGAAAAATAAAGGATTCCAAGGGGAAAAAAACACTTCCGAGATAAAGAGAACCACATGCAATCCATAATATTTTTTACTAATTTATTTTCTTATGTACCCATCCATTTTCTTAGGCATCCAGTCGCTTTAATTTTGTAATGTTTTGGACAGATGATTTTGTTTTTAAGAGTTCATTTCATTGATCAGTGTGTGCAATTAATTTGCAGTTACTTTATGATTTATGGTATAAAGCATAATTCCTCTTGGAAATTTAAGGACGGTGCAAGGTCTATTCGATTTTCAGTGTAATCATTGGTTTCTCTTGAAAATATGTCGTCAAATGACCGTCCATTTATATTATTATTTTATACAGTGTGTCTTTACTCTCAACGATGTTCAGTGGCTAAGTCCTAAACCGTTAGTCATAGACCTATAGTTCCAATTACAAAAATGTTTTAAATAAGGTAAAAAATTATTCTGAAAGTCGTTTAGATCAATAAAAATTTTTCTAAAAAAGTTACGAAATTTAATTTTTTATACGGTCCTCTGCCATATAAGAGATATTTAGTAAAAATTTCCTGTTCTCTTAAAAGAAAGACAAAAAAGTCCCATTCATCTAACACTAAAATTCATGAAGTTATACGAAACTTTGAAATGCAAGACTTATGCCACTTTTCTGCATCCGAATACACATGAGTTCAGCCATGCTTCTAGGGGTCGTAAACAAAGTGCTTAAAGTATTTGAAGGATTTATTTCATGTGTAGCTGCGCTTTGAAAGAAATCGTATTACGACAGATTTCTGTAAGGATTTGAAGCTGTTTCTTTTCATGATTTTTTTAACAAAAACTATGCTATTTTCATAAGCTTTTATTTAACCTATTAACCGCCAAAACTATAAGTAGGAATTTTCAAATTTCTTGTTGAAAGTCGTTTGTCACCACAAATTCAGAAAGGTAATTTCCGCTTTATTAAAATATCAAAATTTCTGCCAATAAATAAGGCAATTTTTTTAATTGTAAAATAGTGGTGACAAAGTAATTAATGTAAGCATGAGCAATTATTTTGACCGTTGCGTGAACGCAACACCAGCGGGTAACGGGTTAACTTGAAACGATCGTATGTATGTATTTCCTGTTCAAAATTTGTACTCGAAATTTAACTCACTTTAAAATATGCGATCGAGGTTAAATTTTACATATTGACGTAAATCAGATAACAATGTAATATTATTATGATTTTCAGTGCTTACCATTATGTACTTATTTTACAGGGTAACACAAAAAATTTCGGATAGATTACTGCCAACAAGTTTTCTAAAAAGTTTTAGATTAGATAACACAAGACTGCGATGGTTGTTTTTTTATTTTTAAAATTATGTATTTTCAAAATTATGTATTTTCAAAATTATGATTTTTATGTATTTTTTAGAGCTGAATCCGAAAATTATCTTCATTTTTAACCAACATGTCAGAATTTTTCGCAAATAGTAAATTTCAAAATAGTAAATTTCAAAATTGAAAAAATAGCTAATACTATAAAATAGAGTCGATGGTTGTATTTTTTAACTTTTACGACTGATTTGTATGTGCTTTTTAGCACTGAATGTAAAAATTACCTTCATATTTAACCATCATGTTAGACTTTTTTGTAAATGGTAAATTTCAAAGTTAAAAAATAGCGAAAATCTGATACTATAAAATGGATGTAAAACTTCTTTTATTCAATTTAATTTTATTTAATTCAAGGATTTACTCAATTTTTGGCTTATACTGGGATTCTTACAGCTAAACAGCTCGGGGATCCGATGATGTGGGAAGGGAAGAGGTTCAATTAAAACTTTGAACTTTTAAACTTTGAAATTTACGGTTTGCGAAAAATCCTGACGTGATGGTTAAAAATGAAGGTCATTTTCGGATTCAATAGCAAAAAATACATAAAAATCAATTATCAAAAGTTAAAGAAATAACAATCACATCTATTTTATACTATCAGAATCAGATTTCCGAAAATTTTTCACTTTTTAGCTTTCAAATTTACGATTTGCAAAAAATCTGTACTTTGTGATAAAAAATGAAGGCCATTTTTGGATTCAGTGTGTAAAGAATTGAGGCTGTTGCTTTTCAACATTTTATTTAACGAAAATTCTATTATTTTTTTCCTGTTATATGTTTAGTACAAGCTGTATATTTTGCATTAATATTTCAGAATGATTATAGATTTCAAATTTATAATGCAATGTTAATTTTATACTATCAACTATATTTTTTATATATCTGAAGATTATTTATATTTCTAGTAAATTTGCAAATGACCCCTATTTCGCAGCAAAAAATATACTCCAAGTTGAAACAGCCATTACTTCGGTCAGTTTTAGTCGTAGAATAATAGGACTTTTATTTGTCTTACTTGTAAGTGTAATAGGAAAATTTTACTAACTATAACTTGAAGGACCGGGGGATCGTATAAAAAATTAAATTTCATAATTTTTCAAGAAATGATTCTATTGACCCAAATCACTTTTTAAATACTTCTTTACCCCCATTTAAAACATTTTTGTAATCGGAACTATATGGCTATGACTAACGGTTTAAGAATTAGCTATTGGACATCGTTGAGAGTGGACATCCTGTATAGGAAATTTTATTATTGCTCTGATATTTGTCACCAGGGTCTAGGAATTTTTAGTCTCATAGATTCCTCTTCAAAATCTACCTCTAGGTAATCTTAATTTCATTTTTCATTCTGAATCTCATTTTTCATTTGGATGGCCCTACTGGTATGGATATGTAACTAGTTAAAGTAGATTACATTTTTGTTCCAGTATCCGTACTTTCAATAACTTTATGCCCTTTATCGTCTTTCTCCTCAGCTCCCTAACTTTACGCACACAGGATATTTCGCATAATTCATCAACATTATTATCACCGCCTTCAGGATCTGGTTCAGAAGTGAAACAACCTATTCTATAGCAATCATCTTGTAGTGCAATTCAGTGATATATATCAATTTTAATGCATTTGAAATAGCTTAATGTCATTAAAATGCGCTGCAAACGATTTTTTCCCGTTGACCATAATGTAACGAAATACTTTTGAGTGCCCCTGTAAATAAACTATTAATGCTACACTCTTCATATTGAATACCAAACATCCCATGGTAAACATCATTAACATATATCAATTGCATGGGAATCCGAGTATATTTACGGGAGTTAGGTATATTACACACTGAGACCACAGAACGACACAAAGCGCAACATGAAGTGCAAAAACCGGTCGAAACAAAGAACGAAGTTGTTGCAAACTTGTTTTAAACCAGTTTTTCTAGCGAATTCAAGCGACATGTCTTATGTGTCGCCTTAGTGTGTGACTTGCCTTAGAGCGTGAACAGACGGTCTGACGGACAGACAAACCGCATTCATAAACACTAACTTTATTGGAAAGAGTTAAAAAGTAAAGCACGTTTTTGCAGAGTTGCCGGCTTTTAGCCAGGCCAAAAAAAGCCGGCCGGCTTTTCTTGGTTTTATCCACTTTAAAAAAGCCGGCTTTTATTAAAAAAAGCCGGCTTTTATTAAAAAAAAAGTCAGATTTTATTTTAAAATGTTGTTTTTCACATTAATTTATCATTGATGCACTCATAAATGTTTTTTACTAAAATGTTTATAAATTTCTATTTAATATTACCAAATACATAAATCTTATAGTCACTAGAAAAATACTATCAAGACAACATGTCTAAAAGAAAATGTACACATTGGGGGTGGAAGGGGAAAGATAATGCATTAAATTCAGATACCAAAATGGTTATTTGAAACGTAATAGAGAGCTCTGTAACTATTATATATTTTAAAAGGGTATTTTTCTATATAGGAGCCTTGGAAAAATAGAGTAAAAGGCCTTAGTGAAGTGCGAGAAAGAAATTCGGCAACCTATTCACTGTTTCATATACAAAAGCAATTTTTTTCAATATTTATACAATATAGTTAATATAAAGAAGCCATTTATTTATTTTTATGCACAAAAACACAAACCGAAGTAAATTGAAAAAACAATAACATATATAAATAAAATAAAACATTTTTAAACAAGCATAACATTTCACCAGACTGGTTTTTGTAGCTGTTTACATCCTTAGGCAACAAATCTTACGCTTTTAATATTGATTAAATTAAGCATTTAATTAATAAAGAAAATTATCCAACATAATTATTTTAGAACATCCATATTTAGTAATTGTGTTCTGATGATTTATAAAAACGATATATTTTAACAAGTTTTTCGGCTTTTTCTGCTCCTAAGCAGTTTCGTAGTTTATTCCATACAAGTCCATATGAAGAGAAAATTCTCTCTATGGCAGCAGAGCTTGGCGGACAACTGTGAAGTTTCACCAAAAAGTCGCAAAATTCTTGGGATGTTGAATGTCTCTCTCTCTTGTTCAGTTTTATTTTCATCAGTTGCTACCATTTTTTAGCTGTAAATTGTGCCATTACTTCTTCTGAGAATGAAAACATACTCGCTGGAAACATTTCTTCATCCTTTATTTTCAATTTTAATAGATATGGCAAAAAATCAGGATGCCTGTTGAGAAGCCATTGTTCTGCAACTTCTTCTTGTTCAGCATTTAATTTCTCTCCAAAATATTTAGGGTCGGTCATATGAGCCAGAAAATGGAATGGTTCAAAGGTTTGATGAAATCTTTTCTTCAATTGTTCATAATAAGATTCTAAGGTTTGATCTTGCAAAATATTTAGCCATATTTCAACAGCATCTGATAATGTTGCCGTATCACTCTGCAGTTTATTAATGGCAACTGAAACTACCTTCAACTGTTCTAATAAATGTGATGCCTCAGCAAAAATTCCAGCATTTGTTAAAATAGTACCAATTTGGATATTAAATTCTTCCATATGTTCTAATCGTATTTCATTGTACTTGTGAAAGTTTTTTACAAAAGTTCTCAAACATTCCTCTTGAGAATTCCATCGTGTATCGTTAGGGAGTTGTGGCATGAAGCCACCTTTCTCTTTCAACCAACCATGTGCGTTATGCTTGTTTCTGAAGTATTTCTGTACTTCAATTACATGTTTGATCAAACTGTTTGGGGTTATTTCATTAGCCAACAAATTTAACATGTGAGAAGCACATCCATACGTTATAAGATCTGGATGCACCATTTTCAGCTTCTCTTTTATGGCAATCATTTTATATTCATTGTCACTACAGACTGCAAATATGTTCTTATGGTATTTCTTCTCAATTTCTTCAATTGCTGTTGTGGTAAAATTTGCACAATATTCTGCAGACTTCTTTTCAGCACCACAATCTGTAGCTTTTAAAAGATATGATTTTGTTCCTGTATGAATGCTGCAAGCAATAATTGCATCATTTTTTACATTTGACCATCCATCTATCATAAGAGTGAGACTAACTTCACTCAGTAATTCACTCTTTAGCTTTTCCTCTATTTCATCATGAATATCATTCAACAATGTTCCGGACAATTGTTCTCTATTGGGTGGGTGATATCCTGGTCTGAGACTTTGAATCATCTGGTTAAATTCTCTATTTTTTGAAACATTGAACGCTATGTTATTTGCATAAAAAAATCTTGCTACGGATTTATCAATATATTTTTTTTGTGAGGCAGAAGTTATAACACCGTAAGAAAATATGGATGATTGGACTGATGAAGATGATGGTTTTGGTTTTGATTGAGAATGGTCAGGAGTATTTAAATTCGAATCCAATTTAACTTTCTTTGAAGAAGGTTCCAATTGTTCCACTGAATCATTAACAACACTTGGAGTAGATTGCAAACATGCAACATTTTTTTTGCATTTTTGTAAATGTTGCCTAATTCTCTGCACTCTTTTACTGATGATTTGATTGCAGTGTTTACATTTTACTTTATCACCACAATCAATTATTTCATCCCACTCAAGACAAAGCTTTCTTCCTGATCCTGGTGGCATTTTCAACACTTTGAACTTTCTTAATTAATCATTTAACTAGCTAGTTTAAATACCATATCACTTTGATCTAAACCAAAACTAAATATATGTTCTTAACTTTATTTCATTTCAGTTCATATCATAAGTAAGAGTGCTTTTTTTCATTTCATTTCAATGTGATGTTTAGTTTTAATTGGCTGTAAAGATTGGGAGCAGGATTGAATCATAGAATACTCAGTGTAGAACAAGGAACTAGTAAGGAAAGTAATGTTGGAGGAAATTTTAATACCACTAATTTCAGAACAAAAGAGAAAGTAGTCAAAAAATAGATTAAAAATTGTTCTCAAATTAAAACTTGCTGAAATAAAAATGTGAAAACTTATATGCATAAACAACTCTTTTGAATAACAATTTTATACATAATACTGCTTTCTATAGTGAAATGTTTTTTATTAAATGACTTATGCATACTTTAAAATATTTAGTAGAAAATCAATATTATACTATTACATATCAATAGCCCTTAAAATTAATAAAATACATCACTAAGCAACTATTGTTCATCCTAATGTATCATTATTTAAAGTAAAATAAAAATAAATAATTTAAATATATCATTTAAAGAAATGTGTTAAAGGCCAGTGTAAACTAAGTAAAGCAATTGCCTTATTCACTACGTATGACTTTTTGCAACTTTGACTACAAATCACTAACAAATATGTGTTAAATATTGATGTTTTCATTATTGAGAAATAATGTTATTAAATTCTAACTGAATAAAATGAATTTAAAAGTAGTTAAAAAACACTTAAAAAGGTGTAATTTCAAATTTAAATGCTTCACTGTATAAAAGCCAATTTTGGCCAAAAAAAGCCGGAACCAATAAAAGCCACTGGCCTGGCTTTTTTTAATTTTAGCCGGCTTTTTTGCAACCCTGCGTTTTTGCACACTGTCTTTCCTGAGTGACTGATGTATGTCTTGTCTTTTACCCTAACATCGCTATTTGGGAACTGCTGTTAACTACGTAGAATTTCAATAAACTTACAACTCTTTTTGAATCTCCAATTTCACGAGAACCTACCGGAATTTCTCTAATTTCACACCCTCATCCGCCGTCACCCTCTCTCCACTTATATGATACAGAACCTCAGTTCGGTGTGAGTGAATTGCAATGCTAATATGTTTGTTTGGATTGGGATCTTTGGAGCTTCATAACTCATGAAGTCATGGAACACTTGTGTTACACGAAAGGGTAGAAGTTCCTTCAGATGATTTGTAAACAGATTCATTAGCAGGGCTATGGCTAGTGATATTTATAAGATAATATTATATGCATTAATATTATAATATGTATATATATATATAGTAATATATATGATTTTAGTCATATATAGTACATATTATCTCCGCCAAAAGATATAGTGATTCACTAAACTTCAAAGTTCTATTTCTTTAAATTTGAAATTTGCTAACATTTTAACTGAAAAACGGTTTATTGGTTTAATTAAATTAAACAAATTAAAAGTATGTCCATTATTATTACAGAGTGTAGTACTATATAAAGAACTATCCTTTTGACGATGTTTCGGCCGTTGAAGGAAAGATATCTGTTGCAAACGTGTTATAGATAATACCAACCTTAATTTTTTGAGAATTTGACTATTTTTTATTCGGAGTTAAACTTTTTACTGTCAAAACTATTTAAAATAGATAAAACATTTTGTTAAATTCGAACTTTTCAGAAAACTTTATGTAATTTAAGAAAAAAAAAGAAAATAAATAAATAAATCTTCTAAGTGAAAAGAATAACAATAAGAAAGGAAAATACATAAAATTTAGTATCGTATTTGCAGTAAGTTTTACCTCAATAAAAACGGAAATTTGGTATTAGGCTTGAAACATTAAATTTAGTTTAGCATGAAGGGAGCCTCAATTTGATCGAAATTAAACTCTGATATGTATTATCCATCACCACAGTAACAGGCATTAATCGTGGCATTGATTTCGGGATTTACGAGTATCAATAACGATCAAGAAATCTGAATTATTATAAGAAATTATTACGATAAACGATTTTTTTTTATTTTACGTTGAATTAAAACAAAGTCACAGTTATTTAAATTCTAATTATTTAGCAAGAAATAGAAGTAAAATAACAATCGAAAAAACTGTACAAAATCACAACGTGCATTCTTTGGAAACCAATAATTAAATTCGTATATTGTAAAACTTTTTAAATGCAATATTAACCTTCTGCATACCAGACCGGTGCAACAGACCCGATAGATACATTCAAATTGATTTTTCACATTTTAAAAAATGAAAATTTTGTAAATATGTGACTTTTTCTGGAATGTTCTACTCAAAAGAATAGAACATCCCAGAAAAAACCCACATTTACAGAAATTTCAGTTTTTAAAATAAATTAGAAATATCATTATAAATGTATCTGTCAAGGCCATTGAACCCCTCTGGTAGGCGGAGGGTTAACATAAATCTATTAAACCGAAACAAGCATAAAATATGCAGCTTTATATATGTCGCAGTGTTGGAGAAAGTCCGATAATCTATATGTAGCACGTGATTTTTCTTTCCCGTTTTTATACTCAAAACGGTCATTAAGAGAGCGAACCGCGGTTAAATTATTTCCATCCCACGCACCACTGTTGCTGTTATCTTATTATTATTATTAGACATTATGCTTTTTGAAATATTCATTATCTTAAGAAAGAAAGAAACGTTTTACAAAAATTCGTTGTTCTAACAGATTTTACTCTATGTAATAAACCTCAATGTAAGTTGATTAAAAGAACAATCTTAGGGAGTTTCAAAATTTTTTTAATCATCTTCTTCAGGAGAGAAAAACAAGACGCCAAACTGTGGAAATAAAGTGGTACTCGAGCGCTCGTAGCTGGTCATATATTTATTTTGACAAAGAGGATTCTCAAATTGAAATTATGTTTGAGGAAAAAACATGAAATAGTGAAATATGCATGAAAGTGCGTAACTCTACAATTATTAAAATAATTGAAAATCAGTTATTATTATCCTATTAAAATGCAATTTTTATGGCCTAGTGATATATTTCTTACATTATTCAAAACTGTTTCTAGTTAGATTTAATAAAATATTTTTCACTAGTAATTAAATAAGCATTTTCTTTGTTTTTCTTAAGGCTGTTCTTAAGTGATCTGCTCAACAAGCGTAAAACGTTTTGACACATTTACAAATTCATTTTTTAACGGAAAGATATAAAATTGGAATGTTTGACCATGGAAGCGATTTGGAATCGAACTGTGTTTTCCATCTTTTGATCAGTAAATTACCTATTGAGTTATAATCGATTTTGATCACGTGAGAAACGTAAACACGTTTCTCACGTGATCAAAATCGATTCGAAAATGAACCGACTCCGAGGAATCGGTCCTTTTCGGAACGACTCCGAGGAATCGGTCCTTTTCGGAGTCGGTACATTTTGGACCGATTCCGAGGAATCGTTCCGAAATGGACCGATTCCGAGGAGTCGTTCCTTTTCGGAATCGTTCCAAAAAGGACCGATTCCAAGGAACCGTTCCAAAAAGGACCGAATCCGAGGAACCGTTCCAAAAAGGACCGAACCCGAGGAACCGTTCCAAAAAGGACCGAATCCGAGGAGTCGTTTCTTTTCGGACTCGTTCCGAAAAGGACCGATTCCTTTTTACAGAATGGAATCGTTCCTTCAGTTTCACTGCCGGAATCGTTCCTCAACAAATGACACATCTCTACAATAGATGCATGGTTGGGGATTTAAAAATAAAGAAAACAATTCTCCAATATCATTTACACAGCACTGCCATCTATTTTTGGTACTACTTAGTTATCCCGTCGACCAATTTCGCCAAATTATACAAATTAAAATAATTTTTATTTTAAATAGCGAAAGAACAAATAAATTAGTATAACTTTAATAAAAATACAAATAAAACACCGAAATAAAAATCACTTGATGACGCAAACACGTGTAACTTGTTTAAAATCAAGTGAATGTGACATTTATGATCAACCGTTATTGGCATTTAATTTTATAGTTTGGCGATAGATTTTTGGTCGACGGGATAACAAAGTAGTACCTTGTTTTTATTATGTTATGATGATCACAACTATTTCAAAACAATGGCCATAGCATAACTCTGCTAATCTTTGGGATAGATTTTCTTAGAATTTATAGACATTATCTATTGAATTCAAATTAATACACTATTAATCAGTAACAAAGCTTCTTTTTGACTGAGTTTCTGATTAATTTGATAAAAAAAAGTATAATTAATGAAAAAATAATTGTAATACATAAATAAAATGAAGTTTAAAAAAACATTTATTCTTCACCATTTTTCAAAAATACAAGAAAGCAACAGTACATGTTTTTCTTACACATAGATATAACAATTTCAAAAATTATATTAATATTAAATAATATTTCAGCCAGTTTGATGTACACCTCAATGCAGATTATTTCATATTCTTGGCAACTTCAAAGGAAGTGGTATACCATAGAAAGCATTCATCAAAACCTAAGGTTATATGTAAAATAAATAAATAAAATCAGATATTAATAGCATGTATTTCTTGAGATAAGTACCTATTATGTTTAAAACTATGTAGCACATAACAATTAAGTTATTAAACTCTTTGTAAAGCTGTATTTATTGGAGAGCATCTACTGCAAACCCTTGAACCTTGAAGTTTATTTTTTTTTAATTATTAAAAAAAATATTAAAATTTATTTTACCCATTTGACTTAAAATAATTAAATATAGATAAAGCAGTTATAATTGCAAGCAAAGTGCTTTTGTTTATTATAATAATTATCATCAATTTGTTGAAAAATCCCCCCCCCCCCTCTTGGATTTTGATTAGACAGTACCAATGCTATCAGAACATCTCAGATTCTTCATATTATTTAACAAGTAGCACATTTGTAAAAACTATTATCTAATTGCTAAGCATTTTCCTATAGATTAATAAATATTTCAATTGTATTGTATACTATTATTTCACAAAATTAAATTGAAGCTGGCGAAAAAAATGACCGTTCTATAGTAATTAATCTAACGTATTATAGAACTGTAAGTAACATGAGATTTTCAAATGATCATGACCGAATTATGACATTCATGTAATCTTTTCCTGGCTAAAAATAATCCATGAAGATATATTCTATATTTTAATGAATAACTTTTCAACTCTATATAACTCTTTCAATTCATATTTATCTCCCGTAAATATATAACGAAACTTTATTATTTTCAAGCAATTGTCTATAAACACACACACACAATTTTTATTTTATAAATATATACCATGCATTTCAATCCATGATCTATCTCCATTTTAAAAAAATTCTACAACTTTAAAATCATCTCCAAACATCTGTTTTTTTTAAAAATAAAAGTATTTTTTATAATGTACATAATTTATTTTAAAATAAATAAATAAACAAAAATTTTGTTTTACCAAACGTCAGATAATTTTGCAAGCAAAATATCAACAAAACCTCCACACATCAAAATAACTGAATAAATACTCATTTTTTAAGCGAACTTTTAACCAAATACACTATAATATTCTTCATAAATGCAATAAAAAAGTCCTAACATTGAAAAATACTAGAAACTTACTTATTTAAATGTCCTATCGTTTGTAAACAATCATAAAAGTTGCGTCCGAAATGGTTTCACATGCTTTTCACCTACTTTGAGATGGCGAAAAGAGCAGCCGAAAAAATGTAAACATTCGAAATAAATTTTCGCATCTAACTTTTCGCCAAATACGAAAAGAAGTGCTCCAGAATACAATTTTCCCTTTTCTATGCCACGATGACGTCAAAGTGATGTCGCGAAAGGGGGCGTTCCGCCAAATTTTCGCATTCGGACGAAGCGAGAATACGGGTGTAAATTCCTTTTATTTTTAGCTTCTTTTCAAACGTTTAACTGATCCTCTTTAATCAAACACGAAAACAACCATTGGATCAGGCCCGTAGCTAGACCATATTTCCAGGTAGGGCAAACGTTTTTCCAGGGAGGGCAGATTATTTCTTCATTTTTTCCAGTCTCTTATTTGTAGTTCTCCAAAAATATGTACTGAAATTTTAAGGGTAAATGTTTATCATTTAAAACATCAAGATTTTTCTGAACTCAGTATGAATTTTGTTTTTTATTTCTTCCAAGGGCACAACACAAATGTGTCAAAGATTAAAAAAATATATTTTTTTAACAGTTTTCCCACGATTTTGAATCCATGTTCCAAATTTTTAAATCTTTATTGCTTTTCACTCCTTATTACATTCATTCTCCATTTTACATTAAGTAAAAAAAAAAATATATATATATATATATATATATATATAAGTTATAATAAAAATATCAATAAAATGTTTGTTTGTTTTAAAGGTATAGATTGTCTAGAACTTAAAAATAATCATGCAATCAGTTAATTTATTCAAAAGTAAAACCTCTAAAAATAGTGTTTCCAAATAACTGAATTTAAAATTTTGGACATTATTATTCATAGGTTAATATTCTACTTTAAATACTTACCAAACATTTACCAAGCACCCTGAAAAGAACGTTGATTTTTTTTCTTATGAATTTCCTTGGAACAATTTGTTTATTTGCCTTGTTACTTTTAGACAAATCGAGATTGAAAATTTCTGGTATACTTTTAGTAGTTAATGATAATGAATTTTTATCATTACTATTTACACATGATTTAGGAGCGGGACTCACTTTTTCCTGTTCTAATTCACTATTATATATAAATGAACGGATATCCGTATTTTCAAATATGTCTTGTAGTCACAGATAAGGTAATCAGTTCACACACACTTTCCCAAAATTTTCACAAACGGATGTTCAGGATAGAGGTCTGCACGAGCCGAAATCCCCGGGCCCGGCCCGACTCATTGAAAAAAAAATTCGGCGCGGCCCGGAAAAAAGTTAAAATCTCGGCCCGGCCCGAGTGGATTTTTACAAAAAATTGATTTTTACGTCTATTTGGTTAAAAATGTGTCTCGTACTAGGAGTTCTGAGCAAAAATTATTTATCTTTTTTTTTCATGTTTATAATCTTCATTTTTATAGAAGTGCCGCAAGCTGCGATATTTATTTTTTTAATGAATCTCTATTTCTTGTATGTAAATGTTTCAGTTATCATTATTGTTAATCCATATTCCATCTACTGAAGTGTTAAAAATCTGAAAAATGCTATACAGTAAAATCTTCTAAGACGGAATTGCATAGAAAAGGGGAAAAATGCGTTGTAGATAAGTTTCCTTTTTAGCAAGAGTAAACGTATTATGTATTCTTTTCTTACATATATTAATTTTGCATGGATTTTCTGTTTAAAACGGTGTACCGTCATAAGCGGGTTCTTTTTCACACGTTTTACTAGATTTTAATTTAGCTATATTTTAATAAGCGCACAAATCTGTCATTCTTTAAAAATAATAAATTTTAAAGTTTAAGTGTAGAATAATGGCGATTTAAAAATGCATGCATTTTTTGCAAAAAAGTTTGGGCGAGGCCTAATTTTACCTTTGAATGGACCAGGCTACGCTGAGACAATGATTTTCATACGGGTTGGATCAAAAGTAGGACTGAAAATTTTAGGCCGTGAAGACTAAGAATGAAACCAGTCCTGGCTATGTACAGAAAAAATAAGTTAGGCCCGGCCCGAGCCTTCAGAAAAAAGTATGGACCGGCTCGAGGCGGCCCGTGCAAATCTCTAGTTCAGCAGTCGCTAAGTCAATTTCTCGAAATTGCTGACAGGGACTCGAAAACTTTTTGCACAAACAAACACATGACCGTAGGTAGCACAATCACAGGGACGAAAAATTGCATCGATATTGTCCCATTGTAAATTCTTCAAAAACTGTAACTCTGGGAAAATATTTCATACCATCTCTTTATTTAGAAAAACAATCCTTTAAGTGGTCAGAGGATGAATAACACGATTTCACACCATAGGTGGTCCAGTGATATGAAAGAAAATAACTGAATAGGAAGTACTAAAGGGTGCTAGACAGTTCGGCTGCTTAATGATTCTTGTGAGAGGCGATCTCTTTGCAGTCTTGAAGCTAGGCAACCTTAACAATAAGCATTACAAATGTGACAAACTAAAGGGGCAAAAAAAGAAGCTTGCGAGTGGCAGCAAATTCAAAATTGCACACGGGCGTTCTATTTTTTTTTTCTTTTTTAATAGATAAAGTTTTCTAAATTCTCATGATTGTGTTCTTTTATTCAAGACTTAATTAATACAAACCAGTGCCCTCCCAGTTTCAGAATAAACAATAGCATTTTTTGCTTGTTCCGTGCTAAATTTGATCAAAAATAAACAATATTTATACAATTTTGTGTTTAGAACAGAAGTGTCTGTGCAAATATAAAATATTTTTTAATTTATATTTTCACTTGTCCATTTCCCATAAAGGATCAATATTTCTTTAATTTAATTTTAAAAAATAGATATACGTATTGTTTATGCTTAAGACTGATGCCTGTTAGGTCACATTCATCCATAATTATTTCATATACCCTCCATAAGGTTACAAGAAATCGAATAGCGTTTTTTTCTTTTACTAGCTGACCCGCCCGGCGTTGCCCGGGCCCATAATAATAATATTCTTAAATGAATCTGAAATTTTTTATGGCAGATCCGTACAGAGGGGACGGTGCAAATTACCAGGGCCCGACTCTTGTTCAGTTCAAAAGTTGTGTAAAGTCAAAGGTTAAGATTTTTAATTTTTATATGGCTCATACTTTAAACTTTTTTATTCTAAATTAACTGATGAATTTAATTAAAATTAGGGATGCACCGGATATTGATTTTGCCGGATATCGGATACCGGATATCCGAAGCTCCTTTGCCTGCCGGATTCGGATATCCGGCACTAGATATGTTTTTAGTTATATGGTGAATTATTTCTTAATATAATGCCATCTCAGAACAATCAATTACAAACATGTTTCGCACATTATTAATACATTTTAAATGTATTGAAATGTAATTTACAAAAACTATATCTCTTTGAATATCAGGGCTTGAAAATCAAGTTTTTCCAGGAGGAGAGTTTCCTACCCAACATTTATAAATGCAGGGTAGTTGAACTGTTGGAAAGGAAAAAAAAAAAAATCTTTAAATCCCGTTATTTTTTATGTGCCACTTAAAGAATTACATTTATACAGACATGACAAAATACCATTGAAATAATTTAAATTAATAACTCAAGATAATTATCCAAAATTTTTATTTTTATTAAAACAAAGGGACAGAACCAAGCTTTATATATACCATGTCTACTTTTCAACTTTCACCTAAGGTTATGGGCAATTAACAATTGGGTTGCTAAATGAATTTCTTAATTTAGATTTTATTCCATTTTGCATCCTTTAGCCTCTCTCACAAATTACTGTTTTGACAAACGGCACAGAGCAACATTTATAACTTTAGAAATTATCGGAAACGCATGGTTATGCTGTCTTAAACAATTTTAGAAAACTTTGCAAAATCTGATGTGCATTAATTTTTAGCTTATTTGCATGAATAATGCATATCGGTGATTGTATTGTCAATATCCTACAGTGATTGTATGTCACTTCTGAACAAACTTGTTTTATTATATCCTTAATGGAATTATTGTCAAGACTGTAATCTCTGGTAGTTTTGTTAATTAAACTATGTTCTATGCATTGGAATTTTAAATCAATATCCAAAGTTTGAAAAGGGAATAGTCAATTGATTTCTTCTATTACACAAGAAAAGGTTGATTTCAAAAAGTCATGTCCTAATTTCTGTTAACTGCAAGTAACAACTAGTTTGTTGTTTCTAAATAGTTTCCTTGAATTTTTTTTCTTCTTCGTGTGCACCACAAGATCTAATCTTATTTTGTTTAATAGTGAATCCAGGCCAATTTGGTAGGGCTCAGTCTCTGGTGGCCGTTACTGTCCATTTAATAATTTTCTTTTTTGGGCAAAGGAAATAAAAATCGCAAAATATCTAAAAAATATCAGAGATTTCGTCAATCATGGCAGAAAAAAAAAAAATATATCATTCTGTGAATAGCGAGAATCAACTAGTTTTTTGTTTCTAAATATGTTTTTTTGAAGTTCACCAATTTTTTTTTTCTTCATGCGCACCACAAGTGTAATCTCATTTTGTATAATGACCAATTTGGTAAAGCTCAGTCGCTAGTGGCTAGGACTGGACGATGTCTCAATTTCTACATTGTGATGTATCGCCAGGGTAAAATGACGATATCACAATGCATCGTGGTGTTAGACATTTGTTACAAGTGTCTTGGGGTTAATTCACAACTCAGATGCCAGCAAAATTATTACATTTACTAACTCTTTTAATTTATACATTTATTTATTGTTATATTTTATTTTATTTTATTTTTTTAAACAGGGGGAGAGGGGTTATCCTATCAAAATAAACTAATGAACCAATCCTCTTTTCCTGTCAATACAAGATGAAAAATCAAATGGCTCTGTATATTATTGCACACGTTTAGAGTCAGAGTGATGTGGCCTAGGGAAAATGTATATTTTGCATCACCGTATTTTCTCAAATGAACATCGTGGTGCCTACATACATCTAGAAAAACAGACTTGAAACTGTGAAGCATGTAGGGATTTTGGATTGAGTTGTTTATCTGCTTCGACGATTGAAGGAGAAACCGGTCTCCCCTTACTCTACCATCGGTCTGGTACATCATAGATGT
Organism: Maratus speciosus; assembly: GCA_963932465.1. Taxonomy (NCBI): domain Eukaryota; kingdom Metazoa; phylum Arthropoda; class Arachnida; order Araneae; family Salticidae; genus Maratus; species Maratus speciosus. Next base: position 243,834,815 of record OZ010798.1, on the reverse strand, counting down.
CTAGCTATGCACATGGTTATTCACATTGGCGGCAAAACCAGTCTTCCCTGTACTCTCCCATTCATTTGCGATCCCGGTGTGATGCATCGTATGTCTGCGATGCATCGCTAATTCAAAGATCAGGAGATCGGTTTGACAATTTATGATTCAGATCGATATCTCGCTATGTATCAATGCATCGCCCAGTACTACTGGTGGCCATTACTGCCCTTTTAGTTATTTCCTAATTTGAGCACACAGGAAAAACATCACAAAATACGTAAATTGGCCGTATATCGCTAATTTCGTCAATCATGGTGAAAATAAATAAAAACATTTGTCGACCGGTCTCCAGTAAAAAAACTGAAGTTTGTGGAAATTGGTAGAGGGAAAATATCACAAAATTCATCAATCGATCACGGAAAAATATCGTGAAATTTGCCAGTCCGTCATGAGCAGATATCGTGAAATTCCTCAGATGGTCACAGAGAAAAAATGCGAAATTTTTCAATTGGATGCAGAAAAACAATCGTTACTTTCATCAGTATGTCGCAAGAACAAAGAGAGAAATTTGCCAATCGGTCACATAATAAAATTGCTAAATTTGTCAATTGATCGCAAGAAAAAAAATTATGAAATTCACCAATAGGTCTCCAGAAAATATCGTGAAATTCGTCAGTCAGTCGTGGAGAAAAATCACAAAATTTTTCGGTCAGATGCAGACATGAATTTTGTCAATTTGTTGTAAGAAGAAACTGTGAAATCTGCCGATTGATGGCAGAAAATATCATGAAATTGTCGGTCGGTCCGGAGACTTGATCGTCGTTTTACAAAGAATCATTTTCGGAAAATGATTTTTTGGAAACAGGAGCCTCCACCCGCAATATTCTTTAGGGCACGAATCCTGCCATCCCATCTCGAAATTCAAGCCCTGTGATATATATTAATAATGTTGCATAACAAATGTAATTTAAACATTAAAATATTCTGTTTATTTGTACAATGAAATGCTGATAATTGCTGTAGGATTTGGATAAGGGATTGACTATATTGATAATTGCTAATAATTAATTAACTTGTACAATGAAATGCTGGTAATTTGTACATCAAATTTTAACCAATTAATATGCCTATAATTGTACAGTATTTTCACAAAGAAATACATACGTTCTTTTTATAATTTAAACATAAAATATCTACTAATATACCAATGATTAAAGAATTATTTTCTCCAAACATAGGTTTGGTTGATGTCTTTCTTCTGTTTTAATTATTTAATACCGTTTTGCTTTAAGTCACATTTAATTTTATTTTAAGTTAAATTACTTTGATATTTATAAGTAAAAAGAAAATTACTTTTAATTTTAAATATTCATAACGAAGTTACAAAAATAACTAGTTGGATATGGCAATCCCAAAACTTTCTTCAATTTCGTACACCTTAATATTTCAAAAAGTAGTTCAATATTATACCTACTTTGATTTTGATCTAAAATTTCTGCTCCAGTCAATTAATCAGAATAAGTTAATCTTGATCATGATATATATTAAAATCAATAATTTTTTCGTTATTCTGTTGTACATCAGCTGTTTGCGAATAGCCAGCTTAACAGAATGCGAAGTTCTCGTCGCTTCACGAGCCGCCAAAATACAGTACAAAAAAACTGCGAAAAATCAAGAAAAATTTACAAAAATCACTGTTACAGTGGTACTTTCTGGCGGAATATTTCCAAGTTTAAGGAGAAACTGCTGGCCATAGCCAAAAATGTACACAAAAAATTGGTTCAATTCTTCATACACTTTTCAATGATAAAATAATGAAAATAACACAAAAATCACTATTATAGCCAGAGGAATATTTTCAAATTGAAGGAGGACCTGTTGGCCATAGCCACAAACATACCTCCAAAAATTAGTTCAATTCCATGCATAACTTCATACACTTTTCGATGGTACAAGAATGAAAGTGGCACAAAAATCGCTATTACAGCGCCCCCTTCAGGCGGAATATTTCCAATTTAAAGGAGAACCTGCTGGACATAGCCAAAAACATACAGAAAATTTTTTGTTCAATTATATGGATAACTTTATGCATTTTCGATGGTACAATAACGAAAATAGTACAAAAATCACAATTACAGCACCCCCTTCTGGCAGAATACTTCTATGTTGAAGAAGGAGCAGCTGGGCCACAGCCAAAAACACACACAAAAAATTTGGTTCAATTTTATGCATAACTTCATACACTTTTTGGTGGTACAATGGCAACACACAGACAGATAGACATTTTGTATAAACATGTTTTGGGATATCTGACCCCTAAAACGTCTAAATCCGTCGACAACCAGAAATCGAAAAAATTTAAATTACAATACTTTCTTCTATTGAAGATAGAAGAAAGTAAAATTAGGTCTGTTTAATTGTTAAACTTAAAAGAAAGAAAGAAAATTAATGAAGTCATACTTTAATAAAGAAGCCCAGTGGTGTAGTGGTCAGCACACCTGTCTGCTGCACCACAGGTCGAGAGTTCGATTCCCGACTGGGCAAGGTTCACTCAGCCTTTCATCCCTTTGGGGTCAATAAAATGAGTACCAAGCTTGCTTGGGAACTAAACACCGAGGGTCTCGCGTTAGGTTGACCACCTGGCCGGGACGCATGCTGCATAGCCCCTCGGGGCCCAGGGTCAAGAAAACAGAGATGGGTACTGTCGGCCCAGATCCTTCTTGGATTGTATAGCCACAGAGTTTAGTTTATACTCTAATAAAAATCTTCAAATTTTATTTTACATTCTGAAATTAAAGGTACAATTTTCTAAAAGATGTAAATGTAAATTCTTAAATTCATTATAAAGAGTTCAAATATCCATGTTGGGAAAGCTGCAATTCTTTAAACTTTTGGAGAATTACCTTTTACTCATGAATAGTGAACTTACTTTCATATTTTGCATTATAAACAAAAGTTGTTCGGCATTGTTTGGGTCAAATGATTTCTCTTATCCTTTTATATTCGCTCTGCCGGATATCCGGCAGAGAAGTCGGATATCCGGTGATTGTGATTCGGATATCCGATGATATTTCGGATATTGAAAAATCAGCCGGATATGCCGGATATCGGATATTTGCCGGATATCCGTTGCATCCCTAATTAAAATGTAATTATATTTTCAAAAATTTAATTTTTTATTTAAAATCTTTATATGAAAAAGCAATTACAAATACAGCATAAAGTGTAATGCTGAAAAAAAAAAAAATTGTAAGCAAATATTACTATATAGATTTTTAAGAAAAGTACCATCCAGCAAATTTATTTTCTAATAGAATAAAGCATGTTTATAACCGAATCCTGCAATAAACGAAAAAAAAAAAAAAAAAAGTTCCAGCTCTTCCCCCCCCCCCCAAAAAAAATGCTATTATGCGTTGTTCAATTTAATAACCTGCATAAAACGGAATTTATCACTGGTCGTTTTCGTCTACGTCTAAGCAGGTTTTATTGTATCTTACTTTTGGGGAAGCCCGTAATAATATTCTTAAATGAACCTGAAATTCGTATCGCAGGTCCGTACAAAATTACTTTTTACGTCATGACAACATTTTGTAAACTTCTTGCTGCTGTTTAATTCGCATTTCCAATACAGTGCTTTGCATAAATTGCACGTTTCACCCACAGTTATGCATGCCCCGGAACGTTTAAATTAGTAATTTGGATTTCAGTAGCAACTCGTGCATGCTACAGTTATTAAGCCTATTTTGCCGATCGCTTAACGCCATTCTCGACAATTCTATTTGGATTTCGAATCTATTTCGATTCGACTCGAATTTGGCTTCTTCTTCACTTTCAAGCATTCACCGAGATTTTTTACGGGCATTTCAAATGATATTTTGAAGCTACATAATTGCACCGAAAGATATTGCACAGAAAACGCAAAACGTAAACAACAAACCCGATCGCCCTAAATCCTGCCAAGGACTGTTTCACAATAACCAATCAGATGCGTTTCTCGGGCGTTGCCATTAAACAATAACAAATAATCACGATTTCTGTGCCACGTACGTTAGCGTAATATATATATAGATTTCTGTGCCACGTACGTTAGCGTAATATATATATAGATTATCAAAAGAATGCATTTTTCAGAAAATCCTGGTAAAGTGTCAATGTTTAAACTGATTTTTGTTGCCTAAATCAGGGCGCCCACTTGCGCATATTTTCATGTTATTGGCATCACTAATTTTAAAAAGTAAATTTTGTAGTGTATTTCTCCTGCCCATGTTATTGAGTTGTGTGTAAATTAATTTTGTTTTGAGAAAGTGGTGCCAATAAAATATAAAAATTGGCGCAAGTGAGAGCCCTGATAAATATTACAAGAAGGTATCATCATAAAGAAATTGATTTCTATCAAGAAATCATCACATAATAAATAAAACGCTATTCGATTGTTTATAATATTAATGAGGAGTTATCAAAATTCATGTATGGAGTGGAGGAAGGCTATTTTATGCGTATGTATATCTCTATGCAGTGAAATCTGTCTAAGGCGGAATCGCTTGGGACAGAAATAAAATTCCGCCAGTGACAGATTTCCGGCTTAGACAGAAAAACTTTACATCCCGTTCACAGAGTATTAAACATTTCTCTGGCTAAAAATTAAAAGTAACATATCTTTCAAATTTTTTAAAAATTAAATAAACATGAAAATTTACACTACAAATTGATAGTACACAAAGACACTGTTATAAATCAAAATTACAGGTTTTGGTGAAAAAAAAAATTATATTTACATTATATTAGATGTAAATATAACTTTTTAAAATAGCAATTTATATAAATAATCCTGGTCCGGACATTTTTCGCCCAGTTGTAATTTTACATCTAATACGATTTATTTACCAATTAGAATAATTCTGTTAAAATTAATCTAATTTTGACATTAATAAATGCCTTAAAATCCTATTATCTTAAACTTATTTAGAAAGAAAAAATCGAATATTGTTGTTCGTCATTGTCATCAGTCAGTGAGGCACCATTCTGACCTCTGGGAGTTGGACTGGACTATACATGTCACTAAAAGATAAGGTTTCTTTCCATTTATATTTCCAAGCGGAATTTTCTTCCGTCTAAAACAGTAATTTTGCTACATGGGACCTCAAAATGAATGTCCGGTTCCGCGTTACACAGATTGCTTCCGTGTTAAACAGATTTCGTGAAAATCTCTATGTTTAAAAACGTGGGTCTCTGAAATTTCTTCGCCTTAGACATATTTCACTGTATATATGTATATATATACTATGTTAAAAAATATTTTATATTTGCACATACTTTTCGGCACTAAAAATAACAAATATTTAGGTTTACAGACGGTTATAGCATGGAACAAATATAGTATAGATGCTATTTCGCCTCTGACCGCGAGCTGTGAGGTGCGCCTCCCTAGCTCTCACTTTTCTATGTTTTACACTTTAATTTTTAAATATTGCATTGACAGAGTTTTTTGCAAATTTTTACGTTTGTGAGATTTAACGTTATCCATATTTCATTTATATCGGTACAAAGTTCAATCCTCCTATATTTGTAAATATATACATATTACGCATATAAAAAAATTTCAAACTCAACAATACGATTTTTTTTTTTTTTTTTTACGGATTCGCCATTACCATATTTATAAGAGAAACATAAAACTTACAAGCATTATTACTGAAGTGATTTGAAATCGAATACCGTCTTTCATTTTTCGGTAAATGTATTACACTTTGAGTTGCAATGTATTTCTATCTTATGATGGCCTTTATCAGGTTATCGCTTCAAATAATTTGCTTATAATAGCACCTTTGGCGACATTTTCTGGAAACAGATTTGCTTTTACGAAAATGTGGAATCGTCTATTCAATCTCTTTGTTTCTTAATAAGAGCACACATAAAATGTTTGAATTTAAAAATAACAAGTTGGAAATTGCTCGTCAAACGTGGCAAATGAGGTGCGTTCGTACTATAACTAGTTTTAAAATTATTTTTTGCACCCCATATTGTACTGAATGTATAATTTTTTGCACTTCATAACGTGCATAGTCTGATACATCATTAAAATGCATTTCCAATAATTTTTTCGGAACACTTTTGACTGTCCCTGTAATTAAACTATACATCCGATTTTCCTAAAATTTGAAATAGCTCAACAAAATTTTGCAACAATTATATCTTTAAAATTTCAGACCATTCGGAAGGCTGTAATATCATTAAAATGCACTTGCAATAATTTTTCCCATTGGCCGTAATGTAAAGAAAAACTTTTGGCTGTCCCTGTAATTAAACTATACATCCGATTTTCCTAAAATTTGAAATGGCTCGACAAAATTTTGCAACAATTATATCTTTAAAATTTCAGATCCTTCGGAAGGCTCTAATACCATTAAAATCCACTTGCAATAATTTTTTCCATTGGCCGTAATGTAAAGAAAAACTTTTGACTGTCCCTGTAATTAAACTATACGTCCGATTTTCCTAAAATTTGAAATGGCTCGACAAAATTTTGCAACAATTATATCTTTAAAATTTCAGATCATTCGGAAGGCTCTAATATCATTAAAATCCATTTGCAATAATTTTTCCCATTGGCCGTAATGTAAAGAAAAACTTTTGACTGTCCCTGTAATTAAACTATACATCCGATTTTCATAAAATTTGAAATGGCTCGACAAAATTTTGCAACAATCACATATTTGAAATTTCAGACTATTCGGTTGGGCAGTTTTTGCTCTGTTACATGCGGACAGACGGACGGACTGAACGACGACTATAGGTGCTACGTATTTATATAATTACGAACGCACCTAAAAAGGACCTTATGAATCCGCTAGTAAGTAACCAATGTAGCCCGACATATTATATTACTTAAATATGAAATAAAGATTGGTTTATTTTAGAAGTGTCGACTTTTTAAAATTTCAGAGGAATAGGAGGCAATCAAAGAGACGAAGGGACAGACCTTCCATTGTCTATTTCTTATTTTCAAGAGGGGGGGGGGGCGTCTCTTCTAAAATTTTCTAGGATGATTTCCATATGATTTATTTTCCCATGTACCCCCAAACATTTTTTTATTCAGCGCTTACGATGGATTTAATTTGTTACGTTGTTCGTTAGTAAAAAGTCTTTTTAAAGTGTAAGCAAATGTGTGAAATTTTTTTAATCTACTTGAATCATATTATTATCGGCACACAGCTCCCTTTAAAGAATATGAAAAAATAATATTTTTTGCGAGGAAAAACTTTGTATTATAAAATCGAAGTGTAGTTATTTAAATCTTATCGTAACTTTTTCCTTTTTATCCCTTGAATTATTATTGATTGATATTATTTCGTTCCTTTCAGATGTTTTTTAGTTTGAGATGGAAAGGTATTTATGTTATGTTACATAAAATTTATTTAAAGTGAAATTCATGCAAAAGTGTAACACGTTAATAATTTCTTCTGCTAAAAGTCACGTAAATCCGTAAAAATAATGAAAAGTTTAAAACAATTATTAAAAACAATATTAAAAACAATTTAAAAAATTCTGTAAATTTCTTGGTTGAAACTTAAAGTTATATCAATTAATTAATGCAAAATTTGATATTCTATTGATTAAAGATGATATTTTCAATATAATTACATTTCTCCTACAAAAAAATTTTGAGAGATTTGTTTGACATATTTTTATTATTCCTTAATATGCAATAAAAAGTGCGAAAAATGAAACCAAGAGCGTATTGGGTTTAGTTGACCCCTCTTCCCTGAGCTAACAAGTAAACATACATGACAAAAGAAAAAGAAAAAGTCCATATGCTTGAAAGTTGGATTAGGAAGTTTCAGGGAATCCAATCAATTTTCGGTGAAACAAGCAGAAGCACATAGAACACATGTATTCTAAGTACACTGAGAAGAACTGTCAGGTACAGCTTATTGAAGTTAACGAAATAATACTGTAGGCTGTTTCATTGTAATTTCAGAAGCCTTTGGTTTCAACCCCACCTTCCTTACGATCAATTTTGTATGATGGTGACAATTGTACAAAGAAAGCAAGTTTTACGGATATAAGCTAATCCAGATTTCTTTGTGAGGCAGTGAGGACTGTGGAATAATTTCTACAAAGCGAAAAAAGGCAGGAATGACCTCAGAGTAAAGATACTTCTATAGAAGTCTGTGGAAATGACCAATGCCACAGTTTCCGACAGACCTGTTAAAAGAGAAAGAGAGAGAAAAAAAGGTGTAGTTGAAATTTTTACTATTTTTAATTGCCGGTCTAAAAACGAAATAGAGGGGTACAGGGTGAGGGGGTTCTCTTTGATTAGGTCTGGCATGGGGTGAAAAAAAGGGAAATTTAATTTTGTATTACATAAAAGTTACTTAAAGTGGAATAGTGGGTGATAATGCGATCGAAATGTCTAGCTAGTTCCATGGTAGGTTGGACAAAAATTTGAAAAAAAAAATAGAAATTTATATTGGTTGTTTATTTTGGAATGTAGAGTCTCGCGCTAGGTCGGGCAAAAATTTTTCCAGGTCGGGCTTTGCCCGACCTGGCCCCCACCTAGCTACGGGCCTGCATTGGATGTCTTAACAGCAACTGATTCGGCCTTAAATTTTTAAAATCAAAGGAAATTGAATGGAAACCCGTTTACAGGGAGATCTGCACAGCTTTTTTCAGTATAATTCAAGCTTCTATAATATTTTTTAAACTGATCAGATTAGCGTGTTTTTAGATTCTGCGGTGTCTGAACGGCGGTTGGCGAGTGTAGCTTGCAGGGGGCAGACCCCCCTAGTTTCTGTATAACGATATTTTTGAGGAGTTCTTTATTGTTTGAGAAAAGAATGGGAATCATAGCAATTTCCAAAGAAAGAAACAAACAAGAAAAAGATAGATTCTTTGAAAAATGCAATCATCTTAATGTTTTCTGAAGAAAGCCACTAATGTGTAAAAAATGTCCTGTTATTGCCATCCACATTGGTACATTTCAAGAGGTATTTGATGAATGAACAAAAAAGGATTATGTCCTAATCCTAGTCTGTTAAAAGCTAAAATGCTTATGGTGTGTTGATTTCTTAAAAACCAACTTGGTAAATTTGTTCTTCCCTTTTCCCTGATCGAACCCCCCACTCCCGTGGATGTGCGCTTAGGGAATCTCCTCACGTTGCTAATTGGCGAAATTCGCGTATTTTTTTCGCGATTCTTTGAAGAAATTCGCATTTTTTCAGAGGTCTGTTGACGAAATTAGCGTTTTTTGAGCGATTCTTTCGCGAAATTAGCGTTTTTCCTCAATTCTTTGGTGAAATTCGCGTTTTTTTCTGCGATCCTTTGACTAAATTTGCGCTCCTTTGTGGTCCTCTGACGAAATACGTGATTTTTTTTAACGAAATTCGCATTTTTTCCGCGCTTCTTTGACGAAATTTCGCGTTTTTTCGCGATCCTTTGGCGAAATTGAGTTTTTTTGCGCGATCCGTTGAAGAAATTCGCGTTCCTTTTGCGATCCTTTGACCTGCGAACGATTGACGAAATTGATTTTATTTCGGCGATCATTTTCTCGAAATTCGCGATAATCGGTGGATTTATATTATTTTGGGGGGGGGGGGGGTGCGATCGCCCCGATCCCCCCCCCCCCCCTCGTGGATCCGCGCCTGCCCTGGAGGGGCATTGCAATAAGGGAGAAAAAGTTTTTCGAAAAAACGACCCCTTTCGAAAATTGTTTTCCAAACGGTTAACTGCGATATTTTTTTTTATTATTATTGATTGCGGCATTTGAGACGTAAATCTTTCAGAATCTTTCATTTTTATCTTTACTAAGCGGTTTGGCCGATCTAAGTCAATAAATAATCACAAAATACCCTCGAAATTTCGCCTTTTCGTTCTTCATTTCCAACTGATGCGTAAATAATGCTTCTGTGCGTGCACCAGAGTTTTTTCTTTCTCGCAAATACCGAGTTGAGTTTTTAATGAGAGTGAGTTGCGATTTTTAATTAATAACTCAACTAATTATTAGAATTTTAAAATTCTGTGTCTCAGGTGCATTAGGAGACATTTTGAGATAGCCTCACAAAAATTTTCAGTCTCGTATGCGACGTAGATTTTGCTAGCCATCGCATACACACAGACAGAACAAAACTTTCTTGTATTAGTATAGATAAGTAGTTAGTGCAATTTTTAATAACCTTGTCGTATAACTAGGATTAGCCTAGAGCTGTCAATTTAGTTACCAAAATTCTTCTAAATTTCCCTCTTTTAAGTTGAATTTTCTCTTACAGGACTGATGAAGAAAAAATATGTTATTGTTCCAAATGAAATATTATTTTATTAAATGAAATTAATCAGGACTTATCACACAGTTATGCCTAGAAAACAATGTTGTGCAGATAAACATTTAAAGTGAAGTACCATTTAACAACCGGTTCGCCGAACTCAACACAAATTAACAACCGGTTCTACCGAACTGGTGCGAACCGGCTGAATCCCACCACTGCTTAAAGGGATTACTTGATCCTTTCGTTGGGGATACTTGATCCCTGTCAAAAATCAAGTTAATATTGTTTCATTACGCATACATCGCAGTATTATAAGTTAGTAATAAACATTTAACTTTTATTTCTTTCATTAATGACTACAAGATGAATATTTAAACACTTTGTTGATGACTTGACGTGTAGATATTTATAAAAACTATAAATGCAATTTAATTTTTCAAAAAAAAGCTAAAAAGAAAACTTTAGAAACAAAAGCTAGAAAGAAACCAACAAATAGTTAAACTTTATTTTAATAAGTAATACAAAGTAAAAGTAATGAGTAAAGCTTTCAAAAAATAATGACACAGCCTCATTATCAGCAGGTATTTTGAAACTTTGAAATGTCACAGTGAAGGGTTGTAGCAGTTCTTAAGGTTCCTCCTACCATAAGTGGATTACGCAACTTAATAATGCAATCTGACTCATCAACTATGCTTTTATCAACTTTTTCCGGGAAATAGAATTGATTAAGCATGCCTTTTCTTCGTAAAAAATTGATCTCATATTCAAAAGGTCCCAATTGTAAATTGAATGTTTCTTGTGATCTGGGTAGTATTTTAAATAAAATTAAAGTATCACAAACACATTTTGCTAAATTGATGCTAATGTTCTGTATTTAGTAACAAAACTCATTTAGTAACAAATTTCTGTTTGTATTAAAAGTTTAGCTATTTGGGGATCAAGTATCCCTAGAAAAAGGGGATCAAGTATCCCCATTTTATGTTTAGAACATAGATGTAGCTATATTTCAGGTGGTAAATAAATAAAACTAATTTGCTAAAGAAATTATATTGAGAATGATAAAGTTTATATTTTAAAATGATATGCAATTCAATTTAATTTCCAACAATAGAAAATAAAAACAAAACTTTAAAAACCTTTAAAAAAGTTGAACTTGCAACAATTAAATATTTCCTTTTCATGCTGAAACAAAATGGCTGTAAATGTAAATGATTTTATGTTGTCAGATTATCTGAAATAGTGCATCTTAAAATGTGTTGCTAGATTTCAAAACTCTACCTACATATTGATTTTAGTATACTTTATGATCAGGGATCAAGTATCCACAGTCTCCCCCAAAGACTTTTAAGATACATAGACCGGCAAACTGTCAGTTTAACTGAGGATTTTTTATCACAGCTGTTGTACGGCAGTTTATATGTCTTATATTTTAATTTACCTAAGAAAATGCTTTTATTAGCGTATTTTTTCATTGCAGTTCATTAAGTATTAGTCTACCCTATTTCATTTAGGTCTTTTTTTTAAAAAAATACCTTATTATTCATCAATTTTTTTGTTTTTTTCGTATAGCAAGTAAGTATTTCAAAAAACATCCTCCAAGGATAAAAATATAGTGTTAATTTCGTTAATATGCATTTTTTTAATTACCTTTTTGCATAAAAATTAGTTTAAAAATGTAAATTTCTTTACAAGTAATTTAAAATTTTGTAAATTACTATATTATATTACAGTTGCTACCTTTAATCTAAAATTCCTTTTCAGTTACTTTTGTAAGTCAAACTTAAAAAAAGGTGGAATTATAATCTTTAACAATCTGGTTCCATATAAATTTCGCCTTTATTTAGGTTTATAAGGCATGTTAAAACTAGATACTCTTTTTTAAACATACCATCCATAAAAGTATTAATAAATCGCCTTTTTTAACTTTATTTCTAAAAATTCAATATTTATAATGCATATTTAGATGTAAAAAATAGCTTCATGTAAAAAAATATGCCATAAACTTCATATATATTGATAAAAATTAATTTTTAAGCTCATTCTAGCCATAGCACTTAATGGTAAATAACCACAGCTGACGTACAAACCTCGCGGTTCAGGTGTTTCAATTTACTTCAGATGGCTGCCATGATTTCGCATGCTTTTGAATGGGAATTGCCGGTCTATGTATCTTAAATGTCTTTGGTCTCCCCTATGGTCTCTTAGTTTTTCATGAAGGAAGTATAAATTTATTTCTGAAAAAAATCAAGATATGGCTGATATCATTGGTAATTGCAATGTTTTCACCAAATATATTTATATATTAATTCGGCTTTTTTTGGTTATTAAAGCTGAAATAAAACCTTCTTACTTTATGATTTTGATGTGAATTAATAGGGTACCTTTATGAGAAAAAATTCATTGAATAATTCAAGAAAAATGTATCTTATCTTTATTTATACATATTTAATTATACATTACTGGTTATTTACTTAACCTTTATTTTAATAATTTAAACATTTTAAAAATTATCTTACTTTTAATTATTTTAGTTCATTACTTTACTTATTTATTTTAATAATTTGCTATACTGCAAGCATTCATTATAATTTTGATTGCATTATTACATTCAAATTACTATTTAAAAAATGTAAACAAAACAATGACCAGAAATCCACAAAATTCTAAAATCCACACAACCTCTGGTCCCAAGCTGTGCGGATTTGAGGGAGTCTACTGATAGACTTCCTCAAATCTGCAAACGCCTGAAATACGCACACCATCGCAGATGTAAACAATGAAACTTTCAATTCAGATGCAGGGGCAAAATTACAGAATTTTTTTATTTTATATCATTCCATATATTTTTCAATGTGTAATTCTCGATAATATGACTGAACTCATGGTTTTTCATGAAGGAAGTATTAATTTATTTCTGAAAAAAATCAAGATATTACTGATATCACTGGTAATCACAATCTTTTTACCTTCTATATATTTATGTATTAATCAAGCTCTTCTGGCTATTAAGACTGATTAAACCAGAAATAAAACCTCCTTACTTTACGATTTTGATGTGAATACAGCAGGGTTGCAAAAAAGCCGGGTAAAATTTTAAAAAGCCACGCCGGTGGCTTTTATTAGTTTTAACCGGCTTTTTTTGGCCAAAATTGGCTTTTATACAGTGAAGCATTTTAATTATAAGTGACACATTTTTATGTGTTTTTTAATTAGTTTTAAAGACATTTAATTGAGGTAGAAATCAATATAACCCAATTTTTCAATAATGAAGACATTAATATTGGAATAAAAGGCCATACCAATTGCTTTCTCTGGTTTACACTGACCTTAACACCTTTTTTTTTTTCATTTTTACTGGTTTTTATAATTAAAAAGGACAATGGTTGCTTAGTTATATATTTTATTAACTAACTTTAAAGGATATTAATATACAAGTCTTATTTTATTTCTCATAAACATATATTTAAAATCACACAAAGTCATTTAATAAAAACATCATTTCTGTCTATTAAAACAGTATTATGAATAACTTATGCATGGATATGCACTATTTTAAACAACTAGCTTTTCAAAATTCTAATTCAATAAGTTTTATTGGAGAACTTTTTTTAATTGTCCTGCTTATTTTATGCACTTACATGTACTAAAATTTCCTCAAATGTTATATCCTTTCTAATTTCTCTTTCAACATTGTTCATTCTATGATTTTAATCTGTCCGTATGGACATATCTGGAATAAGTTACATAACAGCTTAGTAGCAGAAAAACTTTTTACATATATCATTTTTATAAGTTAGAATATCAATTGCTTATTACTGGGTATTCTCAAGTATTATATAAGATAATTTCAGTTATTAAATATATGCTATTTAGTTTTAATCAGTTTAAAAAGTAAATGTCAGTATGTAAGAATGTTTCTATTTTGATGTGTGACATTTTCTTATTCTTTCATATAATCTTTAAAATGTGTGGTATGTGTAGAGCTATAATAAAGAATTCCAAACCAATACTTTAGAATCTAATTTAATGTATTCTTCTGAATATTTATATATATTTTTTTTTCTGACATAATGCCTTCATAGTTGCATTTTAGCACTTATAAGGACTTATTTATTTGACAAAATATAATAGAAGTTTATATTTTTTTAGTAGAAAATATTTATAAGTGTATTAAAAATAAATTAATCCAAATTTTATATTAATTATCTGTAAAACACCTTTTTGAAAAATAAAAGCCGGCTTTTTTTAAGCGGTTAAAACCAAAAAAAGCCAGCCGGCTTTTTTTGGCCCGGGTAAAAGCCGGCAACCCTGGAATACAATACCTTTAAGAGAAAAGTTTCATTGAATAATTCAAGGAAAATGCATCTCATTTTTATTATGCATACTTCATTATACATTATTAATTATTTACTTGATCTTTACTTTTAATAATTTAATTTTTAAGTTATCGTACTTTTTATCATTTTATTTTATTACTTTACTTAATTAGATAATATTTTACTATACTGCAAGTATTCATTATAATTTTGATTGCATTATTACATTTAAATTACTGTTTAAAAAACATAAAGCAATGACCAGAAATCTGCAAAATTCTAAAATCCGCACAACCTCTGGTCCCGAGGTGTGCGGGTTTGAGGGAGTCTACTGTATATGATATTTATTTTCAAAATACAGTAGACTCTCTCAAATCTGCACAGCTGGGGACCAGAGATTGTGCACATTTTAGAATTTTATGGATTTCTGACCACTGTTTTGTAGTTTACTTTTTTAAACAGTAATGTGAATCTGAATGTGATATTGAACTCAAAATTATAATGAAAGCTTACAATAAAGTAAAATATTTAAATAATTAGGTAAAATAATAAAGTAAATTAAGAAAATAATTACAATATTAAAAATAAAGATAAAGTCCTTATAATGCATAACTAAATATGCATAATGATGAGATGAATTTATTGAATCTACATTTAAAAATTTAGCTTCAAAAGGAAGGCTTTTAAAAAAGTTTTTTTTCCATGGGAAGGGGGGTGGGGGACAAAAAAAATCACTGTTAGAGCAAAAGTTCTTTATCTACAGATACACAATCAGGACCCTCACTAGGGGGGGGGCTCTTCTCCCCCCCCCCCCCCCCAAAAAAAAATGTGAATATTGTTACACTTGGCAAATTTGTTTAAAGCTTTAATAGAAACTGTAATACACTTTCTATTTCTCATAGACTTGGCAAAAGTTACAAATCTAACTGGGAATAGTATTAAACTTTTTAATTATAAGAACTAACTATATTGCATTTTCTAATTGTGGTAATTTGGCAAATACTGAAATTTGACTTGGCAACTTAAGGTCCTCTCCCCTTCCCAATAAAAAGTCTTAGCGATGGCTCTGTACACAATTAATAATATCTGAAAGATTCATTTACATTTGCTTTGACTGCAAATATAAAAAATATCATATTACAAGGATACTTAAAATTGTTTACCAAATACATGATATATATGTTACATGAAAATATAAAAAATCATGTTGTTTGGAAAATAAATACCGGATATATACATCAAGCTATCACAGAATCCTGTGAACAAGTACTATAAAAACAAATATTTAAATGTAATATACGTATCTCTCTATTCTAAAAAAAAGTAACTACCACTGTCACCGCCGCTGCCGGTTTTGAATTTTTTGTGACCGGACGTCTTTCTTCGTTAATATTAAGAAAAATAATGCATACAAAAATATGAAAATCGGTAGTATTATACAGAAATGTTTGATAAACACGCTGATGCAGACAGCTTTCAAATCGAAGAATTATTTTAAGAGATATTTAATGCTAAAGTTGGACAAAATCGTTCCACTAAAAAAGTTTTATAGGAGCAAAAATTATACATCGGATTTTAATAATTTTTAGATCATTTTATACGTTATAATTTCCCGGTGTGCAGAATTCATTTCTTTTTTTAATTTGAATCATTTTTCGAGGTTTCATTTCTATTTTAAATTCAAATTTTCAGCATTTCGAGAGATATTTTTTACTTATTTTAGAAAATTGTACTAATTTAACCTGTTGCCAACTGTATAAACAACGGAAAAGACAATGTTTGCTTCCAATTAAAAATTTATAACTTTATACTTATATACTTTCAAATTAAAATTAAATAATTATGTACAAAAAGCAGGAACTAATTAAAAATTACATCATAAAAAGTATACACGTGAATTTTAAAAGAGAAAGGATATTGTAAAATAATAAATTCATTAACGTGCGTTAGAAGTCTTAAATAGGAGAAATTGCGTCATATTTACGTCACATTATAGTTATTACATAAAATGAACACAAAATAATATTGCAAAACAGGTTAAATTTAGAAATTGCACTAGACATTTATTTGATATTTTGAGAGGATCTTTTCAACTATTTTTGTTAGGAAAGCGCAAATAATATTTCATTTCTAACAGAAGTATTTTCACGTGAATATTTAAAAGAGAAAGAATAGCTTGGTCAAAATTACGTCAGATTAAAAACAGTTAATTTAAAATGTCTCATTTAAAAGATCTTTCTTTTCCCTTTGTTAAAAAATACCAGGACACAAAGACTCTGTTTACTTAATTCCTTTTATATTAGCTTATTTTGAAATGTTGTTACACGTGCCTACGTCATCAAGTTATTTTTATTTCGACGGTTTATTTGTATTTTTATTATTTTTAAATTATAATTCAATCTTTCGAAATCTTTTTAAAGCCGATCAAATTAGCGTGCATTTAGAGTCTGCGGTGTCTGGACGGGGGTTGGCGAGCGTAGCTCGTAGGGGGCCGAGCCCCCTAGTATTCCAAAAAATAACATGGAAAATCTGTTTCTGCCTTTCTATATATAGAAATTGCAACCAAATATTCTTTATATTTGATAATTTTGAAAAAAAAATAGCAATATTTATTTTTCACAGATTATTTAAAATCATTAAACACTAATGGAACAGTAGGTACTTTTCCAGTAGAGGAGATGTGGCAAAAAAGTGATAATGGCTTTTGCAAGAGAAGGGAATTTGGCAACATATTTTTTGTCAACCTATTTACTATTTCTGGTACACAGGCAATTTTTTTTTCAATATTTATACAATTTATTTAATATAAAGAAGCCATTTGTCTATTTTTATTTACAAACAGAAATAGTTTGTATATAAAAATAATAATGACATATTATATAAATTTTAAAATAATTATAATGTTAATGTTAATATGACACCCTAATTGTAATTTAAATTATATTTAAATGGCCATTACATAAAAAACAAATAAATAATAACTTTGACTGATAAACTACAGCATAAATTTATATGATGGACCTCATAGAGCATACATTATGCAAAAAAGACTAATAAAAAATAAAACTCTCATTTTTCAGTAAATTTTCAGAAATGAAAGAAATATAATATAATGCTAGAAAAAGATCATCACATCAGTTTTTTAATTAAGTTTTTTTCCCCCTTTCCCAGAATGAATTTGATAATATATCTAGAATAAACATCATTTGCCCTTCTAAGTCTAACAATAAAATAGACTACAATCATTTCTTTTCTTTTTCCAATCTTTCTCAAAATTATAATCTTTAACAATAAAAATTAAAAAAAGAAAAAAGATAAACAATCAAATCTACTATACAGTCAACTCTGTAAAATCCACACACTTAGGGACCGAAGGTTTTGTATATTATACATTTTAGAGGATTATAGATCATTCATTTGTTTACATTTTATTTTTTAAAGTCTGACTATAAATTAGGAACAATTGTTCAAAAATTACACTTGCAATGAAACGAAAAATATAATGCAACATTGATTTAATATATTTAATATAATAATTAAGATTAGAGAAAATTTAAATTAAATTATATACAAGTTTCACTGATTATTCACTATTTTAAACATTGACACACAAGACACAACACAATGATAGGGTCAGTTTTGGTTTGTTATAAATTTTTTTCTGCAGTCTATGAACACTCATTACTTCTTGCTCCAAGATAAAGTTTTGTTACTCAAGAAAATTTAAATATTTACATCGAATTATATTTAAATATTTATTCATTGGAAAATTGATAAGTGAAAAAATATATATACCAAATTTAGCTTTATGAGTTTACTGTTAATGACAATTTTCATTGTTTACATTCCAAAACATGTAGTCTGGATAACAGACTTTTGTGGATTTTACAGAGTTAACTGTACATTATAATATAAAAAGATTCATGGGCACACTTCTAGAACAAGTGAGACACCCAATTTTGGCGATATTTTTTACACCCGCCAAACGAGAATTTGGCAACCCCAAAATTCTTAGTCACAAGGCATGCTTTTTGGCAGAGTACTCCCTACACAGTTTCAACTAGAATTTTTTTCGTAAAGTAAACATTCCACACATAAACTTGAAGCAATTTATAAATTTTAAGCTTTTTTTTCACTCCAGATTTTTAGATTTTTACAAATTTTTTGCTCTGAATTTTTAGATTTTTGTAAATGTTTCGCTCTGGTTTTTAGATTTTTACAAATGTTTTGCTCTGGATTTTTAGATTTTTACAAATGTTTCATTATGGATCTTTAGATTTTTGCAAATGTTTTGCTCTGATTTATTAGATTTTTTCAAATGTTTCGCTCCGGATTTTTAAATTTTTACAAATGTTTAACTCTGTTTTTTTATATTTTTACAAATGTTTCTTTCCAGATTTTTATATTTTTACAAATGTTTTGTTACGCTCCGGATTTTTAGATTTTTTGATCTTTACAAATGCTTCACTCCGGTTTAATAGATTTTTACAAATGTTTCGATCCAGGTTTAAAAAATTTTTCAAATGTTTCGATCCAGGTTTAAAAATTTTTTTAAATGTTTTGCACTGAATTTTTTGATTTTTACAAATTTTTCGCTCTGGATTTTTAGATTTTTACAAATGTTTAACTCTGTTTTTTTAGATTTTAACAAATGTTTTGCTCCAGATTTTTTTATCTTTACAAATGTTTCACTCCGGTTTATTAATTTTTACAAATGTTTCGCACTGAATTTTTTGATTTTTACAAATATTTTGCTCTGGATTTTTAGATTTTTACAAATATTTCACTCTGGATTTTTAGATTTTTACAAATGTTTTGCTCTGGATTTTTACATTTTTACAAGTTTTTTTCTACGGATTTTTAGATTTTAAAAGAAATGTTCGTTTTTTCAAATTTTTCTTCCAGTTTTAGATTTTTGCAAATGTTTTGCTCTGGATTATTAGGTATTTTTTAAATGTTTCGCTCTGAATTTTTAGATTTTTATAAATGTTTAACTCTGTTTTTTTATATTTTTACAAATGTTTCGATCCGGATTTTTATATTTTTAGAAATGTTTTTTCACTCTGGATTTTTAGATTTTTACAAATGTCTCTCTCTAGATTTTTTGATTTTTACAAGTGTTTCACTCCGGTTTTTTAGATTTTTACAAATGTTTCACTCTGGATTTTTATATTTTACAAATGTTTCGATCCAGATTATAAAAAAATTTCAAATGTTTCACACTGAATTTTGTAATTTTTACAAACATTTAGCCCTGGATTTTTAGATTTTTACAAATGTTTTGCTCCGAATTTTTATAAATTTTTTGCTACAGATTTTTAGATTTTTAAAATTTTTCTTCCAGTTTTAGATTTTTGAAAATATTTTTCTCTGGATTATTAGATTTTTACAAATGTTTTGCTCTGGATTTTTATATTTTTACAAATGTTTCGCTCTAGATTTTTATATTTTTACAAATGTTTCGATCCAGATTTTTTTTTAAATTTCAAATGTTTCGCACTGGACTTTAGATTTTTACAAATGTTTTGTTCTGGATTTTTACAAATTTTTTGCTACAGATTTTTAGATTTTAAAAAAAACTTCTTCCAGTTTTTTAAATTTTTAAAAAATTTTCCGCTATAAAAACAAGACTGCATATATGAAATTCTTTGTGCATCACTTTCTATAAACCAAAATGCAATATACTTATCAAATAAAATCAATAAAGATTCCTTTACCTTTATTTGTCATACATATATTTTTTTGATGATGGACCAGATTTATGTATATCATCTTTATCCTCATCACTCGGCGACACACGAACAGTACAGAAATCATCTCTCTCATCCTCCCCATCAGGGACCCGGAGCTGGAGCTGGAGCCCGAAGCCGGAGCGCTCCGGAGCTGTGTTTTCCCTGGAGCTGGAGCCGGAGCTGGAGCTCTAAATTTTCCCCAGCTCCAGGGCTCCTTTAGTTTTTAATATTCTTTTAAATCTTTTTTTTTTCAGTCTTTTAAATTTCTAGGCTTAAAATATTTTATTTAAATCATTATTCAGTATTTTAATTATATCATTTTTTAGGTTTTATTATTATTAGAGAAGGAAACCTTCTCAAAACATGGTAACACTACTTTACTTCTACTTTCTACTTGAACTAAGCGACAACACTATTTGAAAACAAATATGGCCGCCTGTTGTTTACATGTGTAGTTGTACAATTTTGGCTGTTTGAAAAGTGTAGAAGAAATTTAAGATTTTTGTGTTTAAAATTCCACCAAACTTTCTATTTTAAAAGCAAAAGCTAAAAGATGTCATATTTTCTGAACAAGCATTTCAAGTTTGATGAGAAGAAAAATGCATTTTGTCAGATCTTTAATGAAGGTAGAAAGTATTTGTGAACAAAAAATTAAACGTGTAAATTAAAATCTGCAACTGAAAAGCGCGAAATTGGAGCCGAGTTGGAGCCGGAGCCACAGTATTTTCTCTAGGAGCGGAGCTGGAGCATCAAAAATTGTTCGGCTCCGGGTCACTGCTCCCCATCCCCACATAATGAAAAATGGTACCGAAAAATAGAACACATGACAAAAGTTACTTGACCTTAAATATGCTTCTTCACAAAATAAACCTATTCCAAAAAAAAAAGCCGCAATCAATGCAAAATTCTCAAAAACAAATTTCAACAACATGCATTTTCCCAGACAAAGCCACATGAAAATTCTCGATAACTACTATACATCAAACCATCACTTCAACTCACTTTACAAAATACACAACTAAACACAAAACTCGCGTCACAAATGCATTTAAGAAAAGCCAACAATCCAAAACACAATAAACCAACCAATCTGATTAAACTGATCCAAATTCAAGATCAAATCGCTGTAGGCATGTAAAGAATTTAAGAAACAAACTGGTTACAACAAAAAGTCAAGTCAACACGGGTGTGCTTAAGGAGTACCTACATACAGTGGGTCGCGACCCCTGTTAAACCTCCAATGAAAGTGCAAAAACATAACATTAAAATTAAATAAAGCCATGAATAAACTATATAATTTGTATACTCGGGTGGAGCATGAAGGAACCTAAGTTCCTTCGATGCATTCTTGAGTTGAGAGCACCGGGGTTAATGTAACCCCCAGTGGCACAATGATTTTCTAAAATTTAACTTTTGTAACACTTTACTAACACAGTACACGTTTCGTAACACAGATTTAGGTGGTCTTGGCAGGAAAAGCAAGCATCGATGGTACCAACGGGCCCAGAAAAAGTTCAATGATGAAAGAGAACTAAAAACAAAATCCTAGGGCCACATATTTGAAATAAAAGAAGTGCAGCTATAGATTTTTCTCTCTGCAGAAGCTAACAAAAACTCATTTTTCGCCTTGCCAAATTCAACGATGCCAAGTGTCTCGCCTGTTAGAACAGAACAACAAAGTTCAACAGAGAAAAGGATGATGTAATGATGTGTTTCAGGAAATTTCATAACATGGCACATCTAATTTGAAATTGGGAAAGTCAGGGCCAGCACAATATCATGTGGGGACCTGGCAAATACTTAGCGAGGTTCAACAAGACTGACTGTGATATTCGACTAATAAAAATCTTATTTTTTTATTTTATTTATTTATACATCATAGAATAATTTATAATGCAGTATAAAATGGTAAGAAAAACAACATGCAAATTCTTTCAAATGTAATGTGCATAATTAATTTTAATTTCTAAAAATTTTCTTTCTTTTAGAATATTTTAAATATTTATTTTTTTGCATTTACGGTTGCATTAAGACTCTTATCTATACATTCTCCGAAAATTTTTTCAACTTTGGCTACAACAAGAAATAAGGTTAATACTAGCTTTTTTTTCACAAAAAAAAAACATTTAAAGATAAATTTAGAGCAATAATATCGTTATTTTACTCAGGATAGCATTATTTCGAATTGTATAGAGAAGCTCGCGGCCCCTAACAAGGTCTCAAACTAGTGTGTGTGTGGGGGGGGGGTGCTCTGAGCAAGTGACCCATTTGTCCAATAATCAAACTTCCTGCAGGGCCAGTGCACAGGGCCTGATTAATGCATGGGCCTCCGGGGCTCGGCCCTGGGCCCACCAATTTCAGAGGCCCACAAATTTGTGTATATTTTCTCACAATTGAAGTTTTTCCACTGTTTGCATTTTATATTTTGGTTCCTGATGTAAAAACAAAGTTTTACTGTAATAAAAAACCTCCATATTTAATTTTTCTGTAAAACTCTTTTTCAATTTGAGAAGACCTATAAATTTTCAAAACTTGCTGTATCCAGAAAATCAAATTTGGGGAAAATGCCAAAAACTGCATACTGTGTCAATTAGTTTCAATATAAATGAGGATTTTACAATGTCACAATTTATAGTTTAAAATGAATACTAGACTGTTAGGGAAAACACAATTTTTATGATTTTGGATAAGACGAGTTTTGAAAAAGATGTCCTCATTTATTCTGCAACATAAACTGTGGATCAAAGATGTTTGTGAATTATACAAATGCTTATTTGAGAAAGTGGACGGTAATTCATTTTCTTGATTATTCTTATAAGTTAAATTTTTTTTGTAAACTTGAAACTTTCACCCAAACAACTTTGTCAACTCATCAAATAAAACTACTTTTTTGTCTGAAAGTGTCGCCAGGAATGGGGAGGTAGGGGGGGGGGGGGGGACTTTTTAACAGGCCCTGGGCCCAACTTCAGCTTGATCGTGCTCTGCATATACAAGTGTAATGTATATGCAAGAAACAGGACTAACAAATTTACAAATTATATTAAAATCTCACATCTGTGAAGCATATTACACTAACTGTGAAGTAAAAGTTAAGTTCATTTGAATCTGATCATTGGTTTCTTTGTTGTTATTTTTTTATTCATGAATCTTTCCATCAAACAAAATCAGCTGGTAAATGTAATCCTTCATGGGGTACAAACGAGACAGCAACTTGGAAACCAATTACATGCAATGTTTGTTTTTTTTAAGTTGGGGTAATTAGCAAGGAGTGTTATAAGTTAACTTGAATTAGTTCACACGGCTGAATCCCAAAACAGCCGAGACACTTGGCATCGTTCAATTTGGTGAGACAATAAATAGATCTTTGTTGTTACCAGTTCGTTTCATAAATTCTTTCCACGCCTACAGTTGTGTGATCTTGAATTTGGATTGGTTGATTTCTTGTGTATTGGATGGCTACGCCTACCTTTGACAACTCAACTCCGCATGTTTTGTAATTTGTGTACAACGAGATGTAGAAGATAGACGTTTTGTTAAATTTTTTTTGTAAAATTAAGTGACGGTAAGGCAAGAGTTTGTTATAGTTAATATTTTTTGCTGTTTTTAGTTGTAAAATTTGAAAGTTAAAGTACCTGTGTAATTTAGTTTGAAATTGTGAGTATTTGTTCATTTTTTTTGCTGGAAAGTTAAATGAAGTTTATCGATGGCTAGAAATTTACGAAATTATGGCAATTCAACATTTTATAGAGTTGGTTTTCAAGAAAGGAGATGTTTGTTAAGGTATGTTAATAATTTTATGTATTTTTTATTATAGTGTTTTATATTAGCCGTTTATTGTATATTTCTCATGTATGCTGACCTTACGAGTTTTGTACATTTTGATATTGCTACGCAGCATGAACTGCTAAATTTTGATATTGCTACTCATTGAGAACTGCTGAATTTTGATATTGCTACACACCGAGAACTGAGGAATTTTGAGATTGCTAGGTAGCGAGAACTGAGGAATTTTGAGATTGCTACACACCGAGAACTGCTGGTGACAGTGATTTTTTTTTCGCTTAATGAACGCGAAGCGTTCATACATATTCACTGATTGCTG
The DNA here is from genome assembly GCA_963932465.1 of Maratus speciosus. Lineage (NCBI taxonomy): Eukaryota > Metazoa > Arthropoda > Arachnida > Araneae > Salticidae > Maratus > Maratus speciosus. The sequence continues at coordinate 243,810,421 of OZ010798.1, read as the reverse complement.
CTTTAATGAGTTTCCTGCGTTTTCCAGATTGCTACAGAACTAGGTTGCTGTATTCAGTAATACATATTATTTTTTTATGAACGCGAAGCGTTCATACTTCTTTAAATTAGAAATGAATTGTTCAATGTTTACTATAATATAGGCACATACTTACAATATTAAATGACCCCATGATTTTTTTTTAAAGTTGTTGAGAAATGAAAATTTTAATCATTATATCGTTACTCTGATTTGGAAAGGTCCTTTAAGAATTTCACTTTTTCAATAAACTTATGTTGAAATCGTTTGTTTTATTTTGAATCTCATAAAAATCAGCTCTCCTGTGTTTTCTAATACGTCGTTATTTATAAATGTTGTATTTCCCATGATTCCAGGGTGATGACGTAGTAAAAAACAGTCTAGAAGAATTCAGGAAAGTGGACCAATTACGTTAGTTTTCAGGTTGTCGCATTTTAGATTGGCGTATGTGGGGTATTTGGCGCTTGTCAGAAAAGTCGCCTAATGGGGTGTCTCGGCTGTTTTGGGAATCTGCCGTTCACACATATGTTTTGAATTTTTAAAGGAATTTGGACAAGAAATAGTAACATTCCTCTTAGCAGGATGCATGAAAAAGATGAACTAATTTGCTATTAAATAGTAATTTGGGTCTACTTGCGAATACGCCCGGATTGTTTGGCGCTTTTTTTGGCGATTTTTTAGTGGCAATAATTTTCTCCCGTTGGACTTCTGCCGTTAGCAGTTTCTAGCAACCCTAGAGTTTCTACGTCACTCCCGCGAATATTCTGGTCGCGCCACTTTGATTTTGGAAGCTGGACAGTGAGGACGTGCGTTTTGTTCGGTTGCTATCTTCTGCTACACGTGGTCAGGTTGTATTTTTCCATTTTGTTTTTTTTGCTTTATTTGATTATTATTTGTATTATTTGATTTTTTGTTATGGCTCCTGTTATTAGTCGTCCTTTGGTTTGCGATGTAGTTAAGAAGTTTCAGGGAATTTTGAAAGCAAAGGGAGGACATTTTGCTATTTCTTATAATCGTCCAATTTTAGGGAAAGACGGTGTAGCCAACCGCTATTTTGTGACGGAATTGATTAAGGATAAGGATTTATTTTTTGAATTTCTAAGAGAAGTCGGTTTGATTAAGTCTAGGGTTTGTTGTCCTAAATGTGGGGTAGAAATGCGGAAAAAAAAGGTTAGTGATGGTTTTTCCTGGATTTGTCGAAATATGAAGTTGGAAGAGAATGGCAAGAAGAAAGAGTGCAGTAAAGAGTTGTCAATTAGGGTTGGTACTTGGTTTGAATCAAGTAATTTGACGATCGCGGAGGTTTTTTTGTTGACATTTGAGATTATTATTGGTGAAAAGGCGAAGAATATTATGATTCAGTGGGGTTTTGGAAGTAATACAATGGCAGATTGGAGGCAGTTTATTAATGAGCAGGTATTGGAGTTTATTGAGTCGAAGTCGGAGAAAATAGGAGGTGTTAATCAAATAGTTGAAGTTGATGAATCAAAGTTTGGGAAGAGGAAGCATAATAGAGGTCACGAGGTGGAAGGGCAGTGGGTTTTTGGTGGCGTTGAGAGAGGTTCGGGTCGCATGTTTTTGGTTGCTGTCCATGACAGATCTGCCGAAACGTTAAGAAAGTGTATCGAGCAGTGGATTCATAAAGGTACTATGATTTATTCTGACTGCTGGAAAGCTTATGATCGTTTGGGAGAGTACAATTATGGGTTGTTACAGGTGAATCACAGCTTGCATTTTGTGGATCCGGAGACTGGTTGCCACACCAACACAATCGAGAGCATGTGGCGTCATATTAAGGATACATTGCCATCATACAATCGGAAAACTGATTTTTGCTACTATTTGGCAATGTTCCTTTTTGATAGAGCGTGTTATGATAAAAAAAATCCATGTTTTCAATAAATCTGTGGAAATTATAAGGGAAATAAACTGGGAGGATTGTAAAATAGAAAAAAAGCGATGATTATTTTGTGCTCTCGATTGTGTTGTGTAAAGATAAAATTGAGTTTATTTTTTGTATAATATTTAAAAATTGTGTGGTTTATTGTGCTTTTTATTTAATCTAGAAATTTTTAATCTCATTTTTTCGTATATTTAATTAAGAAAAATTTGATTTACATTTGCATATCATTTTGTCCCATATTTTTGTAATCAAGAAATTTATAATCTCATTTTTTCGTATATTTAATCAAGAAAAAATTATTTTGTGTATAATAAATTTTGATTAATCGTCCAGAGATGGTCCCCTATTTTTATTAGAAATAACGAATCGAGTGCTGTTTTCTGTTAAATTTGCATTGTTTTTTATTTAAAATTGAATATTTGGTTTAATCTACTGCTTTAAAAGGGTAATTTATAGCGATTTTTGGCTTGAAAACCTGAAAATTCAGACATTTAAACACTTAAAGAAAAGCAAGAAAAAAAAAATATGAAAATTACTGCTTTATGTTATAATTTTTTTTTTTTTTTTTGCTTTTCTTTAAGTGTTTAATCTCTGAATTTTTAAAAGTTTTTTAAGCCTAATGTCGCTATAAATTGCTCTTTGGCGAAAATTGATTGGCGCGAAAACGGGTTTTTCACGCCAAAAAAAAAAAACAAGATGGCGGACTCCGGGCTTATTCGCAAGTAGTTCCAGTAATTTAAACGTTTAAAATATAAATATAGATATAACTACATTTATTAAACTGTTCCACGTTAATTAAAATATAGTAAAATGTGTATAATATGGAAAACTCCACAAATATGTGAAAAATGGCAGATTTAAAGCATTTTTATAAAAGAAATATACCTGTAATTAAATAATGAAGTGATAAATAATTTCTTTTAGCTTGTAAATACATACACACAACAAAACGTAAACAAAGGATTTCTGATTGAATAAAATGAATCATTCACTTTTCATCCAAATCAAATCGAGAATCGTTCTAATACGATTCTTCGTTTACGTCTGTTCAAGTCGGACGCTGAGACCGCACGCGCGTTCAGAAGATAGAAACATGGAGTGGGTCCTTATTGTGAATGAAATAAACATTTAGGTTCAAATCATTGATCTTGATAAAACAAAACAGAGCCCTTTTTGACATGATGTATAAAAACCACAAGGCACTAGTAAATTAAAAAAAAAATCAGCTACTTCAAGGGTTTTTTTTTAATAATAAAAATGCGCAAACTGTGGATGAGAACTTTTAAAGCCAAAAGTTGTATACTAAACTATTACTAAGCGTTTGAGCTTTTCCTTACGTTGTTTTTTTTTGAAGGGATGCATTCGCTACAAAATATTTTTACATATACAATAAATTAATTTCTTTTTTTGCTTTTTTATGAATAAATAAATGATATATATATATATATATATATATATATATATATATATATATATATATATATATATATATATATATATATACATATATACATAATCTTTTGAAAGTAAATAGACTAATTATAAGTAACAATGCGTTTTTAATATAAATAATGATATTTTTGTTTTAATAATTTCTATTTTAAATAATATTTAAAATGCATGAAACAATTTTCATCCGAAATGGTTGGAAAAGAAAAACAGTTTTAGTATGGAAATGATGCAGGATTGTTTTATACAGGTATTTTTGAAATTCTTTTGAGTCAAAATATCAGTTTCATCATCTGAAAATGAAAAATAATTCATTCAAATCAAACTTACGTAGCATGAGAAACGAAATAGCCGAAAACAAACATCCGAACATGTAAAAAAAGTGGCCGGACGTCTAGCCACTTCCATATCTGAATCTGACGAGCCAGTCAGAACGACTCTGAAGTGAGCTAGAAGTCTAGTGAAACACTGTAAAAAAACCACTGTAAATTTGCCAGCACAAACTCTATCACAGTTGAATGTACTGTATCTTTCTTTGATTTCCTGACTATTTAAACATGAAAAATACAGTAGTTGCGCAAAATTAACACTACAATGTACTGGCAATTTGAACGCATTTACACTACAGCACAAACTACTGGCATCCAAATTGCCAGTAAATTGTGCTGTTAATTTTACGCAACTACTGTATTTTCCATGTTTAAATAGTCAGGAAACCAAAGAAAGATACAGTACATTCAATTGTGATAGAGTTTGTGCGCGAGATGAACAGTACTTTGTACTGTAAAAATGTCGTTTTTTTTTTACCGTGAAATAGAAATGTTGCATTTGGACATGCCATGAGTACCATTCTCATTACAACGCTGTCATGGTTGAAAGCACTATCATGATTAATTGCAAGACAAAAGTCCTGCCTTCGATAGCTTTTGAACGAATCTCATGCTGTTTTTTTCCTTCTTTCTTTATTTTTTTTTTTTCGAAATAGGAAAGTGCCCATAACTCGTGAACTATTGGATTTGAGAGTATAGTTCCTATACATTTCTTGATCCTCGTGACAAGATCTTTCGAACAGTACCACTCTCGTCAAAATCCAGGACTGACAGTTGGGGATGTTCCCTGATAAGATATCTTAAATATCCCGTACGAATGGGGTATAAAAAGAATAAATAACAATTACAAACAACAAACACAGAACTTGTGGGACACCACTGAAGGCTATGTTAGCCTTGGCCGAAAGTACAGGCTATCCATAAAATAATGTCCCAATTATAAATTTTAATAGTATCAACTGTAAGCGTTGTTGCGTGTTGGTTCAAGGTCACAGATAAATAGAAACTCAAACAGTTTTAGATAAGCGCATGCGCGAGTACTGCTTTGTTATTGACTCGCTTGCCAGTGCCGCATACGTAAAATGGAGACTCCTGAGCGTAAAGCGTTATTGCTGGATTGAAAATTTAAAAGCGTTAGAGCCATGCAACTTTTTGAGGGGAGCTTTATAAAAATCGTGTCTATGTCCCGCCACTACCTAATGATTAGCCAGAGTTGATACTTAGGATTGAAGAGGCTATTGCTTCCATTACTGTGAATTTGTTAACCGAAATATGGGAAGAATTGGACTTTAGGTTGGATGTGTGCCGTATAACTAAAGGTGCACATATTGAACATTTGTAAGCGAAACTAGGTTAGCTTACCTTCCATTTAATGTATGATTTGTTGTAAATAGTCTAAATTAAGCTGTAATAATACACCATTGAAAATAGGACATTCTTTTATGGACACCCTCATGCCCCGATCAAGACTAATTGGGGCCCTGGGCAAAGATAAATTAGGGGGCCCCATTCGAAAGAAGAAAATTCTTAGCTCCGTCAATTCTAAATTAAATACCCTAATTTCTAAAAATACTCTTTTTTTTCTTCAGTGCAGAACAAAACTCTTTTAACTTTAGCAACTTGTTATGTTACTTTAAGATGAATTTCATAACTTCAACTTATGGAAGAGTGTCAAATACTCTAATATATAAATATGAGTTAATCAAGTTACTTTCTTTTACATCTTTTTAAGGTGTACTACACACAACATAATATCATAACAAATATATTCTATTAAACAAGTAGAAAGGGTTTGCTCAATAAATCTAAAAAGATGGCAATTTTGGGTTTGTTTTTCATATTTATTTCAAAGTTAAATTAAAATACTTCGAATACGAAAGAAAATTTATCTCATGACAATTAGAATTGATTATTTTCAACCACTAAAGTTTAGATATGATTTAAGTTTATTGCTAATGTAATCTATTAAAATCAAAATATTATTTCTTATTTAATAGTGGTTGAGGTTAGCTTTGTGAAAGTATCGAGCTCTGTCAGTTCAAAATGAAATTTGTTTTCAGAAAGTTTAGTAGAATCTCTTAAAGATGAAATTTGTTTTCAGAAAGTTTAGTAGAATCTTTTAAAGATGAAATTTGTGTTTTGTATTTGAAAATTTTCAAAGTTGGAATTGGGGGGGGGGGGAAGTAATATTTTATAAATTAATATATGGATTTGGGGGCCCCTGGGCAAAGTCCCGATTTGTTCATGCGATAATAAGAGCCTGGGCACCCTCTGCTTGATAGAGGACCGCTATCATTGGTCGTAAGGGCCTCATCAAAAAAGTGTCACGCCGGACACAATGAGGTCGCATTATAATTGGCCACAATTAAATATATGAAAATGCCCACAATCAGGCCACTAACTTCTTATCAAAATTTTTAGATAGCCTGAATATGGTCACATTTATTCTTTTAATTGTCAATACCAGTGAAATCTAGCCAGAAGCAGCCCACAAAAATGCCTTTTATGGTTACTATAAATGTAAACCAGCCCAAAGCCGGAAATTGTGATGCCTCAAAGGTTATTTAGGAATAAATTCAAAATTTGCTCTATAAAAATACTTGGAAAATTATTTAAATGATAAAGTGGTTTTGCATGAAAAATAATTACTAATGTACACTTAGTTACAATTTTCAAGAAAACTATAAGTACTTTGATTTTTTTTAATGCGATGCTTAACATTGTGAATCAATTAAGTAGTTTATTTTGCCAATTATATACTTTTAAAATTTATATGCATTGCTATTTTTAAATAATTGCACTTCATATAAACTTTAAAAGTATAGAATTGAGAAAATAAACTGCTTAATTAATTCCCACTGTTATCGCAGTTTTGAAAAAAAAACAAAAACAAGGTAAGTGAATTTATAGTTTTCTTGAAAAGTGTACCAAAGTGCACGTTAATAATTATTTTTCATGTAAAATCACTTTATTATTTAAACAATCTTCCAACAAGTATTTTTTATAAAATAAATTCTGTATTTATGTCTAAATAATATTTATGATTTTAACGTACATTTTGTAACATAGTATATGCTATATTTTCTGTTAAAATATAATGTGCTCGTGCTTTTTTTCTTCCTCTGGATTTTACACAGGTTTATTGGAAAATCTGTTACCAGTATATTTTGTTTATTCATGAAAACGTCATCAAATCATTTTACTATAATCTGTTTTTTGTATATTTTGATTTTACTTTGTATAATATTTACTTTATATTACGTGATTCACCGATGTTCTAATACAGGGCTGTCCAACGCGGTGCCCGCGGGAGCCATGGCGCCCTTTGAAGGTTTTCTGTTACTAGCATTTTTTTTAAATAAAATTTCATTTAAAAGGATGCTTTATTTAAAATCTTTGTTATTTGCCTGAGAGATATTTTTAAAAACTCTGTAAGTGTATTTCACGCATCAAAAATGAAAACGTACTTTAAAAATTTTATCATGTGTTGTTGCGCTTCTACACTAATTTATAATTTTTATATAAAAAAAAATATTATGGAAATTATGACGATAGAAATTAGTAAAAGTTGGCAATAACTTTTTAAATATATTAAGATGTGAAATGTAGAAAAATAAGCGTCCCCTTTCCTCCTTCGCGCATGAAAGTTCAGCTTTTAGGTAGCTTTCATTACAAAAAGCCTGTTGCAGCCGTTCGGAGGAAAGCGATTTCAAAAGATTTTGGTATATTTTCACCGATCATGACCCCCAGACCTCGAAACCACCCTCCGTTCAAATGTTGATACATATATATATCTGATCTTTGTCACACTGTAACTCTGGTATTTATGAACCGATTTGGATGTAACTTCGTGTGTACATAGTAAATACCAATGTCTAAACCGAGTAAAAATAGCGGCCATTTAAAATCAGGTACGAAAAAATTGGAAAATGAAAAATATTTTATTCTTATGTGTTTCACCTTGACACAGAGATTATTGAGCAGTTTTTTTCGTCTATATCTTAAAAAATGGCTGAGTTATAGCACTTTGAATTCCTAGCGTGGCTGACATTTTGAAACGACCTGATTTTTGTCACGCGATAAAAGGCGTATTTATGAACCGATTTAGATGTACCTTGGTGTGTACATAGTACATACCAATGCCTCGACGGAGTTCATTGGCCAGCTTCATCCGCCATCTTGTTTAAAAATGGTGGCCATTTAAAAAAAATTTTAATTTAAAATGAGGTACCAAAAAGTTGGAAAAAGAAAAATATTTTTTTCTTATGTGTTTGACCTTGATGCAAAGATTCCGGAACAGTTTTTGTTTTTTCTTTATCTAAAACAATGGCTGAGTTATAGCATTTTCAATTTCTATTGTGGCTGACATTTTGAAACGACCTGATTTTGTCACGCGATAACAGGCATATTTATGCACCGATTTGGATGTACCTTGGTGTATACATAGTACATCCCAATGTCTCAACCGAGTTCGTTGGCCAGTTTTATCCGCCATCTTGTTTCAAAATGGCGGTCATTTAAAAAAATTTTTAATTTAAAATCAGGTACCAAAAAATTGGAAAATGAAAAATGTTTTTTTCTTACGTGTTTTACCTTAATACAAAGATTCCGGAACAGTTTTTGTTTCGTCTATACCTTAAACAATGGCTGATTTATAGCATTTTGAATTTCTATTGTGCCTGACATTTTGAAACGACCTGATTTTTGTCACACGATAACAGGCGTATTTATGAACCGATTTGGATGTAACTTGGTGTGTTCATAGTACATACCAATGTATCGACCGAGTTCGATGGGCAGCTTCATTCGCCATCTTGTTTCAAAAGGGCTGCCATTTAAAAAAAATGTAATTTAAAATGAGGTATCAAAAAATTGGAAAATGAAAAAGATTTTTTTTATATGTTAGAACTTGGATACAAAGATTCCGGAGACATTTGTCACGCGATAACACGCGTATTTATTAACCTATTTGGATGAAAGAAGGCATGTGGATAGTATATAGCAATGTCTCGACCAAGTTCGTTGCCAGATTCATCCGCCATCTTGTTTGAAAATGCAGGCCATTAAATTAAAAAGAGTTATATTTAAAGTGAGGTGAAAAAAATTAGAAATTGAAAAAGGTTTCTTTCTTAAGTATTTGATCTTGATATAAGGGTTCCGGATCATTTTTTGTTTTGTCTTTATCTTAAAAAATGGCTCAGATATAGCAGTTTGAATTTCTAATGTGGGTGACATTTTGAAAAATCTGATATTTTGTCTGCGGCAGCACTCTTATATATCAACCGATTCCGATGTGAGTGAGCATGTGCACAGAAATTACTAAAGTCTCGACCAAGTTCACTGGTTAGCCTCATCCACCATGTTATCTTAAAATGGCAGCCACTTCAAGATATCGCCGAATTTGGCAACCAAATATAAGTTACTTTAAAGTAAAAGCAGCTTGGATAAAGCTGACTAATTTCGCGAAACTCTCATTCATAATGATTTAGTATTGATAGAAATTAGTATTGAATCTTCTATAATCGGTTTCCTCTAAATTGAGATTCGTGTGTTTGAATGTTGTGTGTTGTTGTTGTGTAAGCTGGCTTTTAAAAATAAGGAATATGAAAGCTACCTCTTCCTCCCGGCACTGGCCGGAAGGACTTTTTTGTTGATGTCGTTACACTAGCCCATTGCTGTTTTATAATGCTGGTAAGGTAGTGTCATTTTCTCTGCCAGACCTTTAAAATTTTAGGGTTTTTTTTTCTCATTTTGTTTGAAAAAATCTATAAAATCATGCGAAATGATTTCCATCAATGAAAGCTCTTCCAGGCTATCTCTTTGGAACCACCCATGGATTGCTCACTAATATGCCTGTCTTTGTTTTTATACTGCTTATAACGACATATTTGCGCCTCCAAAATAAATCAAGGAGTATTTTTGCGTCCTAAAGAAACCCTAACAATATGTCTAAATACCGTTTTGTTTTAATTATAAGAGAGATTAAAGTTTCTGGCTCTTCTTTGTTATGCCGCCATTGATTAACTGTGTTTTATTTCTCTCTGTCTTTCAATTTATTTTGCAATGCTTAAACTTTTTTTCCAAAAACAATTGTTATTTTTTTAACATACAAGAGAGTAAAAAATTCATTCGAAAGATTGATTTACAGTATAAATAAGAAATGACTTAAACTAAGAATTTTTTATCAGAACTCCTTTCGCGCGATAAATTTTAAACATTAACACAAAAAGTAATATAGAAAAATTAATAAATATTAATTAATCTCAAAAATAAAATTATATCAGTATTTAAAAAAAAGGAAATTGTTCATTCCTTTTTTGTCGTCAACTTGCAACATGATTGCATGAAAATTGTTACGTTTCATGGAATTTGAATAGCAATATTTGAAAATTTTATGCATGGGTAGATGAAAAAATTGCAAAATTTGAATTTCTTAAGTGACATGAAATAATTAAACACTCAAAGAACAATTGAGAATTTTTAATCAAGAATTTTTCGTTGCTGCTTCCTGGTAAGTGGGTTTCACATTCCTTTTAAATGGGAATTTTAAACAGTCCTCTTTGACGAAAATGTTCACGAATCCAATACATTCTTCTAGTAAAGATAAAAGAAAGTAAAATTCATGTAATTGAAATTAACTAAATTCAGTATAAAAAGAAACACTTTGAAAACATTGTGATTTCATTTTTAGTACGATTTAAAAAGTTTCATCCATTTTTTAAAATAAAAAACCCTCTTCCGAGTATTTAAAAATCTATATAGGGTAAAGTGCCCATATTTTGTCCCCTTTCCTAATTTTGTTCCCCTTAACTTCTCCGCTTTTGCGAAAGTGGCGCAATTTATGACGCAAGGCACAGGGGACGGAAAGTAAAAGGGGTCAGTATTAAAAGTTTCGTTCGCCAAAACGCATACATAAATTAAAGACGCCGAATTTCCTATTTTTAGAAAACCTGAGTTCTTATTACGTCGTTTGTAGAACGTTATTTACTGTACTGTAAGTATTTATTTCTTATTCATTGCAAGCATTTTACGTAGGTAAGATGCTGACAGTAGCATAGATCGAGTTTTAGGACGCTCAGTTCATCTTACGGTAACTGAAGCTCCGCCATATTGGGAAGTAGCGTGGTTCCAATATCGTCCCCCTTGCAGTTCTTTTCGTCCCGGGGACGAAATTAGAAATACTTTTTCATGATAATTTTTTCCTCATGTTTGGATGGCTAATGTTTCGTTATGTTATTCTTCCACTGATAGTTAGTACATTTCTTTGTGCCTTACTTTAATGTAAATTAAATTACTTACTCATTTAGAAATAAATTTTGATTTAGTTATAAGTTAAGCCTCGGCGTATTGGATTTTTCTTTTAGGGGGGGGGGGGGCAAAATTGGGACCATTTTTTTCTTTTGCATTTTTTAGATACTTATGAAAAACAATTTTTCGCATTGTTAAAATTTTTTGTACGATATTCGCTTATGTTTCTATGTGCGTGGATAGTTAGTTTATGTAAAATCCAAATTTGGTAGGTTTTCACTGAAAATTACAACATCTAGGGCCTAAAAGTGACTGGGGGGACGAAATATGGGCACTTTACCCTATCTCTGCATTCTTTTGCAAACTAAGTCTGGATAACTAGACAAAGAGATTGAAAATTTTCAACTAGCTTATAAAATATGAAAACACTCTTTTTCTGAGAAGTAAGAAGATTTATATCCCGTTATATCCCGACAATACATTTATGCACCATTAAAGAAAATTCAATGTAAAATTTAATTCGTCTACTAATAAAAGTAGATTGCACTTTTCATACAAAATAATTTGCTCAATCATATTTAGAAAGCACAGTGAAACAGTCGAAGCCAGTGGCGTAGCTAGAGCATTTCGTTTGGGGGGGTGTGGAGATCGAATTTACCGAATGTTCATAGTAAATTTTGTATTTTTTTATTTTGTATTTTTTCGCATTATTTTCTTTTGGGCGAGGGGGGGGGGGAATTAGACATTTATTTATTATTTCAACAATATATAAATAAACAGACCAAAAAATTAAATAATTTCAAACCATTTAAAATTTTACAAACTGTGGGGAGCGAGGGTAGTAGAAATTACGAATGGAGGGAGTGAAGTAGATAATACAGTGATGGAACAGCATGAACCTCATTTTGGAGCAGCAAAAACGCTCATTTTGGAGCAGAAAATAACTATTTTGGAGCAGCAAAAATCCACTTTGGGGCATATAATAACTATTTTAGAGCAGAAAAAATACTCATTTTGGAGCAGAAAATAACTGTTCTGGAGCATCAAAATGTAATTTTGGTATTCTTTGACGAAATTCACGTTTTTTCTGCAATTCATTGACGAAAGTCGTGTTTTTTCTGCGATTCTTTGATTAAATTCGCGGTTTTCCCGCGACTCTTTCACAAAATTCACATTTTTTTCGCAATCATTTGACGAAATTCGCGCTTCTTTTGCGTGTTATTCAGACCCTTTGTTGAAATCACCGTGTTTTTCGCTATCTTTTGACGAAATTAGCGTGTCTTTCGAAATTTTTTGACGAAATTTGCGGTTTTTCGCGACCTTTTGAAGAAATTTGTGATTTTTTCCGCGATCTTTTCATAAAATTCATGTCTTTTTCGCGATCTTTTGACGAAATGCGCGTTTTTTGCGACCTTTTGATGAAATTTTAACAAAGTGGTGTTTTTTCACGATCTTTTGACTGTTTTGTTCGTTTTATGACGAAGTTAGCAATCTTTTGGAAAAATTTACGTTTTTTTCGTGATCCTTTGACGAAATTCGCGTGTTTTTCGCGATCTTTTGACGAAATTTACGTTTTATTCGCGATCTTTTGATGAAATTTGTGGGTTTTTTTCGCGATATTTTAACGAAAAGGCGTTTTTTCACGATCTTTTGACCCCGTTTTGTTCGTTTTTTGACGAAATTAGCGATCGTTTGACAAAATTCACGTTTTTTCTCGCGATCCCTTGACAAAATTCGCGTGTTTTTCGCGATCTTTTGACAAAATTCGCGTGTTTTTTGCAACCTTTTGATGAAATTTGCGGGTTTCTTCGCGATATTTTAACGAAAGTAGCGTTTTTTCACGATCTTTTGGCCGTGTTTTGTTCTTTTTTTGACGAAGTTAGCTATCGTTTGGCAAAATTTACGTTCATTTTTCGTGATCCATTGACGAAATTAGCGTGTTTTTCGAAATTTTTTGACGAAATTTGCGGTTTTTCGCGACCTTTTGAAGAAATTTGTGATTTTTTCCGCGATCTTTTCATAAAATTCATGTCCTTTTCGCGATCTTTTGACGAAATGCGCGTTTTTGCGACCTTTTGATGAAATTTTAACAAAGTGGTGTTTTTTCACGATCTTTTGACTGTGTTTTGTTCGTTTTTTGACGAAGTTAGCAATCTTTTGGAAAAATTCACGTTTTTTTCGTGATCCTTTGACTAAATTCACGTGTTTTTCGCGATCTTTTGACGAAATTTGCGTTTTATTCGCGATCTTTTGACGAAATTTGCGTTTTATTCGCGATCTTTTGATGAAATTTGCGGGAGTTTTTCGCGATATTTTAACGAAAAGGTGTTTTTTCACGATCTTTTTACCCCGTTTTGTTCGTTTTTTGACGAAATTGGCGATCGTTTGACAAAATTCACGTTTTTTTTGCGACCTTTTGATGAAATTTGAGCGGTTTTTTGCAATATCTTAACGAAAGTAGCGTTTTTTCACGATCTTTTGACCGTGTTTTGTTCGTTTTTTGACGAAGTTTATGACGGAAAATTTACGGGTTTTTTTTCGTGATCCATTGACGAAATTCGTGTGTTTTTCACGATATTTTGATGAAATTTTCGGGTTTTTTCGAGATATTTTAACGAAAGTAGCGTTTTTTCACGATCTTACCCCGTTTTGTTCTTTTTTTTACGAGCGATCTTTTGACAAAATTCACTTTTTTCGCGATCATTTGACGAAATTCGCGTGCTTTTTGCGACCTTTTGATGAAATTTGCGTGTTTTCGCGATTTTACGAAAGCAGCATTTTTTCGCGATCTTTTGATTGTGTTTTTTTTTTTTGTTGAAGTTAGCGCTCCTTTGACAAAATTCACGTTTTTTTCGCGACTCTTTGACAAAATTCGCGTGTTATTCGTGATCTTTTGACGAAATTCGCCTGTTTTTCGCGATCTTTTGACGAAAATCGTGTTTTTCGCGATCTTATGTTGAAATTTGAGACCTTTTGACGAAATTTCCGGGTTTTTTTCTCTATTTTTTAAATAAATTGGCATTTTTTCACGTTCTTTTGACCGTGTTTTGTTCATTTTTTGACGACATTAACGATCTTTCCTCAAAAGTCATATTTTTCTTGGGATTTTTTGACGAAATTCGCGTGTTTTTCGCGATCTTTTGACAAAATTCGCGTGTTTTTTGCGATCTTTCGACAAAATTTGCGTGTTTTCGCAAACTTCAGACGAAATTTGCGTTTAATTCGCGATCTTTTAACGAAATTTCGTGTTTTCATGGTCTTTTGACCACATTTTGTTCGTTTTTTTTGACGAAATTAATGATCCTTTGTTAAAATTCACTTTTTTTTCGCGATCATTTGAGAAACTTCGCGCGCTTTTGACTAAATTCGCATGTTTTTCGCAATCTTTTGGCGAAATTCGGGTGGAAAATTATGAATTTGGCTCAAGAATTATTATTGAATTGGCGCAGTTGGGTGCAATTTTGTTGAAAAATGATCGTTTTGGCGCAGAAATGCGAGCATTATCGATTTGGCGCAATTGGCGCAGCTGTTCCATCACTGAGATAACTGCTGATTTATTTATCGTATTGCACAGTTACGAATAAAGTAATACGAATAAAAAGTAATTTTAAAGACTTTAACCCTTAACTGATTAGGTGAGGTGTTTTCCACCCTAGAGAAATTTCAATTATGAAGAAATTTTTTTTTGTGGTATTTAGATACATGTATTTATATGTACCGGGTGTCCCAAAAAGGACTGACTGATTTTAAAATTCAATAACTTGCAAACGGTGACAGATATTTAAAAAATTCTTGCAGGAGGGTTATGCATAAGGTCAAAAGTTTTTTTACAGTGATTTTCAATTTTAGTTCGAATTACAAACAATAGATGGCGCTGCGATCAATAGACGCTTAATTCAGGCTCGATTTTTGGTACTTCGTGGCCCGGATAATACATTTCCATCTCCTTTTTCAGCATGGAACAAGAGAAAGGACCAGAAATCAAGCCTGTATTTAGCGACTATTGCTTACAGCGCCATCTATTGTTTGTAATTTGAACTAAAATCGAAAATCACTGTAATAAAACTTTTGACCTTATGCATAACCCTCCTGCAAGAATTTTTTAAATATCTGTCACCGTTTGCAAGTTATTGAATTTTAAAATCAGTCAGTCCTTTTTGGGACACCCGGTATATGTATGTACACTTACAGTGCTTTTTCAGTTGTTTTTATTCAAGTAGATAATGCAAAATTCACAGCAGATTTTCTTATTTTAATTCGCTACATTTTGTGTAAGAAATCAAATTTTGGGGTTGCATACACACCAACTCAAAAAAAAAATCACCACATCACTTAAGGTTTAAGCCTTTCAGGTCATACCTTTGAATCCTTCCAGTGAGGGGGGAGGATTCAAAGGTAAAATCAATAATTTGGGGTGAGGTGTAAAAAGACAGATTTAGATTGATTATTTACTATTACAATAAAAATAAATTCAATAGAAAATATTTAAAAAATAATTCTTTTTTTCTTTGATTTATAATTCAAAGTTTGAAATATGTAATACTTCTTAAATTTTAAGTTAGAAATCTGTACGGGTAGAAATTTTCAGGCCTGGGCCAGGCCGACCCATAGAAAAAAATTCGATCCGGCCCATTATAAAAGATAGGCCTGAACTCGGCCAGGCTTGTCGAAAAATATTATTGGCCTAGCCCGGCGTTATAGCAGCAAAAAGTTCAGCCTAAGACCACCCTGGCCCGGAAAAAAAAAATGAAAATCTCGACCCTAGCCTGGCACGGCCCGAGTGAATTTTTACAAAACATTGATTTTTACGTCGATTTGGTTAAAAATTTGTCTGTACGAGGAATTCTGATCAAAAATACTTAATAATAAGAAGAAAGAAAGAAAGAAAGAAAAAAGCTAAGATTATTATTATTATTATTATCATTATTGTAATCTTCATTTTTATAGAAATGCCGTAGGCTGCGATATTTATTTATTTTTTTAAATAAATCTCTATTTGTTATTGCAAATGTTTCGGTTATCATTAATTTTGTTAATCCATATTCCATGTATTGGAGACTTAAAAATCTAAAAAATGCTTTACAGTAAAATCTTCTAAGGCGGAATCGCACAGTAAAGTAAAAGAATGCATTACAGACAAGTTCCCTTTTTATTAGGCGTAAATGTGTTATATATTCTTTTCTCACATATTATTACAGGAATTTTGCATGGATCAACACATTTTTCAGTTAAAACCCTCCGACTGTCTTGATAAAGGGCAAAATTGTAATGTTGTTTTTTCTGCATTTTGTTTTAAATGCTAAAAAAAATGATCCTTTGAACATTTTATAAAAAAAAAACTTAATAACGAATATGAATGCAATCCTTGGGAGTATTAATCATTGTTCAATGGATTAAAAATACATTAAATCAATAGAATTATATTACTTTAAATATTGCTTGTATTGCAGTGAAACATGGAGCTTAGTGAACGTATTAACACGGGCTTGTCAGTGAGGGGGTTAAAAACAGGATTCCGTCATAGGCAGGTTCTTTTTCACACGTATTACTATATTTTAATTTAGCTGTATTTTGCTGCCAGGCCACGCTGAGACAATGACTTTCATACGGGTTGGGTGAAAACCGGGACTGAAAATTTTGGCCCGTGAAGACTTGGAAGAATGAAACCAGTCCCGGCTCGGTACAGAAAACATTAATTAGGCCTGCTCAGGCCTAATTTATATTTTGCCAAAATTATTTATTACTAACTCATTTAAGTAGACATTTTTTTTAAATCCAGAAGCATATAATCAGCAGGTATTAGGCATGAAGTGCTTTGAAATCAAATAGCATTTTTAAATTTTCTGATAAATGTATTACATATTAAGTTATAACCAATTGCTACCTCATAATGATATTTTGCCGATTGTCACGTTTAAAAAAAAATTGTTCCAAACGTCAACTTTGGCACCATCTGCAAATTTCGTGCATTTAAAAATGAAAATTTCTTTACGAAAGTGTAAAAAAAGATGCAAGTTACGATTTCAGAACAGCTTTAAATAGTTTTTAAAATCCACAAAATGTGGCAAATCAAAGCTGAACTTTATTTGTAGGATATTTTTTCTGTTGAATTTTCAAGCTGGAACTCGTAATATAGAAAGTTATCAGAATTGAAATAGTCAAATATCATGTAGAGCAACTGAGCATAAGTATAAAAAAATTAAATATTGTTAATTTAATTTGCAATAATAAAAAAAAGAGCTTTGAACACAAAAAGATTTTTTTAAGGAAAGAGGGTAGACAGTGTGGAAAATTATTTTATTTTCTGCAAAATTACTTTGCTTGCATTTTTTTGTGAGCTGTAGCGTTGATTCTGTTACATGAATGAACCTGATTCAAAACAAAGGATTTTTTTAAATTAATTTAAAATCTCTTCATTTCAGAAAACAAAGAAAAAAATTGCTTTCAGTTTTTGCAGCAGAAAGTAAATGTATGTCTCAAAACGCCAATTAGAAGAAAGATTAATGCTTATCATCAATGCACTTGTCTTTATATATCAATACAACTGATGATTTTAAAACAAGTTCAAAAACATAAATAAAAAATATCTTTTCGAACTGAATGACAAGAACCAGTGTTGCAGTCGTAAAAAAACAAAGAGTATACTCTAAAATCATGAACATTCATGGATACAGCATACGCTAATGCTTTATTTGAGAAGCAGAGGGTGTGCGGAGCTTCTTTAAAAAATCCAGAGAGAGGGTATACGGCGTATATCTCCGTATACCCTCCACTCACTATCCCGTGACAAGAACAGATCCAGATCTTAAAACGTATCGTCGGTTTATAGGTTACAAAGGAAAAAATCCAATATTTTGTAGTTCTCTATCTTATTATTATTTTTCTTTAAAGTGGTTCTCGAGCTTCCTACTGAACAACGCAAAATTTTCCGACACATTTTCTGTCTCATTTTTAAGCATATTGGCAGGCCTGACTGTTGAAGCGGTCAGGCAATGGAAACAATGGAAAGACGATGGTCAGACAATGGAAACTAGTTTTACATTTTTTGATAAAATTACTTATCGCGTTATAAGCGATTGTGGTCACATGACGACAAGTTTTTTGCCTTTCTCGAGCTGCCGTGTCTGGAATTCGGTTCAAAACTCCAACTTTGACAATATTTTCTGGAAAATCTTTTGCGTTTACCAAAAAATGGAAAACGTCTTTCGTCTATATAATTTCTGAATAACAACACCTGCCAATTTCCGAACAAAAAGAAATTCAGAAATGTCTCAGAAAGTAGCTCTTTTGATTTGAACACACTCTTAAGGATTTTTTTCCCGCATTTTTTTTTAAATAATTTTTTCAAGAAACTTTTAATTTTTCGAATATACAATATACCATTATATATAGTAGCTAATAGGGATGTACCGAATATTCGGAATCTATTCTGTATTCCGCCTTTTCGGCCATGTTATTGAATATTCGGTTAGGCTGAATATCAAGATATTTGGCCAAACCGAATGCTTAAAAAAACTTTTAAAACATTTTTAAAAATCTTACACAATTTCTACTTTTAACTGTCAACATATAAAGATTTTCATAATTAGAAACAGAATCATATTTAAGTAAAAGAGAATGTTTTTACGTTATTTGCTTTTTGTAAAGTATTACTTAAGAAAATTAACCATTAATGGGGATTTTCATAGGAATTAACAATGTAAAAAGGCAAGTTCCTGAACCTTTTCTAGTAAATAATATGTTTCTTGCTTTTTCACAAAAAAGTTCTAACACTTCTAATCAAAACAGAAAAACTTTCAGCGTTGATAATACACATCAAGAAAGCCAATTTTTGCTCAGAAAACCATAATCACAATCCACTTATTCAGTTATAAATAAAGTGTATTTCATCTCATTCGAGGTCAAACTTGGATTATCATTTGTTAACCCTAACGAAGATATAGCTATATTTTTAACAAACTTTCTTTGATTTCTGTGAAATATAATATGATGAGAAGTGCTGGAAATTGCCACTTTTCGTGTTTAAACAACTATGAGGTAGACATTCCTTTATTCAGAATGCAATTTATAGTATTTATACTGCGTCACTGGCCAAAATTCAGTCATTTTCAATGATATCGTCACATTTAATACAAACTAAATTAATATGAAACAAATCTTGCAAAAATATCTTCATTTACTGATAAAGTTGTGAATGAAAATTCAGTTTCGGCTTGTAGTTGCACACCCAGAATTTTTGACTGAATATATTGTAATTTTGATGGAATAAATGGAGTGAGGTGTTGTTTCTTGTTCAAAATTTTTTTGTCTTGACCACATTATCTCTGTTGAAAGTTTGTTACAATTTTTTAGGAACAATGTGTATGTTTACAATCTCTAAAAATAATTGCCCATTCGAAACACTGATCTAAGATGCATTTAAAAACTTCCTTGCTAAATCAAAGACAGTAGAAAAGTTATTTTTGCTGAGTTGTCTGTTTTAGAATGAAAAAAAAAATTATTCACTTGGTTTAATTCATCAGAAGAAGCTATGATATATCAAACTTTTTAATTAATAAAATTTTAAAATTCTATTCTTAAATACCTCAAAGCAGATTTTTTTCATGTATAAAGTTTACTTGTAAAAAATTCTTGTTTAGCAATATGCAAGTTTCTGCATTAAATATTATGTAAAATTATTTTAAAATTTAACATTTTAATGCATTTAATCTTTGAAATATAAAAGTATTCAACCAGCCGAATACTTGGTATTTAGCCGAATAGTTACTACTCGGCTGGACGAATATTCGGAATTCGGCCTAACAGTTAATTCGGCTATCCAAATATTCGGTATACGGTTCACCTGTAGGCCGAATATCTGGTAGGCAAGTTATTTTTGCGAAGTTGTTTGTTTCAGAATTAAAAAAAAAAAAGAAATATTCACTTGGTTTAATTCATCAGAAGAAGCTATGAAAAACGAAACTTTTTTAATTAATAGAATTTTAAAATATTCGACCAGCCGGATATTTGGTATCTGGCCGAATAGTTACTACTCGGCTAGCCGAATATTCGGTATTCGGTTAGCTTGTAGGCCGAATATTTGGTATTCGGTCAAAATCACTATTCGGTACATGTGATGTAATTTTATTACACCGTTTTAATTTTCTTTGATAAGAAATAATTCCCGGTTTTCTCTTATTTTTTGAGACAATACAACAGTAAACTTCTGGCGCCATCCTGTCCCCCGAAAAAACAGCGAAATATACACCCCCCCCCCATAGCTTTCAGAGTCCAGCAAAATGAATTTTAACGAAAAAATGACATAATGCAAAGAGAAAGGAAGTTTCTAATTAGTAAATATTTAATAATTTCAAATATGCTTTGAAATTGTTTTCTGTTTTGTAATAAATTTTGTAATATGTTTTTAAATATTCTTAAAAAAAAAAAAAAATCGGAGCCAAATGATGCAGCTTTTGAACGAAAGTGAAATTACCGAATGTATATGAGTTTACCGAAGTGGGGGGGTGTCGCACCCCCCCACACCCCCCCTGTAGCTACGTCCCTGGTCGAAGCTAAATATTTTACATGTGGTTATTTTCTCAACCATTTACCTCGGTGTAGTTTTTATAGTACAGTGAAACCTTTCTGTAAGGGCCACCTGCCATTCCATTGAAAATTGACCCTAATGAATAGGGGTGACAAAAAAAAAAATAAAATAAAATAAGGAAATCAAAACAAAACCTCTATAGGTGAAAAAAATGTTTATTAACATTTTCAAACTCTATACACATAGGCGTAACCAGCCTTTTGAACGGGGGGGTGCCCAGACTTTTTAACCTGAATATATTGTAAACAGACAATACCTTATATAGTAAAACCTTCTAAAACGGACCCCATGAAACCGGCCGAAATTCCGTTTTAGACAGGTTTTCCTCTTAGAATTCATAATTGTGTGGGTTTTTTTTTTTAAAAAAGGGCTCAAACGCGATTTTTGTTTGCGTGAAGTTTTGTGAGAAGGGGTTCAAAACATCACAACTAAACTTAATGGTAAAAAAAAAAAAAAAAGATATGTAAATCTCCTTGCAGCAGTGAAGTAAGGCAGTGACTAAGTGTGGTCTCAAGTGTAAAACCTTTTGGCACCCTAACTTCTTATAAAGATTAAAAAAGGCCTTTAATTCTGCTGGAAATGTCTATAGGCACAGGGCATTGCATGAGACCTAACATTATCTATGTCAAAGTCTTGTAGATGAAATTTTGTCGGATGATAAATCTCAGATAATACATGCTGTACACCAGTACATAGTACATACCCACGAAAGTTTTTCAGAATGTGACCCCATGACTTCTTAGGGATCACCGGGGGGGGGGGGGGACCCAAGAAATTTTGGAGGAAAGTGCATACAAATAATTATTATAATATTATAAATAATTACAATATTCATTAATAATTCATATTTTTACCTCAGAATGTGCCCAATGTATTAAGTAAAGCAGATCATAATATAATACAGTAGACGCTCGATTTTACGAACTCGAGTGGACTTACATAATGTGTTCGTAAAATCGACAGTTCGTAAATGGGAATAACATTAGTTCAATGGGATGCTGGTTGGGACTAGTACATCAGTTCCTAAAAACAAAGAATTCGTAAAAAATAGGTTCGCAAAATCGAGCATCTACTGTATACACTAAATTTTGTCAAGATGATAAAAATTATATTATCATGATGCGACTGTAATAATAAAGATAGGTGCTTGTCTGTCTCTGGGTGTGTGTGTGTACGCGCGCGCGCTGAACTCAGAAAAAACAATGCAGTCCTCACAGTCGCAAGATTTGACAGGAAAGTACCCGATTGCCTGAAGTCATGCATATCGAAGACAATTTCTGGAATTTTTCAATTAATTTTGTATGCGAATTTTTTTTAATTAGTAAATAAGAATCCGATTTAATATATTTTATCCAGTAAACTTTGTCTTCTGTTCAATAAAGCTTTTTCGAGATTCTTACAGCGATTTTTCAATTTATTTGTAACAATTTTTTAATGTTATTTTTAAAGGGTTTTTCTTCGCATTCCTAAAAGGAATCCGGTTTAAATATTTCACCCAATTAGTTAATTTCGTTCCCTGCAGTTTTTTAATCTTTTCCGAATTTTTAATGCGATTTTTAGCGGGGTTTTTTGCACTTTGAGGCGATTTTTTTACCTTTTTTAAACACAAAAAACTCTCCGGTAATTTTTTCAATTGCCGTGAGTTGCCAAGTTGAATTTAATTCAACTTAGAAGAATGTCAAATCAGTTCTTATAAGAAAGCTAAAAATTTAATTTGGCTCGAAATGAAAAAAAATCGCGATAATTAGGATTCGTTTGTTTCGAGACGGAAGTGGTCGTAGCTTGGTCGGGGGTACGTTGCCGAAGGCAGTCCCCCTCCCCAAAATCCTAGATTTCTTTAATTCTATGTTCTTTAAAAAAAAAAAACAGCGAAACTCCACTAGTAATGAAGTTTTCTTTGAGGGACAAGGCTTGAAATAACGTGCGGGATCGCGCAATTTGTGCACAGAAAAGGAAAGTCCCGCATACTAAAAAATGCTGTGCAGTATTTCTGCCCTCAAAATTCTTTCACAGATCTGTGATTCTTCAGTGAGTATTTAAAATTTTTTTTTGAAGTCCGCGATTTTTATTTATTTTGTGGAACTTCTCAAAATCAATTCGTCACTAGGTCCCGGAGAAATTTGAAAATTTCTTCAAACAATCGTGAAAAATATCGGGAATTTCGATAAAAGAGTGCAGAAAGAAATCGCGAATTTCGTCAAAGATTCCGCAAAAAAATCACGAATTTCGATAAATGATTTACGAGAAAATGTTGCAAATTTCGCCAAAAAGTCGCGGAAAAGAGTAGAGGATTTTGATAATTGGTACGGAAAGATATCGAGAATTTTCAGTATCGGTCGCGCAAAACTATCGCGAATTTCGACGAATGACTACTGTAAAAAAATCAGTTTCGTGAATAGATAGCAAAAAAAAAAAAAAAAATTCGTCAAATGGTCTCGGTGAAAACGAGAATTTCGTCAAAGTATCGCAGAAAGAAAATGCGAATTTCGTGAAAAGATCGCGGAAAGAAAAAGTGAATTTAGTCAAAAGATCGTGTAAAGAAAATATGAATTTCATCGAAGGATGGTGCTACAGAAATCCCAATTTCGTCAAAAAATCGCGGTAAAAAATGCGAATTTCGTCAAAGGATCGCGGTGAAAAACACGAATTTTGTCAAAGGTTAGTGGTGAAAAGTGCGGATTTCGACAAAAAAATCGCGTAGAAAGACGTGAGTTTCGTCAAAAGATTTGGGGAAAAATTGTAAATATCATGAAATGATCGCAGAATAAAATCGCGAATTTCGTCAAAATTTACTGCACTGGGCTAAAAGATTAAAACCGGGTCCTTTTCCTAGTTTCAAAAGAACTCCACGAAACGAAAAAATCGCATAAAAATTTTCAGAAGAAAAAAATTACTATATTGACTTGAAAGACTGCAACAATCTTCCTTTTACGAATGTCAAAATATGGTCGCGAAACACGAAATTCATCCAACCAACCAACTCCAGATTAATTTTAATTTTCTGTGCTATTATTTCTCATTTTAGAAGGAGGCAGGGCCTCTGCACCCCCCCCCCTGTCCCCCGGCTAATCGCATTTTACAATTACTGTTTCACATCTGCATTCCCTTTCAAATTTTTTTTGCTTCTTTCTAGACTTTAGACTGCGAAATTAAAGAGACAAATAATTTATGTTTCTATCCTCGTCCAGAACTTGCGTTAATTTCTCATGAAATTGCAGAAACATCCAATAGAAAGAACGGTGTTAAAAAAAATCTCCCACAAAAAAAGACTTTTGTTCAGATTCTTGTAAATATTCTAGTTTTAAAAAAGATAAAGAACATACCGTATATACTCGCGTATAAGTCGACCCCTAAATTCGTGAAAACAATATGTTGTATACCAGTATTTTCTTGTAGCCATCTTCAGCTTACTTAATATCAGCAAATTCTCCATTTAGATACTAGCGTCTCGGTGTAGCTCCGCTCCCTATGGAGATCGTAGTGACTGGATTCAACTAAGTCCAGTCGAAGCTAGATTTGGCGAAGTATTGCTAGTTTGGCGAAGTGCTGCTAGTTTCGCAAAGCATAAATGTTATATCGAAAACAATTTACTAGAAATTTTGAACACAGATATCGGCGACCAGTCAGAGCTCCATCTCGAATGATGTAGAGGTCAGTGCGCCCGTCAATGGAGATGCCACCATACACCAACACTCCTCCACCGCCAAATCTGACACTTTCGTGCACGAACGCAGGATTATTCCTACTGCCACGGTCCCTCCAGATAAAAATACGCCTATTATCCGGATGCACAGAAAAACGGGACTCGTCAGAAAACAGAATATTGCTCCATTCATTTCTCCTCCAGTTGACATGCTCGGTTGCCCACTCCCTGCGGTCGCGACGATGCCTTGATGTTAATCTAACACATACCATCGGTCGGCGAGCATACAGACCTACAGCATGGAGCCGGTTTCGGACAGTCTGAGTTGAAATCGTGGTGCCTGTAGCCGAGCGAAGGTGTTGTTGGAGAAGAGTAGCGTTCATGGTTCGGTGTCTCCGAGCTGTTAACGCTAAATACCGATCTTCATTGGGCGTTGTTGCCCGTCTACGACCTTGCCCTGGTCTTCGGCCTGCACATCCACTCTCCAAAAAACGGTTCCAGATCCTGGAAATGACACTTTGTGACACTCCAATGGCTTGCGCTACTTCGGCTTGAGTTTGGCCCCCTTCTAACCTACCAACAATTCTCAAAGCTTCTGAATCTGTCAAATGACTTCGCTGAGACATCGTACTCATCGAAACAAAGCAATCACTGAGTGCCGATCATCCTTGTCTTCATTCTCTTTTATCCAGTTGAAAGTCAAATTTCATTCGCTGCCGCTGAAGCGACGTTTTTGACGTCGAACTCAAAATTTGCATACTCCACAGTTTGAAAACCAGAAAAATTTGCATTTGTGATTCTCTTTTTCTATTTTCGGCAAAAAAAATTTCGTTTATATCTTTATTTTATATAAAACTTCAAATATCCTTTAATTGTTTTGAGCAGTGTATTAAGGATTTACCTGCATACAAAATTTAAAATACCTTTGATTATTCGAAGTCATACCACCAAAACTTTTTTTTTAATCGAGGGGGGGGGGGGTTAGATTATCTTCTCTTAAAGTTTTCAATAAAGTAACACTTAAACAGGATTACTATTCAAAATGTACCTGCCTGCAAAATTTAGGTATCAATGTCAATCTAAAGAATAAAATTGCATTTTTTTTTGGGGGGGGGGGTGATATCCAAGAGCCTAAAATGCAGGCATGAAAGTGGGAAATAGGAAAAAAGGAGGAAAATCTTTTCGGTTCATATGATGGCACCAAACTTTTAAAATTTAGACACATTTTAACAGTTATTTATGGGATAAAATGAAATATAATTGTACGTTGTTATTTTCTTTTCATAACTTAGAAAGTATTAAAAACAAATTTAAACTTTTAAATCAAAAGTGTTGCATAAATAGAAAAAAATATTCTATTCCAAAAAGAACATTATGAAACTTCCTTTTTCTTTTAAAGTGTAAAAAACTTTCACTCTGGAGAGATACTTTAATCAAATTTATTTACACGACTTTCATATGATTATAATATAAGCTTCCCTTTGATTTGATAGATCTTTTGCACAGCAATTCAAAAAAAAAAAAAAAAAAACCCTCCAAGCATTTTAGTTAGACAAAATGTCTGATTATTAAATTTTCAAGATTCGCCATCTTCGCTCAAAAAAAAGGTCTAACCTAAACAGACTTTTCAACGACAGCGCGAGCGTGAGCGAGCGCTTGTGCTTCGTCTGAAATACAGCAACCTCAAAAATAACTAGCGCCAATTCCTCAGCCAAGAGGTAGGAGAAAAATCACCATAGGGAGCGGAGCTACACCGAGACGCTAGTCATTTAGATAAGGTGAAGATAACCTTTTCAAAATACTGGTATACAGTCTGTTATTCCTCCCGAATTTGGGGTCGACTTATACGCGAGTATATACGGTAATTAAAAAAAAAGAACGTGGAATTCTTTTTTTTATCACTGTTCAAAACTTAGGCTGTTAGTTTTCTGAATCTGCTAAACTAATTAAACTGCTTTTACTTCTTCTTCTTCTCTCTTTTTTTTTTTTTTTTTTTTTTTTTTTTTTTTTTTTTTCTGTAGATTTCGATTTTTTTTAAATAGTTGTGCTTGAGTCTGCGCAAGCGGGGGGGTGCCCGGGCACCCAGGGCTCCCCCCCTGGTTACGCCTATGATACATGATTGAAAAAAATTTCTACTGAAGTTTGTTTACTTTTCGTAATTTTTTCGCACACAATTTTGTTTTCTAATGATTCTTTTACTTTATGGAACAAATTACTTAAATTTGCATCATTTATTAATGCCTTAGAATGAGATATTAGTTTATTTATTTCTGTTAGCCTTTCCTGGCAGGTGTAAAAATTGTGCTTCAATATGCATTCACAGTTTTAGTAAATGTGGAATCGATTTTTCTAAATAACCTGTTATCCTTTGTGTGCTCACAACAAAGGGTCAGGTTTCCCCTCCATTCCAATCCCTACAGGTTGAAAGGTCAAACAAAGTGTGAGGTACACCTGTTTGTCTCACTTGAGGAAACGCTTGTGGTCCTTCATTGTGTCACTAAATCCTCCCCATCTCACTTGCCTTCTTTGTTGCAAATGCAGTTGTTTGCTGGACTCTTATCTTTTGGTTCAGGAATTCAATGGACTTTAACCACGAATGGCAATAGCCACGCTTCTGCGGGGGAAAAAACCCTCCGAAAAAGGCTGTTTATTGGACGAAGGGGAAGAAGTGTTAAAATGTTCTTCACACCTATTGGTGTTTTTCTCCTCTCTTCCGCGGCTGACGTCACATGGGTAAAGTCCATACACCTGTTTAGGATTTAAAGCACATGTGAAAAAAATGGCCTGTATGAGGGGTAGGTGCGTCCCCTAATAGGAGTAAATGTAACATTATGTCTATGGGGAAAATTTTCTTTCTTAAAAATATTGGCCCTTAATAGAGACGGCCTTTGAATAGGGGTGGCCTTTAAAAGAAGTTTCACTGTATTAAAAAAATGTATACGAACAATTTGCAACTACAAAATACTTCTCTGTTACAAATAGGATCACAGTACATTTACCGGGTGTTCCAAAAATGACTGATGAATTTTAAAATTCAATAACTTGCAAACGGTGACATATTTAAAAAAAAAAATTGCAGAAGCGTTATGTAAGATGTCACGAGTTTTATTGCTGCGATTCCCAGTTTTAGTTACAAATAGCATCGATAGATGGCGGTGAAAGCAATAGGCGATAAATCCAGGATCGATTTTTTGGCTTCTCTCTTCTCCCATGCGAAAAAATAGGAGATTAAAATGTTTTGAATGGATCCCGAAGTACCAAAACTTGTGGGTCTGGAATTAGCACCTATTTCTCGCAGCGCCATCTATTGTTTGGAATTCGAACTAAAATCAAGAATTACAGGAGAAAACTCCTGGCATCATACATACATAACCCTCCTGCAATATTTTTTTTTAATACCTGCCATCGTTTGCAAGTTATTGAATTTTAAAATCCATCAGTCATTTTTTGGGACACCCGGTATTTACACTGTTCTTATTAGAATTGTGAGATTTTCAGAACAGTTTTTGTTAATTAATTTAATAATTCTTGTAAATATTTTGAAAAATTACCTCTAACTATGATTTATTAAATCAGTTTTAATTAAAAAATTATGTAAAATCAATATTAGAGGAGAAGGTCCAAATATCGGCTACTAGGTGTTCTGAGAACTGAGCGCAGCGCAGTCTAGCGGCGACAGGCAGAATTTGTAACTTTAATTGAGAGAAGAAAATTACGAGAAGTACGTCGCTGAAAGTCTGTCTCATTTACAAACAGCAACTGCAAAAGTGTCGAAATGGCATAATCTGGAACATCAAAAGTTTTTCAGATATGTGTTTCTCATTTTTTTAAAAATATACTGATCGTATACTGGCTTGAATTGATGATTAAGTTCTTTTCTAGACATATTTAGCTCTCAATTGCCGCGCGCACGTTATTGGTATTTTATTATATGAATGAATAATGCCGGTTTTAATTTAAACATAGCAGTGGACCAAATACCGGCTACCTAGAATGGTCCGAATACCGGCTAGCCGGTATTTGGACGTCTCACGGTTGCTCTGCTTGAAAAAAAAGGGGGGGATTTAAATAGTTTCATAATTAATAAATTAATTTAAATGCTTCAGAAACAGTTCCAGTCCCATTTCGCAATATGAAAAAAAGCAAACGTGACCGCACTTCTTCAGGAGCGATACTGGTTACAGGATCACTTCACAAAACAGCACTGTTGGACACTCCAAAATTGCCTGCAATAAATGTGAAGTGAAATAAGAAAAATGACGAAGGAAAATAGGTGAAAGTGGCATAAATTGGATTTTTAAAAAGTGAAAAAGGAAGATATCCAACAGAGGAAGATTATGCAATTCGTGTCTCCTGCACGGGTGCTTTCTCTACGGACAAGAGTGGGGTAGGGGATTCTGAGTTCATTGTTAAGAATGCGATATGTGGGCCTATAGCGACTGCACCGACGCAGACAGTGATTTTATGTTTGTGATTTTTTGAGATAACATAATTCTCATTTCAATCAGAAAGCTTTCTTTTTACATGTTAAAAAACATAATTAGAAATAGAATGGAAAGAAGTCTGTGAGAGAATAGTCGTTAAGAAGTTTATAAATTTGACAAAAATGCTTGTTTATAAATAATTACGTATTTTTCTGTGCATAAGAAATGTTATTAATAAAAAAAATATTAAAATAATATTCTAATTGCTTAATAATTGTCATTAGCTCTATTTGTGTGATCTTTTGCAAAAAAAAAAAAAAAAAAAAAAAAAAAAAAAACTTAGGTAGTTGGTATTTAGACCCCATTTTCAAAACTTGAAATTTGAAGACTTTCGGAATTTTGCTTTTTATAAACAGATAACGCTTCTTAAACTGATTTTTTTTCTCTAAACAGGTGTAAAACATGTCAAGGTATCCTGCTGTGACTTTTTCTTTTACTAATTTTGAAAATTGTATGATCTAGATCGAAAACAAAAGTGGTAGCCGGTATTTGGACCTTCTCCTCTATATATGATGCTCTCAATATCTTAGACATTAACAGAAATAATTTTTCAGGTGAAGCAATTTTTTTATTCAAGATTCAGGATATAAATGGTTAAGGCATGCAATACTAATAAAATATGTTTAACCAAAACTGTTATTCTATACTTTTAACGATGTTTTTAATGAAGCACTTTAGTATACAACTAAGCAATTTAGTAAATATATAATTTACTTTCATAATTTAATACGATTTCTCTTTGCTAAGACAATACTTGAAATTTATTTTGCAACAAATTCAGTGAGTTCAGTGGTGAATTTAGCCATTCAAATAACATGACAAAAAGACATCTCTGAAGATAAAAGGAAAACATACATAAAAATTTTGAGTGGAAATTATTTCTGGCATAAATCCTCACAAATAATGTTGCACCAGTGTCACCATGATGATGGAATTTAAATTTCTTGTACTATCAAATGACTTTTAATATGTCTTGTATTAAAGCTGTTTTTTTCGAATGAGGATTAATTATAATTTTTCCGTTTATTTAAAAAAATATTTTTGACAGACATCATCGCGCACACACTTTACTTCTCAGAGCAGATACGAAGATGACCTCTCATTTTTTTTTCTTTTCAGTGAAAACGATATTTGCCTCTTTCCATTCCTGTATGGTTTCTAACCTGTATGGATTCGAAAATGAACATTTAAATAACGTTTCTGCGAAAATGACTTTTGACATACATCGCACGCAAATGGTTTCTCTTCAGAGTGGATTGGTAAATGAACTTTTAAATAGTTCTTGGATGAAAATGATTTTTGACATACATCGCACACAAATGGTTTCTCTCCAGAGTGGATTTGTAAATGAACTTTTAAATAGCTTCCGGATGTAAATGATTTTTGACATACATCGCACACAAATGGTTTCTCTCCAGAATGGGTTCGAAAATGATCATTTAAATTGCTTCTTTTTAAAAATGCTTTTTGACATACATCACACACAAATGGATTCTCTACAGAGTGGATTCGTGAATGAACTTTTAAATTGTTACTGGTTGAAAATGATTTTCGACATACATCGCATAAAAATGGTTTATCTCTAGTGTGAGTTAGAAGATGAACTTTTAAATAACCCTTAGAGGAAAATGATTTTTGACATACATCACACACAAATGGTTTCTCTCCAGAGTGTGTTCGAATATGATCGCTTAAATAGCATCTTCTTACAAATGATTTTTGACATACTTTGCACACAAACGGTTTCTCACCAGAGTGTGTTCGAAAATGATCGTTTAAATGGCTTTTTGCAGAAAATGTTTTTTGACAGATACCGCACACAAACGGTTTCTCTCCAGTGTGGGTTCGAAGATGATAATATAAACATGATTTCGTTACATAGGACTTTTGGCATTTTTCACACACATATGGTTTTTCTCCAGTATGTATTCTAAGATGTTCTTTTAAAGTGGATATCGCTGCAAATGAACTTTGGCATACATCACACATATAAGGTTTCTCTCCAGTATGTATTCTAATATGT
This sequence comes from Maratus speciosus, assembly GCA_963932465.1. Classification (NCBI taxonomy): domain Eukaryota; kingdom Metazoa; phylum Arthropoda; class Arachnida; order Araneae; family Salticidae; genus Maratus; species Maratus speciosus. Next base: position 243,779,738 of record OZ010798.1, on the reverse strand, counting down.
ACTTTTAAAGCGGATTTCGACGTAAATGAACTCTGGCATACATCGCACACAAATGGTTTCACCCCGGTGTGTATTCGAAGGTGCTCCTTCAAAGCATGAAGGTATAAAAAAGATTTTTGACATGTCCCACACACGTGGGGTCTTTCATCAATATGAATTCTTATATGACGGTCTAAATGACCCTTTTGAGAAAATGATTTTTTGCAGGTATTACATGTATGGGTTTTCTTTCCCACTTGAAATACCGACTGAATTTCCATTTATTGCAAATTATTTGCAGTCATTAATTGTACTGAAAGGATGTCTCATGTAAAAAAATATATTTAAGATGTTTGAGTACATATATATATATTTAATTTGTTTGGATTTCTAGTAAATAATGTGTGCTAAATAATCAGTATTTAATATAAATCGTTTCTCTATTTGAGAGTTTCAAATCAGAAATTTTAGCTCTCTGCTGATAGAAACAAAAATGGTTTGAAATAATCAAATACGTCCAGGTTCGGGAGTTTAGTTAATCAGATTATCAATGTTTTCGAAACTATTTTAGTTTGCTTCTAAATATATATCACGAATACTGATACGCATATAAATGTAAACAGACATCAATATTTTTAAAGATGCATTATTCAAAATTGTTTCCCTTTGGCATAAAGCATGATTTTTGGGTAATTTTAACAAAAAAGTAACAAATGAATAATTTTCCTTTTACTTTTCTTCTTTACTCATCTAAAAACCTAAAGAAAAGTAAAAAAAAAAATGTTTAAAAAACAGAGTAGAAAATTGAAAAAAAAAACTCTTTTTATATTGACATAGATATGCTAATAAAAATATTTTCAAAAAGAAATTTCAAAAACTATTATTTTGATTTGTTTATCAATTTTGCAGAATATCATTAAGGGTGATAAATATAAATAACAAAATTTATGAACATCATAATTTGTCGATATTAATATTTAAAATAGCATCAATATTAAATGCTTTTGCACGAACTATTTCCTCCCTACTTTAAAATTGTGTATTACAGGACGCATCAAATACAGCGTCTTGAGCAATATAGAGCAATGGATTCTCCGGCCATGACAGACTGGACGTACCAGCATTAAACCAACCAACACCAGCACCCCCTCATTCCTTTGTTATATTTTATATATAAAACCCTTAAAAATTACCAACAAAAATTGTGAAAGTATAAATAAAAAAGAAATCTATTCATTGACTATACAAATGATCCCCCCAACATTTTCAACATGGATTTTAAAAATATAGTAAAAATAGGAGAAAATGAATAATGGAAATTTGTAGAACCAAGACAGATTCATCAGGTCCTAAATGCCTTGAAATCTTCAAATAAAGTGTGTGGTTTCATCTTCGTATTAGCCATAAAAAAGCTAAAGAATACGAATTTAGGACTAGCACACCCAATAAATCCAGAAATAAAATATTGGAAAACAAATAAGTTAAAAATAAATTATGATTAAAATGGATTGAAAAAGAAAAAACATTACCAATTTGAGAGCCTTTCTCACCTGAATGATGCAGCGAAAGAAAAAAAAAAACAATGGTTAGAGATTATTTCCATATGTTGTTAAATTTTTAAAAAATAATGATGGAACAAGGAGTAATAACGTACAGTATAGTCAGGAACAAACTTCAATATATGGGACCAGCTCATTCTATAGAACATTTAAAAATGAACTCCACTTTGTTATACAAGGAATCAATATAGTGCTGCCATATGTAGTAATTATTATTAGTAAAATATATTGATTTGAATAAAAACTAATGTATAATTAAATATATCTATTATTGGATAAAGCTTTAAAGCATGTACTGTCTAGAGATATATAAATGATAATTAAAAATATGTTAATAGATTTATTATACATAAACTGTATACATATATATATGATATAAAACCACATAATATACAGTGTGTCCACGTATAACCTGAACGACCTTTATTTTCGCAACCGTTGGTACTAGATGCATACTTCCAATTACAAAAATGGTTTAAATAAGGTAAAGAATTATTTTAAGCGATTTGGGTCAAGAAAAACATTTATTAAAAATTTACGAAATTTAAATTTTTATATGGTACCACGGTCCTATAAGTGATATTTACTAAAAATTTACTGTGACACTAACAAGTAAGACAAAAAAAAAAGTCCCATTCATCTAACATTATAATTGACGGAGTTATGAAACTTTGAAATGCATGACTTATACCACTTTTTTGCATATCAAAACAGATGATTTCGACCCTGCTTTCAGGGGTCGTGTATAAAGTACTTAAACTTATTTCAGTGTATCTGCACTTTGAAAGAAATCGGACTAATATTACGATTAACTTTTATTAGTTAAGTTTCAGATTAGTTAAAATAATTGTATTTTAACATATGTTTTATTTTGTAAGGATTTGAGGCTATGATTTCTTTTAACTAAAATTATGTTAGTTTCATAAGGTTTTATTTAACTTGCAATGATCGTCTTTCCAGTTTAAAATTTGTACTCGAACTTTAACTTACTTTCAAATGTCCGATCGAAGTTAAATTTTACATACTGACTTAAATCCGATGACAATGCAATATTATTATGATTTTCGACTCTTACCATCTTATACATACTTATATTAGAGGATAACACAATAAAATTCGGATAAATTACCGTCAAGAAGTTTAAGAAAGAGTTTTAGATTAGAAAACATAAACCTGCGATGGTTGTGTTTTTTAACTTTTATAATTACATTTTATGTATTTTTTAACGCTGAATCTAAAAATTACCTTCACCTTTAACCATCATGTCAAGATTTTCCGCAAATCGTAAATTTCAAGGTTAAAAAATAGCAAAAAATCTGATACTATAAAATAGATGTAAGACTTTTTTATTCAGTTTAATTTTATTTAATTCGATAATTTATTAGATTTTTTGGCTTATACTGGGTTTCTTACAGCTAAACAGCTCGGGGGTCCAATGAGATTGGGAGGGGAGGGGGGATCAATTTTAACTTTTAGCTTTTTAACTTTGAAATTTGCGATTTGAGAAAATTCCTGACGTGATGGTTTAAAATGAAGGTCATTTTCGGATTCAGTGCTAATAAATACATAAGAATCAATTTTCAAAAGCTAAAAAACATGCCACAACCCAAAATTTGAAAGACAGTGAAATCTAACAGCATTTAAAAATATGTATCATTTTGTAATGAATTGAGGCTGTTGTTTTTCATCCTTTTATTTAACAAAAAAACTGTTATTTTTATCCTCTTATAATGTTCAGTACAAATTGTATATTTTGCAGTAATATGTCAGAAGAATTAAAGATTTCAAATTTATATTGCAATGCTAATTTTACTCTCAACCATTTCTTTAATACATCTGACGAAATTATATTTCTACTAAATTTGTGAATGACCCCTAATATGCAGCAAAAAATGTACTCCAACTTTAAGCAGCTATTACTCGGTCAATTTTAATTGTAGAATAACGGGACTTTTTTCGCCTTACTTGCCAATGTAACAGGGAAATTTTACTAAATATAACTTATAGGACAGGGGGACCGTATAAAAATTTAGATTCTGTAATTCTTCCCTAAATTGTTTTCTTGCTTCAAACTTTTTTTATCTTAACCCTGCACCTAATTTTGACAATTTTTGTAATTGGAAGTATGCATAAAGGACCAACGGTTGCGAAAATAAAGATCGGTCAGGTTATACGTGGACACACTGTATATATATATATATATAAATATATATATATATATATATATATATATATATATATATATATATATATACAGTAAACTCTCGATTATCCGCGGAATTGGGTGGCGCGACTATCGCGGATAATCCACAAAATTTTGAAAAAAGGGAACAAATCAACACAAATATGTACTTGAACAATTTATACACATAATAAGTAACACAAGCATACATTTTACAGTTTCTACGCACAATGGGTAGCATAAAGATACTTATTACTTCAGGAATAATAAAATTATTCATTACTTACAAACTTGTAGGTTTATTTCTTTAGAAAATCCGTCAAAAGTGTCTGTTTTTTTGTACTGAAACACTTCTTCTTTATTTGCGATTGAAGTTTTTTAAGTACTATTTTATCACAAAGTGACGCGTCATCCTCTTTTTCTAGATATTGGATAAGTCCTTCAACGTGAGCTAAAGCTGCGTCGTGGCTCATTTTCTTTTGTACCTTATCATCTTCTTCGTCACTCTCTTCCAAATTCATACCTAACGCTTCTTCAATAATTTGGTCATCAGTTGCATGTTCGAAGCCTGGATCGTGAGCATCACAACTAATCCACTCAATGATATTATCTTCATCGACATTTTCTCCACCAGCAACAGATTTTGCTAAATTCGCTAAATTATGAACGGAAACTTCTTCCTCTTCCTTTTCGGATTCTACTAGAGATTTTTCTATACTTGGCAAAATCTTCCGCTAGGATTTTATTAATGTGGATTTCTGTACCGACTCCCAAGCACTGTTTACATCATAAATGCTATCGAGAATCGTGTAATCTTTGAAAAAGCTTTAAGATCATCTCCCTCTTCAATTCTTTTTTTCAGTAATTTCGTTCTGTATTTTTTCTTAATTGAAGCGATTACGCCCTGGTCCATAGGCTGGATAAGAGCTGTAACATTGGGAGACAAACATTTTGCAAAAATATTTCCATCTTCTGATTTCAATTGTAGTTCTCCAGGGTGAGATGGTGCGTTGTCAATTAGCAACACAGCTTTCTGGGGTAAATTTTGAGACGCCAGATGTTTCCTAACTTCGGGAATAAACATTTCTTCAAACCATTTTATAAATATTGTTTTATACATCCAAGCTTTCTTTGTGTTGAAATAATGTACTGGGAGGTTCTGAGCTCTTGTTCACTTAAAAGATCTCGTTTTTTTTTTTTATTTTCCAATCACTACTAACTTTAGTTTATGGGATCCTGTAGCATTACTGCAAGTCATTATTGTTAGACGCTCTTTACTGCACGTATGTCCTGGAGCTTGGTTTTCGCTTTGAAATGCCAGAGTTCGTGTGGGCAAACATTTCCAGAATAGTCCTGACTCATCGGCGTTGTATACTTGTTCGAAAGAAATTCCTTCTGATTGAAGAAATTACAAAATCTTCTTTGAAATTTTCTGCAGCTTGTTCGTCGCAACTTAATTTCTCGCCGCAAAGACCTATTTCTCTTATCCCGTGGCGTTGTTTGAATCTTGTCAGCCATCCTGACGATGCATCAAATGATCCCTCTAATCCCAGCATTTCAAAAAATTGTTTTGCTTTTGCAGCAACAATAGGCCCTGAAACAGGCGTTCCCTCACTTCTCACTTGTCTTACCCAACGTAAAAGTGCTGCATCCAGTTCTTCAAAAGTGCTGCTTTTCATATTTTTTCTTTTTTTCATCGATGAAAAGTTGTCTGATGAGGCTGAGAATTGCAGCAATTTATCTTTCTGTTTTAAAGCGTCCCTAACTGTGCATTCTCCAATTCCATATTGCAAGCTTATTTGTTTTCTTGCAGCACCATTTTCAATTTTTTTAATCAGTTCTAATTTATCTTGAATCGTTAACACAACTCTTTTTCTTTTTTGTGACATTTTTCAAATACGTATTGAAAATGCAAAACTATAAAATTTAAATACAAACGCGAACTTCTGTAAGACACGTGTTCACAGCTCAGCTAAAACAAGCAAACTGGTGTGCTTTATGAAAAACGGGAGAAACAAAATCATAACAGGGGGGCGGGGTGACTTTCAGTACCCGTACATTGTTTATCAACAGGTGTGTGGCCTTGCGACACCCTCAAGATTAGCTGCACCTGCTTTGTGCACGTGATTGTTCCACGTTTTCAAATGGAAATCCTATTTAGTAAAAAGGATCGAAAACTCATCCTATTTCGCAGAAATAAGTTTCTTCTCAAAGATAAAAAAAGAAAAAAAAAAGAAATTTAGACTCGCGGATAATCGGGAGTTTACTGTATAACCATATATATATATATATCTTAATAGTATTATATACACTGCTCAAAAAAATTAGGGGAGCAAGCAAAATAGTGAAGAGAACAGTGCAATACAGCCATATATAAGCATAAAATGGATAGTACACGTGTATCAATGCACAATACAGAAAAAAAGGCGCAAACAAATTTGTAAGGGAGCTTTTATTCTTTGAAAAGATGGAAAGAATATGAAAAGATGGTTTAGGGCAACAATTTGGTTTCATGTAAATGGTAAAAAAAAATTTGTTTAGAAATGATGCAAGATTTTTAATATGGCGTGTGGTCTCATCGAACAGCTAAGATTGTTGCACAACTGTTTACCATGGATGCGATGAGGTTATCGATAAGACTTAGGAGAATACTGTTCCACTGCTCAAGAATTGCAATCTCCAAGTCCCGGACAGTAAAGGGAGGCCTTTGTCTCGCAGCATAGCATCGTCCGAGTATGTCCCAAATATGCTCGATCGGATTTAGATCAGGAGAGCATACTGGTCATTCCATACGCTGTATTGTTTTAGCTTCAAGCATGTTTTCCACAAGACGAACTGTATGCGGTCTGGCATTATCATGCATGGAAAAAAAAGAAATCACTAATTGCTGCAACATAAAATACGACATGAGGTCTCAGTAACTCGTCTGTATAACTTCGGACCGTCAAAGTGCCATTCCGAATTATATGCAGGCCCATACGTCCACTTATGCTGATTCCAGCCCATAGCATCAACCCACCTCGTCTCTAATGTGATCTTTCACGAACGAATGTGGGATTCTTTTGAGTGCCTCTTTCTCTCCATGCCAAAACACATAAGATGTCACATCCAGACTGAATCGGGACTCGTCTGTAAACAGAAGTCGACTCCAACAACGTTGCCTCCAAACTCGATGTTCAATTGCCCACATTCTTTGGGCCGCACAGTTGCTTGAGATCAACGGAATACAGACCATTGGCTTACATGCATAGAGACCATCTTGATGAAGCCTATTTCGGACTGTTTGGCTGGACACCCTGCATCCTGTGGCCAAGAACAACTGTGTTTGCAGCAGAGTAGCAATGCCAGTTCCGTCTTGACGAGCTCTTAACAGGATATATCAATCATCAGTTTCTGTGGTTGCACATGGCCGACCTTGCCCTTGTCGATGTCTACCATTCCATGTGTCTTGGAATAGATTATACAGCCTTGCACTGGACACTTCTTGTGACCCCAACAGCGTTCGCTACACTTCGTTGTGTTTCCCCAGATTCAGCTGTCCCGATAACACGTCAAGCCACTGACTTCGTTAAATCACATTTTCGTGACATTTTCAAGTCACCTTGTCTCAAAACACAAGCTGAGCAATTGAATTTTACAACTGAGACAGTGAAGCAGACGTTTTTGCAAAATCCGATTTCAACACTCATTTCCTTTTTCTACTTTTTGACATCATATACTTTATTTTGCATATGAAGCTTTTTTTTTATCTGTTTTCTACTACGCTTTAAATTATGGATATTTTATTTTACGTTACTTATTGGTGTAAATATCTGCGTAATTTTGTTAAAATCATGTGCTCTTCTAATTGTTTTGAGCAGTGTATATATAGTATAAGAGTTTGTCCTGACTGGCTCATAATCAACGCACAGCCAAAACTACTGAACCTAGAAGCATGAAAATTGGGGAGGGAGGGAATACTTCTTATGACATAAGCGTACACTAAGAAAGGATTTTTTTAATTCACCCCCTAAAGTATTAAAGAGGTGGTCTAAAATTAGAGAAAATCTGGCTATATCTCAGCAGCCGTTTTAGGTAGGAGCGTGAAATTCCAGAAAATAAATTTGCTAAAAAAATAATTAAACACGTTTTTCAGCGATTTTAGAAATCCCCCCCCCCCCCCCCAAGGAGGTTAAAAGGTGATCGAAAATTTCAGAACATTTGGCATATCTCAGCAGTCCTTTTAGGTAGGCGCATGAAATTGTAAGCGCGTGAAATTGGCGTTATGGTGGGAGGCTCACCCCCTATAATCCCCATCGCGACGCTTCTGCTACTTATTTACTATAAATAAACAACATCGAAACCTTTTTTAAAATATATAAATATTCAAATCACATTTCGGAATAGTTTTATGCTAATTTAAATTTACCTTTTTGATAAATATTCCTTTGAAGCTAAAATAACAAGACAGAATATGTTAAATTCATTACAGAAAACTTCGCTCTAACGAAAATACAACAAACGACACAGTAGAAAAAATATCAATACACAATACGAAAAAGCATTGTATTCAGTGGCACAGTAGACGTTACAGACTGGGCAGCTCTTTATAAAAGCAACGAATTATCACAGTGAACGAGTACTTCGACCTTGACTTTTCCCCAACTTGACGAGAAAAAATAAGTGGGTAAGTGTGATCACGGTTCGCACAGTATGTTTCGTTTAATATTCCTTTCAAAACACTTTATTCTTTAATTAATAAAGCCAAATTGATAATTTATGATTATTAAATCCGTAAAAACCGCACATAAAACGGTTTAAAAGGCTAAGGTTTAAAAAATATTGGGGCCCATGCCCCCCGAAATTTTTTGCGCCATTCTTTTTAAAACTTTTTATTATGTATTATAAACTATCTTAAAGTTTCAAACAGATCGGCGTGTTAGATTTCCTAATTTAAAATAAAATCGCGTTCTTTTAGTTCCACATTCCACCACCATGGAGCGCACTCTATTCTTAACAAAACTGTATCTGAACGAAACTCCGTTAAAAAACCTATCCGTAGATATATTAGTCGAGAGGGTGACGGTCTTAAAAAACAATTTAAGATATTTGCTGAAATTACTATTCAAAAATAGTAATATTAACACTTGTGAAATTTTTATATTGAACAAGTAGCATTTATCTCAGGACTCTGTTAAAAAACCGCACATAAAACGGTAAAAAACGCTAACTTTAAAAAAAGATTTAACGCCCCTCACCCCCCCCCCCCCCGAAATTTCTCGCGCCATTATTTTTAAAACTTTTTATTACATGTTATAGACTATCTTAAAGTTTCAAACAGATCGCCTTGTTAGATTTCCTAATTTAAATAAAATTGCAGCCTGTTAGTTCCACATTCTACCACCAGGGAGCGCACTCTATTCTTAACAAAAGTGTATCTGAACGAAACTCCTTTCTACAACTTATCTGTAGATACATTAGTCGAGGGGGGGTGGCGGTCTTAAACACCAATGCAAGATATTTGCTGAAATTACTATTCTAAAATAGTGGTATCAACACTTATGAAATTTTTTATATTGAATAAGTAATATTTATCTCATCACGCCGTCAAAAAACCGCACGCAAAACGGTAGAGAACAACGCTACTGTTTAAAAATGGTCTCAAGCAAGAATTTAATATATTTGCTGAAATTACGATTCGAAAATAGTGGTATCAACAAATTTTAAATTTTTATGTTGAATAAGTAAAATTTATGCTGTATTTTTATAAATGTGACACCGTTCTGAACAATGCTTTAAAAATGATCGGAGAAATTGCTTAAAATACACAAGTTAGAGGCCGGAGGGGTAAATATAAGACTTTTTGAAATTTTTATGATTTGTCATGTGATCGACAGTGTTCAGCTATAAGTATGCAAAATTTCAAGTCTCCAACTTAATTAGGAGCTGAGTTAGAAAAATTGCTTAAAATACACAAGTTAGAGACCGGAGCGGTAAATATCAGACTTTTTGAAATTTTTATGATTTGTCGAGTGGTAGCAAGTGTTCAGCTATAAGTACTCTGATTGGTTGCTCGCATGTCGAGCATCGCAACTGTTGACTGTTGGGCTATGAACTCAATGATAACCAGCTATATTCTGTAACAACTGGAACTCAGCAACAATCAGAGCTCGTTCGATTATTCATGACATATCAATAGCTGTAGTTATACGAATATGTGTGGACCAATGACAAAGGCAAAAGTCGATAAGTGTTATTCAGTATTGCGCATCCAGGCAGGAGAATAAACTCGAAGTTTTCAGCGAAGGAATATTGCAATAATTGGGATATTTCTGAAGATAATCAGCGGAAAGAAAGACAATTGAGGAAGATTTTCTGTTTTGCAGTGGATGGAGGGTGAAAACATTGTAATGGAATATTGGACTATGTTTTTCGGGGCTGTGGCGGTGCGAGCAAAACATTATTATTTTATTTGGTTTTGAGATATTCTACGCTCTCTTTTCGAGACTCATGTTCAAAATTCAAGTGAGCTCAAAACATTGCTGTTTTATTGGGATATATCATTAGAGCCAAGGTTTAGATATTGATATTGCGATATTTAAAAAATATCAATATCTGTCGATATATTGATAGATAATCCTGCCCTACCAACAAGTCACGAAATTTGCAAATTTTGTGATCCATAGGGATAAGAAATTTTCACCAATAATTATCTGTCGGAAAAAAATTTCCTTAATCATTTTTTGCCTCCCTCTTCACAATATGATCTAAATTCCACACAATTAAAAAATTTGCAAAACTCTTGGTCTCAAGCAGAGTCTGCATTGCGTTGGACAACCCGATTCTGCCCAAAACTGACACGATCCGATCCACAGCACATATCAATTCGGGTTGACGTTCCTTTTTAGCTCACAGGCTATCAAAGCCTGAGAGCTAATGTGACCGCCGGTTCTGTATGTATGTATGTACGTAACGCGATAACTCTTGATAGAAACATCCGATTTGCTTCAAAATTTTTTCTAGGTTCATTCTGATAAGGCGCTTCCCTGATTAGTTTTGGGGTTTCATTGGTTAGGTATAAAGAGGGGAAAGGGGGCTATCCCCCCTTAATTTAGATAAATGGGTTTTTCATGCAGAATTATTCGATTTGCTCCAAATTTGGTATACCGGTTTATTATGTTAAGAAGCTGCCTTGATTAGATTTGGAGGTTCATTAGTTAAGTATAAAGGGGGATCAGGGGGAGCTAGACCCCCCCCCCTCCTTTATTTAGATAAATGAGTTTTCCATGCAGAGTTATTCGATTTGCTTTAAATTTGGTATACTGGTTTATTATGTTAAGAATTTGCCTTGATTAGACTTGAAGGTTAAGTATAAAGAGGGGAAAGGGGGGCTAGACCTCTCCCCCTTCATTTAAATAAATGAGCTTTTCATGCAGAATTAATCGATTTGCTTCAAATTTGATATGCCGGTGTATTACGATATATTGCTTCCTTTATTAGATTTGGAGGTTCATTGGTTAAAAATAAAAAGGGGAAAGGGGGGCAAGACCCATCCCCCTAATTTAGATAAATGGATTTTCATGCAGAATTATCCAATTTGCTTTAATTTTTTTTCTATGTTCATTCTGATAACGAGCTTTCCTAATTAGATTTAGAGGTTCATTAGTTAAGTATAAAGGGGGGAAAGGGGGTTAGACACCCCCTTAATTTAGCGAAATGTTTTTTTCATGCAGAATTATCTGATATGCTTCAAATTTGGTATACCGGTTTATTATGTTAAGGTGCTTCCCTGATTAGATTTGGAGGTTCATTGGTTAAGTTTAAAGTGGGGGAACGGGGGCTAATCCCCCTTCATTTATTTTTTGTGGGCATTATTCTTTGGAATAAAAGTATAATATACAATTAGTGTGAATAGCCTGTGAGCTCAATGCCATCAGTTTAACTGGGCACTTTTCTTTTTATTTCGTTTCGGATCAGGTTGACTTTGACCATTTGATTACGGTCGGGACATATACATCCCGGTGGACTATTTTTTATCCTACCACTTTTTGAAAACTAATCTCTGCCATACTCTTATATTAAGATATTTTCAAGAGAAATCTACCTGAAAGAATTCCTGTAATCAAGGAGTTACTTGTTCGGGCTCGGCTTGGGTTTTCACTGTATTGAGTCAGGTTCATGTTGACCAGATTGAAATCTATTTAGCAGAATCTTTCTTAAAAGGCTAATTATTCATAATTGGGTTTATCTGTTCATAGAACTTTCCAGCATAATTCTATAACTAAGCAACAAAGAACGATATATTATATACTTAAACCTCCCCTGAAAAATTATCTAACTAACAGTTCTAGTTCCACCAAAATCCATTCAACAGAACTAAAGTTATAAACTGCCGGAACGAATTTCTCATTTTAATTTTATAAAAGTAGATGGATTAGTTTTCTTTCATTTTGGGTTAGGTTGCAGATCAATGAAATTATTTTGGCGATTTTCAGGATGATTGGAAATTACATTCCTGCATCGGGTCTGGTAACCCGATTTTACCCGAACTCGAACTACAGATCAGGTCAGGTTTACGTTTTTAAGCCCCCAGTCCCCGGTATGTTATTTCTTTCTCCCAGCTTATTTTGTGTCTCCAAAAAATAACGTTACCTTACAGACGACAGCCGCGAAACAAAGCAGTACTCTTTAATACTCTATTGCAATTTTTTAAACTTCTAAGCATCGCACATTTTCAATTTTCATACCGTCGTATTGGGGAAAAAAAAAGTACTTTTAAATGCAATTTGTTTGGAAACTGAATCTCCATTTATTTTTGAGATATTAATTTTTTTGTAGATTTTTGTGACATTTGTTTAATTTTGGCAACTCAAGTCTCCATTTCTGTAGAAAGTAAACGAAAAATAGTTGGAAAATTGCAATTATAGCTTTCTGTTGCCATTTTCCCATAAAAACTGAAAAAATGTACTTAAAATGCGTGCTATTTTGAAAAAATATAAATCAATGATTTCTGATAAAACATGAAGCTATTAGAAAGTAAATTTAATTTTAAGTATATTGATGTTACAAACAAATAAAGGTATATGAATCATTAGATAGCCGATATTTTTGTCGGGTTTCTTGACATTCAGCGATAGTGATGTTATATGCGTACTTTACTGTAGATGTTGTTTAATAATGGATCGCAAATGAGGAATGGACTATATTCCAAATGATCTGGGTTCGAGGCTGAAAAATGTCACGTGGTACCGGTAATGGAGGATATTCCATCTACCAGCAGTAGCCTCCCTTTTTATCAGTTAGAAGTTCTTTGGGTAAATTACCGGTATCACGTGACTTTTTTCAGCCTCGAACCCAGATTTGGAATAAAGTCCATTTACCTGAAGAACTTCTAACTGATAAGACGGGATGCTACTACTGCTTTCCCCATGAACTGTTTAACTGGCTGGCGGAGATTTACATTGCGTCTACCGAGCTTTCCCTTCTTTACGCTAGAAGTTTTTGCCTTGATCACGTGATCATGACGCAGATGGAATATCCTCCATTCTTCAGCCGATGCGGATGACGTCACTTTATATAAAGAAAAAGCGTGTGTTTTAAGTCTTAAAACTGAAATATATTTTGTACTATCTACATATATATATATATACATATATTTCTTCTTCATCGGGGACTTAACACTAAATTCTGAAAAAGCAGAATTCCTGTTCCTAGTTTTTTTTTCTCTTAGGTGTAATGTTAACTTTAAGTGTTTCGTATTATGCTTTGTCTCTTTTTGATCGGGCCGGGATGAACCGATTTTTCAAGAGGAAATCCTGAATATTTTTCAAATTAAAAAACTATGTATCTGAATATTAATGGGTGCCCGTGTGTTGATTTTTGTAAATAAGCCATAAATTTGAAGGTTTCACTTTTCCATAAATGTAATAAAATATAGATTCATTTTGTGTTCGGGTTTGGGTTGCATTTTGTCGGGCCTAGAGTTGGGTTTTGAATTAACGACTTTTGTCGGGTGCAACCTAATCCGTGCAGAACTCTAGTATCAAGCTGTGGAGATTATTAAGAACATACTGTATATAATATGATTTGATAAAGCAAATGATTTGATAACATTGAAATGATGCAGTAAGTATAATGTGACCCTAATAATACAAATCACCTCTAAATTTTGGGGTAAAATGTGAAATTCAACTCGAAAACTTCTAGCCCTGGGGAGGGGGGGAAGGGGGCGAGTTTTCATTTGATCATTTTGTACACAGCTGAGAAGCAACTAATAGAATTTTTTCTCACATATCTTTTTAAAATTAGCCAAAATACTCATTAATGATAAATTTTATCACCTGGAGAATGTTGGAATAGCGAAGTCTTTAGAAAATATTTGTAATAGTTATTAGTTTCTGTGCCTAAAGTGTTTATTTAATAAAGTCTGACAAGCTATTTTAGCTTTTGTGAAATTATTGAAAAAAAAATTGATGCTGAGAGATACATTTTCTGAAATATCAAACTCCTTGGGGATGGGGCCGTTGCCCCCCCCCCCCCAATCTCCCCTCAAATGGTGCCCCTGATGGCACTTTAGCATTAGTTAAAAGAACATTAAAGGGACGATTTTCCTGTACCGAAGGCTGCGATGAGAGTCTCTATAGGCCATTTTAAATCCCAATAGCTGAGGATTGATGAAAATCAATGTCTTGATAATTCTAAAATCTATTATATGCCCCAACACGTGGTAATACGCGAAGATAATATTAGGTTGGTAAGAAAGTCTCGCAACACCTTTTTTTTTATTAAAATATTTTTTTTAATGACTGAGAAAATTCGAGTGCAGCAAATGCAAGACTAGTCTAGAACCTTCCATGCTGCAGGGTATAAAAGCGATTCAGTTGCTTCGCGCAGGCGGCACGAGCAACGATGGATCAAAGTGCACTTCGAGCGATTGCTTATTACGAGTTTTTGCAAGGGCATTTTGCAAATTTTGCAACAGCCGCAGCAGCTAATAATATGTGCAGTGCGTTCAAGGCTAACGTAGTTCATTATTTAACGGTATCCGCTGGTATTAGCGTTTTCGTTCTTGTGATATATCTTTTAGATATGTCGAACCCAGGTCCGGCAGGAAATCAAGTGTAAACAATAAAGAGCAACGATATAGACATAATAGTTGCAGAGGTAGCCTAAATTACAGTATAATCTTTTGTTATTAAAATAAAATGTTTTTTTTTTTTTTTTTTTTTTTTTTTTTTTTACATGTGATGTGTGTTGAAAGACTTTTTTACCAACCCAATAGTTCTCGACACCTTCTCGAGTGAACCCAATTTTCCACCGCTTAATGACTGCTTTAGTCCAGGTCCGAATTTATGGCCCGATATTCTTAAGGCTCCTGTCCCTGCCGGCAAAGACACTCACGAGCTAATGCTAATCCTATGGAGAGGGATTTTTCTAATATCTCGTTTGAATTTCGACATTTTTTTATTTGCATTGGATAGTCGATATCCGTCTCTACATCGTACCTTTTTTACTTTTTCGATTTTGGTCGCAGATATTTTTTATAAAGTTACTTTCATTTTCAAAACCGGTTCTGGAAATGAAAGTTTCGTTATAAAAAAATATCTGCAACGAAATTGAAAAAGTAAAAAAGGCGTGCTGTAGAGATGAATCTCTGCTATGCAATGCAAAAAAAAAAAAAAAAAAAATTTAAAAATATCGAAATGCAAACGAGATATTAGAAAAATCCATCCCCATAGGATTAGCATTAGCTCGTGAGTGCCTTCGCTGGCAGGGACAGGAGCCTTAACGGTATCTGTTGGTATCAGCGTTTTCGTTCTTGTGATATACAGTCAACTCCCGACTATCCGGCCAAGTAAATAAAATGAGGAATGTTGGAAACGGCCGAGACAGACAGGTTCCCGGCCATAGAAAAGTGCTAACTCACCACAGGAATGAGCAAGAAAGGGATTGCAGAATGCAATAGCAGAGACAGAGCGAAAGGGAGGGGGGGGGGGGGAGGGCAAGGCTTGAAAACCTATTTCGTCAGTTGTATAACGGATGTTAACAAGTGCGGACGTTATTTTCCGCTTATCCTGGTTACTTTCGTATAGCCTTTTGGTGTGCTTCGTGTTTATTTATTGAAGATTAACGAAATGTGTGACAATAGAAAAAAGGTTGTGGTGACTTGCGTAAGTGGGGGGACATTGCGTCGCGGAAGAGGGCTAACAGGGAGAAGCAGTAATCTATCAAGCACTTTTTCAAAAACTAAGTTTTGACTCTCATCTTATGCATAACTTTTAATATTTGTGCAATCATTTATTAATAAATAGTAAAATACGATTTAGTCATTTTTTTACGAATTTGGCTTACGTTTTACGTTAATGTTTCGCTTATTTTGAAACTGTATGTACTGCATATATAAAATGTATCTTAAAATGTGTTACAAGTGTTTTTAATATAATGGATGGATTGAGGGCAGGAAGTGAGTAAATATTTGTAGAACTCCGGCATATCCGGCTTTTTTGTTATCCGCCCTACCTTTCCGCCACATTAAGCCGGATAGTCGGGAGTTTACTGTATCTTTTGGAAATGTCGAACCTAGGTCAGGCAGGGAATCAAGTGTAGACGATGAAGAAGAGCGATATAGATGTTACAGTTGCAGAGGTAGCCTACATTACTGTATAATCTTTTGTTATTAAAATAAAATGTTTTTCGTTTTACATGTGATGTGTGTTGAAAGACTTTCTTACCAACCCAATAGTTCTCGACACCTCCTCGAGTGAACCCAATTTTCCGCCGCTTAATGACTGCTTGACTCCCGGTCCGAATTTAAGGCCCGATATTCTTAAGGCTCCTGTCCCAGCCGGCAAATACCCTCACGAGCTAATGCTAATCCTATGGGGAGGGATCTATGGGGCTGCCTTCGCTGGCAGGGACAGGAGCCTTAATACTTCTTTTCCATTTCCGTCTGAATATGGTTGTCATGACGGCAGACATATAATATAAAAATTTTCAAACTGCATTGGTTCCAGAAAAGAGAGGCACAATCAGATTTTTACGGGTTATGGAAGATTTAGAGGCTGAACTCGAAATTTTAAGGTGTAACATGCGTTAAGTGGCGTGAAATAAGGTAAGATAAGGACGTGTGGATAATAAGGTGTGACATGTGTAAATTTCGGAGCAAGATCAAGCGCATTTTTGCAAAATGCGACAATTAAACATCATATCAAGAAGTACAAGGATATCCAGTTCATTCAATTGCCTTCAGCATTTTGAACAGTACATTGTATGTAGACGATCTAAGTCACAGTTCAGAAAATACAGATTTAGCGTACACCATCAACAAACAAATAAGTTCAATTTTGGGAGAAGAAGGTTTTAACATGAAAAAATGGAAAACAAATGTACACTCATTGAAAGATCGATTTAACCCCTTCGGGTATATATGAGACGCATAAGGTGCTTAGAATCCTTGATTATTCCTACCAGTAATTTCTTATTGTAAATTTTACCTTATTTAATCAGAGCATTTTCCAGATTCAATTAAGCAAAAATTTCTGCTTGAAAAATCGGTGATAAAAGATTAAAAGTTATGTAAAAGACGCCCGTCGCGAAGGGGTTAAGGTATAAATTAAGGATGAATTCGCGATATACAAGATCCTTAGCTATTCACTAGATTAATATTAACACAATTATTCTTATTTGTAAACAAATCATATTAGATGTAAATTTCCAACTGGGCGAAAAATGTCCGGACCAGGATTCGAACCCGGGACCTCCTGACTGAAGCCGCCAGTGCTCTGCCATCTGAGCTATCCCGGACGATTCTGGTCGAACCTTTTCACTCAGCTAACCTTGATGATTATAGCATCTGGTCTGAAACCTGGTTCAGCTCAACAGAATAAATCTCACGTAATGGAACTCCAGACCTCGCTGGATACGAAATTACACTAGATTAATATTAACACAATTATTATAATTAGTAAACAAGTCATATTAGATGTAAATTTCCAACTGGGCGAAAAATGTCCGGGACAGGATTCGAACCCGGGACCTCCTGGCTGAAGCCGCCAGTGCTCTGCCATCTGAGCTATCCCGGACGATTCTGGTCGAACTTTTTCACCCAGCTAACCTAGATGATTACAGCATCTGGTCTGAAACCTGGTTCAGCTCAACAGAATAAATCTCAGGTAATGGAACTCCAGAAATCGCTGGATACGAAATTACACTAGATTAATATTAACACAATTATTCTAATTGGTAAACAAATCATATTAGATGTAAATTTCCAACTGGGCGAAAAATGTCCGGACCAGGATTCGAACCCGGGACCTCCTGGCTGAAGCCGCCAGTGCTCTGCCATCTGAGCTATCCCGGACGATTCTGGTCGAACTTTTTCACCCAGCTAACCTTGATGATTACAGCATCTGGTCTGAAACCTGGTTCAGCTCAACAAAATAAATCTCAGGTAATGGAACTCCAGAACTCGCTGTGAGATGAAATCTCACAGTGTTTAAATTATGTTACTGTTTTATTTCTTTTGGCCTTATGCATTGATGTTCCTTAAACTTAAATCCATATTTATTTTTGCGCGGGCGATTCGTTTCGACCGCACATCGGCAAGTTCGCTGACGTTCGGCTGTGCCTGGTATAGGGTGCTTCTCCTTTGAACTTTGTACGATTGTGATGACGTCATCGGAGCAAGTCTCTCACGGCATATGCATTGAATGGATGTTTATCTTTTGGAGGTGTGTCTAATCGCCGAGCGTACAACAAATAAAAATAAAGCTTTTTAAATGTTTTCTTTCGGATTTGTTTATTAAGACATTAGCTAATATTTTAAATTCTCTAATAGATTTAAATCTTTTCTTTCAGTAACTTTTGAAGTCCCCGTATTCTTACTATAAATTAAAAATTTCGTTAATTTTAAATCAGAATCTGTTTTGTTGGTGATCTGTGATGACTTAGTTCTTGTTTTTAAAGATCGCGGGCCGCGAGCTTCGGCTCCGGTCTGTCTGTCTGCCGATGGATGTGGAATCCGGTAGAGAGTTTTTCGAAAACGATGTCTACGATTTTAACAACTCCTGTTAAATTATTTCTTGATACCGTGGAAAAGATTTTAATTACGTTTCTCATCAATACTAAATTCGATTTATGCTGCACTTTAATTTTTAAAAGAAATATCTATCTTCAAGTGGAGTAGATGCTTTTATTGGCAAGAATTAATTTATGAACGGTGACCAACGGGAAGCCTTTTCTTCTCTTCTTCAAGATGAAATAAAAGATTGATTTATGCTTAAAAGTCTCCTCTTCATTTATTTTACAGACGACACGATCCAAGTAAGAAGTTTCATTTATTTCTATTTTTTTTACAATTGCTGACCTCAAAAAACGGAGGGTTTTTAATGCAATACTACACAACGCATGTTAACTAAAAAGAACTTCAAATTTAATTTTACCTTTCAAATTAACGGCCCATATTATGAATTAATATATTACAAAATATTTCCATCACACTCGCTGGATACGAAATTACACTAGATTAATATTAACACAATTATTCTAATTAGTAAACAAATCATATTAGATGTAAATTTCCAACTGGGCGAAAAATGTCCGGACCAGGATTCGAACCCGGGACCTCCTGGCTGAAGCCGCCAGTGCTCTGCCATCATTCGAAAAAGTTCGACCAGAATCGTCCGGGATAGCTCAGATGGCAGAGCACTGGCGGCTTCAGCCAGGAGGTCCCGGGTTCGAATCCTGGTCCGGACATTTTTCGCCCAGTTGGAAATTTACATCCAATATGATTTGTTTACCAATTAGAATAATTGTGTTAATATTAATCTAGTGTAATTTCGTATCCAGCGATTTCTGGAGTTCCATTACCTGAGATTTATTCTGTTGAGCTGAACCAGGTTTCAGACCAGATGCTGTAATCATCAAGGTTAGCTGGGTGAAAAAGTTCGACCAGAATCGTCCGGGATAGCTCAGATGGCAGAGCACTGGCGGCTTCAGCCAGGAGGTCCCGGGTTCGAATCCTGGTCGGGACATTTTTCGCCCAGTTGGAAATTTACATCTAATATCCCTAGCTATTGTTGGAATTTAGCATATGATGTCTTAAGTTGTTGTTAGTGACAAGCCTTTGAAGAATAAGGAAATGATAAAATTAAAATTTACAAAGAGAGATGTAGTAAAAGCTATCGGAAGAATCTATGATCCTTTGGGCTTAAATGATTATGGCTGAAAATTTCCAGTTTTGAATTATTCCTGTATTTCTATTGTAAGAGCATTAAATTTGTACATTTCCTAATTCTATGTAATAATAAGAAAAATATTTTAAATAAAAGATTTAAATGAAGCTATAACTACTGCACAAAATCACTATAAATACAAATTTAATTACAGTATTGTGGCCATTAATTGAGATACATTTTTTTAAATAAAATTCAGTTTTATTGAGATTTTGTATGAATACATTGAAAACTAATAAGTGATATGACCTCCCCGAGACTTTATAACATCACAGACATGTTTCAGCATGGAATGTACTAGACTGGTAATACAGATTTAATTTCAACGTCTCTGAGCCATATGTCAATAACGGCCGAAATTAGCTTATCCATCACTGGACAGTCAAACTTGCGAAGCCATTTTTTGACAATAGCCCACAAATTTTCTATCGGATTCAAGTCCGGTGAATTCCTGAGCATATCCAATACAGTAAGTTTGTTTTTGAGCAGAAATTTTGGATTCGCTACGAAGTGTGACATCGCGCGCTGTCTTGTTGGAAAACGCAATCTTCGTTCGGTCACAGTTTAGACATGTTTGGAAGCACATTTCAGGTCAGTATGACTTCGTAACTGGCACATTTCATCATTCCTGTAACCTGAAGCGATACTGTCACCAAAACGCTGAAATAACCCCTAAACATCTTTTTGGGCGGATGCTTGGGTGCTTGATTGATGTGGTGCTGATTGAGAGGTTCTTCTTTGCTCCTTCTCACGAACTTGGATCTAAATCCCTGAATCACAAAATGTGTTTCATCAGAAAAGAGAACCTTCTTCCAGTCCTTCGCAGACCATATTTTGCATTTCCGTGCCCATTCAAACATTTTTTTCTTCATGCGAGGAGTGAGAAGCTGCTGCTTGTACGGTCGACATACACTCCGCCCGCGTTCTAACAGCCTGTATCGCATTGTTGAAAGTGCAATATCCACACCTGCTGCCGCCATGGACCTGAACAGGTCAAAACTGATTAATCGAGGATTCATAACATTCATTCGATGTAAAGTTTTGTCGACACGAGCCGAAGTTGATCTTTCTTGATCGCATCTTCCAGAACGGTTGGTTCCCGCATTTCCTGAAACCGCTTCCATTGGGAACTAAAACGGCCTATAGAGGCGCTGCTCGCAGCCTTCGGTACAGCAAAATTGTCCCTTTAACTAATGCTAAAGTGTCATTGAAATAATTCTTTATTGTAAATGCATTTGAAAGTTTTAGATATTCAAGTTCGGATAATTTTTACTTTTTCATTTAAGACAGAATACAAATGTCACAGGAAATCTGAAACTGTGCAAAAGAATAATCATTCTGAACAAATTTAAAATACATGTAATGCAATGCGCTATCACTGCACTAAAGGTTACAGCAGAATGGGGGAAATCCACTCCCAACACTATGTATTTTTCATGGATCTTTTGACGCAATTCGCGTTTTTTCGCGATCTTTTGACGAAATTTACGGTTATTTCGCGATCTTTCAACGAAATTTGCGGTTATTTCGCGATCTTTCGACGAAATTTGCGGTTATTTCTCCTTCCTTTTGACGAAATTCGCAGTTGTTTTGCCATCATTTGATGAAATTCACGGTTGTTTTGCGATCGTTTGTCGAAATTTGCGGTTCTTTCGTGATCTTTTGACAAAATTTGCAGTTTTTTGCGATCTTTTAACGAAATTTGCGATCATTTCGTGATCTTTTGATGAAATTTGCAGATTGTTGCGACCTTTTAACGAAATTTGCGGTTATTTCGCCCTTTTGACGAAATGCGCGGTTGTTTCGTAATCTTGTAACAAAATTTGCGTTTATTTTGCGATCTTTTGAATAAATTTACGTTAATTTGACGAAATTTGCGTTAATTTCGCGATCTTTTGACGAAATTTGCGGGTTTTTTCGCTTTTATTTGACGAAATAGTAGGTTATTCCCCCTGCTTTGACGAAAATCGCGGTTGTTTTGCGATCTTTTGACGAAAATCGCGGTTGTTTTGCGATCTTTTGACGAAAATCGCGGTTGTTTTGCGATCTTTTGACGAGGTTCGAGGTTGTTTTGTGATATTTTGACGAAATTCGCGTTTTTTCCGTAATTCTTCGTGAAAATTCGCGGTATTTTTATGTCCAAATTTTCAGATGACCGATTTTTTTTTTTTTTAAACCGAATGTTTTAAACTTTCGGAAAATTCGGACCATAATCACCCCTGATATATGATACATATTATTCTGAGATCGATTTTGTGAAGGTCGCCATACGGATATTTTTATTTGTACTGAAATTGTTCTATCTCAGGGAATTATGGAATTCGTTAAAATCGAAATCAATTGTATATGTTTCTGAAAAATTTCCCCAGGGGGTTAAAATTTCCTCCGATCCTAGATCGCCGGATCGGACATATTCTGCACCCCTGCACTATATGGCCAAAGGTGACCGGTGACTTGCGATTTTAGAGGTTTTGTTAAATATCTAAAAAAATACACGGGGAATCAACCTGACACTGCAGGTGTGTAAACAGTATAATATAGGTCATATATTTCCGCGAAGATTTTTCCCGAAACCCCATAGGGGATCGTCAACAAATTGAAAAAGAATAAATATCTTTTGGATAACCCTGTAAAAACTAATGTAGCAAAAGCGTTCAAACTCGAGATTATTAATAAGTGGCTTATTGTAATATACTGTGTTCATTTTTATGAGGATAGCATGTATACTCGTAGAGAAATTAAGGTTTTTATAAAAACAGTCCCAAATTTCGCCAAGTTTTTTGCTTATAATTTGCAGAGTTCGCAATATAAAAAAAAGTTCTTTTCAGAAAATATAACAAATAACATTGTACACAATACTCTGCAATCAGAATTAAAAAATAATAAAAATTAGATGAAAAATGAGCAGGTTTAGTAAAAAATGTTTCACTGCGCATGCACAAATGCAATCAAAATATAATATGATTAAGCTAAGTATATAGAGCAACTTTTGTGAAAGTCTCAAAATCATAGCTTGAAAATTATTGTCGATAGAATAAGCTCGAAATCCGCTGTTCCCAAAAAGATGAGGGTTTGTATTCTTCTTTAACTCAAGATTGCTATTAATTTATTATTACAAAAGTAGAACGAGAAACTAAGACACTGATTATTTATTCTTTTACTTGCAGAAATTTATTACACTTGCTAAGTTTACTTTACATAAAACAATGCATAAATTGATTTCCTAAAGGAAATTATGACATCGCAAATTATATTAGATTTAAATATCATTTTTAAATGAAACTGTTTTATGTTGGATAAAAACAATGCTTTTCGCAAACTTAACTGTTAATTTTTTACAATACTCAGGAATTAAACTTGGAAACAATTATTTAAAGCTCTGTTTTTTTATTTCTTTGTTGTTGTTTATTCATAAGTCAAAATACCTGTAGAAACTTTCCAATTATGTTCATCTTAGATTTTAATATTTTTGCCATTTTAAACATTAAGAAAATTTTTGATTTTAATCAATGATTTAAAAAAAAAAATCAGCTGATTAAAATCACGATGTAATCGTTGACACCCTATTTGTTACCTATATGAATCGTATTACTTTCTTTTGAGAAATTGCATGCTCAAAAATTAGCATTTGTTGTTCTGTAGCTTAAGTTTTGCACACCAGTAATTGAAAAAAATTTCACTAAATACAGGTATCCACTTTTTGGGACTGTCTATATGGAGGTCTTATTGTATATAAATTTTTAACCTGAAAAATATCTTGAAAACTATTTTGAAATATCAGGTTAACCAGGGGTCGATCCAGGCAAAATTTGGGGCCTGTTTAGGGCCCTTTTTTTAAAATCTATTCAATAAAATAAGCCCCTTCACAAAAATAAATTCAATAAAATGGGTCCCTTCACAAAATAATTTCAATAAAATGGGCCCCTTCACAAAAATAATTTCAATACAATGGGCCCCTTCACAAAATAATTTCAATAAGATGGGCCCCTTCACAAAAATAATTTCAATACAATGGGCCCCTTCACAAAATTCCTTTTAATAAAATAGGCCCCTTCGTAAAATTCTTTTTCATATAAACTGTTCTAAAATGTGTAATTTGTAAATAAAACCAGGTCATGAAAAACAAAAACCTTAGCAAGATGATTTAAAGAAGTTTTTGTTAGTAAATTCTTGGTTCAAATTTCAGTACCTGGATTTCAACTTTTGTTACAAAATGTTATTTTTCACAAAAATAACTTTTACCTTTCATTCACAAAATGGGCCCCAAGAATAAAAGCCTGCATCGACCCCTGGGTTAACCCAAACCTGACACCTAAGAGTCAAAACCCAAGCCAAAATCAAAACAATGAAAGTCAACCCGACATGCAACCAAAAAAAAAAAAAAAAAGAAAGTTAACTTGACATGAACACGAACCACAACGAAAAATTACAGTGTAAACCCAACCCAATGCTTGACTCTAATCTAGTTGAAACTATAGGTAATAAATAAATCCACTCTGTAAATTTTTGATCATTCACTAAAAGACTAAAGTTATAATGAAATAAATTTATTTGACAATAATTTCTCATTGTGTCATACCACTATTGATTAACTGTGTTTTATTTCTCTCTGTCTCTTAATTTATTTTGCAATACTTAAACTTTTTTTTTCTAAAACAAATTGTTATTTTCCTGACAAACTTATCTGCAAAAGGGTAAACAGTTCATTCTAAAGATTCCTTTAAATTATAAACATGAAATAAGCTAAATTAAGGATTTTTTATCAGAAATTCTTGCGCACGATATATTTAAACATTAACATAAAAAGTAATATGCATTAATGAATCTCAAAAATAAATTTATTTGTCTTCAACAAGCAACATGATTGTATGAAAATTGGTACATTTTATGGAATTTAAATTGCAATTTTTAAAATTTTTATGCACGGGTAGATGAAACAAATTGCAAAAATTGTTTTTCTTAAGTGGCATACAATAGTTAAATACCAAGACAAAGAATTCGGAATTTTTAGTTAAGAATTTTTCGTTGCTGCCTCCTAGTAAGTGTTTTTTCACATTTATCTTAAGCGGGGGTTTCAAGCAGTCCTATTTGATCAAAATTTTTAGGAATTCAACACTTTCTTCTTGTAACGATAGAAGAAAGTAAAAAGCACATCATTAAAATTCACCTAATTCAGTATTCAAAGAAACAAGTTCAAAAAATTGCAATTATATTTTTTGTGCAATTTTTAAAAAAAATATTTTTTTTAATAAAAAATTTTCTTTTGAGTATTTAGAAATTCCTATATTTTTGCATTGTTTTGAAATCTAAGACAGGATAATTAGACAAATTAAAAAGATTGAAAAATTTCAACTAGCTTGTTAAATATGATAATTCATTTTTTCTGAGAAGTAAGAAGATTTAACGCATACAATATAATATGGGTATATAATTTAAAATATATATATACCCAAAACTGTTATTCTATGCACTTTTAATGCTGTTTTCAATCAAGCACTTTAGTATATAGGGTCTCTACTCGGTGTCCAATGGCTAATTCCTAAATTGTTAGTCAATGGTTTTTCTTTAATACTCGTTTGATTTATAGTTGCTAAACAACTGCCAAGTGAAAGAAGAAAAGAATAATACAATTAATTTTAATCAACTGTAATTTTTAATCAAACAATCTATGTAAATGAAATGTACAATTAATTTTTAATTAATGCAATTTTTAATCAAACAATCTATTTAATGAAATGTACAATTAATTTTTAATTAACTGCAATTTTTAATCAAACAATCGAATTAAATGAAATGTGCAATTAATTTTTATGGTACTTTTCGGTTAGCTGGGCGCCAGTATTATATATACATATAAGTATATATAGATATATATGTATATATATATGCATATATGTGTGTATATATATATACATAATATATATGCATATGAGTATATATAGATATATGTGTGTATATATATATACATAATATATATGCATATGAGTATATATAGATATATATGTATATATATATGCATATATGTGTGTATATATATATACAAATATATGCATACAAAGGTTTACATATATATATATATATATATATATATATATGTATGTATATAATATATATATGTATATATATTACTGGCACACGGCAAACCCAAAAGTACCATTTTTAATTAACTGCAATTTTTAATCAAATAATCTATTTAAATGAAATGTACAGTTAATTTTTAATTAACTGCAATTTTTAATCAAATAATTTATTTAAATGAAATGTACAATCAATTTTTAATTAACTGCAATTTTTAATCAAATAATCTATTTAAATGAAATGTACAATTAATTTTTAATTAACTGCAATTTTTAATCAAATAATTTATTTAAATGAAATGTACAATTAATTTTTAATTAACTGCATTTTTTAATCAAACAATCTATTTAAATGAAATGTACAATTTTTAATTAACTGCAATTTTTAATCAAATAATCTATTTAAATGAAATGCAAGTGTACTATGTCAAAACCTGTTCAAAAACCTTTCAAATGAAAAACATTCATTGCTGTGCATTTTGTATATGCATAAAAAATGGATGTTAACAGCAGAAACAATATACAGGGAATCCACTCTCAATGGTGTTGAATAGCTAATTCCTAAACCATTATTCAAAGATATGTAAATCCAATTATACAAATGTTTTAAATGAAGTAAAGAAGTGTTTTAAAAGCGATTTAGGTCAATAAAAACACTTCTTAAAAAATTACAAAATTAATTATTTTTATTTTTTATACGGTCCCCTAGTCCTATAAATTATATTTAGCAAAAATATCCTATTATACTAAGAAGTAAGCCCAAAAAAGTCACATTCTTCTAACTAACTTAAAACTGACTCTAACTAACTTAAAACTGACTGAGTAATAGCCTTTTAAAGTTGAATTATCTTTTAATAGGGCTCTGTATGTGAATACTGTGTGTAACTTTAAGACTGAAGACAAATAGTTTTCTTTTTCACATTTTTATATCACACAGCACACAAATGTTACAAACAATCACAAACACTGAAAAACATGTAGAATGATGAGGTGACTTTGGGGTAATAACCCGCTGTTAGAACAAGTGACGTTCATAAAACATCTTTTGGGGAATACTCCCGCTATAAGCAACAGAATAATTGGGGATAAGACCCGCTATAGCATAATGTGCCACAATGGCAACTCAAGAACAACATACTATACTTGGGGATAACACCCGCTCGAATACACAATGTGCCGAAATGGCAGCTAAAGAACAACTATATACTTGGGGATAAGACCCGCTCGAATACACAATGTGCCGAAATGGCAGCTAAAGAACAACTATATACTTGGGGATAAGACCCGCTCGAATACACAACGTGCCGCAATGGCAGCTAAGCCACAACTATATACTTGGGGATAAGACCCGCTCGAATACACAATGTGCCGAAATGGCAGCTAAAGAACAACTATATACTTGGGGATAAGACCCGCTCGAATACACAACGTGCCGCAATGGCAGCTAAGCAACAACTGAACTGGGTCACATGACCGCAAAGCTACGGAGCTCGTTCGACATGCGCACAAGGTCCGAACATGCCGCCCCGCGTTGCAATGTGCGTAGCACATTCAAAATATTAAAAATATACTATAAATACAAGAACTAAATAAAATACCAATACCATAAAATAATATTACAATACAAATACAATAATAATAAGTAGCAACAATAAGGACTATACAATACAATAAAATTAAATTCTTTGTTACAAAATTTAAGCTATTTTCTAAAAATAGTTCTATATTGTTCTTAAGAAAAGTTGAATGTAAAATAACATGTAAATCTTAGGTGCACCTTAAAATACATAAACAATGAGAAATAAGTATATACATTAGATTTCATTAAATTTCTGAAGAAATATTTTGTTACTAAGCTAACGAAAATCGCGATATAAACCTTATGAAAAATCCCCTTTCCTTGATTTTTATATTTAATCTCAAAAGGGCCGCAAAAATTGGCTCCTGTATGGTTAAACGTAAAATTTGGAGTTAATCTTTCCGCTGGGAGGTCACCCATGATCTGTTTAGCAGTAACTGGGTTGTTCCTAAAACAGACAATGCAATCATGCACTACTTTTCGCGCTAAATTTTTTCCACTTACGGGCCAAAACCGCATTCGTACGTAATGGATTAAAGTTTGGGGACCAATATGAAAATACTTCCTGTGAAAATGCTCAAATATGAGTTTTGTGAGCTTATGGCCTTTCGGCAAAATGATTTGATGCTTCTTATCAAAGTTTAAATCTGAATTTTCCAACCTACCGCCAACTCTTAAGATATTATCTTGATCCAAAAAGGGGGATAAACATTTAATTTTACTGGAAGGGGGAACCCTTGATTCCCGTTTTAAACCCTTAATCTCTTCCTGAAATTCTGCATTTTGTACTAATCTAATTAGAGAAACTTCTGAATTTTTTATTTCTGGGGTTGTGAGGCTGCCTCTGCGCCGGTCTGCTAACTTACATTTGCAATTGTGAAAAAACCTATAAACATATGCCAGTATGCGAAGAATACTATAGTATTTACCACTTATGTTGAGAAAAAAATTTACTTCTTCAGGATTCCTGAAAAGAGAAAGAGAAATATTAGAATTGAAATCATTACAGTTATTTTTATATTTTGATTTAGTCTCTGGAATGTAATCTGTTTCTGGCACAGAAATAGTTTCTTGCTCAGTCACTAAGTCATCAGCTGCTAGGAATTTTGGTCCCCTAAACCACATTGGATTCTCTACAAGGGAATTAACACTCGCACCTCTGGTCAAGAGATCGGCAGGATTGTCCTTGCTAGAGCAGTGATACCAAGAGTTCGAATCTGAAAGTGCATTAATCTCTATGACACGGTTTGCCACAAACTGCTTCCATCGCTTTGATGATCCTTTGATCCAGAATAAGGTTATTTTGGAATCTGTCCAATAGTACACCTTCGATGTGATTTTTTGATCTAGGATGGGTTTTACTTTATTGGTCAGTCTTGCACTTAGTAAGGCTCCGAGAAGTTCTAGCCGAGGCAGAGTTA
The DNA here is from genome assembly GCA_963932465.1 of Maratus speciosus. NCBI lineage: Eukaryota > Metazoa > Arthropoda > Arachnida > Araneae > Salticidae > Maratus > Maratus speciosus. Next base: position 243,750,730 of record OZ010798.1, on the reverse strand, counting down.
TCTCCTTTATCGGTGCAACACGACTCTTTGAAGTCACGAGATTGACTTCCACACCACTCTCTCTTTTTATTCTCAGATAAATTGCAGATCCATACGCTATTTTACTAGCATCAGAAAAGGCGTGTATTTCTACAGCTATTACTTGATTCAAGCAACCAAGAATTTTCCTCGGAATTTTTAATTCTGCTAAATTTGGAAGTTCTTCGAGCCACTTTAACCATTTTTCGTGCACATTAGTTGGTAACTGTTCATCCCATGCTGTCTTCTTTAGCCATAGTTCTTGGAACAGGCATTTTATTCTAATGGTGAATGGCGTCAGCATGCCTAACGGATCGAAGATTTTACCAACTGCTTGCAATAGTAGACGTTTTGAGCTTTTTTGCGATGACAAGAATTCTATTAAACTTTTGACTTCGAATGTCAGACAATCGTCTTCTGTTTTCCAGGACATTCCTAATACCTTGCTTAGATTGCTTCCTAGGCTTATTGCAGCATGTTCTGCTTGAATATTTAAACCTTCCTTTTGCCAGCACTTCAGTAACGCTTCATCATTGGTTATCCATTTTCGAAGAATCATTCCTGCTTCAGACATTATTTTGTTAGCATTCAGGGAAACATCAAGAGCTTCTTGCAGCGTATCTTCGCCAGATATAAAATCGTCCACATAAATATATTTATCGAGTAGGTGAACAGTTCTTGGGTGTAGGTTCGTAAACCGCTTGATGTGCTCCTTTATGGTAGCAGATAGGAGGAATGGAGAGGCATTGACTCCAAAAATAACACGTTTGAATCTGAAGACCTTGAAAGATTTTAAAACATCATCATACCACAGAAAACGGACAGAATCCCAATCTTTTTCAGCTAGTGAGATTTGAAGGAACGCCTTCTCGATATCAGAAGAAAAGGCAATTTCGTATAATCTGAAGTGGATTAAAATATCAAATAGAAGTGGATTTAAGTTGGTGCCGGGCCATAAACAATCATTAAGGGACAAATCATTGTTATCATGAGAGCTGGCATCGAAGACGATTCGGACCTTTGTAGTAAGTTTATCTTCTTTACAGACCGCATGATGGGGCAAATAATAAACTGCCCTGTCTAAAACAGGTTCATTTTCTTGCACCTGCTCTATAATTCCTTGCTTTAAATATTCCGTGATTATTTCAGAATATTGTCGAAAAAGCTCTGGGTTTCGATAAAATTTTCTTTTTAGACCTTCCAAACACTGTTTCGCAACATTAAAATTATCATTTAAATCCTTCCAGTCCTTTTTCCACGGTAACTGAACTTCATAACGATCGCCTACAAATTTGACAGTTTTATCGAATATTTGTTGTGCTTGATCAGTTTCCGATATTTTCGGATCATCATGTTTTATGCCTATAGACTCAAGCTCCCAAAATTGTTTTAAATTATCATTTATTTCATCGAAATCTCTAACGAAATTGCACATAGTAATATTGTTTGTTTGCGTGTTCTCCTCTAGCGCCCCAGTTGGGATCCATCCAAAAACAGTGTCTTGCAGAAAAAGTTTATCATTTATCTTAATTGAATTATGCTTTAAAATTCTATAAAATAATTCAGCGCCAACCAACGCGTGAACTTTTCCCGGTTTGAAAAATGTGGGGTCTGCCAATTCCACAATATTCGGTAAATTAATGTCCGATACATTTAATTGCTTTGATGGAATTACATCCGTGATTTTGGGAACAATTAAGAAATCTATATTCTCCCTGAAAGAGCCATCTTCGTTTGTAATTACACTCGAAATTTTATTTTTTACATTATAAGTATAACCGTTTAATCCTGTAACGGGTACATTAATTATCCTTTTTTTAAATTTCAGCATGTCAGCGCAATCCTTAGTTAAAATATTGACATTGCTAGCATTATCCAAAATGACTCTAAACCTTCGTTTATTTCCGAAATTATCTTCTATAAAAACAAAGCATGTACTCAATAAAATTGATTTTCTTTCTTTACTTATATTATTCAAGGTCTTTAAAGATTCGACATTATTTACCGAAATGTTTTTCATTTCTCTATTTACCGCACCTGCAAGAGGGGAGGAAATTTGGGGGGAAGCCAATTCATTTTTGGATTTATTTTCTTTTTCTCGATGAAGCGATGAGCTGTGTCGCAATCCACAGGTATTACAATTATATTTTGAAATGCAAGAATTTATGAAATGAGAATTATTCAAACAATTAATACACAGTTTATTTTTCTTCACAAAATCGTATCGTTCAGAAACATTCATTTTTAGAAACTGAGAACATTTGTTCAAATTATGAAAAGCCAATTTACACAGAATACAAGTTTTTCCATTCGATTTATCATTCGAATTTAGCATGAAATTTTTTTGTTTGTTCGAAAGAGGAATGTTTTTGTTTAAAGGTTTTGAAGCAGAGTATCTATTTACGCTTTCTAACGTAGAACTGCGGTTTTCCAAAAATGACATTAATTCATTAAATTGCGGGTATTCTGATTTTTTAATCGAATATTCAAATAATTTTCGAGATTCCTTATCTACCTTTTGCAATATAATATTGATAAGGATAGCATCAGACAGATTGTTTTGTTCATATTGTAATACTTTTAGGGCCCTCAAATTTTTATTTACACAATCAATAAAGGATCTCAATTCTTTAAAAGACTCGTAATGTATTTTTTCATAATTAATTATAGCTGATAAATGAGTGTCAATGAGCAAACGTTGATTTTCGATTCTTTCAGTAAGTGCTGTAAACAATGACTGAAAGGAATCGTCTGGGCTCTCTAGTTGTTTTGCTTCATTTTTTAGCGATGCTCGCAAATAAAACAGCTTCTGAGCGTCATTTAACTGAGCATTATTTATAATTAAATTTGTAAATTGTACTTTAAAGATTGACCACTCTTCATATTTACCATTGAATGTTGGTAGTGGGATTTCAGGTAACTTAACTTTAATATTATTCGAACTTATAGATTCAATACTATCAGCATGCACATTTATTTCAGAAACTTTAAGATTTTTAAGAAATATGTTGAGACTTACCTCAAGTTTCTCGAGACGATCTTCGAGTTCATCTAACTTGTTTTCGATTTCTGGTAAGTCCTTAATATCAGGGATATCATAATATTTATCCCGTATTTCCGATACTTTTGCTTGAAGTTCAGGTAATTTTCGAATCTTTATTTCGAGCTCGGTACTCGAGTAATTAATTTCGTCTGTATTATCTTTTACGAAATTTTCTAATTTCGTTATAGCACCTTTTAGAGCACCTTTTGTTCTATTTAATTTTTCCATAGCAGCTATTTCGCTGCGAAATCGACGGACCACAACAATGTATGTGAATACTGTGTGTAACTTTAAGACTGAAGACAAATAGTTTTCTTTTTCACATTTTTATATCACACAGCACACAAATGTTACAAACAATCACAAACACTGAAAAACATGTAGAATGATGAGGTGACTTTGGGGTAATAACCCGCTGTTAGAACAAGTGACGTTCATAAAACATCTTTTGGGGAATACTCCCGCTATAAGCAACAGAATAATTGGGGATAAGACCCGCTATAGCATAATGTGCCACAATGGCAGCTCAAGAACAACATACTATACTTGGGGATAACACCCGCTCGAATACACAATGTGCCGAAATGGCAGCTAAAGAACAACTATATACTTGGGGATAAGACCCGCTCGAATACACAACGTGCCGCAATGGCAGCTAAGCCACAACTATATACTTGGGGATAAGACCCGCTCAAATACACAATGTGCCGAAATGGCAGCTAAAGAACAACTATATACTTGGGGATAAGACCCGCTCGAATACACAACGTGCCGCAATGGCAGCTAAGCAACAACTGAACTGGGTCACATGACCGCAAAGCTACGGAGCTCGTTCGACATGCGCACAAGGTCCGAACAGGCTCATTAACAAATTTACTAGAAATACAAATAATTGTCAGATATAAAAAAAAAAGTAGTTGAGAATAAAATTAACATTACAATATAAATTCGAAATCTGTTTTAATTCTGACATATTAAAGGAAAACATAAACTTGTGATAAAAATATAAGTGATAAAATAACAGAATTTTTGTAAAATGAAATGCAAGTCTCACTTCTTTACAAAACAATGCACATTTTAAAATGCTATTAGATTATCTAATCTAAAACTTAATTAATAAAAATGAAATCCATCATAATACTTGTATGATGTGACTACTTTAACTTAAAATGAAGATACACCCAAAATAAATTCTTTTAAGACTTTAAGCAGTTTGAGTATGAACCATCAAAGCATGGCCCAACTCATCTGTGTTCAGTAGGGTTGCCAGATTTATCTCAGAAAAAACGTAAGATTTTCATTGACACTAGTTAGTTTTGATTTTATCGTGCTATCATCCTTTTTCATACCATACTAATCTATGTTTATTGTGCCAGTAATGTTCTAGGTAACGAATTTTTTTAAAAAGAGGTTATTAATTATTCGATTTACTCGTTAGTTTTCAACTGTGTATTACATTATTTTATTAACACTATTTGACTAATTTTGCATTCATATATCCCATTATGAATGAAAAATTAGTTGAACTATAAGAACAAAAATAGTCGAAATATCCTAGAATTCAATGATGATCATGAACACTTGAATAACGGACATCCTACAAATAAATGTATGTTTGTATTTAAGCATAAAGGGAGATAATAAATCAAACAAAATATTAAAGCTTCAAATACAGATTTACTAAATTAAAAATTTCATAATGTAGATTCTTATAGTCTATAATAATGTCAAGTTCATATGACCTAATTCTACCCAAGAGTTCGAGGATGCAGTTAATATTACACCTATTTAAAAATTTCCAAAATTTTTGTCATTCTGATGGGAAACAAGCCGTTTTTACTTTTGATGCGCATGTGCATTTGCTTTAGCAAACTGAAAAAGAAAAAAAATTCTTGAAATTATCAAAAGTAAGAAGTGGTAGAAAAACGGAAGAAATCGTTGTATGGAAAAATTTAAACATACACCATACAATAAGCCCAAAAATGGCTAAAAAATGTACAACTTACGGGAAAAATGTACAATCTGGCAACCCTAGTGTTCAGACGTAGAAAATTGGTATAAGTCATGCAATTCAAAGTTTCATAACTTGGACAATTTTACTTTTAGTTGAATGGGATTTTTTTTTTTTTTTGTCTTGCTTGTTGGTGTAATAGGAAATTTTTACTAAATATCAGTTATGGGACAAGAGGACCGTACAAAAAATTAAATTTCGTCACTTTAAATATTTTTTTTTAATCTCATTTAAAACATTTTTGTAATTGGAACTGTATGTCTCTGACTAACGGTTTAGGAATTAACCATGGGACACCCCTATATAAATAAGCAATTTAGTAAATATATAATGTACTTTGATAATTTAATAAGATTTCTCTTTGCTGAGACAGCAAATTTATTTTACAGATTCAATGAGTTCAGTGATCAATTTAACCACTCAAATACCATGACAAATATACATCTCTGAAGATAAAAGGAAAACATACAATAACTTTTTGAATGGAAATTATTTCTGGCATAAACTCCCACAAATAATGTTGCATCAGTGTCACCATGATGATGGAATTTAAATTTCTTGTCCTATCAAATGACTTTTGACATACCTTGCATTTAAGCAGTTTTTCTCGAATGGGAATTAATTGTAATTTTTCCACTTGTTAAAAAAAATATTTTTGACAGACATAATCGTGCCCACACTTTTCTTCACAGAGAAGATTTGAAGACGAACTCTCTTTTTTTTTTTTTTTCTTTTTAATGAAAACGATGTTTGTCAGTTTGCACCTCTGTATTTTTTCTAACCGGTATGAATTCGATAATGAACATTTAAATATCGTTTCTGTGAAAATGATTTTTGACAAACATCGCATACAAAAGGTTTCTCATCAGAGTGTTTTCGAAAATGATCATTTAAATATCCTTTGCATGAAAATGATTTTTGACATACATTGCACACATGTGGTTTCTCTCCAGAATGGATTCGTAAATGGACTTTTAAATAGCTCCTGGATGTAAACGATTTTTGACATACATCGCACACAAATGGTTTCTCTCCAGAGTGGATTCGCAAATGATCAATTAAATGGCATCTTCCTGAAAATGACTTTTGACATACATCACACACAAATGGATTCTCTTCAGAGTGGATTCGTAAATGAACTTTTAAATTACGACAGGATGAAAATAATTTTTGACACACATCGCATACAAATGCTTTCCCACTAGTGTGGGTTCGGAAATGAACTCTTAAATATCCCTTGGATGAAAATGATTTTTGACATACATCGCACACAAACGGTCTCTCTCCAGAGTGGATTCGAAAATGATCATTTAAATAGCTTCTTCCTGAAAATGATTTTTGACAGATATTGCACACAAACGGTTTCTCCCCGGAGTGGGTTCGAAAATGATCATTTAAATGGCTTTTCCCTGAAAATGATTTTTGACAGATATTGCACACAAATGGTTTCTCTCCAGTGTGGGTTCGAAGATGATATTTGTAAGAAGATTTCGTTACATATGATTTTTGGCATTTTTCACATACATATGGTTTTTCTCCAGTATGCATTCTAAGATGTTCTTTTAAATTGGATTTCGCAGCAAATGAACTTTGGCATACACCGCACACATGAGGTTTCTCTCCAGTATGTATTCTAAAATGTTCTTTTAAACTGGATTTCCATGTAAATGAAATTTGGCATACACCGCACACAAATGGTTTCTCTCCATTGTGTATTCGAAGATGTTCCTTTAAATTATACAGTTCTAAAAAAGATTTTTGACACATTCCACACACATGGGGTCTTTCATCTGTATGAACTTTTATATGACGGTCCAAATGACTCTTTTGAGAAAATGTTTTTCGGCAGGTATTACATGTATAAGTTTTCTTTCCCACTCGAAATGCCGACTGAACTTCCATTTTATTACAAATTATTTGTGGTTATTAATTGTACTGAAAAGTAGTTTCATGTAAAAAAATATATTTAAGAGGTTTGAATATATAAATATTTAATTTGTTTTAGATTTCTAGTAAATAATGTGTCTTAAACATTCCGTGTTTAATATAAATGATGTTTTATTTGAGAGTTTTAAATATGACATTTTAGCTTTCCGTTGATAAAGAAACAAAAATGGTTTCAAATAATCAAATACGTCCAGGTTCGGGAGTTTAGTTAATCAGATTATACATGTTTTTGGAACAACTTTAGTTTGCTCCTAAATATAATTCACAAATAATGCTAACCATATAAATGTATATAGGCATCAATATTTTTAAAGATGTATTAATCAAATTGTTTCTCTTTGGCATAAAGGATGATCATTGGGTAACTTTAACAAAAAAGTAACAAATGAATAATGTTTCTTTTACTTTCCTTCTTTACTCTTCCAAAAAGCTAAAAAAAGAAAAAAAAAGTTCAAAAAACATAAATTGGAAAATAAAATATAATAGTTTTCATACTGACATAGTAATAAATAAGATATGCAAATAAAGATATTTTCAAAAAGGAATTTCAAGTACAAATGTTTTGATCTGTTTATCAATTTTGCAGAATATGATTAAGGAGGGTGATAAAAAAAAATGACAAAATTTATCAACATCATAATTTGTTGATATTAGTACATTACAGGACCTATTATCCGGAATCCTCGGGACCAAAGGCTTTCCGGATTTCAGATCTTCCCGAACACCCCCCCCCCCCCCCCCCCCCGAAACTTTGATTTTTCAAAAACATAAAATTAACAAAATTTAAACAATACCATGTGGAATATAAACGAAACTAATCTTTTGTATTTTAAAAAATTATATAAACAAAAATTTCCTGCTTATTCAATGGTAACAATGAATAAATAAAAAAATAAAATTGGTAACTAATATTATTTTATTTATAAGCTCTACCCTTTTTTTTTTATTCAGCTACATAATTTGCATAAACTTTAATTGATATTTTTAATAAATCTCATTTCTTAAATAAATTCTTATCCCCCCCCCCCCCCGACACCCCGAAATCAGGAATTCTGCAGGTATTTTACAAAAACATAAAAATAACAAAATTGAAACAATCCCCTGCTATATGAATAAAAACTTTTGCATTCTTAAAATTAAACAGAAATTCCTGCATTAATCAATGGTAACAATGAATAAATAACAACATAAAATCGGCAAACTAGTAATATTATATTTAATCTACAATTTCTTCCCTCTTTTTTTTTTAACTACATAATTTATACATAAAAATTTTTGGAATGTGTGAGAAGGGAGGGAGGGCACAAGCAAATAAATAGAACTTTGCTATTAAATGTGTATTCAGGTAACACAATGGCATAGCCATAATATTTTTTTGGAGTGAGGGGGAGGGGTTGAAATATCTGATGATTTTTATTAACGAATCATAATAGAAATGAATTTTAAAATAAAGTTTGACAGAAAAATAATTTTTTTCCTAATATCTGGGAGGGGGGGGGGCACTCTCTGTTCCCCTTCCATTATTTCAGTGGTTACATAAAGAAACACAATAGACTGAAAAAAAAAATAAAAATCTTTAAAATTTTTGAAAAATTTCCGAAATTGCAAAATTTTAGTGAAAATTACGAATTTAGAAAATTTTCGAATAAAATTGTTTTTCCAGATTTCGGAATTCCAGATAATGGGCCTTATACTGTATTTAAAATAACATCAATATTAAATGTTTTTGCACAAACTGTTTCTTCCGTACTTTAAGATTGTCTGTTAGAGGATGCATCAGATACAGCTCCCTGAGCAACATACAGCCTTGATAGATTGTGGACTTAAGAGCCTTAAACCAACCAATGCAGGTCGTTCCTCATTCCATTGTTATTGCTTATAAAATTGTTGTCAATTTTGCTAATACGGTTTGAATTATTAAATGAAGTAAATTAACCCATCTGGTGCAGTTCTCTCAAATCTTGAACTTGCAATAGCTAATGCTTTAAAGTAAACCTAACTGAAACTTTCCAATTTTTAATTAAATTTTTATTCCTAATGAAAATATTATTAGATTATTCAAAAACATCTTCCAGTGGTAACTATCAAACTCCATTTTCTGAATATAAAAATTGAAAACTAAACTAAACTCAGCAGTATAGCAGCACATTAAGGATCATGATCATGCTAAATCCGCTTTATTCAATATGAATTTTGTCAATATAGATTACATTAATTAAATCTTAAATAATTCTTAAAAAAAAAAAAAAAAAAAAAAACAGCTCTATCCTACATAAAGCCCTGTTCATAAAAAATGATACTCCCTTATTAGCAGTTTTCTTGCAATAAAATCATAATAAAAGTGTCACATTTATTGTGAAATGAGAAAAAAACACCAGACAGCACAAAGAGCCTTGAACTGTTGACTGATTGCTCTGTTTAATTTTTTAAATTGTATAGTGTTGTGTATTCATCATTAAAATGTGTGTATAATCCTAAAAATCTTTATTAGTTGTTAAAGATTAGAGGCACAAATGTAAAACAAATTTGTGGCATCTGCTTTAAATTTCTGTAGCCTTGATTAGAAAAATATATATTTCTATATATATTTATGGGCATATTTCTACTCTTAGCAGGTTTCATAACATTCTTATATTTACAATTGTAAGATAAAATCATGGCAATCACTTGCTTTATTGATACAACAGGAATGGAAGCACGTTCCCATATATCAATGACATTTTTCGTAACTACAGCGGCCACATTTGCAAAACACAGTTCTTTACTTCCTTCTACTACTCTGATAACATCTAATCATGTCTTAATATGTTGGGAGAAAAATAGCATCAGAAGGAAATAAATCTTTCCCAGTTCCATACAGCAGACAACTAGTCTTTGCTTGTGTCACTTTCTTAATTTCACATTTCTCCATAACAATCAATAAAAAAAAAAAAAAAAAAAAAAAAGCAGAATGCAACATCTGAGAACGAGATCTAACCTTATCTACAATAGTGGTTAAAGTTTCCTAGGAAACAAAGTGCAGTAGAGCACCACCTATCGTTATGGAGGCAAACAAAAACTGACTGTCTTGTATAGAGGATAGGTTTAAATTGTGTGCATGCACAGAGTTTCCCCCAGGTTTAAAAAAGGGCAGGGTGCTGCTTGTGGGAAAAGGGCATTTTTGGATTATGAAGGGCATGTTTTGGATTCTTAAGTGCATTTCTTGAAATTTTTAAAGGCATTCTTTTGATTTTTAAAACTACTTTTTAATATTTAATAGACAGAACACTATTTTAAAGACAGCAATGAGTTCATTTTTACTACGCAAGTAATTTTTTTAATAAACAACAGAGTAAAGGCACTTTGTTTATTAAAAGTGCCTTTTTTCAGGTGGGGGCAACAAGGGAGGTAATTTTTTAAATGAGGGGCAAGAGGGGTGCTAATTTGTAAACCTAAGGGCAGGCAGGGTGCAGCACCCTCCTGAAACTGTCTGGGGAAAACCCTGCATGCATATGGTATTATGTATTAAATACATTTCAAATTTGCAGATTTTTGTTCTAATCTGTATTGTCTGCCTGCAAATGCAAAAAAAAAAAAAAAAAAAAAAAAAAAAAGCTAGTATTAATTTTGTAAAAAAAAAATTGAAGTTAAATAATAATTGTAGAATTATTATTATTTATAGTACTATTTAATTAATCATTAATGTTAATACTAATTTCGAAAAATAATTTTCATAGTACAGTTTTTTAGAAAATATGATATTTTTTTCATTTTTCTCAAATTTTTTATGTCAGGAGGGGGTGGGAGGGGGTGCAGTTAAATACTGGGAGAAATTGATACTTTTTTTGTGGCTTCTAACTGACCTATTATGTAACATTATAATTGTATGCCAGTAAAAATTTTGAAATATCTTTCAAAATATATCTTTTCACAAAAAAATTTTTGTCTTTTTTTCTGTTTTTCAATGTCACAGGGGCACAGTTAAATATTGAGCAATATTGATGAAAATTTTTGTGAGTTTTAACTGGCTCATTACATAACTTTTGCAATGCCAAAATTGATTTCTAAAGAGAAAAAAAAAATCAACCCATTCTAATGCCCATTACTAAAATTGCCAAAATAGACTTCTAACATGAAAAAAAGCCCACTCTGATGCCCATTATGAAAATTTTCCTGACCATTACTTAATTTTAGGATATTTTGATTTATTTCCATTGAGACAATTAATTTTGGATTCATAATATAGAAAAATTAGACAAAGAGATTAATGTAATAGTGCAAATACAATCGGAAAATAATAATTATAACTATTAATATTAATAAACTATTTTCATGAAAAATCTTTGAAAGAAGCTATTATTTGTTCTGTCGAAATACAGGCAAAGTTCTTTAATCCACACAAGTTGGGACCAAAGGTTGTGCAGATTATGGAATATTGCAGATTATGGAGTATTATGGATTATATGTCATTTTATTTCTGGCCACTATTTTAATTCCATATTCAGCATAACATGAAAAAAAAAGTATGAAATATAATAACTAATTTCATATTTTATATCAAAAAATGCATTTTTCAAATTTTTGCATTAAAAAATTTATTATATTCACTTTTATATTTAGATTTGTCAGATATTTCTTTTACAAAATCATTTTTGGATCAATAATTTGTAAATTTGTTTAATTGTTTACATTCATTATGCAATGCGAATTATAGAAAATTGCGGATTATGGATCCTTAACTGTAATTTAGTAGGATGTGGAAAATGACAGTACATAGTGTGGTAAAATCAAAACTAACTAGCATCAATAAAAATATTTTTTTTTTTAGATAAAATGTCTGGCAACATTACAGTCAACGCTCATTTTTCATATTGGGAGAAGGGGGTTCTTTTCAGGAGGTAGGATATGAATTGTATTATCATCTGTAAGTTACACAGAATAGGAGAAATTGCTTCTATAAACTTGTGCTCTCTTCTCCTCTATCCAGGGGCGTAGCTATAGATATTTTTTCATGGGGGGAGAATTCAAAAATTTTCCAACTTGACACAAATTGCTCTATTTTCCAACTGAAATTATATGTGCAACGTGTGTTTATAGCCCGGTGGTAGGGGAGCAAAAAAAGGCCCAATTCGAAAATAATTAGAAGAAAGCTGGAAATTGTTTTAATCCATTCAGTTTATGTCTAGAATGAATATTCTACGTTTCCCCCCTCGTACTAGGTGAGTGTTAGGAATTATACATATATTTATAGTAAAAAAAACATTGTTTTTTAAATACCATAACACTATCTCAAAAACACTAACTTTTTCAAAAACATTGTCAATACAAATGATGTAGAGCTTAAAATTCTGAATAAAATGAGTACCTACACTGAATACTTTTGTTGAATATTAAGGTCACAATTCTACTTTAAAGTTTTAACCCCTGGTCAGAGGGTTGAACTCAGAATTAATTAGGGGAAAACTGGAAACTGTTTTAATCCCTTCAGATTAGGTCTAAAATGAATATTGGGTCATTCCATGTCAGTTCAGGCAGGCATGTAACCCACCATCACAGATTTTGATGAAACTGCGTGTGTTTGTTCCTATTATTAAGATATGATCACCAGTATTTTTTTTTACTCCTTGGTCAAATAGTTTTTGAGAAAAAAATTGTCAAAATTTTGAAAAACTGCCTTCAGTTGGCATTCTTGACTGCTCGGTTTTCAAATGTAGCATGACATAAATATGATCATATTTCAAAATCTACTCTACAAATCATCTTCAAATAATTTATGCACAATGTAAAGGGTACGCAGTTTATGAAAAAAAAATACTGTTACGCTTATAACATTTTAAGTGTGTCTAAAAAAATGTTTAAACTTTGAAGTCATGAATTTTTTATGAAAAATAATGCATTAACTAAAAAAGCATTATCAACAAAAGGCGGTATTTTTATTAAATTTATTATTTGTGGGGGATATACTTAAAGGTGTCCTTTACCTGATTCTGAAATAAAAATAGTGGGATTTTGGGTGTTTTTAGTAGTATTTCCTATTTAAAAATATTTTTAAGATAAAAAAATATCTAAAATTTGAAATTTTTTAAAAATGTTTTTTATGACAGATCTATGTTCAAAGACTGCATAAAAAAAGTCATTTCAATATAAAATCACTAAATAGGTTTCAAATAATGTGTATGTGACAAATAATGTAGGCAGATTATTATTTATTCTTGTTTGTCATGTTTAAACACTAATTGTGTGTTTAATCTTGTGAATTTTTAAAATCAAGAATTTTGTGAAAAATAATGTGTTAATCAAAAATTTATTATTAACCGAAGGCAGACTGTTATTACTTTTTTTAATTGTACGTAAAAATATCTTTTTAATAGTTATAAAATAAAAATAGTGAAAATATGAGCAATTTTAACAAAATTTTCATAAGATGTGAATGTTTAATGATAAATATTGAAGATTTTCATGCTAAGATGTACTATAATGACTACGATATCGTGTATTGCTACTCTTTCTTAAATATAATACATACACTATTAAAATAACAAATATTATTTACAGCAATAAAAATTAAATTAAATAGTACTAGTTCCTTTACCAACACTACACTGTTCAATAGCCTACTTAAAACCAACAGCCCAGTCTTATTGAAAAATACTTTCAACTGTTCAAATAATAAATAAACTACATTTAAAAATCTTAATACCAACTTATTATCTTAAGACGATAATAATAACTAAACAACATAATGAATTTATAAATCAGCTTTTAATGGAAAATTCATGAAATGGTTGCTTTAAATGTTGTTGTTCACCGAGTCAATCAGAATAAATTATAAAAAAAAAAAAATAGTGAACCTAATATGCTGACTGCAATGACGCTTCTAACAAAACTAATTAATTCATTACCATCTGAAATCAAACCCGAAAGATCAAAAAGAAAAAATCAGCTGTAGTGTGAATGTGACATACTCAGTTGTTGTTGAGATAGGAATGTCTTTGTGACATTTTTACCTGTACTTCAATAAAATATAAACATGTACGCTTTTTTCATTCATTCAAATTAAGTAAAACAATTATAAAATTTTGTTGTCATTACACCAGATGTTAAATTTTTGGTTACATACTATTAGATAAGTTCTTTACTTTTAGATATTATTGACATAATATCATGAAATTTACCATATGTATTTTCTATAAGTGTATAAACAATATATATGCTTTATTAAACATAAATGAATAATTTTTAAATAATTTGTTTGAGAACAGGCATATATATATACACACATATATATACATATATATATATATATATATATGTTGAAAATCCATTTTTCAGCAATATTGTGATGAAATAAATCAAATTACACATCATTAGAAACTGAATAAAGTTACAAAAGTGCAACTCATTAAGTTTTAAATAATTTTTTAGATATAGTTATTTGAAAGATATAAATATAATGGATTATGCATTTTTTGCATATATTTAAAGCACAATATGTCAAAATTTTCTTCAAAAGAGTCAAATTTGGTATTTTTTTCAATATTAGCAGCTCAATACTAAATTTTCAATATTAGCAGCTCAATACTAAATTTTCAATATTAGCAGCCAAATACGAGTTTAACGATTAGGAGTGTCATTTTGAAAATTCTATTGGGCGGTGAGGAGCTAGTGATTTTTCTCTTTTTTGGAAAGGTATAACTGCTCTTCGCCCTAGAAGTTTTACTAAAAAACAATATTGTTTATTCTTTTCCTTAAGAAATGAACATAAAAGATAATTTGAAAAATAAAATAAATGTATAAATAAAAATATTTCCAGGGATGATACATTGTATAGATTTTACATCTGAAAATATTGATGATTTTAAATATGATTTAAATACTACTAAAACCAACCAAAATTCCACTATTTTTATTTCAGATCCATTTATAATGTAGCATTATGTACAACTTAAAATTAAAAAATTAGTCATAGTAACTCCGCCTCTGATTGATAAAGCTTTTTTAATAATTTCATTATTTTTTGTAAAATATTTTTGATTTCAAAGATTATACAATTTTTTTAGACACATTTAAATATTATTTTAACATTACACCAATATTTTTTTCATAATCTACGTTATTTACCTTGCTTAAATTATTTGAAGATTTCTTTATTAGTTATTGAAGTATGATTTTATATATAAAATGAGGCCTTTGAAAATTGAACAATCATTAATGGCACTCGTAGCAATTTTCCAAAACTTTGATAATTTTTTCTCATATTTTCACTATTTTTATTTTATAACCATTTAAAAGATATTTTTACATACAATTAGAAAAAGCAATAACACCCTGCTTTCGGTTAATAATAAATTTTTGATTAACACATTATTTTTGACAAAATGCTTGATTTTAAAAATTCACAAGATAAAAGACACTCTTAGTGTTTAAACATGACAAAAAACAAGAAATAATAATCTGCCTACATTATTTGTCCCATATACATTATTTGAAACCTATTTAGAGATTTTATATTGAAATGACCTTTTTTTTAATGCAGTCTTTGGATATAGAACTGTCTTAAAACATTAAAAAAAAAATTTCAAAATTTTGATATTTTTTTATCTTAAAAAATATTTTACTTAGGATCAAGAAAATTAAAGGTGATTACGTCTTAAAATGAGCTATAAATAAACCCAGTTTCATTGAAATTTGTGACAGTGATTAAATGGCTTAGGGGAACTGACATGGAATGACTCTGCTTGATTTGATTTGAAATGCACCTCAAAATATTTTTAATTACAAAATACTAC
Source organism: Maratus speciosus (assembly GCA_963932465.1). Classification (NCBI taxonomy): domain Eukaryota; kingdom Metazoa; phylum Arthropoda; class Arachnida; order Araneae; family Salticidae; genus Maratus; species Maratus speciosus. The sequence goes on along the minus strand of OZ010798.1, from coordinate 243,734,943 downwards.
TAAAAACACCCAAAATCCCACTATTTTTATTTCAGAATCAGGTAAAGGACACCTTTAAGTATATCTCCCACAAAAAATAAATTTAATAAAAACACCGCCTTTTGTTGATAATGCTTTTTTTATTAATGCATTACTTTTCATAAAAAAAATCACGACTTCGAAGTTTAAACATTTTTTTAGACACACTTAAAATGTTATAAGCGTCACAACATTTTTTTTTTCATAAACTGCATACCCTAAATATTATGCATAAATTATTTGAAGATGATTTGTAGAGTAGATATTGAAATATGATTATATATATGACATGCTACATTTGAAAACCGAGCAGTCAATAATGCCAACTGACGGCAGTTTTTCAAAATTTTGATAATTTTTTTCTCAGAAACTATTTCACCGAGGAGCAAAAAAAAATTACTTGTGATCAAATCTTAATAGTAAGAACAAACACACGCAGTTTCATTAAAATCTGTGATGGTGGGTTACATATTGATATTTTACTGCCTGATTTGATGTGGAATGCCCCTATTCTATGTTTTCACCTTCGTACTAAGTGAGCGTTAGGAAATATGTACACATTTACATTCGAAAAACTTGTTTTTCTTTAATATTCTTAACAATATCTGAAATTGCGACCTTAATTTTGAACAAAAATATTAATGTGAGTATTCATTTTATTCAGAATTTTAAGCTCTACAACATTTGTATTGGCAATTTTTGATATGGTTAGCTGTTTTGAGTGTAATCTGGTCTCTCCTAGCTTGAAGCTCTTGATTTGTGATTAAGGCAAAATTTTGAAATAGAATTGTGACCTTAATTTTGAACAAAAATATTAATGTGGGTGCTCATTTTATTCAGAATTTTATGCTCTACAACATTTGTACTGACAATGTTTTTGATAGACTTAGCTGTTTTGAGATATTCTTAGGTAACTTGGTTTCTCCGGACTTCAAGCTCTTGATTAGTGATTAAGGCAAAATTTTGAAATTAGAATTGCGACCTTAATTTTGAACAAAAATACTAATATGGGTACTCATTTTATTCAGAATTTTAAGCTCTACAACATTTGTATTGACAATGTTTTTTATAGTTAGCTGTTTCGAGATATTGTTAAAAAAATTAAGAAAAAACATGTTTTTCGAATGTATATATGTACATATTTCCTAACGCTCACTTAGTACGAGGGGAAAACATAGAATACTCATTTTAGACCTAATCTGAATGGATTAAAATGATTTCTAGTTTTCCCCTAATGAATCCCAAGTTCAACCCTCAGACCACGGGGCTAAAACTTTAAAGTAGAATTGTGACCTTAATATTCAACAAAAGTATTAAGTGTAGGTACTCATTTTATTCAGAATTTTAAGCCCTACAACATTTGCATTGACAATGTTTTTGAAAGAGTTAATGATTTCGAGATAGTGTTATGGTATTAAAAGAAAAACGTGTTTTTTGACTATAAATCTATGCATAATTCTTAACGCTCATCTAGTACGAGGGGGAAAAGGCAGCATATTCATTCTAGACATAAACTGAAGGGATTAAAACAATTTCCAGCTTTCCCCTAATTATTTCCGAATTCAACTCCCTAACCACTGGGCTATTAATGATAGTGATACTTATACTTAAAAAAATTTCTTTCCAAAGAAAAATACTGAAACTAAAAACATAAAAATTATAATTATTGGTTCACTTAATAAAAGTTTTTGTCTTCTATTGTGTAGGAGTCATAATCGTACTTCATATGTAAATGACCTCATGATATTTTGAGATTTTTGAGAAAGGAGCAAAGTGTTTGAGGAAATAGATTACAGACATTGTTGATGGACAACAGTAGGTCAATTCATGTCTGGTAGATGTATGATATTTTCGTAGCACAAAGAAACAGAATGACAAATTGAGTCTGGGTGCTTTTTGTATTTCTTTTAATAATTTAACTAGTTTACTGTTACAGAACTCAGAAAGGTAGTCGGCAAAACAATAAAAAATTCTTTTATTATTATTATTATTTAAAAAACAAAAAAAAAAGAAAAAGTGTTTCAAAAATCTAGAATTTCCCAACTCTAAGCTCAAATTTCCCAAGTTCACATATATTGGAGCCCCCCCCCCCCCCCCATAACCCCCCATCGCGACGCCTCTGCCTCTATCCCAAGAGGATAAAAGAAACACATGATTAAGGGCAGAGGTAAATTTACAACAAAAAAAAGTATCGGAGATCTATTTTTTTGCAGTAATAAAAACCTTAGTCTAACCTCCCTTCCCTCGTTCTCTCTATCCTCAATATTTGTATTTCATACACTATTTACGAAATTTAAAGCAATTTCTTCTTCAGCAAAAAAAAGTTTTAATATATTTTAGCTATGTCTACATTTATTAATATATAATAAAATCTAATAAATTAGTAATCCGCAATATGCCAACAGATGGTGTGGAAGAGCAGAACAACATTCTCGGCTTTGGTCTTTAGATACATTAATAACGTTTTTTGTTTATTAATATTTTTTGCATGTATTTTTATTGTGGAAAGGGGAAACTGGTGTAAAAAACATATTTAAAATCGCAAATTGAAATTTCATCACAAACAAATGTTAATTTATTAATAAAATTTTCACATTACGTATAAAGAATTTCTGATTAGTAAATTGCAAGATATATTTTGAAGTTTGATTGCGATATTTTAAAAAATATTTCAGTGATGTTTAGGATAGTTATTTCCAAGATCAATACTATATCTGAATACATACATTCAGCAGCAATCTTAAAGAAATAATTAAGAAGCTCACTGAACTTTAGTTTGTTTTAAAATTGTCTATAACTTCTCACAAGTTTAAAGATCCATTTTAAAAATTCTGTTTTGGCACAGTTACATTACAAGGGCTGTTTATTTTTCAACCTCCGATGGGCTAGTAAAAATAAGACAACATTATAACATAATAATTTTATTACCAAATGTACAGCAGGATCTTACTTATTTTTCTACATAATCGCTAAAACAGTTGAGGCATTTGTGGCTGTGGTATGGGCAATTGAACATGGCCGCTACGATTGATGCTCCAGCCAAATGTAATCTGTTTTCTGCAAGCAGATGGACGTAGTACTCACTGTTGAAATCCACTGCAGAATGTGCATTCAGTGAACTATTCTTTCCAAAGAATTTCCAGAAATTTCAAGATCTGTTTTGTACACAATCTTATAAGACCTAGGATACTGGAAGCTGTGTGCGGAAAATGGATTACAATTTGTAAGTCACATTTGGCAGAAGCATTGATTATGGCGGCCATGTTCAATTGTTCGTACCACAGCAACAAATGTCTCAACTGTTCTGGCAATTATGTAGAAAAATAAGCAAGACCCTGCTGTACTTTTGGTAATAAAATTTTCATGCTATGTAAAGTTGTCTTTTTTTATAGCCCATCGGAGGTTGAAAAAAAAAAACAGCCTTGTATTAGTTATCATATACAGGGTGTTCCTTCTCAATGGTGCCCAATGACTAATTTCTAAACTGTTAGTCATTGACATACAAGTCCAATTACAAAAACGTTTTAAATGAGGTAAAAAATTATTTAAAAAGTTGTTTCGATCAATAAAAATATTTCTTAAGTTACGAAATTTAAATTTTTATACGGTCTCCCAGTCCTATAAATGATATTTTGTAAAAATTTCCTATTACACTAACAAGTAAGACAAAAAAAATCCCATTCATCTAACACTAACATTGACAACCGAGTTATGAAACTTTCAGTTGCATGACTAATACCAATTTTCTGCACACGAACACAGATGAGTTGGGCCATGCACGAGGGATCATACATAAAGTGCTTACTAGTATTAAAAGGATTTATTTTGTGTATACATATCTCCATTGCAGCTACAGGAAGTCACTTCGAGCAAGTTTTAAGATAACTTTAATTTTTATTAATTAAGTTTCAAGTTAAATAATCTAATAGCATTTTAAAATACATATAATTTTGTAAAGAATTCTGTCTGTTGTGTTTCATCATTTCAGTTAACAAAAATTCTGCTATTTTTTAACTTATATGTTTAGAAAAATTTGTATATTTTTCTTTAATGTGTCTGAATGAAAATAGATTTCAAATTTATATTATAATGTTAATATTACTCTCAATAGTTTTTTTATACCTGGCAATTATTTATATTTCTAGTAAATTTGTTAATGAGCCCTATTTTGCAGCAAAAAAGATACTTCAACTTTAAACGACTATTATTCAATCGGTGTTAATCGAAGAAGAATGGGACTTTTTTTTTTTGTCTTACTTAGCTTAGGAACTTTTACTAAATGTAACTTATAGGACCAAGGGAGCATATAAAAATTTAAATTTTGTATTTTTTTAAGAAGCGTTTTTATTGACCCAAATAGCTTTTTAAATAATTATTTACCTCATTTAAAACATTTTTCTAATTGGAACTACGGTAAACGCCTAACTATTTGGCCTAATGTGGCAGAACGGCAGGCTGAATAACAAAAAAGCCAGACAGACTGGAGTTCTATAAATATTTACTCACTTCCTGCCCTCCCCCCTCTCATGATATTAAAAACACATGTAACACATTTTAAGATCAATTTTATACATACAGTACATATAGTTTCAAAATAAGCAAAATTTTTAATGTAAAACGTAAGCCTAATTCATAAAAAAATGAGTTAATCTTTTTTTACTGTTTATTAATAAATGATTGCATAGATTAAATATGAAAAATTATGCATATGATGAAAGAGTCAAAACTTAGTGTTTTTAATTTTTGAAAAGTCCTTGATAGATGACTACTTCCCCTGTTAGAACTCTTCTGCGATGTATTGTCCCTCCATTTACGCAAGCAGATGATATCAGCTGGCGTTGCTTCCTCCTGCTCACTAATGTACTGCAGAGCTGCATCAATCATTTTGAACCCTTCTCAATGTGGGATGAGATTTTTCCTTCCATCCTCCTCTTCTTTTTTCTTCTGTTACTTCTCCCTGAATCACCATTTCTACAATATCGTTGTCAGCTAATTGATTAACTCCATCATTTGCCATCCATTCTGTAATGTTCTCTGCTTTGACATCGTCAGAACCCAGTATATTTTTCAGCAACAAAAGAAGCTTATCGTTCTCATCTTCCCCTTCAGTTTCTCAAATGGGTTTATGTCCACCTTTATGGTCCAAAAGTATGTTTCAAGACCTTGCAATTATTATGTTTGGAATTTCTTCCCATGCTTCTGCCACCCACCTTATGACATGTAGCATGTCAATCTCTTTCAGGGTGGTATTGTAGTCTTCATTATATTATCAATCACTGATATCAACGAACGAAGAAGACGCTAGCAATACTTTTTCTTTATCATTTAAAGGATAACTTGATCCATCGGCTGACAAATAACCATCACATTGGGTGGTAGAAATAACTTTGATGTCTCCATCTGCAAGTTCATCAATGGACAAATGGGAAGGTGCATTGTCAAGAATTAGCAGAGCTTTTCTCTGCAAATTGTTGTCTTTCAAATGTTTTTCTACAATCGGTACAAATTCATTTTGGAACCAGCTTTTAAAGATCTCTGAATTCATCATTGCTTTCATTTCATGCATGTAATATAAGGGTAGTGATTCATGATTTTTCAAAGCTCTAGATTTGTTTGACTTTCCTATTAAAGTAAACCTAAGCTTATGGTTGCCGGTTGTATTACTGCAAGACAATATGGTGACTTGTTCCTTGCTTTTCTTTTATCCCGCAGCAGCAGCTTCTTTCTTAGATGCAAGCGTTTTTCTAGGGAGCATCTTATAAACCGGTCTCATCGCAGTTGTACAACTGCTCTCGAGAAATTTCCTCCTGTTGAATAAGCTTGGAAAGATAGTCTTTGACCAAAAGTACATTCCTCATTTTTTTCACTAAGCCCGATAGTCAAGAGTTTACTGTACATCTCTATGCCAAACAGTTTAGGAATTAGCCATTTGATACCTTTGAGAGTGGACGCCCTGTATATTATTTCTGCTGTAAACATCCTTTTTTTATTGCACACATGAAATGCACAGCAATGAATAATGTATCATTCAAAAAGTTTTTGAACAGGATTATGACATCGTAAACTCACATTTAGTTTAAATATGTTGTTTGTTTAATTAAAAATGGCAGTTAATTAAAAATTAATTGTATTATTTTTTCCTCTGTCACTTGGCAGTTGCCTAGCAACTATTTATCAAACGCGCATCAAAGAAAAGGAAAATCATTAAATAAATAAGAGATTTCCCATAATTTAATAATATTTAAAATGAAATAAATAGAACAATAATAATGATAATATAAGCAATCTTTCTGTTAATTACACCATTTTACTATTTTATGCAAAAAAATTTGCTCTCAATAAAAAAAAAAATAAAAAAATTGCTGTCAATATAGTCAAACCATACTTAAATAAATGAAAGAAATTTATTGATTACCTTAGCAATAGAATATAATAATAAACTGCACATTATTTAAACAAATTAATCGTGTTGCCATCAACAATCTAATACAGTCGAACCTCGTTAACATGAAATAAGGCCCATCAGGCATGTCAGAAAATTTTTTTGCTTCAAAGTCAAAACATGATTCCTTACACAAAATTTTGGATATTTCAAACTTACATGTCACATCCTCTTTTTAAAAATGGAACTTTTCTCACAATTTAAAAATGAGATACAGTGGAAAATGTTTTAGAAAATGGTGAAATACTGAATTCCTTTGTCCTCTGATATGCAAAAGTTATCCTACAATAACCAAGATCGATAACAATGCAAGTTTGGGTGAAGGGAATTCTTTTTTTTTTTAAGTGATTGTTCCGATACTTGATTGAGTGTACTGACAGTGAGATAAATGTTGAATTCAGGGGATGGAGGAAGGGAGGGGGGATCCCTCGGAAGATTTCAATAGTCAAAAAGGAAATCCCCCCCCCCCCCCCCTGAAACCATAGGAATCCCTCCCAGAGAAAAATGTCTGAATGCAACACTGCATAAACCAGGTTTTCCGAAATGCTTTATCTTCGAGTGAAAGAAGTGACAATCCGTACTTCAATACCTGTCTAACATAATTGAAACTCTGTTTGCAGTTGCTTTATAGAATTCTATGAAAAATGAGTTGAAAACAACAAGCTGTATCTTTAGAAATGAAGCAAAAAATTTTAAATGAAGTTAGTTATAAAGTGCTGAAAGAATCAGAAATTGTGACTAAGTATGGAATACTTAATAGCACACTCTCTACGATTTTCGTTCCTAAAAAGAAGTAATGTACAAAAATTGAGGCAAAAGTCAATAAAGGACTTTTCAAGAAAACGATTAGCAGTAAATAAGTTTATTATCGCATAAAATGATGACCAATTCATTTTATTTCATAATTAAATTTCCTATATCTTATAGACCAGGAGGTGGTTGCACAAACAACCATCTCATCAAATTGGAAGCTAAAATTCCAGGATTAGACACAACTTGATTAGCATATTAAATTGCAATTGGTCTGCCAAGTCATATCTTGGTGGAATCCACCTTCAGACCTGATTTTAGTGGTTGACTAATAGGTTTATTATTGTGTTTTCCTGCACCCAAATGTATGAAAAGATGGAGGACTTGGAGCAGGAAAACACAATGATAAAACTTCTCAGCTACTAAAATTGGGTTTGCAGGTGTTTTCCACCAAGATATAACTTGGCAGATCAGTTGTGTTTTATGTGAATTGAGTTTTAACTAATTCTAGAATTTCAGCCTCCAACTCAATAAAGTGACTCTCTGTGCTACCCCCTCCCGATGTATTATTTATTTATAATTTTAAGAGCAGGGATATATATGTAAGACAATTTATTTATTATTTACATCAAACATAGATGGTGCTACTCTTGACAGTTAACACGAAAAAAAAATCCCAGTCCCTTCAATTTCCTGTTAACCAGGTTCAACTGCATTTACAAAGGAAAAATGTGTCATAAAACTTCAGTCGTCACTTTTAAAACTGCAAATAACATTTCAAGTGGAAAAAAAAAGAAGTCACAATATCATCCATATCATATTTTTATGTCACATCCGTTTTTCTATGCACATACAAAACGCACAAAGATGAATGGAGTATCATACAAAAGGCTTCTGACACTTGTTAATAGCATGCTGTTTGACAGAAAATTATTACGTTTATTAAACTTAGTTAAATAGCTTATATCAGCAAGTAATCTCAAAGATTTCAGTGCAAATGCTTCACATGGGTCCAATGGTCCTTTTACAATTTTTTTTCCTTATTTTGGTGTAAAAGTAGTAGCAAAGTAGTTTTCTATTATTATTATTATTGCTTTGATTTTACATACAGTCGAGTCCGGTTAAGGCGCGTTTCAAGGGAGTGGGCAAAAGTTGCGTATTAAGCGGGATCGCGTATTAAACGTGATTTGTATAATGTTGCAGGAACTGGGCTTATTTACAACATCTAATCGTCTAAATTATCTTTAGAACTTTCATTTATATGTTTACGGTCGAAAATGGTATTTTTTAGGTATATTTAGTTTAAAATTTAATTGAATTCAACTTTAACTCATTGTTTCTTTTTATAGACCCAAATGGAATAACAACTGAAAATAAAAAAATGAATTCAAACGGCTTTATTATGGATTAATATGTTGCAACCAAAAAATAAAATAATAATTTCTTGCTAGACTAATTTTTTTAACAGAGCTAAAAAATATATTAAACCTTTGAGGCACTTGTTAAAATCATGAGTAAAATTATAATCTGCCCTTCTTTTCATTATAAGAAAAAACTATCCTTATTAATAGTATTTGTGTAAAAGCAGTATTAGCATAGCAAGGAGTAAAGAAAACTTAAAAAGAATTAAACAACCACAGTCGTATTTATTTAATCGTTACGAGTTTTAATTTTTTTGCCTGTAATATGCATCATGAAACATAGTACGGATATAATGCACATTTAAAACCTCACTCACAATAGGTATACTAATCTTTAATCATAATAACTTCATCACATATCTGAGTATCCTGAATTCGTCTATCTCTCTCTGCTACAGTAAAAACATACATGAAGCAAGAGACAAAGAATGTTAAGGCACGTAATCAAACAAGAATTGTAGTGTTGCTAATTTGGCAGGTTTTTTAAAATTCAAATATCTGCCACTATTTCCGATTAGTAATGTTCAACTTAATTAATCTGTTATTAAATAAAGTAAATATTACTATTCGTAAGAAGTGTTTTTTATTTGAATATAAAAAAAATCTGGTAAATTAGCAACATTCAAGAAGAGACAAGGAATTCACATCTTTATCAATGAATTCGCGTCTTAAGAGTGATTTTTTGCCTCAAAGGACCAAAAATCTCTTGCGTATTAAACGTGATATTGTTGCATTAGCCTTATGGGCGATATTCAAAGGACCGAAAAAAATACGCATATTAACCGTGAGCGTCTTAACCGGGTTCCACTGTACTTTTATTATTGTATTGATGTCTTAATAAAAAATTTCCTTATTCAAATCGATTATATTTTTACTAATAGACCGAGAGGCAGATGCACAAACCATCACTTCATAGAGTTGATGGCTAAAATTTCAGGATGAAATAAAACTCGATTTGCATATTAAAATGCAACTGTCAAGCAACTGTAAATGCAAATGTCAAGTCATATCTTGGTGGAAAACACCAGCAAACTCGATTTTAGTAATTGAATGGTAGGTTTACCATTGTGCTTTTATGCTCCCAGTCCTCGATGTTTTCATACCTTTGGGTGCAGGAAAACACAATGATAAACCTACCATTCAACCACTAAAATCAAGTGTGCAGGTGGTTTCCATCAAGATATGACTTGGCAAACCAGTTGCATTTTAATATGCTAATTGAGTTCTGTCTAATCCCTGAATTTCAACCATCAACTAGATGAGGTGGTGGTCTGTGCAGTTGCCTTCCGGTCTATAACTCAGTCCTTCTACCCCACCTTCCCTAAAAATTTTGGATTTTTCTATACTGATATTTTTTTAAGTCATCTTTTAATTTATATGAAATTACATACATTCTCTTTAAAAATTAATGGGACTTGAAGTGAAGCAATTATTAGAATACTTTGTAAATACGCTATTTTAATTGAATTGTTCATTACTTTTTCAGTGTATATAAAATGCAAATATATTTTTATTGCTGTTCAGAAATGCATAACAGCATTAATATAATTTAAAATATTACAGATAAAAGACAAAATGAAATTAGATTTAATTTATACTTACGGGAAATACTAAGAAACATCAGCAGTGGCAAAAAGAAATCTAGGGGATGGCAAGATTTGATAACAGATGTGCCTGCAGCCTAGAATATAAGCCTGAAACTAAGAATTTTTTGTCAGAACATCCCATGCAAGACAATTTAAAAAAAATATCAACAAACACAAAAATTACACAGACATTAAATTATTTAACTACATTATTATTAAAATATCATTTGAAATATTTGTTTTGAAAATAATGAAATCATATTAAGAAAAAATAGGAATGAAGGACACAATTAAAATTTCATCGATAAACTTTTATTGTAACTAATATGATACACTAAAATGTAATGCAAATATTAAAGACACTATTAAATTATTAAAAGTAGTTCCTAAATTTCCAACTTATAATACTCATTTTTAAGTAACTGAAAAGTAATTTTAAAAAATCTTGAAATCAGAAAATACAAAAGCCAAAAAATCTAGAAATCAGATAAATTCCTATGCAGAATCAACCCCTGGCTAACGTGATAGATAAAAGTTTGATTAATATGAATTCTTAATTAATGTCTTAAAGATTTATGATTTTACGAAGGTAAATTATTTCATGCTTTGCTTATGATTTAAAAAAGCACATTTTGATTTAAGAACCTTAATATTTATAGTAGGCATTTTATTTTCATATACGTTTCTTTTTTTAAGTAAAATTACAATCAGTCTTAATAGATTAAAATACATAATGACAATTAAACCAACCTAATTGCAATAGCAAAACTAACATATCTTATCTCCCTATTACTTGAATCCATGCTTCCTTATTTTTTTTTCATTTTTAGGAAATACAAGCAGAGAAATTTTATTATTTTAATCAAATCTTTTACTGCCTATATTTCAAAAGACACAAAACATCTCATGTTTGTAAAATTATGAAGTGTGATCATAGTTAAAACACATATAAAAGCAAACATTTTTTTAAGAGCTGTTTGTTTGTTCTGCTGTTGACCTCACGAGCTCGAAAGCTTGCTTTGAAAATTCACCTGCAAAACATTGGCAAATAGACGGGTCTTCAAAGGATTACAAATGGGTTTGTTAGGGTCGCAGGCTTCCCAAATGGGACACTTGAAAAGGTCCTAGGTGGCACTTGACAAGTGTGTCAACAACAGCAGAGCTCAGATAAATCTATCAGTATAAAAGCATTTCATCTCACTGGATATTGTACAATCAAAATATAAAACTAAATGCTGAAGATGATTGACGAGGAATATTTTCTTTTCAACCTTCGATGGGCCGTAGTATAAAGACAAGTGTGAATAACAAAATTGTTTTATAACCAGGAGTCAAGTACAATAAAAGATACTTTTTGAGATAGTCATAGTACAGATTGAGACATTTCACATGGTGTGGGTGAGTTTTCCAAAACCATCTTCAGCGAAGGTTGCCGTCAGCATGTTCAGATAGGTCTCCAAGACATCTTGAAGATTTTTGTTGGGACGGAAGTACTGTCCTGTCAGACCCGTCTTCAGCTCTCGAGCAAGGTGACATAGCTGAACAGTTTCTTTCACTATTTTGATGAGAAGTATTGATCAACCCCTGTTAGGCCATCAGTTCGGCCTGGTTCCGAGTGACTGTCATCTTTTTCAAAAGATGAAGATAGGTCTGGGAGGACAGCGCCTCCCAGAAAAATTTTCCAAGACGCTTTGCAGACTTATCTCAACATGCTGACGGCAACATTCTATGAAGAGGGTTTTAGAAAACTCACCCACCAATATGGCAAATGTCTCAATCTTCACTGTGATTATGTCAAAAAGTAACTTTAATCGTACTTGACTCCTGGTTATAAAACAATTTTGTTATTCACACTTGTCTTTCTTTACGGCCCATCAGAGGTTGAAAAGAAAAATAGCCATTGTATCAGAAAAACTACTTTTTTACTGCAGAGAACAACTAGTTGACCAAAAATGTAGCTAACCACAACTATACAAAAATAGCGACTACAAACTACTTTCCAAAAGTAGTTTGTAATTTTCAGGCTGTCTCATTGATTAAGCAAGTTGATTGATAGCTCAGAGCTGCAAATGTCACTGATAAGATTTGCAATGGAACATCCTTGTGCTGGACTCAAGGAGGAGTTGCTGGACACTGGGAGGGAAAGAAAGGGCTATTTCCCCTAACACATTTGACGTCATACCTGCCTCCTTTTGAAGAAAAAGTTAGTAAACTAACTGTGGTGGGTAGGATTTCTTTCAGTTATGGTAGCGAAATCACCTTAGACCAGGAAGACATTAGACGACGAATCTCCAGTTTTCGACTGTGAGAAACTTGAAACAAACATGATTCAGCTTTCTTCGCCACTGTACTCTTTTCAAAAGGATGTTTTTGGTGGTGATCACTTTCTTGGCAACTTTCTGTTTCATAAAGGTCTTGGTGGAAGTAAGAGGTGGGAAATTCAATGACAGTTTGAAGGCAAAAAACCGGTTTGGCATACTGTCTTCCCACCATGACATGTTGTTGGGAAGGATGATGTTTGTTTCAAGAAAAGGTTATCGGTTCTTGGTCCAGTAGGAACAACGGGAAATGAAGAAAATAATAGAAAAATACTCTGCTGAGGATGTTTAGTTAATTGACGTTCTTCGAAATTACGTATCAACATTAAGAATATCAGATTTCTTTTCTGTTAAAAACACGTGAATCTATACAATAGTTAAACATGTATACTGTTTACAACCAAAAACTCTTATTATTGTAAGGTATGTACTTTTTACTTGTTATGTATCATGTTATAACACTTGCACATTAAAACGATAAACTATAACAATAAATTGCACAAACGATATTTCTTTCGGTCCCTAGAATATCATTATATACAAGTTTCACTGTACTCTTGTCCCTTTTATGAACAAAAATTAAATATATTTTTCGTATTCAAGGCTGGAGTAGCACAGTTAAAGTTTATTCAAACAGAGCGAAAAATGTCCAGACCAGGAATCGAACCTGGATACTTGGCATGCCATGCCAATGCCTTACCTGTTAGGCTATCCGGACGATACCTGGCTGACATAATTCACTCTTATTTGTTGGGCCTGTCTGCGAACAGCAGCGCTAGTTTCATTCATCCGAGCTATAACTATAGCATTTACATGATGAAAGTGTGTTATAACACGGAAACTCCTGTATACCATGTAATTAGGTCATAATGACGGGAACGAAGTTCCCTTCATTATGATATATTTTTCATTTTGTAATTGAAATTTTCCGTTAAAATCAGCTTAAGTATACTTTATTTGATATCTTTTTTATAAAATCATAAAGAAATTAGCAAAATTCTCTTAATATATAGCAAACAAATAGATGAGTGGTCAAAAGTGGTACAGTCGTGTAAAAAAAAAAGTAAACACTCCCAACCAACTCTGCAACTAATTATAATAGAAGAAAGTTACTGGTACCAAACGATTGGGAATCAAGTCTACTTTTAAATGATGTGTATAAAATTTGCTTTTTTCAATACAAACTTTTAAACTTTGTTTTTTTTCAATGGCAACATCCAATTTTGACAATGTATTTTAAACCTTTGGTTCAAACTATGCCTAGAAACGAAATTTCAAGTCATTTGGATGATAAGTTTTTGAATTATAAACATTCAAAATTTAGAGCTTCTAATGTTAAATTACATTTTCATATTTTTATTAATATCTCCTGAAATTATTGTGCTGTCCTCTAAAAAAACCCACAGGAAAATGTATTCTAAAAAAAAACCCACCCTAGAACTTCATCAAAAAAATAACTGAAGTAAAATTTTCTTTTTGTCCTGTTTCTATATGCCATTTACAATAATAAAATTACTTTAGAAGTGCTTATTTAGTTTTTTTTTTTTTTTTTTAAATAAGCTAATAATACAGAATTCTAGCAAAAAAAGAGCTTCATTTTCACAATTTTTCTTGTTATAATACGACATGTTACAATGATGTACATCATCAGTTTTTAGATGTTTTTATGTTAAGCCATTAATATGTGAATAAAATACACCATTTTCAGCTGATTATATTATGTTTGGCTCAGTTTGTGACAATTTGAAAACAGAGGTAAAAAAACCAACTTTTTTATATATAAATTAAAGGGTGGGGCATACATTTTTTCTTTAAAATATTAATTAAAGGGGAAAAAAAACAATAAATTATGTAAATTTAATGCATATTTTGCATTTCTAAGAATTTGCACAAGTTATGTCATACCTCCCCCCCCCCCCCCCTTTGTTTTTGCAAAAATAAAACCCATCCAATATTTTTTATGTGCACAAAGATATCCTTTTACTTTTATATCATACATTGTTTTAATGTTTACAAGCTTATTTTATTCTAATCATTATTTTGCTTTTTTATGCAAATTTTATTAGGCGATTCTAAAGTTCACTGTTCAACAAGGATGAAACTTTCTGACACATTTATTCATTTTTAAACATAAAGGTACAAAATTGACAGGGCTGACTAAGCGATTTGGAATCGAAGTGAGTTTTACGTTTTTGATAATTACTTATCAAGTTACAAGCGATTTTGGGGTCCCATGACGACTGTTTTTTCTCCTTTTGTCTGGAAATTTGGTTCAAAATGGCAACTTTGACATTATTTTCTGATAGTTCTTTTATGTTTACCAAAAAATGGAACATTTCTATAGTTTCTGAATAACACAGTGCCAATTTCAGGCGTTTCTACCTTCTGAACAAGGATTAATTAAAACTTGTGTGATTAAGTTGCCCCTTTGGATTTGATTGCAAAACTGAAAAAAAAAAAACTTTTTTTTGTAAAATTGTGTTTTAAAAATAATTAATAATGAAAAAAATACTTTACTGTCTAATATTTTGGTTTCTAGAAGTGTTTTTACATGTGGGTTTTTTTTAGGCACCATGGGTTATTTTTAGGAAAAAGTGGGTTTTTTCCAAATTCTTCTTTAATTGACGGCCATTTTGTAATATATTGACAGAATCAAAAATACCATACATTAAAATCTTAGTCAGAACAAGCTGTGAAAATATAGCTACTTCAAATTGTTTTGTATTTTTTATTAAATTTTATATAGAGAAAAATTCAAAAATTGGATTTTTTCAGAGCACAGCACAATATAATCCTAACATGATAAACTTTCTGTCTTTATAATACTAAAAAACACAAACATAAATACACTGAATTTGCAATTAAAAAAATTTTATAACATGAATTACGATATTAATATTAAATAAAATATATGAATTGCAACCTACATTTTGTTTGATAGATTTATAGTTATTATGTCCGACTTTAAGCAAATTCTCAATTAAAAATTTTTCTTCCAAGTAATTTTCGAATTATGACTAAAAAACGTCAAAATTATGGTTAAAGGGGTCGTATATGACGAGCAGAAAAGCATAATTTAAATAATATATATTTTACTCATTTTATTGTTAAACATTTGGGTTGGTAACAGTCGAAACATATTAAGTCAGTGAAATGGTCATATTAGCAAGAAATAATACATTAATAGAAGTGACATAGTCATTCTGTAGCATTTGATGGATCGAGTACCAAACTTCAGTTTGGATACAGCCCCTAAAATAGGCTCATGTTAAAATAATTCATTTCTCTGAAAGTAATTGTACGAATTTCATGGAAATTTGTTTTTAGGCCAATTGAAGGACGTAGAACTTATTTATGGTGTCAAACTTGGGTATTGCTAAATAGCTTTGCTTTTTTCAATATCGAAAAAAGCAAAGTTTGGGTTTGTTTTGATAGGTAGATGGCCCCTAAGCAAATTTCATATACATCATTTAAAAGTAGACTTTGTTTCCAATCGTTTGGTACCAGTAACTGTCTTCTGCAATAATTTGTTGCAGAGTTAGTAGGGAGTGTTTCATGACTATACATAGAGATGGCCAGAGCTGGTGTGACCAAAAACGTAGGGTATAAAAAAATCATGATTTTTTTAAAATAAATAAAAAAAGTCAGATTTTTAAAAATTTAAATCAGATTTTTATGATTTTTCCCTACTTTAAAATATGGAATAGCTACCAATAATTTAGGTTACCAAAACAATTAAACCTCTAATTGCTAACATAACCTATGCTTTTAAGCTTTAATTAATTATAATTATTAGTAATTTCAGTAATTATAAAAACTGCATTAATTTTCATTAGTAGTGTACAATAACATTATATACATTAATATTTTGTAATAATTATCTGAAACTAAATTAAATACTACTAATACTGACAGTTATTAAAATTAATAATTGCATTTAATATTAAATTGTTAACACTGCTTAAAATTAATAATTATTAAACAATTAAATCTCTAATTAGGAAAATATACATTTTTATGCTTTAATTACTAAAATGATAATTAATAATTTAGTATTCATTCTAGAAAGAAAAACGGGCAAAGTGCTAGTTGCCAAAAAAGGCACTAAGGTAACCGGAAAAAACGTGACAGGAAAAAAGGGGACAAAATAAACAAGAGCGGAAAAAAACGTGACAAGGAAAATATGTGACCGGAAAAAAGGGGACGCGGGAAAAACAGGACTGTTTGGTGCTGCTTGTACTTTGTCCGGTGTGGAGCCGTTATAACACAGCCAGGCGAATACAAATATTTTAAGTCCAATGTCTACAAATGCGAATTTAGAAAAATGGTGTGAATATTCGCATACAAGGATGCTCGTTTACAGCTCTACTTGATTTTTGGCATTTGCGAACAGGAATACGAATATTTTCTGTCGATGTTTAAGAATGCAAATATTGAGAAAATTCCTGCATATTCGCATATGAAAATGCATATTTACATCACTACTTGATTTTTGATATGTGCAAATTAGGAAACAGGATAATTTAGTCCCACCGTTTCGGTCCCTTGCAGTTGTTGTTGGAAACAGCTATATTGTTAATAAAAAATCTCAAAAATTAAATTGTTTTTATCAATGTATTTATTAGTAACAATTCAAAATTATTTCAACTATTAATTGTTTATATAATTAATTTATCAATTACTTGTTTAAAAAATATTACATGAGCTATATAACAGTTATTAGGGTAATGCAAATATATATATATTTTTAATTTTCGGTTATCATAATGTCATTAGATTATATAAAAATGATAATGTTTCTGAGGATAAATATGTTGTTTATTTATTTATTAGTTTATAATATTTTCTTGCTTTTTAAATATAATTAATTAATAATATCTAGTTCCTTTTTAATTGCAAACTATAATTATGCTAAAAAAAATCTAAATCTGCATCTGGGAAATAATATCACCTAACACCGTTAAAAAATACTTTTACGTATTTGTACAATGCTACATTATTACTATTATTAATTAATAATAATACCATCAGTCAAAAACATAATAATTACTTAGACTTAAATTTTTGAATGATTTTTCAATTTTTTTTAGGGGGGGGGGATAATAAATAAAAATTTTGAATAAAAACTTTAATTGATGAGTAATTGCTATTAATTAATTATTAAAATAGTTAGTAATTTTAGTATAAAAATTAAATTAATATTTCATTAAATATATTTTTTAATTCAATTTACTCTTAATTTATTAAATTATTAACATTAATATAAATTACAAATTTCTACTTTAAAATAAACTCAACACATAGCGTATTATATATTCAGTTTATCATTATATTTAATATTAGCTATAACCTGAAATTTATCCGTTATCTGCTTATTTATTTTATATTTAAAGTTACTGAGATTTAAAACTATTAATATAATTAAACTAAGACAAAAAATTATTAAACTTATTTTCTAGGAAAGATGGAGGAAAAAGATAATTTAAAAAATAATAATAAAAGACAAATGCAAAAAAGCTTAGTTTTGTCAGCTAAAAAAAAAAATTAATTAAAATATTAGTAACATTATTACATAAAATTTTAAATAATCATCAGAGTTCATTCTAGGATCAAGGGCAGGCAGGGTGCACTTTGCCATAAAAGGGCACTTTAGAGAAAAAAAGGGCACGTTAATGTAATGATAAATAATCAACTAATAACTCTTCCCCCCCTGACCCCTCTCCCCCTAAAAAGTCTTTGCTACTACTCCTTTACGCCATTCATGAGATTTTGCAGTGTAGGGGTTGATTCTTTTCCGGAAATTTAAAAAAGAAAAAAAATCGGTCATAAATCCGAAAATTTGGACATAAACTATATCACAAATTTTGAAAAAAATGTTCACCGAAAAAAACCAATTTCATCAGAGAATCGCGAAAAAATGCCAATTTCGTCAAAGGACCTTTCCGCGTTTTTTTTTTTTTCTTTCTTATTTCGGCTGAATTTTCACAGTAGCTCAGAAACGGGGTATATAGACAGAGAGAGAGAGAAATTTATGACTGCGTCGGTGCTGGAATTTTACTGAAAATAATTGGTGTCTGTATGAGGATGTTGGGGGGGGGGGGAGTGAAAAAGAACAGATTAGGAGAAAAATGGGGCTAGGACATTATATAATGTTTACAAATAGTTTAGAGTTTTGCTTGAAATAAGCGATGAAATTAACTTAAAGGGCACTATTTTTCCCTCGGTCGATTTTACGAGTGATAGGCCTCGCGGGGCAGGGATTTTGGACAGTGGGGGCATCGGGGTGTCAAATTTTGCAAAGAAGGGCAGGCCGGGAGCCCGCCCCTCGAAAAACACCTAGAATGAACTCTGATCATTTTATTAAAAAGAAATAGCTTCAATTTCAATAAAATGTGCTTACAAAAATCTGCTTCAAACGGTGGGAAGGCTTAAAAAAATTACAAGCAACAATTATAAAAAGAAAGAGCAGAGGGGGGGGGGGGGGGGGATCTATTTTTTAAAAAACAAAATACTTATTTCAGCACGCACTAGTAAGCAAATCTCTGTTCATTTCCCAATGCTTATAATGGTAAAGTAACTTATGAAAACAAATTTATAAGATGCAACATTGTATTGAAAATATCAGACATTTGTTACCTTGTTAGTTTTTAGTAATTATTTATGAATAAGTTCAATTATTTATCAATTCCGTGTCATGTTTTTTACGGTCCCTTTTTTTCCTTGTCACGTTTCTTCCTTGTCACCTTTATTCCGCTTTTGTTTTTTCTGTCACTTTTTTTCCTGTCACATTTTTTCCGGTCACTTTTTTTCCTAGATTCGGCACTAGTTCAATAAAAAAAAAAATCATTACTTCATGAGTAAATATATTAATAATGTGTTCAGTAATGATATAAGAAAAAAAAACTATATGATTTGTAAATATGATAAATAAAGTGACATTAATTTTTAAAGATATTATAATTACATATAAAAAAATACAGTTAAATAACAACATGGTTTACTAATATCATGTTCTTTCTAAAGAAATAAAGTTCTATAATTTGAGCAAGGTCTTGGCCCGGTAGCAGAAAGTTTGAGACGGGAGTAGCAGATTTTCTTTTCTCGTTTGCAGATTATTTTTCTATTGAACCTTTATTTCGCTTTATATTATGTTTGGCTCTTTATTACTTAATACAAAAACTTAAGATTATTATTAGCAAAATTAATAAAATGCATAATAACGTCAAAGGTAAGTGATCGTTTGATTAATGCTTCAATTGCAAAATATTTTACCTGCACAGAGTATCTGTTGCAGACACTTGAAGAATTTTCTGCTACTGGGGGTCTTGGGCATACAGATTTAAAAATACTGTGATATGGGGAATACAAGAAACTTCTTTGGGTACAACTAAAGGTGGATTTCACTTTTTTTTTTAAGCAGGGTGCTGCACCTTTAAATAATGGCCTATCTGGAAAAGTGAGTACTACAGAATTAATAAAAACTGCAAATAAGTATAATTTCATTAGTTAGTAGCACAAACAACAAAACAAGCAAATGTAATTCGTGGCTCGTTTTGAGTTTGTACTTTAACCTTACAAACATGTATGTCTATGCTAACAAAAAAAAAAAAGAAAGAAAATGAGTTACACCCATTCATACACACATACAGAGTAATATAAGAATACCCAGTTATATCTGAAATCTTCAAAATATTAAATAGTAGCAGTATTACCACCCAGTAGGGATTATTAACATTCAATGTTTCAATTTTTTTTTTTTTTTTTTTTTTTTTTTAAGAAAGTCTTTTTTTTATTTGATGTATTATGGAGTTCAAAAGCAAAAAAATAAAAATATTTATTCAACCTCTACCAAAGAAGCTCTTTTTGAGATTAATATTTTTATTACCAGTTAGTTCTTTTTTTTTTTTTTTAATACCTTCTTTTATAATAGTTGAGCAGATGTCATTCCAGTTTGCTATAAATTTATTATATCAAAAGTTGAATGAAAAAATAACACACTGGCTACTTATTCTTTTACTTACAAAAATGTAATATATTTGCTATGTTTAGTTTATTTTATTTAAAAGAATGAATAATTTGATTAGCTAAAGGAAATTATGACATCGTAAATTATATTGAATTTAAATATCATTTTAAAATGAAATGCTTTTATGGTAGATAAAACTTTCTTTTTACAAACTTACTGTAGTTAATTTTTTACAAGTCTAAGGAATAGTCTCTAAGCTTAGAAACAATTATTTAAAGATTTTTTTGTTGTTGTTGTTTATTCATAAGGCAAAATACCTATAGAAACTTTCCAAATTCTGCTCATCTTAAATTTTAATATTTTTTTTTATGTAATTTTAAACATTTAGGAAATTTATGATTTTAATCAATTATTTAAAAAAAAAATCAGTTGATTAAAATCATGATTTAAATCATTTGATTAAAATCATTGACACCCTACCAAAAAGTGGTACAAATTGGAATGAATTACTTAATGAGTCAATACTCACAATCTAAAATATTCTGTAGAAAGTAATCATAGGTATTAAAACGCAAAGGTAAAAATTAAGTAGACCAAAATCGATATATATGCACAGGGGTGGGGAATTTCTATAAAATCTTACCAGCCAAGGATTTATTTCACCAACCAGTAAAATGCAAAGTACAGCTGAAACTTTTTATGACAAAATTTAAGCAACTCAAAAAAAGCTGGTTACGATTACTATAATGCATTTTCATAATTTTTTTTTCCCTGTAAAATTACAAAATATAAACAAGAGATGAAAGTTTAATATAAAATAGTACTTAGTACCATGTTTACATCGCAGTAATTACAAAAGTTGAAAAATATAGCTAACTACTAAAAAAAAAGTTTTCGCATATCTCTATAGTTTTCAAAGACTACCTAAAAATTCACTCGCCAGTGGTGAGTAAAATGATGCATTTCCACACCCCTGTATGCACACACCACACATACATCAACTCTTTATTGATGCAAAACGAGATGATTCTTACAAGGGAACCACTTTAGGTGTTGCTCGCACCTAGAATCGAGTCCTGGTGCATTTTGTAGCCCTATGCATAAAAGTTAGAAAACCGATAAAAATTCTTTGTTAAAATCATATTTTATATATATTTTTTATATTTATAATTTTTTATTATTGGATTTTTATTTGTTAATTTTACCCCAAAAGAGAGTTAAGTCGCCAGATATGGCACTTCAAAATTTTCACTAGCTTTATACCTCTAATAGGTTTACGTCCAAACCATTACAACACGGTACATAGCGAAAATACTGAGCTAGGGTTGCCGGAAAACTGTACGGGACAAAAAAGACGCCAATCTTTCCCCGCCAAGTACGTAAATATAATATTGTATTTTTTTTTTTTATCAAATTCGTAGGTTCTTGAAGGAATTTTAAAACTTTTTTCAACATTTTATAGTTATTATTGACTAATTTATATTTTTAACTATTTTTTTAAAAAAACTTTTACGTTAAAAGCCCGAAAAGTGGTCTAGAAAATTGCATTTTCAGAGAGTTAATCTGCTGTAAAATCAGAAAATATTATTTTAACAAAAAAAAAATTATCGATTCCCAAACTTCCTAATATAGAGCTTTAAAATGCACCAGGTTTCAATACTAGGTGCGAGCAACACCTAAAGTGGTTCCCTTGTTAGAATGTAGTATTCATTTACCCAACACACCAGCAGTGCCTGTTTAGCTGAAAACAAAATCAGAAATTAGTTTCAATAAATAGAAGAATATCAAGAATAGCTCTTTGGTGAAGATTGAAGTTTTGGTACTTTTCGGTTAGCCGTCCGCCAGTGTTTTATATATATACATATATTGTATATATACATATATTGTATATATACATATATTGTATATATACATACATATATATGTATAAATACATATATATGTGTATATATATACACATGTATATATATATGCATTATACACATATATGTGTGTATATAAAACACTAGCGCCCGGCTAACCGAAAAGTACCGAAGTTTTTTAAATAATCCACAATCCAATTATAAAACTGACAAAATATAATCTTTTTTCGTTCTATAGGTACCTCTTGTCCCTTTTCTAAATCAAATTAAATACATTTTTTGCTTTTTAGTTGAAATTTTTAGTTAAAATCAACTTAAAAATACTTTATTTGATGTCTTTATAAATTCATAAAGAAATTTGCAGAACTCTCGGTACTTACGTATTAACTCCCCCGCAGCTTATATATACATATATCAGGTGTCCTAAAAAGGACTGACTGATTTTAAAATTCAATAACTTGCAAACGGTGACAGATATTTAAAAAATTCTTGCAGGAGAGTTATGCATAAGGTCAAAAGTTTTATTACAGTGATTTTCGATTTTAGTTTGATTTACAAACAATAGATGGTGCTGTAAGCAATAGTCACTAAATACAGGCTCGATTTTTGGTCTTTTCTCTTGTTCCATGCAGAAAAAGGAGATGGAAATGTATTATGCGGGCCACTAAGTACCAAAAATCGAGCCTGAATTTAGCGTGTATTGATCGCAGTGCCATCTATTGTTTGTAATTCAAACTAAAATCTAAAATCACTTTAAAAAAACTTTTAACCTTATGCATAACCCTCCTGCAAGAATTTTTTAAATATCTGTCACCGTTTACAAGTTATTGAATTTTAAAATCAGTCAGTCCTTTTTAGGACACCCGGTACATATATATATATACAGTCAAATCCGATTTAGTGCCATCTCAAAATAGCGCCAATTGCATCTATGAACAAATCTACCAAATAGGAATTTCAATGTAATGCATCCATTAAAGCACCAACTCGATAGACCGCCAAAAAAAAAAATTCTAGAAATTACTGTTTTTTCTTTGCATATCTTTCTTTTTAATTTTTTTTGTTAGAATTTCAAAGGGCACCCCCTTTTCTTGCGTCTAGATGTTTTCAAGCTCAATTCAAACTTTAATAACCCTTTGTACTCCGGCGTCTCTTATGCAAATTGTATTCGGTCGGCAGCACTTTTTTAAAGGAAGTTTCCTTCAAGTACACAATTTAAAATATGCTCTGATTAAATAAGGCAAATTTTATTTTCCTTTATTACTGGTGGCAAAAAAATTTTTTGCAACGAAAGATAATATTGGTGCAAAAGCGACAACGGAGTACAAAGAATTCTTATTGTTCTCAACACCTGCTAAAATGCACCTTCACACATTAGCTGAAAGGGTCTCTCCTCTCTGAAGTTAGAATAATGCAGAAAAGAACTTATCCGTCCAGTGGTTGGGGGTCCTAACAAAAAGAATAGATGAAAGACTGTCTGCAGTTTATATCGATTTCTAGAAAAAAAAACGGTATGCAATACAAAATCTCTCATTCGTAGTTTCGGTCGAATATTGATTGCAACATCAAAGAATTCACCAACTACATCTGTAAAATATCCTGCCTCTTTATTTTAACTCATTATGGCGAAAAGAGTAGTTTTATCAGTTTTGGAAAAGCGGGAAATTTGTGAATATAAAGAAAGAAATGTGAATGCATCGCAGCAACACATCTCCCATCTCCAATCATTTTTCTACACTCTGGAAAAAGCTCTGCATCAGAGACATTTTAACAGGGTTTGCTCAAGTGGGCCCGCCCGGGTTTTTTTAGGCGGGCCCACTTGAAAAAACCCACTGTGGGTTTTTTCAAATTTTCTCATGTTTTCACAACTGTAACATTATTTAATCTAAGGTATGAGAATAGGTGAAAACTGGAAAATTGGGTTAATAGTTAGTGGCTGTTAGACAGGGTTTGACCAAAGTTTTTTTGGGCAGGCACACTTGCAAAAACCAATGGTGGGTTTTTCCAAATTATTTTGTGCTTCCAGAAC
The DNA here is from genome assembly GCA_963932465.1 of Maratus speciosus. Classification (NCBI taxonomy): domain Eukaryota; kingdom Metazoa; phylum Arthropoda; class Arachnida; order Araneae; family Salticidae; genus Maratus; species Maratus speciosus. The sequence goes on along the minus strand of OZ010798.1, from coordinate 243,710,551 downwards.
TGTATCATTATTTAATCTAAGGTATGAGAATGCAAAGATAAAGGCCAATTTAAATATATTTCAAAAGAACCAGATTTAAAGGAATTTCTAAGCAGAGATAAAATGACCAAAAAAGAAATTAACTGTAAAGGAGGAAGATTTTCATGCTTGTAATCTAAAATGTATCTAAATGTTTTAGATCTTAATGCACGCAAAAAGATGGCATTTGAACCCCATCCTGATTGTTTGCATTGTTATATCTTTTAAGATTAATCATGCCATAATATTATCTTGCTTCAATGTTCAATGAAAGTGTTATATAGGAGTTTTAAACATAAAATTGGTTCAGAGTGAAACAGATAAGTTTCCTCTGGGATAGTGTCAATTTTTCTTTTCTTTACATTAAGTACCAGCTACCTCTGCTTCAGTCGAACTAATACTTTTCTCCGTTTGGTCTGATTTGGAGCAAGTTACGTAATCATTTTGGAGTTGATAAAGCAGAAAAGCTAGTAATAAGTGTATCGCCATTTGCAATCTAAATTTACAAATATACCTGACTAGAGATGCAACAAATATTCAGCCCATTCGGCCTGTCTGCCGAATATCAAGTCCATTATTCGGCCTTAGCCGAATAATACTATAATAAATGTTTTTATATTTACACAGTATAAATTTTTAATTTGACAATTTATATTCATCATGTATAATGAAAATTTTATTTGAAATTAACACTTTTTTCCCATTAACTTTCATACCCTGAATGGTTTTTATCTACCCATTTTTATATAATAGGCTAATTTAGGAATCATGTAAATATGCTGTATCAGTAAGTACAAAAAGTATCTGTAATAAGCTAACATAATCTGTTAAATTTAAAATTAATCTATTCAAAATTGTTTTAATACAGCTGTACAAGCAAATTCAAACTTTTTTTACCCTAATGGGAAGTTTAACATTTATCCCTTGTTACATAAAAAAAAATAATTCTTTCAATAATATTTTGAATTATACCTATACAGAACATAAATATAGGATTGATAAGATATAGATTATACGATATTTAAGTCGTATATGTTGCAATACTTAAGCTTTTTTTTTTTAAGTAAAATATGCTTAAAAGTTAAATATAATTTAAGTGATTTTTGTAAGTGAGTTACTATTTCTTATTAAATAATGAAAGAAATGTGAATACTAAATTCTTTTAATTAGTATGAATTTACGTTTTACATATTTTTTCAAGAATAGCATTGTACTGTTTATATTTGCCTTAAAAAACAGTTAAAATGTTTTCAATAAACGTAGATTGTGATGCATAAATAATAATAATTCAACATTCTCAGGTGATAGTCTATTTCTTTTTTTTTCGTAAATGCTACCTGCTTCTGAAAATAATATCTCTCACTATATATGATACTTCCTGGTGCAGAAAGGTACTTTTTGACTAATTGTGAAAGGATTGGAAAGTCTTCTGAATTTTTCGCCCACCACTCCAAATGACACTGTTGTCTTTCTAGTAGTGGCTCGGAAAGAAAATTACTAATTTCTTTTACTTCTTCACATTGAAAGGAGCTTTCTATAGAGCTTCACTCTGCGATTGGCTTGCAATTTCCTTAAAGCATGCCCAGATTTGGAACTTGGGAAGATAGAATGGTTATGTTGGAAATATTTTGTTCACATTCTGTTACTGGTTTCATACTAGCTTTTCTTAGTCTTACTAAAGCAGTTAATTTGGATTTTACTCCTACATCCTTTGCTTCATCTTTGTTGAAAAAGAACATTTTAAATCTGGGGTCTAAAACCGTCGCAATGGAATAGTGTTCATTGTCTTGAATCGATGCAAAAGGTTTCTCCAAATTTTGTAGAAGAGTGTCTTTCATGGTGCCTACACCAAAAAAAGCTCCAGATTTAAATAAATATGATTTTAATGCTGTAACTATTGGGATGACTTCAGAAATTAATGATCTCGATGAGACAATTTGTTTTGTTATTTCTTCAAATGGTTGTAATAGATTGAACATTTTTTCTAAAATAGTCCACTGGTTTGCTGTCAGATTATTTATTTCTCCAAATTGCATATAGAGAAAGTGCATTTTTTTTTTCCAGTAATCTCTCCAACATATAATAGGTACTATTCCAGCGTGTTGCCACATTTTGAACTAATTTCTTCTTAGGAATTTTTAACTCATTAATTTGTATATCAGTTAATCTTGAACATGCTAATGGCGAATGATTAAAATGTGTAAACGATTTTTTTACCTACAACAAATAAATCATTTACTGATCTTTGGTATGTTATAGCATCAGATACTGTTAAATGCAATGAATGCAATTTGCTTTTCCTTACAGATATTTCCTTCATCTGAATCTGAAAACATTCACTATTACACTTCTTAATAGTGCTATCTGCTGATAGCAAAGAAAAAAAAATAATGATAATAATAATGATAAATTTTTTTTTTGTTAATTGTGAGCTTTATAAAGTCTACAATACAATGATCTCTTTCTACCATTTTAGAGGATATTCTTTTCATCCTTTCTATCAGTGGTTTTCCTGAAGATATTAAGATTTCTTATATTTTATTTCATCTGAAAGCTGAAACTTATGTTTCCTAGTACTTTTAAAATCTTGTCATTATTTTAAAATGTAACAACACACATAATATCTATTAAAATGAAACTAGAGAGTACCTGATGAGGAACTTATGCTAAGAATTTCTTTTTTTTAGGATGAATTATATTATTGAGGCAATTTTTAGGCCGAACATAGCCGAATATTTTTTCAGAGTAAAATAATGCTTTCAAAAATTAAAAATTTGTATATAAATAATTTTTTAAAAGAAAACAATACATTTTAATTGTGAAATATACAAGAATTGTGCATATAGTGCATACTATATTTTGTTTTTAGGCAAAAATTAGTTCATTATTCGGCGGTCGAATATTCGGTATTCGGCCAAACCACTATTCGTTGCATCACTATACCTGACACTGACTTCCATGACAATCTAATTTGATATTTAATACTACTGCAATATACATGTAGCAAATTTTGCAAAAATTTTCAAATATATTACGAATCCCATTTCTTAAAAAAAAAAGTCTTCAACCGATTTGAAGTGAATGAAAGAAACTATATAAATTTAGCATGTTTAAGTTATGGTAAGAATTATATAAAAAAAATCTAGTTGTGGTTCACTTAATATATCCTTAGTGCAGCAAACTAGTCCCATGAGATACAGATGTACCTTTTAAATTAATTTGATTTTTTTCTTTTTATATATATATATATATTTTTTGTTAATTCTTACTTAATTAATGCAAAATTATGCCCAGGTTTCACTGGTAAATGGAGTATTTAGGTATTACGTAGGATGAAAATTAGAAGTTTAAAGTGTTCGCCAAAACAAACCTCAATAAAGCCCGAAAAAACCCGGGGGGTTTAGACTAGTGGGCCCAGTGGGTTGGGGTTTTTTCTAACCCTGGTCAAAACTGATACAAATTGGAATACATTACTTAATGAGTTATTACTCACAATTTAAATAATCATTCAGAAAGTTATTATTATAATTAACGGAAAGCAAATTAAATTTACTAAAGAATGATGTTATTATGATTTAATATGCTTCAATCAGTCAATAATTATAAAATTTCTATTTCAATTTTTCTCTAAATGTGGCCAAAACTGGAGTCTATGTCTGGTAAACGGGTACGAGGAACATAGAACCCACAGATAGACTACATATATATATTTTTAACAAACTAGGTAGTTAGCAAGCAGTGTTATGAATTAACTTGAATTAATTCATGCAAGTATTTAAAAGGACTCAGACAAAAAATAGTAAAATTTCTCTTAGCACTGTGAATGAAAAAAATAAAACTTGTTATTAAAAATTTTTATTAGATTTTCATGTTAATATAATACCCAATAGCAATTTAAAAGTACCAAATCAAATACCTATGTTATATTCACATTTATAAAAAAGTTCCACGTTCGTTAAAATATAGCAAATTGAAAAGTTTGAAAATTCTTTAAATATGTGAATTTAAAGGCTGGTTGTAAACATTTTTTGAAAGAGAATATACCTTTGGTTAATCAAGGAAGTGGTAAATAATAACTTTTAACTTGTAAATACATGCACACAGAAAACGAAAACAAAAGATTTCGGAATTCTGATGGAATAGAATGAATCGTTCATTTTTCATCCAAAGAATCCCCTCATATGAGGATATAGACCAAGGAGGATCCAATGGACTTTACTACAGGTGCGTTTTCACTGGTCGTTCTAACGACCTAAAAAACGTAGTGACCCAAAACCTTAACCTAAGAGCGTTTTCACTGGTTACATATAAAATCCTTACGCCAACCAATCAAAGGAAAGTTTTTACTGCGCAAGCGTCTATTTTACGGCTTTACTGTCTGCAGATCGAACAGATGTCAAAAAATGTAAACAAATAATTGTTGTTTGTTGTTGTCAGTTTAATTAGTAGTAGCAAATATTTTGTATAGAAATTAATCGAAAGTTTTGACTGTTTTCCCCACTAAAGGGTCTTAAAAAATGCCCCACAAATCATTGTTTATCCAAACTTTAAATTGTGGCAATGGATTTATACTCCTAAATTAAATAAAAACACTAGGTCACCATGATTTATGTATATTTAAAAACATACTGAATAAATTGTTTACAACACAAGTACGTGTGAAAAACGTTACGTACGTTAGTGGCACATGTGTAATAGAGATCGACTATAAATTTAATGTTGCTTTTTGAATTTCCTTTTAAAGAAATTGAGTAGAATTATATTTGTTAAATAAATCAACAAATTAAATAAAACATTAAGCCAATGTAAAAATTTGAATGTTCCGACCCGCTTATGAAGTGATATACTCACTGTTTTTTGTGAATCGTTTTTCATATTTCACAAGAAAAGTTAACATTTAAGAATGTTTATTTTTATTTTATTATTTTTTTAAATATGGAATTTTTTTTTCTATTTTAGTTTTTTTTTTTTTTTATATAAAACTTTAAACGTTTAACATTTTATTATATTTTTTAAAAAATGGCACATTTAGAGAAATAGAAATTTCTAATAATGTTTATCTCTGTAACAAAAGAAAAAGAACAAAATTTAAGGGAAAAAAATATGTGTGAAAAAAATCTTTAAAACTTAAATAAAATCTAAAATAAAACCTTTTTTAGAGTGAAAAAGAATATTTTAGAAATTAATGATGGAACTTGGGACCCATGAGCACATACAACTGTATCAGTGGTGTAATCATAAAAAAAGCAGAAGGCATACGCTCAAGGCAGAGAGTATACCCTACAGTGTATATACTATAGCTTTTTTGAGAAACAGACGGTATACGGTGTTTCCTAAAAAAATCCAGAAGGTATACGGCGTATACCACCATACATCCCTGAACCGTACGCCTATGCCTATGTGACACTGGCAGATTCTCTTATACATATCATCACTACAGTCAGTATAAAATTATCCAATTTAGTTAAATCTACTTTTTGTGGCAACCCCCCCCCCCCCCCCCAAAAAAAAAAAAAAAAAAAACAAAAAATAACAGTAAAATGCAAAATAAATGTACTTAAAATTGTAAGTTTTACCTTATGATTTCACATCATGGGTGAAAGTTTTTTTTTTTTTTTTTTTGGGGGGGGGGGGGGGGGCGGGAGACCCATCTTTGTTACAGAATTGAGAAAAATCAAATTCAGTTGTTTAAATTCAAAGTAAACATTTAATCATCCTTTTTTTAAATGTCTTCCTGCTATATTTTTCTTCTGAGCTTATTTTGTTTGCAAATTACACATTTTAAATCCCAACAATTTTTTCTTATTGTGTGAAGTCGCTTTTATGGAGAATAATTTTGTGAAGGGGCTTCTTTTATTAAGAAGAATAAAAGGGTATAAATGTTTGCCGGGGCAATCCCTGTTTTTGTCAATAGATCACAAAAAAGGTACTTTTATGTTGGATATTTTTTTTTCTTCCAGCAATAATTCTTTTTAGTGTTCACTTGTATAAATTAGAAACGATGTACTGAGGTTGAAATAACAATTTTGGTTCATCATATTATTTTTCCTTATTGTTTTATTCCCTTTTTTTAATGAAATAAGTGAAAGGCACTTATTTTAAATGTATGTAATATATGTATTTTAAATGAAAATTTTGTATTTCAAATAAAATGAATGAGAGGTTTATATTTAAAAAAAAATGAATACAAATGATGACATTATTTAATGGTTTATCTCAGGATCGAAACTAGAGGAGGGGGGGGGGGCAGAGGAGGCATGTTCCCTGGTCGCCATAAGGAAAACGAAGGGGGTGTCGAATGAATTTTGATTTCTTAAGAAGCTACACTAGTCACACGAAGAAACTCGCAAGCTAATGTTAAATATGGGAGCATTCTTTTCAAATTTCTCGCTTGCATTTTAATATTTTTAAATATTTTTTTTTTCTTAAGATAGCTGAGTTTGATCTTTAACATTGCTAGGTTGTATGTTTTCGATTTTGGTTCAAGTTTTTTTATGAGGCTACTTAAACTTTCAGAACCGGTTCAAAAAGTGAAAGTAATTTTATATATATATTAAAAAAAACTGCAAACAAAATGTAAAAAGTAAACATTTACCTGTTAGAAACAACCTCAGCTGTCCCAAACGGAAAAAATCATTTAAAAATATTAAAGTGCAAGCGAGAAATTCAGAAAGAATGCTCCTATAAGTTTAACATTAGCTTGCGAATCTGCATAGTTTCTTCATGTAACTTCCTTTGGATTTCGTTTTCAAAGTTTTAATGAATCAATATTTGACAAAGTTGATTACATATTTTTTTATTACATATTTTAAATTTGAAATAAGTCAGCGATTAGAATTAAAATTCTCTTTGTAAATTTACTTTGCGGAGGCCGGGGCAAAATCTATGTTTGTGCTGGGTGCAAAAAAGGATGGTTTCAGCCCTGGTTTATTTCATGTGCCTGGCTGACATAAAGTACCTACCCAAAAATGTTGTGAATTTGATAAATTTCACTGGATCAAATGGCATAGCAATGATTTCACTAATAAATATATCTCCAACCATAACATGCCAATGAAACGCATTATGTTGCCTCTCTGTAAGTTTAAATGTTAAATTATGATAAAAATGATAGAGTTACTACTAAATAAGTACAAAAGTAAAAATAGTTTTTTTTTTAACCACTTTTTTATAAACATTGAATGTTTATAAAAATCATCCCTAATTTCAGGACTATAATTCATGTTAGTTCAAAAAACTTCTGTTACAATACATTAATTTGGCATGACTCTAATTATGGAAAATTCATCACTTCGACTTGGTAGAAAGCATGAACTACTGAATTTATTAAAATGATTATTTTTTCTCCCATTTTTTCAAGTATGACAACAGAAAAGGCGAAAAAAACATTTTTGAAACTATGTATTGAGAATTTTTAAATTATTTTTTCAAAGTTTAATTATAATTTACTTAATATTAAATTATCATTTGATAAAAGCAGATTAAAAAAATTATTTCTTTATTATTGTAATTAAAAATTCTCTTTATTTTTTATTTATATTTCATTTCTTACCTAATATTTCGTTGCTACAGTTTCACTGCCAGTTGGCATGTTTTAATGACATGATTTGATGCAAACCCTGTTATTTTAACCATAGAGAATATTTGGAGATTTATCACCTGTGACTCTAACAGAAAAATGCATTAAAATTCATTTATCACTTTATAATTAAGTTCCTAAAGATACTAAAATTTATTGCCAAAAGAAGCACTCAGGTGTACATCATTTTTAAAATTCTGGAGTATTAGGTAACACGAGTCTACTCTTGGTTAGGGATGCACCGAATATCAAACTATCTGGTTAAGCTGAATATCAAAGTATTCAGCCAAACCGAATACTTAAAAAAACCTTTTGAAACACATTTTAAAAAACTTTTCACAATTTCTACCTTTAACTGTCAACTTATAAATATATTTAAAATAATTAGAAACAAGTTCATATTTAAATAAAATAGGATGTTTTTAGATTATTTGTTTGCTGTAACTTAAAAAAAATAACCATGATGAGGATTAAAATGATGATTAATTTAGATTTTCATAGGAATTAATGATGTACAAATACAAGTTTCGAAATTTTGTTTAGTAAATAATATGTTTCTTGCTTTTTTACAAAAAAGAGTTTCTAACAAAATGGAAAAACTTTTGCGGTTGATGATAGGTACAAAGACAGACAATTTTTGTTCAGAAAACCATAATCCACATATTGAGTCATCATAAATACATTATATCTCATCTCACTCAATCTTGAATTTTCGTTTGTTACTTTAACAATAATGAAGACATCATAACTATAGAAACAGATGTCATAAATTCCCGGAGCCGCCATCTTGGAATTTTTCTTGGAGTGAAAACCACTTTTCCGCCAAGTAGTAAATGTCGCCAAACACTGGTTTATATGCATGTTAGGCTTAACGAAAATAAAATGTAAATAATAAACAAAACTCGTTAAAGTGGCATTCACTAAACGTTGTATGAGCGCTATGCGCTCATTAACTGAAAAAAAAAATCACCGGATTCCGCAAACTCCTGCCGTGACCACAAAAATGCACGAAACTCATTAAAGTGTCAATCAGTAACCGCGCTCATTAACTGAAAAAAAACATCACTGGATTCAGCAGTTCTTGCTGTGTAGCATTCTCAAAATTCAGCAGTTCTCGCTGTGTAGCAATCTCAAAATGTAAAAAACTCGAAAGGCAACAAAATATATGTAAAATTATTAACATACCTTAACAGACGTCTGCTTTCTTAAAAGCTCAAGCATGAAATACTGTCATAGCATCACCATCATTTTCAAAAATAGGCTTATGAATACGCATTGACACACTATAAACAAGCCTCCTTTTTTCGTCAAAATTTCCTCAAATCTATTAATTACTTCAGCAAGAGTGTTTAAACAGACTACAGAAACCATAGTCAATCAAATACATCCAATAAATTTAACAAAAATAAAAAGACAGAATAATACAACACGATATCAAAACACATCCACAAAATCCTAAGCGAAAATGAGCTTCTCAGGGGTTCCCAGAACACGACATGCCAGAACTCACATGGGGTTCCACATATCGATAAAGATTGCTAACATAAAATCACCAAGAAATCTCAAAACATCCAAGATAGCGGCCACCTGGGAATATAAGGCATCTAAGTCTAACTAACTATTAATTAGCTAAGAAATTTAAGTACGCTTATGGGCAAAAACAGAAATAGTTATGCTACTGTATTATCTAAATATTTATTACAGAATGCTAATTATGAAAAAACACTTTTAAAATGCTTTAAATATTTATAAATATAAATTTATTATAACTATATAAATTATGGAATAAATTTATTGCATGGTATTTTAAAAAAGATATGATACTGCAAAACAGTTTTTTTGTTTACATTACATTTTCATCAAATTTTAGGATAAAGTTATAATATAGATTCCCAAAAGGCAAATCTCAACACCTTAGAAATTTTAAATCAAAATATCTTACACATAATTATATTTAAAAAAAAAAATAAAAGCACTTTAAACATATTAATATTTAAAAAATGAAAGGCAAAATATCATATAATATAAATAAATATTTGATTCAAATGGTAAATGTTGATTTTTTATTAAAGTACTACTCAAAATCAAGTATGGGAAACTGAAAATAGCTGACTATATATATATTTATTAAAATAGTATATCACTTTTAACATTAAGAAAAACTTCATAAAAGAATTTTAGCCCTAAGCAATGATTTATAAAATTACACATGCTTCCACTTAGATTAGGGCCTAAATTCTATCAACTGTCAGATGACTTTAATAAAGCTACGTTTAAATACAAAAACAGTTATATTAATTTTAAAAGTTGCAGAAATTTGTCTTACCTGCATATACTTAAAGTTGTTCTGGTGTACTTTAAAATCTTTCTACAAAAGATTAAGTTTATTATACACATAAAAGTGGTAACCTCTAATTATAAAAATGTTTCTGTCATAACTTTAATTTTTGAAAGATTACCTTACCATTAATTTTTTAAACATTATTTGCAACGGGTAGTTTGTTTATTTAGGTTAATACAATGTGACAATTTATTTAAGTATGCAATGTTGTTGACAGTTTGTTTATTTAGTTTTTTTTTCTTTCTTTTGCATGTTGCATGCTTTATAAATCACTGTTTTCAATCTAATTTTTAAAATTTTTCCTAACGAAAAATAAAGATTTCTCATTTAAATTTTTCTTTTTTTTCTGCATTCATAATTATTAATAAAACAATAAGACTAAAAAGCAATCGAAGAATCAAAATTTAACAAGTTTCAGTTTCGGTCGATACTTAATTTTAAATCATACCAACCGTATCATGTAATTGCTCTGATGACAATAAATATAATTAACATAAGGAAAAAAGAAGACACTTTGTCGTCTTAAAACAACAAACTCTCTATCTTTTTTATTATTATTATTATTTTACTTTCAAAAACACTTAGTCTCATATGAATATAAACAATAAACCATTTTTGCATCTTTTAAGAACACTTTTTTACTTTAAAAAAGAAAACACTAGAAACTTTTATTATCTAAAAACATATCTCCCCTTTCCCTCGCCCTTTTTTTTTTCATCTTTTAAAATAAAACCAAATAGTGCAATTGCCCTGGTAACAAACAAAATGAAGATATACGTAAGGCTGGCCCACACTTTTTTTTTTTACTTAGCAGCAGACTTTATTTATGCCCCAGACTGAAACATATAAATGCTTATTTCACATTATATTTGCAATATGGGCATTTAAAAATATTTTCAGCTAAATAATTTTTGTACTTACTCATTAAGTAATATACAGTAGACTCCCTCAAATCCGCACAGCTTGGGACCAGAGGTTGTGCGGATTTTAGAATTTTACGGATTTCTGGTCACTGGTTTGTTTACATTTTTAAACATTAATTTGCTTAGTAGTTAAGCAGGGGAAATTATAATGAATGCTTACAATAAAGTGAAACATTAAAATAAGTAAAATATTAAAATAATTTATTAGTTTAAACGTAAGTAATTATTATTAAATTAAAAATCTAGCAAAATATTAAATTATTATCGATGAAATCGATTTAATTCGATTCCAAAAGTCCTGTGCTGCCATCTAGTCAGAAAGCGATCGTAAGATCGATACCCCATAATGTAGATATGCTAATTTATATCAAAATCAAAAGTAATGTAAATTTATTTAGTAATAAATCAGCTGTAATAACCAAAAGAGAATGATTAACAGAAAATTTAGTAAAAAAACATTGCGGTAGTCGCTGATTTCGGCGCCATCTTGAATTTTGTTCTAGCAACTTAACTGTAAATTTCATTGTTTACATCGTAAAAAATACGCGGATTTAAGGGAGTCTACTGTATTGTGTTCTCATAGTTTGTAGTGCAGCATGCTATTTTTGGAAAATGTAATTTAACGAGTAATGTAATTAAAAAAAGACTAGTTTGTAGGGAGCACAAATATTATTTTTGATGTTACTTCAATAAACTTACTTTACTGTCTCCTCTTTTGACATAGAAGTGGTACTCACAGATTTTTTAAAATCTTCTTTTCTGAAGTCCAAGGGCTTGGTCTGAAGTCCAGTTGCTTGCAGACTATCACTAATGGTAGTCACTTATTATACAATAAAACTACACACCTGTGATTTTCTGAAAGCATTCAAATTTGAAGATCTATCCCGGCACCAGCTGATCTGCCAGACGCTTACCTCCACTGGTACACTTTGTATTGATTGATATATACAATTTCTGGATGTAACATCAAAAATATTGATGCTTCTTACAAACAAGTTTCTTTTTATTACATTACTCGCAAAATTATATTTTCCAAAAAACAGCATATTACACAACAAACAATGACAAAACTAGGACCTACTATAGTTTCATTACTTCTAATATATTATTTTGACCACTGAATTTATATACATCATGAATTCATGATTCGTCTAAAACTTTAATATACACTCAAACATATAGACTCAAAGAATCTCCCACAGAGAGCATTTTATTTTTTGATAATGAATTCCATTTTCAAAAATAGTAAGAATAATAAGTAATGATTTTTGAAAAAAATAAATAAATGAATAATATAGTTCTTTACTTTAATAGATAAATAGGTACATTTAAAACCGATGACCTATGCTGTAAGATAAATCTGTAGCCATACTTGTAAAAGAAATGCACCTAAATAACAATTTAAACAAAATTTTATAAATATGCATTTCAAATGGAGAATCTCCTATTATTTTGGTAGCAATACTTTTTTAATAAATGAAAATAATCGCTAACAAGACATGCAGATTTAACTTAAAATACATTGAATATGCATTTATAACTGCTTATCGAATTGGAATGGTAATGTGTACAAATTCTTCAAAATGGGCACATAGAAAAGCGCTACACATGGTCTGAATATCTCTCAATTGATTTAAATTTCATACAAAGTTATAAATCTTCATAAAAGTTTCAGCATTAATCTTAACAACAAAATGAAAAATAGCACATCTGCAGGTGAAAAGCATTAAAATTAAAATTAAAAATAGATTAGCAATGTTTTCCTTACATTACAAAGTTCACAAGTAAATATCTGAAAAGGAGTAAAGAGCAAACTGTTTTGCAATAAGATGTTTCTTGCTTAAAAGAGAACAGGAAAATACAAAATACAACGGCTTGTTTATTTTATAGAAACTTTGTTTACATGCTCGCTTAAACATGCATAATCAAATACCTACTATTAGCAAAACTGGATTAAAGTTTGCCTGTAACTAATTTTCCATTTAAAAATCAATGGGCTACAGTAAACAATATCCTTCTTAACAATTACAATTACTTTGAGTGAGTAAATGGAAATTTAAATCTAAATTGATCAGAAATACCCTATCAAGTAACCAAGTATAATCAATGAAGTAAGTAATTCATCTTAAGAAACAAACATTCTTAAAAAATACTTTTAATCTTTGTATACTATTAACGTTCAATAAAAATAAAATAATTTTGAGAACTGGACATATCTTCATCCTTATATCCGCAACAAAATCCTTAAACAAACTATATAATTAGTATTCTAATATTAATAAAATGTATCTGAATGATTATCAAAAATAACAACAATTTAAAGAATCCATATGGATTACCACAATTTATTAAATTAAAAGACAATAATAAAGGATGATATCTATCCAACATGTCAATAAAACTTACCGTTTTGCTTCAATTACAAAAAATAGATTCCTCTTTGACGTAAAACAAAATAAATAAATAAAACGATATAAAACATAAATATCACTTAGTAAATTGACAACATCGCCATTATTATCAAAAGCTCTATTTTAATTGGCTGAGCTTAGGTAAGCCGTGCTTAGGATTGATCACGAATCAAACCTACAAAATCGCGTTCTAACGACCTAAAATCTTGTGTTTAGGTAAAAAGTTAGGTAAGTTAGACCTTGGATAGACCAGTGAAAACGCACCTTACCGCCGAAAACGCAAACGATATTTTGGTAAATACCGAGGACATTGGAATTCCTGGTTGGCCGTTCTTTTAGCATAATATCCTTGAATTAATCAAAACCGTGATATGTTTCTGAACGCGCAGAACGTTTATTTTATCTATGATAAAAACCCACTCCATGTTTCTGCCTCCTGAGATCGCACGTGCGGTGTGAGTGCATTTTGAACACACTCTGATCCTTTGGATGAAGAATGAACGATTCATTTTATTCAATCAGATTTCAGAAATCCTTTGTTTCTGTTTTTATCCGTGTATGTATTTACAAGTTAAAAGTGATTATTTACCTCTTCTTTGATTAACAAAGGTATATTTCCTTTCAAAAATGTTTACAACCTGCCTTTGCTTTCACATATTTGAGAAATTTTCCAAAGTTTTCAATTTGCTATATTTTAATGAACGTGGAACTTTTTAATAAATGTGGACGTAACATATAGGCATTGGAACTTTTAAATTGCTATTAAAGTATTATATTAAAATGAAAATGTAATAAAACATTTTAATAACAAGTTCTTTTTTTTTTTTTTTTTTTTTTTTTTTTTTGGCCTCAATCCTTTTAAAAAATTGAAATACTTGCATTCGAACTAATTCAAGTTCACTCATAACACTGCTTGCTAATTACCTAAATTGTTTTAAAATATTATATGTAGTCTCTGTCTGTGGTTTCTAAGTTCTTATGTTCCTCATACCCCTTTACCAAACATAGACTCCAGTTTTGGCCACATTTAGAGAAAAATTGAAATAGAAATTTTATAATTATTGACTGATTGTTAAGCATATTAAATCATAATAACATAATTCTTTAGTAAGTTTAATTTTCTTTCCGTTAATTATAGGTAATAACTTTCTATAGAATATGTTATGTTGTGAGTAATAACTAATTTATTCCAGTTTGTACTAGAGATGCAACGAATATTCGGCGTCGGCCGAATATCAAGTCCATTATTCGGCCTTGGCCGAATACTAATACTGTAATAAATGTTTTTATATTTACACAGTATAACTTTTTAATTTGACAATTTATATTCATCATGCATAATGAAAATTTTATTTGAAATTAACAAACACTTTTTTTTCCCATTAACTTTCATACCTCAAATGTGTTTTATCTACCCATTTTTATGTAAGAGGCTAATTTAGGAATCATGTTAAAAAAAATTTATGCTGTATCAGTAAGTACAAAAAGTATCTGTAATAAGCTAACATAATCTGTTAAATTTAAAATTAATCAGTAGAGTCAAAACATTGCATTAAACACTAGTGTCATGAAGGAAATTTTCACCTTGTTATTAATAAACTTTATAACATACAAGCATACTTATAACTAGAGATGCAACAAATATTCGGACTGTCTGCCGAATATTCAGCTTCGGCCGAATATCAAGTCCATTATTCGGCCTTGGCCGAATAATGAATAATAAATACTGTAATAAATGTTTTTATATTTACACAATATAACTTTTTGATTTGACAATTTATATTCATCATGTATAATGAAAATTTTTATTTGAAATTAACAAACATTTTTTTTTTCCATTAACTTTCATACCCCGAATGGGTTTTATCTACCCATTTTTAAATAAGAGACTAATTTGGGAATCATGTTAAAAAAATTTTATGCTGTATCAGTAAGTACAAAAAGTATCTGTAATAAGCTAACATAATCTGTTAAATTAGAAATTATCTATTCAAAATTGTTTTAATACAGCTGTACAAGCAAATTCATTTTTTTTTTTTTATCATAATGGGAAGTTTAACATTTATCCCTTGTTACATAAAAAAATAGTTCTTTCAATAATATTTTGAATTATACCTATAAAGAACATAAATATATGATTCATTAGATATAGAAATATATATGTATAATGATATATATGTATAAGATATTTAAGTTGTATATGTTGCAATACTTAAGGGTTTTTTTTAGTAAAATACGCTTAAAAGTTAAATGTAATTTAAGTAATTTTTTTAAGTGTGTTATTATTTCTTATTAAATAATGCAAGAAATGTAAGTACTAAATTCTTTTAATTAGTATGCAGTTACGTTTTCCATATTTTTTTCAAGAATAGCATTGTACTGTTTATATTTGCCTTAAAAAACAGTTAAAATGTTTTAAATAAACATAGGTTGTGATGCAGAAATAATAATAATTCAGCATTATCAGGTGATAGTCTATTTCTTTTTTTTTCGTAAATGCTACTTGCTTATGAAAATAATCTCTCACTATATATGGTACTTTCTGGTGTAGAAAGGTACTTTTTGGCTAATTGTGAAAGGTTTGGAAAGTCTTCTGAATTTTTCGCCCACCACTCCAAATGACACTGTTGTCTGTCTAGTAGTGGCTGGGAAAGAAAATTACTCATTTCTTTTACTTCTTCACATTGAAAGGAACTTTCTATAGAGCTTCACTCTGCGATTGGTTTGCAATTTCATTAAAGCACGCCCACAAAGAATTTGGACTTGTGAAGATGGAATGGTTATGTTGAAAATATTTTGTTCACATTCTGTTATTGGTTTCATACTAGCCTTTCTTAGACTTACTAAAGCAGTTAATTTGGATTTTACTCCTAGATCCTTTGCTTCACCTTTGTTGAAAAAGAACACTTTAAATCTGGTGTCCAAAACCGTTGCAATGGAATAGTGTTCATTGTCTTGAATCGATGCAAAAGGGTTCTCCAAATTTTGTAGAAGACTGTCTTTCATGGTGCCTACACCAAAAAAATTTCCAGATTTAAATAAATATGATTTTAATGCTATAACTATTTGGATGACTTCAGATAATGATCTCGATGAGGCAATTTTTTTTGTTATTTCTTCAAATTGTTGTAATAGATTGAGAAATTTTTCTAAAATTGTCCACTGATTTGCTGTCAGATTATTTATTTCTCCAAATTTAGTTGCATATAGAAAAAGTGCATTTTTTTGTTCCAGTAATCTCACCAACATATAATAGGTGCTATTCCAGCATGTTGCCACACTTTGAACTAATTTCTTCTTAGGAATTTTTAAATCATTAATTTGTATATCAGTTAATTTTGAACATGCTAATGACGAATGATTAAAATGTGTAAATGATTTTTTTGCCTACAACAATTAAATCATTTATTGATCTTTGGTATGTTCAGGGTGGTCAGCGACCTGGAAAACATGGAACTATCAGGGAATTTGTTTGACCTGGAAAAATCATGGAAATCTCAGGGAAATTCAAACTAAACCTGGAAATTGATTGAAACAATTACCAATTTCCATTACGATTGCAGTAATCTGGAAAGAAGAGATTAATCTCGGCTTTCAGGCTCAATTTGTACCTGAAAGCAGCTCGGACTCTATTTTTATACAGTCTTTGAGCTTTCAGCTCAGGGTCATGATAAAAATTTTATTTGCAGGGGTGTAAAAATCTAGGCGCCAGCAGGCAATCTCTGACCACTAAATTTTATTTATTATTTTTTGTCTAAAATTTCGTCTTAAATTTTTTGTAAGAAATTCTCGCTGTTTGAGAAACAAGAATGTAGCCTAAGTTTCTTACAGTGTTTTGCAATCCTTTAAAAACTGAAAGTAAACTGAATTGTTATTAATCTATACTCATATTATAAAAAAGTAAAGTTTGTGTGTTTATTTATAGGGGGTAATATCTGGAATTACCGAACCAATTTTAAAAGTAATGATGGCAAAATGATAGTGTGATAGTCCCTATTCCAACATAAATTATATTTTACATCTGTGCCACTATCCCCAAGAGGGTGCAGAAGCAAAAAACGTTCTAAAAATGCAATTTTTGTGTTACTGAAAACCCTAAAAACTTGAAATTTGGTATATGAGTTACTTATAAGATATAAATTATGTCTAAGAACAGTTCCTAAAAAAATTTGAAATTTAAAAAGGGTGAAAATGCGCAAAAAGTGTTCTAAAAAATTCTAAATTGCAATTTCTACTCTATCTCAGGGAATACGAAACCGATTTAAAAAATAAAGGTTACAAATTGATGGGGCCAGTCCTTATTCGAACATAGGCTATGTTTTATACCAGTGCCACTACTACCTAGGGGTTGGAAGACCAAAAACTGTTGAAGGGGCTAGTAACTTGATATGTGGCATGGTAGTTACTTATAAGATGTAAATTCCCTCTAAGAACAATAGAAAAAAATTTGAAATTTAAAAAGGATGGAAATGCATGAATAGCATTCTAAAAAGTTCCAAATTACCATTTCTATACAATATCAGAAAATACAAACTGATTTCAAAAATAATGGTTGATGGCGGCAGTTCCTGCTCCAACATAGGCTATATTTTATGTCGGTGCCACTACCACCTCCGGGTTTCAGAAGCTAAAAATATGTTCCAAATTGTGATTTTTGTGATATTGAAGGACTAGCAACTTGAAATTTATCATGGTACTTATTAAAAAAAATCTAAATTTAGAAAAGGTTAAAATGCGTGAAACGCATTCTAAAAACATTTTAAATTACGATATCTAGGCAATTGTTAAAGATAGAAACTTGAAGTTTGGCGTGGTAGATATTTATAAGATGTAAATTCTCTCTAAAAAGTAGTTTCTAAAAAATTCTAAATTTAAAAAGGTGAAAAGAGCGAAAAGCGTTCCAAACATGTTCCAAATTACGATTTTTATAAAATCTCAGGAAATACCAAACTGATTTCAAAAGTAATGATTGCAAATTGATGGTGACAGTCCCTGTTAAAGCAAAGGCTATATTTTATGTCATCAGCCCACTACCATTAGGAGTTTGCAGAAGCAAAAAATTTCTAAATTGCGATTTTTGTGACACCGAAGGGGTAGAAAGATTAAGTATGGCGTGGTAGTGACTTATAAGATATCATTGCTCTCTAAGGCCAGTAAAAAAAAAAAAAAAAAAAAAAAAAAAATGATAAAAGGTGTGAAAATGGGCAAAAAGCTTTCTAAAACATTCTAAATTGAGATTAAAATATTCTAAATTGAGATTTCTATGCAAGTGTTAAAGATATAAACTTGAAATTTGGTGTGGTAGATACATATAAGATATAAATGATCTCAAAAACAGTTACTAAGAATTTTGAAATTTAAAAGGGTGAAATGAGCAAAAAGCTTTCTAAAAACTTCTTAAATTATGACTTCTGTGGAATCACAGGAAATATAGTAAACTGATTTTAAAAGTAATAGTGAAAAAGTGATGGTGACAGTCTCTGATTCAACATAGGTTGTATTTTTTTGTCAGTGTCACTACTAAAAGGGGTTTCAGGACGAAAAACATTCAAAATTACAATTTAAGTTATACAGAAGGAGAAGGGGCTAGAAACTTGAAATTTGGCCTGGTAGTTAGTTTTAAGATGTAAGTGCTCTCTAACAACTGTTTCTAAAAATTTTAAATGTGAAATAAGTGAAAAAGTTCTGAAAATTTTCTAAATTTCTATTTTTTTTTTTTTTTTTTGAATTGTCAAAGTCAAAATCTTGAAACTTGGTATAGTAGTTACTTATATGGTGTAAATGCCTTCTAAGGTCAGTTTAAAAAAATAGAAATTTAACCCCCTCACTGACAAGCCCGTGTTAATACGTTCACTAAGCTCCAGGTTTCCCTGCGATACAAGCAATATTTAAAGTAATATAATTCTATTGATTTAATGTATTTTTAATACATTGAACAATGATTAATACTTCCAAGTATTGCATTCATATTCATTATTAAGTTTTTTTTATAAAATGTTCAAAGAATCATTTTTTTTAGCATTTAAAACAAAATGCAGAGAAAACAACATTACAATTTTGCCCTTATTCAAGACAGTCGGAGGGTTAAAAGTAGAAAATAAGCGAAAAGCATTCTAAAAATGCTTTAAATTACGATTTCCATATGGAATTTTCAATAATAGAAACTTAAAGTTTGGCATAATAGATATAAAACGTAAATGATCTCTAAGAACAGTTTTTAAAAGATTCAAAATTTAAAGTGGTAAAATTAACAAAAAATCTTTTAAAAACTTTCAAAGTTACTATTTCTATGTAATCTTGGGAAATACCAAACCGATTTCAAAATGTATTGGCAAATTCATGGTGACAACCCATGTTCCAACATATGCTGGTGCCACTAATACCTGAGGGGTGTTAGACCATTAGACTGGATTGTTGAAATATGGAATGAAAGTTATTTTTAACACTGAGATCTGAGCTATTTCAACTGTGTATCTCCCTCTGGACTGAGAGTACAGTAGAACTCCGGTTATCCGAAAATCGACTTAACTGAAATACCTTAAAATTCCTCAAAGTCCTTTTTAAATGTGAAAAATTTCATTGTCAATACTATTTTGACCGATGTCAAATGACACCTTTCAACATATTTTGATTTATGATTACTATTTTATTTGTAAGTATTAGATCAAAACAACTCTGAATCATTTTTAGTACATTGAAGAGTTGTTTTAATACTTATTATCTTTAAAAATTAGAAGCAAACTAAGTAAAAATCAAAACTTTGAAAGGTGTTATTGGACACTGGTAGAAATAGTGTTAAAAAAGCATGTTCTTTATGAAAGTAATAAACAGAGGGAACTTGCTTATTTTTTCCATTGCGTAATTCCGGGCTCTTTATTAGATAGACACGTACAACACTTCATTCTTTTATAAAATATGTTGTTATTTTCTTTTGTTTTTCAACTTTGCAATTATTTCAATGCTGCTTTATCATGCCACCTTTTAAATAACAACAAATCTGATGCTGTTGCATCTTCTTGAACTTCAACATATCGATCACAGCTTTTCATCAAACAAGTTTTCACCATAAGCCTCCTGGTTATTCGAAAATTCCTATGGAACCCCAGTTAACCGAAAATGCTTTGGTCCCATGCTTTTCGGATAACCGGGATTTTACAGTATTGTTACTTTTCATGATTTTTTAAAAAAAGTTGGAAGATATGTATTTTAATATTTTTTATTCATAATGAAGGAACTACTTAAATGTACTTTAATGTGTAATTAATGAACATTTAATGAGAAATTATTAAAAAAGAATGTTTTATATTTTAAAAAAAGTTTCCTATAAGAAATCATAATTTAACATAAAATTTCTGATAAACTTTAACAAAAACTTACCCAAAACTTGTACAAATATTTGAAAATAGATTTTATTTGCATGTGAACATTATTTGGTATAATTTGCTTTTGTGTGGTACATTTGAAAGCACAGATTTGCACAAAGAGCAACACCACAAAATCCACAATAAGTTTGAGTTGAGCTCTGATTCTAGATATTTTCATATACTTTCTCCTGTTTAGTGCTGCAATCTCTATTTTTTTTTTCCAAAATAGAAAAGTTGTTGATAATATCTGAAAAGACCGCAAACATATGTAGTTGGTAATTTTATAACTCAGAGAGTTAAAAGTTGACAAAAGAGAGACTCTCAGGCTTAGTTCGCTTTACCGAAAACGGCAACCCATGTGACACTCGGGCTTAGACCTCAAAGTGTTATCAAAATCTCAAATAAAAATTGAAATGAGCATAAAAGCTTCAAAATACTTTCTAAATATCTTTTATTTAGAATTAGTTTGAGTTCTTATTAATTTAAGTCTAATTTTTACCTAATGCAGTGTAATAATGAAGTTTAGTCAAACTGTGGCTTAATTAGTAATTTTTTAATTATTACCAGCAGTATAATTTTTTCTAATAAAAATAGGCACACAAATACCACTATCATATTTCAACTATTATGTGAGCAAAGCTGTGGGTTTTGTTAGAGTGGCATAAAGAAAAATATATTCTATCTGATTTTGAAACCTTTGCATGGTCAGTGTTAAAAACATACAGAAGCCGTGAAATATCTCTTATTGTTTCTCTCTTTCTGTTTGAAGTCCCTTGTTTATTGGAAAACAAAATTCATGTCTTTCTGTCATAATTGTATTGATATTTTATAAAAATGAAAATAGTGACTTTTACAGATTTTTGCCAGTGGTTGGATATAAAAAAACAAATTTGCCATTTTAAACAGATTTTCAGGAATATGAAAATCGAGGTAATGAAAATATTAATCTTGAAACAATTTTAAAATGATTTTAACAAATTCCTGCTGTGTACTTTCGGTATCGGTCTCAGCCAATTAAAAAACAAAAAGTCTGAATTTATCTCTAGGATGAAAATGAATGGTTGTATTTTCCTTGTACATATCTGTAATTGACGAAACTTGATATGCGAGTCATTCTCAGATAATGGGAAATTTTATGTCCTTGTCTAAAAAATGTGAATTAATCAAGTCAACTATGAATGTTTGAATTTTTTGTGAACATTTCTGTTCGATTACTCACTATATTATGCACTTCATATATGAAAAAAAAAAATCAATATCTAAAAAAGTTAATACGTGGAAATTATTCCAGAGAGAAACATTTGCCTTGCATACAATATTTCAAATGAAAATCAAATTTCAAAGTAATTGCTTAAGAGGCGCAAAGGGCCAACATAGTGAAAAAGATTCCATGCCGGGACTCGAACCCGGGCCATTAGTATAGCGCACTGACGTTCTACCGACTAAACCAATGGAACGATACCCAGCCTGGAAAATTTCTCACTATTATATGTTGGCATGGCTACAAACGCAACACAAGATGGAATATTTATCATGAGCCACCGACATGGGGCAAACACGAAATTTAATTAAATACGGCATCGATAGAAACTATATTAATACATGGAAATTATTCCAGAGAGCGAGATCTGGAATAGCTCGAATAAGGCGAATGTTTCTCTCTGGAATAATTTCCTTGTATTAATATCGTTTCTATCGATGCTGGATTTAATTAAATTTCGTGTTTGCCCCATGTCGGTGGCTCACGATAAATATTCCATCTTGTGCTGCGTTTGTAGCCATGCCAACATATAATAGTGAGAAATTTTCCAGGCTGGGTATCGTTCCGTGTGGTTTAGTCGGTAGAACGTCAGTGCGCTATACTAATGGCCCGGGTTCGAGTCCCGGCATGGAATCTTTTTCACTATGTTGGCCCTTTGCGCCTCTTAAGCAATTACTTTGAAATTTGATTTTCATTTGAAATCAAAAAAAGTTGTAAACAAAGGCTTGTCCCAAATTTCAAATTTATTAATTGAAACCCTTGCCTTTTAGATTTGGAAAGCTTTAGAACAAATGACAGTGATTATGTGGGTATATTTCCCATCTCTATTTTTTACACATTTGACACTTTAGTCAAAACAGAAACGATATCAATTAATTATCCGGGAATTGTCTATCAATCTTGACTACCATTTATCCTTATTTGAAGTTTGTCCCTATTGCCATTACCAGGACGCACAGTAATTTTCCATTCGGCTCTCTACTAGATGTCGTTTTGATACAACTCGACAGCATTTTCACATTGTACAGTACCACAAGTTCTAACAGGCAGTAATGTCTATTTTTGATTAACTATGCAAGAAATTGTAATGTGGGTTTTTTTTTTTTGGTTTTTTTTTAAATATAAACTTACTAAGTAATGACTATATGTATAAGAGTAATGTTGTAAATGAAATTACCTATGAAAATTTCATAATTTTAACGCTAACCTGGAAATATCAGGGAATTTTAAGATAAGAGATTTCTGACCACCCTGTATGTTAGAGCATCAGATACTGTTAAATGCAATGAATGTAATTTGCTTTTCCTTACGGTATGATCCATGTCAATTCAGGCAGCCAAAGAAAAAATCTTACCTTCATAGTCTCAGAAGTTTTTGGATTGAACATATGTTAAAATTCAATAAAAAATAAGATACTTGTATATTTTGGTTTTGCCCAAAAAAATTCCCGGCCCGAGATACAGGCCGCCAAAGATGGCATCCCAGGCACCATTTCCAATTCGCCATTTTCGATAAAAAATTTAAAGTGCTCTATCTCTAGAATGGTGCAAGATATTTTGTTGCTGTTTTTTTATTTTAAAGATAATATTCTTCTGTTTAAAATGATATACCCAATTTTGAAAAATGTATTCAACTTTTCTTGTGGCAACCTTTTGAAAAAAAAAATTTTTTTCAAAAAAAAATTTTTTTTTCGAAAATGCCAATCCTAAAAATTTTGATTTTTTTGCTGTTGATCAATACCATTGGGAACTATCTTCACTGTAAAGGAGAACTTCCACTTTTGAGTTTAACAAATTTTAGAAACATTTAAAAAATTCAGAGAATTTTACAGGAACTGTATATATACAGTTCCAGTAAAAGTCACTGAATTTTTGCTTATTTGTATCATATTTGTAAGGATAAACCTACTATATATCCTAAACAAGTTAGAAATTGCAATATCAAATGTGGCAAATGAGGTGCGTGCATAGTATTAACTAGTTTTATAAGTATTCAGATCTTGGTGCAATAAGTGTACACTCTTGGGCAAAAAGGCATGAATACAAAATTTAATATAATTCCATATATTAAATTCAGTAATACGGAAGTAATATGAATCCATCTTAAAATGACTTAATCGCCATGGCAACCTAGAATCATTGCCTATCATGGTATATCATTGAATCAATTATATATTATAGGATTTTTAAATAGAATGAAGAAAACTTTTATTAATGTCTTTTATGTTTTAATTTGATTTTCATAGCATTTGAAGTGATACATACTTTATTGTAGAGGTTTACAAAAAATTACTTCCTGTGTCATAGAAAGTGCATAGTGTTTACAGGGACACACAAAAGATTTCGGATACTTTACCTTATTGGAAATACTGTACATTAGCGATGATTGCTAGAGGTGCATTTTTAGTTGCGATATGAGTTTTTAAGTTTAATTTAAATATTTCCATATGACGTTGTGTGTATAAAGGCTGTAGATCATATACAGGGCTACACAAAAGAAATCGTAAGGGTATTGCTGGAAGTGCCTTTTTAGTTGTGTTTGAGTTTTTAAGTTTAACTAAATTTTTCCATGTTACGTTGTGTGCATAAATGCTGTAGATCATATACAGGGCTACACAAAAGAAATCTTAAGGGTTTACTGAGTATGAATGAAAGTAGCTTAAAGGTGATTTTTATATGAGTTATGCATTTTTACACTGAACTACATTTAGTATACTAAGATATGTTTGGAGAATATAGATAAAATGATATACAGGTCCACGCAAAGAATTAGATACATGGCCGTCTATGGATGATAATCTCTGGAAGTGTGATTTCACTGGTTTTACGGATGTTTTAGTCTTAATTAAATATTAGGTAAATAGTGGCATGTATATAAAGATAGTAGGTAAAATACAGGGTTGTATGAAAGTATTCAAGTATGCTTCCGTCTATTGACATAAATTTCTAAAAGTCAAATTCCGACCTATTTATGTGTTTTTAACAATTTCCAACATAGTTGAAAGTCTTTATGGATTCGATTTGTCTGCCCATCTGTCTGAACTCTAATTTGTATTAATATAATTTGTATTGCTGTGTAATTGATATATGTTATTGAGATTGTTTTACTATGTTCGGTATTGAAAATAAAGTATGTATCACTTCAAATGCTATGAAAATCAAATTAAAACATAAAAGACATTATTAAAAGTTTTCTTCATTCTATTTAAAAATCCTATAATACATAATTGATTCAATGATATACCATGATAGGTAATGATTCTAGGTTGCCATGGCGATTAAGTCCTTTTAAGATGGATTCATATTACTTCTGTATTACTGAATTTAATATGTAGAATCATAATAAATTTTGTATTCATGCCCTTTTTACCCAAGAGTGTAACTTATTGCACCAAGATCTGAATATTTATAAAACTAGTTATAGTACGCACGCACCTCATTTGATATTGCAATTTCTAACTTGTTTAGGATATATAGTAGGCTTATCCTTACAAATATGATACAAATAAGCAAAAGTTCAGTGACTTTTACTGGAACTGTATATATACAGTTCCTGTTAACTTCTCTGAATTTTTTAAATGTTTCTAAAATTTGTTAAACTCAAAAGTGGAAGTTCTCCTTTACAGTGAAGGTAGTTCCCAATGGTATTGATCAACAGCAAAAAAATCTAAATTTTTGGGATTGGCATTTCCAAAAAAAAATTTTTTTTTGAAAAAAAATTTTTTTTTCCAAAAGGCTGCCGCAAAAAAAGTTGAATACATTTTTCAAAATTGGGTATATCATTTTGAACAGAAGAATATTATCTTTAAAATAAAATAAACAGCAACAAAATATCTTGCACCGTTCTAGAGATAGAGCACTTTAAAATTTTTATCGAAAATCGCAAATGAGAAAGGATGGCGGGGATGTCATCTTTGGCGGACTGTATCTCGGGCCAGGAATTTTTTTGGGCAAAATGAAAATATACAAGTATCTTACTTTTTCTTAAATTTTAACATATGTTCAATTCAAAAACTTCTGAGACTATGAAGGTAACCCCCCTGCCTGAGTTGATATGGATTCAGCCTTACAGATATTTCTTCCCTCTGAATCTGAAAGCATTCACTATACACTTCTTAATAGTGTTATCTGCTGACAGAAAAGAAAAATAAAAATAATGATGATAATAATGAGAAATTTTTTTTTTTTGTTAATTGTGAGCTTTATAAAGTCTACAATGATCTCTTTCCACCATTTTAGAGGATATTCCTTTCATTCTTTCTATCAGTGGTTTTTCTTAAATATTAAGATTTCTTTTTTCTTGATTAATAAACAAATACAGTCAAGGATCTATAATCCGCACTCCCGTAATCCGCAATTTCCTATAATTCGCATTGCTTAATGAATGTAAACAATTAAACAAATTTACAAATTCTTGATCCAAAAATGATTTTTTAAAAGAAATATCTGAAAAATTTAAATATAAAAGTGAATACAATCAAATTTTTAATACAAGAATTTGAAAAATGCAATTTTTGAGATAGCATATTAAATTAATTATTATATATCATATTTAAAATAGTGTCCAGAAATAAGAAAAAGACATATAATCCATAATATTCCATAATCCGCAATATTCCCTAATCTGCACAACCTTTGGTCCCAACTTGTGCGGATTAAAGAACTTTGCCTGTATTTTCTCAGTAGGGCAATATTTTTCGTTTCTAACACAATCGCTTCGGGAAATTCTGTTCAAAATGCCCACTTTGACATCATTTTTTGAAATATATTCTGCCTCTATCAAAAAATCGATCATTACGGTACATTTATAGTTTCTGAAGAAGAGAATCTATCAATTGGATGCGTTTGAGAGCAAAAATTAATTTAAAAATGAGTAAGAAAATAAGCAGTTTGGATTTGAATACATTCTTAATAAGATGGTTGTTTTCTTCAACCGCTATGTATTTTTTATTTGTTTTTTCTATAAGAATTGGTCCTATAAAAGACAATATTAAGAAGATATATGATAAATTCATGGGGATTTTATATCTTGTGAATTGATGGAGTTATGGAGATTTTTCTTCTTCAGCCCCCACCCTTTTTTGTTTTCGTTTATAATTTTTTTTGCGGTACGAATTGGTCCTATCAAAAACTTGTAAATGTAAAAGTTGTAGATAATATTAAGGAGATCTATAATAAAATTAATTGGATTTGATATTTTGAGAATTGACGAAGTTATGATTTTTTTTCTCCAAAAAACCCTATTTCTTGCACCCCTTGAGCTCATTTTTAATTTTATCAAAAATCTGTGACACATACATTTTTGGTCCTATTTTTAGAAGTAATAAAAACTTTAAACTGATTTCATATGCACAAAAATTAAGAAGTTATGGGGTTTTTTTCGGTTTTCACAAAACCCCTCCCTATTTCCATCCCCTTGGTCCGATTTTGCCCATTAACGAACTTGACCGAGATTTTATGCCCTTTGATTTTATGTATCAGTTTGGAAGAGATTGGTGAATAATTGTGGAAGTTATCGTGTCCAGAAGAAAGTGATATATATATATAGATAGATACATAGATATATAATTTTTTTTTACTGAGGGTGGTTTTGGGTTCTAGGGGTGATGATCGGTGTAGATCTGCAAAAATTTTTCAGAAATTCCAACATAGGAACGACGCCAATAGGTAGTATTTCAAACGAAATCTACCTAAAACAATAGATAGGATGTGTTTCGAGCTAAAAAATATAACAGCTCGTCATCAGCTACTGCAAACACGTGTCCGTAAGTGGACAAGGTCAAAAAGCATTTTTGACCTTGTCCACTTATGGACACATGTTTACAGTAGCTGATGACGAGCTGCTATATTTTTTAGCTAAAACGCGTCCTATCTATTGTTTTTATTTTATGGTGATTTTTTACAAAGTTTTATTATTTTAATTGCTTCATATCGCCAGTTTTCGGTGCTGTTTTGCTGTACTAGGGAACATGTTTCAGCTTTCAGTAATCTACAAAATAAAAAAAAAAAGAAATCTTAATATTTAAGAAAAACCACTGATAGAAAGAATGAAAGGAATATCCTCTAAAATGGTGGAAAGAGATCATTGTAGACTTTATAAAGCTCACAATTAACAACAAAAAAAAATTTCTCATTATTATCATCATTATTTTTATTTTTCTTTTCTGTCAGCAGATAACACTATTAAGAAGTGTAAGTGAATGCTTTCAGATTCAGAGGGAAGAAATATCTGTAAGGAAAAGCAAATTACATTCATTGCATTTAACAGTATCTGATGCTCTAACATACAGGGTGGTCAGATATCTCTTATCTTAAAATTCCCTGATATTTCCAGGTTAGCGTTAAAATTATGAAATTTTCATAGGTAATTTCATTTACAACATTACTCTTATACATATAGTCATTACTTAGTAAGTTTATATTTAAAAAAAAACCAAAAAAAAAAAAAAACCCACATTACAATTTCTTGCATAGTTAATCAAAAATAGACATTACTGCCTGTTAGAACTTGTGGTACTGTACAATGTGAAAATGCTGTCGAGTTGTATCAAAACGACATCTAGTAGAGAGCCGAATGGAAAATTACTGTGCGTCCTGGTAATGGCAATAGGGACAAACTTCAAATAAGGATAAATGGTAGTCAAGATTGATAGACAATTCCCGGATAATTAATTGATATCGTTTCTGTTTTGACTAAAGTGTCAAATGTGTAAAAAATAGAGATGGGAAATATACCCACATAATCACTGTCATTTGTTCTAAAGCTTTCCAAATCTAAAAGACAAGGGTTTCAATTAATAAATTTGAAATTTGGGACAAGCCTTTGTTTACAACTTTTTTAGATTTCAAATGAAAATCAAATTTCAAAGTAATTGCTTAAGAGGCGCAAAGGGCCAACATAGTGAAAAAGATTCCATGCCGGGACTCGAACCCGGGCCATTAGTATAGCGCACTGACGTTCTACCGACTAAACCACACGGAACGATACCCAGCCTGGAAAATTTCCCACTATTATATGTTGGCATGGCTACAAACGCAGCACAAGATGGAATATTTATCGTGAGCCACCGACATGGGGCAAACACGAAATTTAATTAAATCCAGCATCGATAGAAACGATATTAATACAAGGAAATTATTCCAGAGAGAAACATTCGCCTTATTCGAGCTATTCCAGATCTCGCTCTCTGGAATAATTTCCATGTATTAATATAGTTTCTATCGATGCCGTATTTAATTAAATTTCGTGTTTGCCCCATGTCGGTGGCTCATGATAAATATTCCATCTTGTGTTGCGTTTGTAGCCATGCCAACATATAATAGTGAGAAATTTTCCAGGCTGGGTATCGTTCCGTGTGGTTTAGTCGGTAGAACGTCAGTGCGCTATACTAATGGCCCGGGTTCGAGTCCCGGCATGGAATCTTTTTCACTATGTTGGCCCTTTGCGCCTCTTAAGCAATTACTTTGAAATTTGATTTTCATTTGAAATCTAAAAAAGTTGTAAACAAAGGCTTGTCCCAAATTTCAAATTTATTAATTGAAACCCTTGTCTTTTAGATTTGGAAAGCTTTAGAACAAATGACAGTGATTATGTGGGTATATTTCCCATCTCTATTTTTTACACATTTGACACTTTAGTCAAAACAGAAACGATATCAATTAATTATCCGGGAATTGTCTATCAATCTTGACTACCATTTATCCTTATTTGAAGTTTGTCCCTATTGCCATTACCAGGACGCACAGTAATTTTCCATTCGGCTCGCTACTAGATGTCGTTTTGATACAACTCGACAGCATTTTCACATTGTACAGTACCACAAGTTCTAACAGGCAGTAATGTCTATTTTTGATTAACTATGCAAGAAATTGTAATGTGGGTTTTTTTTTTTTGGTTTTTTTTTAAATATAAACTTACTAAGTAATGACTATATGTATAAGAGTAATGTTGTAAATGAAATTACCTATGAAAATTTCATAATTTTAACGCTAACCTGGAAATATCAGGGAATTTTAAGATAAGAGATTTCTGACCACCCTGTATGTTAGAGCATCAGATACTGTTAAATGCAATGAATGTAATTTGCTTTTCCTTACAGATATTTCTTCCATCTGAATCTGAAAGCATTCACTATACACTTCTTAATAGTGCTATCTGCTGACAGAAAAGAAAAATAAAAATAATGATGATAATAATGAGAAATTTTTTTTTTTGTTAATTGTGAGCTTTATAAAGTCTACAATGATCTCTTTCCACCATTTTAGAGGATATTCCTTTCATTCTTTCTATCAGTGGTTTTTCTTAAATATTAAGATTTCTTTTTTTTTTATTTTGTAGATTACTGAAAGCTGAAACATGTTTCCTAGTACAGCAAAACAGCACCGAAAACTGGCGATATGAAGCAATTAAAATAATAAAACTTTGTAAAAAATCACCATAAAATAAAAACAATAGATAGGACGCGTTTTAGCTAAAAAATATAGCAGCTCGTCATCAGCTACTGTAAACATGTGTCCATAAGTGGACAAGGTCAAAAATGCTTTTTGACCTTGTCCACTTACGGACACGTGTTTACAGTAGCTGATGACGAGCTGTTATATTTTTTAGCTCGAAACACATCCTATCTATTGTTTTAGGTAGATTTCGTTTGAAATACTACCTATTGGCGTCGTTCCTATGTTGGAATTTCTGAAAAATTTTTCCAGATCTACACCGATCATCACCTCTAGAACCCAAAACCAGCCTCAGTAAAAAAAAATTATATATCTATGTATCTATCTATCTATATATATATATCACTTTCTTCTGGACACGATAACTTCCACAATTATTCACCAATCTCTTCCAAACTGATACATAAAATCAAAGGGCATAAAATCTCGGTCAGGTTCGTTAATGGGCAAAATCGGACCAAGGGGATGGAAATAGGGAGGGGTTTTGTGAAAACTGAAAAAACCCCATAACTTCTTAATTTTTGTGCATATGAAATCAGTTTAAAGTTTTTATTACTTCTAAAAATAGGACCAAAAATGTATGTGTCACAGATTTTTGATAAAATTAAAAATGAGCTCAAGGGGTGCAAGAAATAGGGTTTTTTGGAGAAAAAAAATCATAACTTCGTCAATTCTCAAAATATCAAATCCAATTAATTTTATTATAGATCTCCTTAATATTATCTACAACTTTTACATTTACAAGTTTTTGATAGGACCAATTCGTACCGCAAAAAAAATTATAAACGAAAACAAAAAAGGGTGGGGGCTGAAGAAGAAAAATCTCCATAACTCCATCAATTCACAAGATATAAAATCCCCATGAATTTATCATATATCTTCTTAATATTGTCTTTTATAGGACCAATTCTTATAGCAAAAACAAATAAAAAATACATAGCGGTTGAAGAAAAAAACCATCTTATAAAAAATGTATTCAAATCCAAACTGCTTATTTTCTTACTCATTTTTAAATTAATTTTTGCTCTCAAACGCATCCAATTGATAGATTCTCTTCTTCAGAAACTATAAATGTACCGTAATGATCGATTTTTTGATAGAGGCAGAATATATTTCAAAAAATGATGTCAAAGTGGGCATTTTGAACAGAATTTCCCGAAGCGATTGTGTTAGAAACGAAAAATATTGCCCTACTGAGAAAATATTTGTTTATTAATCAAGTTTCATTTAATTGAAAGAAAAATAAAAACGCATGTCGCTTATAAATCTTTTCAAAAATCACGTCAGCAATTTTCGTATTCTTACTATTAAAAATTAATCTGAAAATGTATTAGAAAATTTCGAGTTGTTGAGCATGGAGAAGTTTTTTTTTTTTTTAATACCGCCTTAACATGATTCTGATAAAACCAGCTATTATACAAAAATGAAATGAAAACTCGTCAAAAGCGGTCAGATAAAACTGTTAAAGTGGATTTATATCTACTCATGATTTAGTTGTTGTTGGTGCAATTAATATACTTAACTTCGAAATCTACCTCCGCCTGCAGGCCTGGCCGGCATGGATTTTTATTTTATGGTGATTTTTTACAAAGTTTTATTATTTTAAATGTTTCCTAGTACTTTTAAAATTTTGTTTTTATTTTAAGATGTAACAACGCATATAATATCTATTAAAATAAAACTAGACAGTACCTGATGATGAACTTTTGCTAAGAATTTCTTTTTTTTGGCTGAATTATATTATTGAGGCAATTTTTAGGCCGAACATAGCCGAATATTTTTTCAGAGTAAAATAATGCTTTCAAAAATTAAAAATTTGTATATAAATAATTTTTTAAAAGAAAACAATACATTTTAATTGTGAAATATACAAGAATTGTGCATATAGTGCATACTATATTTTGCTTTTAGGCAAAAATAAGTTCATTATTCGACACCTAAATATTCGGTTATTCGGCCAAACCACTATTCGTTGCATCACTACTTATAACTACTTAAAAGGTATCATAAACATATCTCATAGATCTCAGGGTTGCGTTAAATAATATTTTTTATATGTTTATGTCACCTTTTAAGTAGTTATAAGTATGTTATAAAGTTTATTAAAATTAATCTATTCAAAATTGTTTTAATACAGCTGTACAAGCAAATTCAAATTTTTTTTATCATAATGGGAAGTTTAACATTTATCCCTAGTTACATAAAAAAGTATTTCTTTCAATAATATTTTGAATTATGCCTATAAAAAACATAAATATATGATTGATTAGATATAGATGTATTATATGTATAAGATATTTAAGTCGTATATGTTGCAATACTTAAGGCTTTTTTTAAAAGTAAAATACGCTTAAAAGTTAAATATAAGTTAAGTGATTTTTTTAAATGTGTTATTATTTCTTATTAAATAATGACAGAAATGTACTAAATTCTTTTAATTAGTATGCATTTATGTTTTACATATTTTTTTCAAGAATAGCATTGTACTGTTTATATTTACCTTAAAAAACAGTTAAAATGTTTTCAATAAACGTAGATTGTGATGCAGAAATAATAATTCAGTATTCCCTGGTAATAGTCTATTTCTTTTTTTTTTTTTTCGTAAATGCTACCTGCTTCTGAAAATAATCTCTCACTATATATGGTATTTCCTGGTGCAGAAAGGTACTCTTTAGCTAATTGTGAAAGGTTTGGAAAGTCTTCTGAATTTTTCGCCCACCGCTCCAAATGACACTGTTGTCTTTCTAGTAGTGGCTGGGAAAGAAAATTACTAATTTCTTTTACTTCTTCACATTGAAAGAATTTTCTATAAAGCTTCACTCAGCGATTGGCTTGCAATTTCATTAAAACATGCCCACAAATAATTTGGAACTTGTGAAGATTGGATGGTTATGTTGGAAATATTTTATTCACATTTTGTTACTGGTTTCATACTAGCCTTTCTTAGTCTTACTAAAACAGTTAATTTGGACTTTACTCCTACATCCTTTGCTTCATCTTTGTTGAAAAAGAAACCCTTTAAATCTGGGGTCCAAAACTGTTGCAATGGATAAGTGTTCATTAAATAAATATGATTTTAATGCTGTAACTATTGGGATGACTTCAGAAATTAATGATCTCAATAAGGCAATTTGTTTTGTTATTTCTTCAAATGGTTGCAATAGATTGAGCAATTTTTCTAAAATAGTCCACTGGTTTGCTGTCTGATTATTTATTTCTCCAAATTTAGTTACATATAGAGAATGCATTTTTTTGTTCCAGTAATCTCTCCAACATATAATAGGTGTTGTTACAGCGTGTTGCCACACTTTGAACTAATTTCTTCTTAGGAATTTTTAACTCATTAATTTGAATATACTATATCAGTTAATCTTGAACATGCTAATGGCAAATGATTTAAATGTGTAAACGATTTTTTTACCTACAACAATGAAATCATTTATTAATCTTTGGTATGTTAGAGCATCAGATTACTGTTAAATGCAATGAATGTACTAATTTGCTTTTCCTTACAGATATTTCCTTCCTCTGAATCTGAAAACATTCACTATACACATCTTAATAGTGCTATCTGCTGACAGCAAAGAAAAAAAAATGATAATACTAATTAAAAAAATTTTGTTAATTGTGAGCTTTATAAAGTATACAATGATCTCTTTCCACCATTTTAGAGGATATTCCTTTCATCCTTTCTATCAGTGGTTTTTCTTAAGATATTAAGATTTTATTTTATATTTTATTTCATCTGAAAGCTGAAATTTATGTTTCCTAGTACCTGGTACTTTTAAAATTTTGTCATTAGGGAAGACGGGGTACAATGAAACATTACTTGTAAAACCAATCAAATTTGTCATAGAGAGTTGCAGTTTATATATATGTTATACAACTATATGTTCCAATTACTGATGTGATTTGGATACATTCACACTTCTACAACAGTAGCAATAGAAGATTATTGCTTTTGCATCATTGAAAGTAACTTTCTTTACTAAAAGTAATTTTGTTTCTTTTTCCTTGTTGTTATATGTAATAATTATTTTTTCTATACATTGTTATCTTTGGGTTGTTGTCTTCATACCTCCAAAACCAAACTAAAAAAAATAAATATTAGAATTTTGATAAAAAAAATTTATTTAGTAACCTCAGTGCGGGGTACAATGAAACACTTGCAGACAGGGTACAATGAAACATGTTTTATTATAGTAATAAAAGTAGTAAATAGAATATATTAGAAGTAAGAGTAGGAAAACAGAAAAAAAAAAGAGTTTTGTTCTAACCAGGTCAGTAAAAAATGCTCTTGTTAAGCAATTAAAAAATAGAAAGAAAAAAAAAGCTAAGAAGGGATTGTTTTGAAAACAAACTCTGCCTGCGACAGACTCTGATGATGATCCAGGTTTTTTTTTCCAGACCCAGCTGGTTATCGAGGTACTAAGCAAGAGATATCCACACACAACATGTATGGCACAAGCAGTATCCGTATAAATGGAAACATAAGGAAATATATACCGTTGGAGAAATCATACATTTAAATGAAGTCAAATGTGAAGTACTTGATATAAAAAAACTCCAACCTAGTTTTAATTTTTTTTTTTAGAAACTTACATTTAAAAAAACTCATTGTGTTGAAACTACCACCCCATATTCCTTCAGGAGTAACTGAAATATAAACAGAAATGCTAATTTTTGAAACTGACTTGAGCCAATTTAATATAAAATGAAAGGTATTTCTTAAACTAATAGAATTTTCTTATTTTTCATCTTAGACTATAATATTTTTATCAAGTTCCTTATTAATCAAGTTTTGTTTTGTATTTATCTCATTTCTCATAAAATAAACTATACTGGGTGAAAATTCCTTCCATCATTTGGAGTGTTTCATTGTACCCCAGTATGTGTTTCATTGTACCCCGGCATACGGGGTACAATGAAACACTGTAAGACATTTATTTTTTGTTATTTTTCAAGCATAAAGATATTGTTTAGAACCTAATAAAAATTTATTTAGATGGGGAAAATACAAGATTAAAAATATGCATTAATTATATTTTTGTGCATGCAAAATTGTGGATAGAAAAAAAAAATAGTAAATTTTCTTTCATTGTACCCCGTCTTCCCCTATTTTAAAATCTAACATCAACATACATAATATCTATTAAAATGTAACTAGACAGTACCTGATGAGGAACTTTTGCTAAGAATTTCTTTTTTTGGCTGAATTATATTATTGAGGCAATTTTTAGGCCGAACATAGCCGAATATTTTTTCAGAGTAAAATAATGCTTTCAAAAATTAAAAATTTGTATATAAATAATTTTTTAAAAGAAAACAATACATTTTAATTGTGAAATATACAAGAATTGTGAATATAGTGCATACTATATTTTGTTTTTAGGCAAAAATAAGTTCATTATTCGGCGGTTGAATATTCGGCTGTAACTTGGCCGAATATTCGGTATTTCAGCCAAACCACTATTCGTTGCATCACTAGTTTGTACCACTTTTGGTCACTGCTGCACCAATTTTGTCATCTCTATGCTCCACTTTTGGCCACTCCACTAACATGTAATTTAATAAACAGTTTAATGGATATTAGGTAAAAATGAAGCATTTTTATGCAGTTTATTATTTTTATTTTACCGTATTTGTTTGCTATATTAAGAGAATTTTGCAAATTTCTTTATGAATTTATAAAGACGTCAAATAAAGTATATTTAAGTTGATTTTTAACTGAATATTTCAATTAGTAAACAAAAAATGTATTTGATTCATAAAAGGGACAAAAGTACCTATCGATAGGGCTGGGTCTGGATTGTTTGTCAATATATTGTGAAATATTGGTATTTTTTAATTATCGTAACAGCAATATCCAAGCTCTGACTCTAAGAATATAATCTAGTACCAATATCTAAGCTCTTACTCTAACCACTATACCCCAGAAACTTTTTTTTTAATTTGGATGAGTCCTGGAATTAATAGGAAATTATGGATGAGTTCTGGAAATCCAAAATGGAGAAAGTTATTTGTTCACTTATTTTAAGTATATATTTGTGATTTAATAAAATAATTTGTAAAAGTCTGTAATTTTCAAATGTTATATTTTTTAAATGCTCACTTTACTATCGACAATGTTTTTTTCCTTTATTTTTCAAATGTTTCAATTCACATGATTTTCATTTTGCGCCAACTATTATGCTTGGGGACAATGGTGTCCTGTCCGTATAATGAAAAAGTACCAAAAGAAGTTTCAATGTTCTATTCATGTAGTAAATAGATAGGAAGGTATAAATACAGTGAAATTTGTTTTATTTTTATTTGCTTATTCATTTATATTTAAGAATGCATTGTTACCTTAGAAAAAGATTGAGAAACAACAGTTTAAACCATCCAATTTTAAACCTTATTTAATTATAAGTATATTAGCATGACATGTGACATAAATCTATTTCAGTTTTTGGCTTTGATTTTCACTTATTTTAATAATATTAAAATACGCATTGTCCTTAAGAATATTTTATTTTTCATAATATTCGCAGTTATATATGAAAAAATTAACTAGTTAAAGTTAAAATATTATTAATGAATAATGTATAAAATAGGAAGGATGGGGATTTTCTATTTTTAAAGAAAAATACTATGCAAGCTATGATATAAGTGAAAATAGGTATTGATCATTAGTTCCTTTTTCTAAGATACTTCTATTTTGTATCAATATATGTAGGGGAGAGTGGGGAGGAATGGGACACTTTTTACAAAAATATGAAAATCAACTTTGTTTGACAGAAAAGCGAAAATTTCAGTTTATAGAATACAAAATGAAACACTTTCCAGTGTTCTTGAACAATATGGGAACATAATTTGCAGAAACAATTTTATAATTAAAGAAATTGTAAGTTTCAAAATATGTCCCATACCTCCCCACTAACAGGGAGGTATGGGACAGCTATAAAACAAAACTATAAGGCACAAATAATCTACTGTTGGCTGGGTATACAGTCTAACAAAACTTGTAGGTTGATAATGTCTGTGCCACAGTATCAAATTCCAGTATCTTCATCACTGGAAGGAAAATTCAAGATTGTCAGTCACAGATGACGTTCAATTTATTTACATTTTGAAATAAATGAATATATTATCAATGTTATAATTAATTATTACCCTCTAAAAATATTTGCATAATAGCAATTTACATTTATCTTATTAAAATTAAGAAATTGGACTTGTCCCATACCTCCCCACTACCTTCTTTTATGTTAAACTTCCTGTATAAACAAAAATATTGCTCGAAGGCTTAGTTTAAATTATGAATAATATGCAGTATAATGTCCCATAAATAGGGAAACTATTACATCTAAGCATAAACAATTTATTAATATATAGAAAGCATAAAAAGTATATGAAGGAAATTTACTTTTGATTCTTGAAATATTTTTTTACTTTATACAATTATAAGCTTATGTAGATCAAAAACGTTTTTCAACTGAAGATTGGGCTACTATTGCTTCATCTAGTGTGTGATTGATGAAATGTTTAGAATGATACATAAAATAGAAAATCCTGCTGTCCCATTCCTCCCACTGTCCCATTCCACCCCACTCTCCCCTACAGGATGCCGTGTGAGCAAATAGGTATAAAATATTGATTCATTGCTTTCTGCATCTGTTTGTACATAAATTGTTGCTACCTACCATTTATCATTTCGAAATTTAGCATTTTTTCTATTCCCATAAACTTTAAGGTAGTTATCACAATATATCACTAATATCAATATTAATTCATTGATACTATATTGCGATATTAAATTTCTGATATTGTCCAGCCCTACCTATAGAGCATAAAAAAGGTTATATATTGTCAGTTTTATAATTGGGTTGTGGATTTTTTTAAATACTTGAATCTTCACCAAAGAGCTCTATCTATTTCTTGAAACTAATTTCTGATTTTGTTTCCAGCTAAACAGGCACTGCCAGTGTGTTGGGTAAACAAACACTACGATTCTAAGAATAATCTTGTTTTGTATCTAGATAGGAAACATCTTGCGCATGCGCTAGGAAGAGTTGACGCATGTGCATATGTATCGATTTCGATCTACTTAATTTTTACCTTTGCATTTTAATATATATGATAGCTTTCTACAGAATACTTTAGATGAGTAATAACTCATTAAGTAATTTATTCCAATTTGTACCACTTTTTTGTCACCCCTACACCAAAGTTGTATAATATAGACGCACACGTGAACGCCGTGCGTGGAAAATTTTCCAAACTATTCGGAACTTAGCGGAAAAAAGTTATGAAAAGAAAAACGTATTTTTTGTTCTTGTAATTTTTTTTTTAATACCGAAAATTTAAAATATTCCCAAATTTTATGTACGATTTATATATTGTTTGCCCACAATTCAGAGTTTAAAGACTCAAAACATTGTTTTAACATCACAGACTCTTTTATTTCTGTTTTCCGCAGACTAAAACTTGTTGCTGATCGGTTTTCCATCGGCAGAATTTTTACCCCGGTGGCAGCGTTTAAATCGAATAATTTTGTAGTGTTATATAAGAGTGAATGGCATTTTGTGTGAAAAGATCACAATATTAAGGATTGGGCTGTTTCTAAATGCATTGACAAAATAATTGAACATAATTCGCCTCTTCATATCATGGATTTTTGCTTTATTATTTTTTAATTGAAATAATTATTCTTTAATTAATATTAATTAACTTTTGATTTAAATAGCAATTATTTTTAACTATGGTTTTTAATTCATATCGTCAAAATAATATAACACATAATTTTATTAAACATTAAATTAATTTTCAGAAAATTTTTGACCTAATATTTATGTGCACGGAAAGTTTTTAGTTTTATACAAGTCTGCCTTACACCAGCTCTGGCCATCTCTATGTACAGTCATGGAAGAAAAAAGTAAACACCCCCTACTAACTCTGCAACAAATTATTGCAAAAAACAGTTACTGGTACCAAACGATTGGAAATAAAGTCTACTTTTATGTAATGTACATAAAATTTGCTTTGGGGGCCATCTACATGTCAAAATGAACAGTAACTTTTTTTTTTTTTTTTTTTTCAATATCACTACCCAAGTTTGACACCAGAAATAAATTCTACGCCCTTCAATTAGCCTAAAAACATATTCCCATAAAATTAGTACGATTACTTTCAGAGACATTAATTGTTTTAAAATTTTAGGGGCTGTATCCAAATTGAAGTTCGGTACTCAATTCTTGAAATGCTACAGAATGACTATGTCACTTCTATTAACATATTATTTCTTGCCAATATGACCATTTCACTCGCTTAACCCTCTGAGTGTTTTGAGGGCTTTCCTGCATTTTCATAAAAAAAGCAAATAAAACTAATGTTAATTAAAATTTTATTTCCCTGTTTATTTTTAAAATACACTTCATGCCATTTTGTTTGATATACATCTTAAAATACAATTCCATTAAAAATATTTTATCTACAACTGATTAAAGTTGTTTTGGGAAAACAGAAAAATATGGGCAAACCGCTTAGAGGGTTAATAGTTTCGACTATTACCAAACCGATTGTTTCAATAAAATGAGTAAAATATATTTTTTTCAAATTATGTTTTTCTGCTCATCATAGACCATCTTTAACCATCATTTTGACGTTTTTTAGTCCTAATTTGAAAACTACTTGGAAATTTTTTTTTAAATTGAGAATTCGCATAAAGCAGGGCATAATAAATATAAATCTATCAAAAAAATTCTAGGTTGCAATTCATATTTTTTTCGAATATTAATTTCATAATTCATATTATAATTTTTTTTAATTGAATTGCAAATTCAGTGTATTTATGTTTGAGTTTTTTAGTACAGTACAGGACCCATTATCCGGAATTCCAAAATCCGGAAGGACCCGAAATCCGGAAAAAAAAATTTGAAAATTTTCTAAATTTGTAAATTTTTACTACAATTTTGTGATTTTTGAAATTTTTCAAAAATTTTACAGATTTCTAATTTTTTTTGGTGTCTGTTGTGTTGTAATGTGTAACCACTAAAATATGTTACATCTGTAATGGGGGAACACGGTTGCCCCCCCCAAAATTAAAAAAAAATCGTTTTTTTTTTTTTTTTTTTTTTTTTTTTTTGTCAAATTTTAGTTTAAAATTTATATTACGATTCGTTATTTAAAAAAATAGTCAGATATTTCACATCCTCCCTCTCTCACTTCGACAAAATATTATGGCTACACAATTGTATTACTACTTGAATCAAGGGCGATTCTGAGTAAAAGAAAAAAAAAAATTCTGAAATTCACAGAAAATTTTTAAGTTTACAGAAGAGGGGGGGGGGGGGCTCCTCGGCACTAATTATGAGTTTTTTCCATGATCTTTTAACGAAATTCTCATTTGTACACGATCTTTTGGTGAAATTAAGGGGGTTTTTTGTGATCCTTTGAAGAAGTTTTTTTCGCTATTTTTTGACAAAATTTGTATCTTTTTCGCGAGATTTTGGCGAAATTTGCGTTTTTTCCCCGTGATCCATTGACTAAATTTGCATGTTTTTCGCGATTCTTTGAAGAAATATTTTTTGCTATCTTTTGACGATTTTTTTTTTTTTTTTTTTTTTTTTTTTTTATCTTATGACGAAATTTGAGAATTTTTTTCCGATCTTTTGTCGAAATTGCAGGGGAGTTTTTCGATTCTTTGAAGAAATTTGTGTTTTTTTCGTGATTCTTTGACGAAATTTGCGTTTTTCTCGCAATTTTTTGACGAAATTTGGGAGGACCCGAAATCCGGAAAATTCCAAAATCCGGAAAGCCTTCGGTCCCGAGGATTCCGGATAATAGGTCCTGTACTGTATTATAAAGACCAGTACCGCCAACTTTTGAAAAATATTGGGTAGGCTTAAAACATTTTGAACAAAGTAACACATATGAGGGCTTTTCGAAAAATAAAGATACAACACAGACGATAAACGAAAATTATTTTAATGAGCGCATTGGCAACACAGATTGTAACCTTTGACTTTTCCATCGCAGTCGTTCGTTAATTCTATGGTGATCCTGCTTCGTGTACCAAATGCTTAGAATGGCTGCGCCAATTAAAAATCCCGCCAAATCTGAAGGTCGATCTGCCATAAGTTTTCTTCATGCAAAAGGGAAGTGTCCAGCAGAAATTCACAAGAAATTGTTTCTATCTGTGGGAGTGTTATGAATCGACAAAATGTAACAAAATGGTGTTGTGCTTTCTCTAGTGGTAGAACCAATGTTCATGAAGGACATAGAACAGATAGACCATATGTGATCTCTGATGCTGTTCTTCAAAGAACGGAGCAAGTGATTCAAGCGAATAGGCATCTCACAATGAAAGAGTTGCATAAAATCATATCTGAAGTGTCTATGACAACTCTTTATGACAGGGTTGGCAAGTTTCTTCCACAGTGGAAAAAACCGGCTGGAAGAAATAGGTTTCTTCCAAGTGGAAGAAATGGAAGAAACTTATTCTTTAAGAATTTACCATATAACTTTCAACTTTGTAAGATAGAATAAATGTCTTCTTCCTACAACCTTAAGTAAATTAATTCCATCAGACCTATATAAATTTAATTAATTATATACGCTAAATTAATAATTGCATCAGTTTTTTAGCCACGATGCCTGTCAGATCTTCAAAAATTGGCTGAATAAAAGAAATTTTATCCAAAATGCACAAAATCAAATGTCATCCATTTCAACTTAACAAGCATATTCTTTAATTAAACTTTTGAAACTAGTAGTAAATAGTACGCAGATCATTCACCAATAATAGAATGAAACTCGTTTAAATAAAAATGACATGGAGAAGTGCTTTTAATTTACACCTATTTTATTAAGGTAAGTAATATAGTACAATAATTACTGTATTTAAAAAAATTCATTAATATCCTCACTTTCCTTACTACAATGCAGCATAGTATAACAAAAAGTCTTTTAGCAGTAGGATGCTGCAATCAGTTTCTCAACTTAGAATGGATGAATGCAAAAGATGAAAAAACTTCTTTCAAGTCCTACAGAAAACTTTAGGAGAGTTTAAAACCATTTCGGCATACCCATAGATATTAAGAACTTTAATTTAATTTAATTTTAATTAGTCTTTTAAAATCAATATTGAGATATGCATGCTAGATGCTAGTATAAATAATTACAAATTTGTTTATTTTCTGTGTTGTGCAGTTTAAAATAATGCATTTTTATAAGAAAATAATGTATTTTCATATGAAAAATAAACATTTTGTTGGTATTTTTTTTTCTTTGTACATAAATGGCATAATTAATAAAAGGAAAAAATCCCTCTACCTCTAAAGTTGTAAAATCCCTCACCTGTAAATGTTTGCTGAACCTGAAGTATGTTATTAAAAAAATGACTTATTTCTCCAAAAGTAATACTTTTAATACTAATTAAATTTTCCAATTTAGGGTTCATATAATCATACTTTGAGCTTAATTCTTTTACATAGTTAATATGCTTTAATTTTGAGCATATATTTTGTTTTCTGTTGGTTTCTTCCATTTCTTCCCATTACTTCCAGTTTCTTCCGGTTTTTTCCAGTTTCTTCCACTGTCCTGGAAGAAACCCAACCCTGCTTTATGAAGCTGTGACTGTGACTTTAGGGTACCGTAAATTGTGTGCACGCTGGGTTCCGAAAATGTTACTGGAAGAACACAAAAAGAAGAGGATGGGCTACGCACTCGACTTCCTCACGTGCTATGCAAAAGCGGGTAATGAAATTCAAGTGGGAAGTTTTAAGTCATCCGCCATACAGTCCGGACCTTGCACCCAGTGACTTCCACTTATTCCTTTACCTGAAGAGACACTTTGCAGGGCAAAACTTCCACGTCGATGATATCAAAATTGAAGTTGAAATGTGGTTCCGAGAACAGGCGGCAAACTTCTATGACAATGGGATTCAGAAGCTTGTACCCAGACTAAACAAATGCTTGGACAACGGAGGCAATTATGTTGAAAAATAAGGTATATAACTGTAAATAATTCGTAAGGATTTTTTTGAGTGTGTATGTGGCATTGTATCTTTACTTTTCGAAAAGCCCTCATTATAATTTTCTCCCTTAGTTACACACTAACACTGTGTGTAGAGAGGGGGGGGGGGAGGAGCGAATGACTAAAGATAATTCGAAATTAAATTGTGGTTTTTTTTTAAAGCAAATTTTTAAATTATAATTCTAATTTTATTAAACTATATTCCTATAAGTTGTTCCTTACAAATACATTAATATTTATTTTAAATAACATTGGAATTGCTAACTATTGAAAGTACAAAAATGAACTAGTTGTCAAGAAAAACATACATTTTAGTCACCTATGGTTTGTCACTTCAAGGCATCAAGACACATAGCAAAGTATGCAGGAAATTTGTTTTTGTGATAAATTTAACTATACATCCCGCTGAAGGGGTTTCCAGTACTCCTGTAAGTAATTTATGTCCTGGGTCATTCCATAGTAACTTAAGTTACATTTAGAACAATTCACTTCAGTAATTTTGGTAAAAAACACAAAAAAATTTATTCAAAATGTAAAGATCTCATGATTTGTTAATTAAACCTATTCAAAGTTCAATTTAGATA
The DNA here is from genome assembly GCA_963932465.1 of Maratus speciosus. Taxonomy (NCBI): domain Eukaryota; kingdom Metazoa; phylum Arthropoda; class Arachnida; order Araneae; family Salticidae; genus Maratus; species Maratus speciosus. The sequence continues at coordinate 243,666,599 of OZ010798.1, read as the reverse complement.
AAAATTACATACCGTATATACTCGCGTATAAGTCGAGGAATTTCTGACAAATTTCGGTAAGCAAATTTGGGGGGGTCGACTTATACGCAAGTCAATTAAAAAAGCAAAAACAAAAACTTCTAATACTGCAAAATTATGGCTTTTTATGTGTATGAATTAAAAAATAATATATAAAATATACAAATAATAATGATTTATCACTTTAAAATATTTCAGTGATTTGTTTTTGTTTACCTACTACCTTTTGCATTGGCAAGTGAAATCTTTGATTTGATTTTGTGCAAAATTGAAGTAAAAAGTTTGGGGGTCGACTTATACGCGAGTATATACGGTAATGTTAGTTTTATTTTTTGAACTTGGGCAGTTATATTTATTACTAGCTGACCTGCTTGGCAATGCCACGTCCCGTAATAATATTCTTAAATGAATCTAAAATTTTTATCGCAGGTCCAAACAGATGGGGGGGGGGGGAGGGTGCTAGGGGGAGACGGTGCAAATTACCAGGGCCTGACTCTTGTTCAGTTCCAAAGTTGTGTAAAGTCACAGGTTAAGTTTTTTAATTTTTTATATGTCTCATACTTTAAACTTTTTTATTCCAAATTAATTGATGAATTCAATGTAAATATAATTTTAATTATATATATCTCATATATTTTCAAAAATTTAATTTTTTACAATTTTAATTAATTTTTCAATTAATTTAATTTCAATTAATTATAATAACCAATGCTGGGTTTGTTTGTGTCTCATGTTTCGCTGCAGGATTGTGTGCGCATGAAGACTATTCCATCTTGTGCTGCAGTTGCAGCCTTACCAACATATGTGAGTGAAAGATGCTAAGGTGAGTATCGTCCTCGTAGCTTAAATGGTAGAGCTCTTGGAGCGCTATTCCAAGGATTCCGAGTTCGATTCCCGGCTTGGACATTTTTCACATTGTTGTTCTATGCTTCGTTAGCTATGTGATAAATCACGTATTGTATATTTAATTTTTTATTTAAAATCTTTAGATGAAAAAGTAATTACAAATACAACATAAACTGTAATACTGATACTGAAAGAGAAATAATAAAATTGTAAGCGAATATTACTATATGGATTTTTTTTTTTTTTAAGTACCATCCAGCAAATTTATTTTCTAATAGAGTAAAGCCGGTTTATAATGGAATCCTGCAATAAACGGGGAAAAAAGTTCCAGCTCCCCCCCTCCCCCAAAATATGCTGTTAGGCTTTGTTCAATGTTCAATTTAAATAATCTGCATAAAATGGAATTTATCACTGGTCGTTTTCGTTTCCATCTAAGCAGGTTTTATTGTATCTTACTTCTGGTGGGCCCAAACTTCTGGAAGTTAGCAAAGAACCCTCTTCTGCTCATGTGCATCCGCTGCAGTTGCAAAAAAAAAAAAAAAAAAAAAAAAATCATTGATATATGGGAACGTGCTTCCATTCCTGTTGGATCAATAAAGCGAACGATTGCCATGATTTTATCTTACAATTGTAAATATAAGAATGTTATGAAACCGGCTAAGAGTAGAAGTATACCATTTTTCCAATCATGTTAACAGAAATTTAAAGCAGATGCCTCAAATTTGTTTTACATTTGTGCTTCTAATCTTTAACAACTAATAAAGATTTTTTATTTTGGAGGACATACACACATTTTAATGACGAATACACAACACTATTACAATTAAAAAATCATAAACACAACGATCAGTCAACAGTTCAAGGCTCTGTCGCCGTCTGGTGGTTTTTTTCTCATTTTGCAATAAATGGACACTTTTATTATGATTTTATACTGTAAGAAAACTGCTAATAAGGGAGTATCATTTTTTTGTGAGCAGGACTTGACGTAGGACAGACCTGCTTTTAGGTACATTTCGTAAGAAATACTACTTATTGCAATTTCCCCTATGTTGGAATTTCGGAAGAAAAAAAAAAAATCCAGATCTACACCGATCATGATCCCTAGAACCCAAAACCACTCCTAGTTCAAAACTTTATATATCTATCTCTATATATAATCACTTTTTTATGGACACGATAACTTCCGTAATTCTACACAAATTTCTTCCAAACTGATACATAAAATTAAGGGGTAGAAAATCTCGGTCAAATTCGTTAATGGGCAAAATCGAGCAAGGAGTTGGAAATAGGGAGGGGTTTTGTGAAAACCGAAAAAGCCTCATAACTTCTTAATTTTTATGCATATCAAATCAGTTTAAAGTTATTATTACTTCTAGGAATAGGGCCAAAAATTTAGGTATCACATATTTTTGAAATTAAAAATGGATTCAAGGGGCGCAAAAATAAGGTTTTAGGGAGAAAAAAGTTCATAACTTCACCTTTAGCAGAAACTGTGCGTGTGCAGCACGGCAGCAGCGCTGCAGATTATTTTAGACCTTGCAGATTAATCTACCAGCTTAAAAATAAATACTGGGCTTAAAAATTTACTTTGATTTATGAGTTATTGTGTTTCTTATTACATTTTCTTTGTAAAATGCAACTTTTGCTTATTTTATGGGCTACTATAAGTATTTATGATTGTAGCTTGGTTCAGCATTGTTGGGTCGCAGACAAATTTTGGTTTGCTGCAGATGGACGCCGAAAATTTTACTGGAACTTCGTCCAGGGTTCCTACGCGACTGGAAAACAGGGAATTGTCAGGGAAAATGACAAGTGCTCAAAAAGTCAGGGAAAATTTCAAAAAAATGTAAAACCTGGAAAAGTCAGGGATTTTTTTTTATGCACTATCATGCGTCAACATTCTCCCGAGTTCACGGTGCGTTTGCAAAAATGTTCTGATTTTTCCCTTAAAAGGAGAATTTTTGCTATATTCACATTTTTAACATAAAGATGTTTTATCTATACAAATGTGTCGCCAAATAGTCGGTACTTAAGCGAAAGAAATGTTGAGCCTTGTTAAGGTGGCTAGGATGAGATATCATGAATAATTATATAAGAAAAAGAATGAAGATTATAAAGCAAGACAAGAAAAAAAAAAAAAAAAAGCCGATAAAAGAAAGCTGTAGCTGAAGTTAAAATGTTAAAAGACAAAGAAAATGAAACTTTTACACAACAAACTGCTTCTGAAACAACACAAATAAATGACATGATAGTAGAAGTCTAAAAAAAGTTAAATGTTTAATATGTGTAGGTAAATTCAGTTATGTAAATAAAAAATTACTTTGAATCCATCTGAGCTGTATTTTAGTTTTGCCTGTTATATATATATTTATACTAGGGGGCTCTGCCCCCTGCAAGCTACTCTCGCCAACCCCCCCGTTCAGACACTGTAGAATCTAAAAGCACGCTAATCTGGTCGGTTTTTAAAAGATTAGAGAAGACTGAGTTCATACTGAAAAAACCTGTAGCGATCTCCCTGTAAACGGGTTTCCATTCAATTCCCTTTGATTGCAAAAATTTAAGGTAGAATCAGTTGCTGTTAAGACATCCAATGGTTGTTTTCGTGTTTGGTTAAAGAAGATCAGTTAAACATTTGAAAAGAAGCTAAAATAAAATGAATTAAGTAAACAGAGTCTTTGTCTCTCGGTATTTTTTAATAGCGTTATAAAACGATTGACATAATACAATTACTAAAATTTGCTGCTTTAACCCCTTCAAGGGTGGTGGTTCATTTTTGGACCACATAATTTTAATTCTTAAATGCCACATTAGCATCAGAATATTGGGATGAAAATTTCCCTTTTATTAAGTAAGTGAACAAAAGCATTTTTGTATTTCGAAATTTGTTTGTAAATTCTGGTGCCATTCACTGATTTCAAGATTTTACGAATAGAAGAGCCTTGTCCGTGAAAGGGTTAAACGCATATTAATGTATTTATTATTTTAAAGTTTCCTTTCTTTTTTAATATTCACATGTAAATACAATTTTCAGCATAATTTTCAATATTTTCCTGCCTTTAACACATACTCATTTAATAGTAATTTTAAGTTTTTTTTCCTGCTTTTAATAGTCACGTGAAAATAAATTTTTAATCGTTAGGAAATATTATTCTTTGCGCTGTTTTTAAAATTGAAAACAATCTCTATAATAATAGCCTAAATCATGTGACTATCATCAACAGTTCCAGGCGGATCCCTTCGCTTTTTATATTCCAGGCGGCCATTTTGGTACTTTAATGTTAGCCAGCCACAGGTGTGATAAGTCGCCGAATATTATTCTATCCCCATTATTTCGTTTATATTATAATAGTCCAAGTCATGTAACTGCCATAAACAACGGGCTGATTCCTTCGCTTTTCATAAGAAAGGTTTCCATTTTGATTAAAGAATCAAAATTATTTTTTCGAATAAAACTACAAAAAAGTTGCCATGATCACAAAGAATTACTGGTACTTTTATGTTAGCCGGGTGAAAATCTCGCCAATAGCTTTTTTTTTAACTCGCCAGTTAGCATTTTTTTTATTTTTCGAGTGGTAAATTAAAACGGTGCTACTATTGGTTATCCAATAGACCAAAAATCTGTCGCCAAGCTATAAGATTAAATGCCAATAATGGTTGATCGTAAATGTCACATTCACTTGACTTTCAGGAAGTTACACATGTTCACGCCATCAGGTGATTTTTATTTTGACGTTTTATTTGTGTTTTTATTAATGTTATACTAATTTATTTGTTCTTTTGTTATTTAAAATAAAAAAATATGTCAATTTGTATGATTTGGCTATTTATAGAATTTGGCAAAATTGGTCGACGGGAGAAGTAATAACAATAAAACGTTGCTTTGAAGTGGAAATTAAATCTCATGATTTGTTGCATTGTCACATACGCACCGGGTTTGGCGTGATTTTTTTTTTTTTTTACAATTTGGCTAAAACCTCGTTTTCAAATACCTGTTACATATGTATTTTTAAATTATTTTCTGTTATTTTTAAAATGAAATAACAAAAAAAAAAATAATTAATAACTATAGAACAAAACAATTTATAACATTTTTTGCAAATAAAAAGAAAATAAATTCAAATAAACATTTATTAATAAATAAGCAACAATAGCCGGGTTACCATGTCAGGCAAAATAACGCCATTTTGGCGCCAATTAGGTACCCCGTTGCGTATATGACATCTGTGTCTAATATTTTTCTTTTCGTTTCGTTTAAAAAAAAGAATGAAGTAAAAGCCATTTATTTTAAAGGTTTCAATTTTAAATGAAAGTTTTGTATTAAATAAAATGATAATGAAATACAAATTGAATTCTGAATAAAAGTAACATGATGCATTTCTTAGCATACATTTAAGGGAGGCCAAACTCATCGCCAAATTAATTTAAAATAACCTTTTCTAAAATATGAAAAAAAATATCTGTTATGATTAAAATTTGAGTTGCCATCATTAGAAAAAAGTATTTAAAATTAGAAAAAAATTAATATTTCGAAAACTAATTCTAATTTTAAAATTCTAATACCAGTTTTGAGATCTGTAGATCAATAAGGATTTTTGGTGTTAATTTCATCGCAAAGTATTACATATTTTAGGAGAAATCGCCGTGAAACGTAATCAGTTGTTTAATCAGTCGTTTCATAGAATCGTTACATAAATTCGTTTCAATTCGATTCATTAGGATTTTATATATATAGGATATATATTGTAAATGTCAAATGATATAGATTTTTAGTTTCAATTTTATAAGTTATTTTAATTTTCAGATGTAAGTTTAATCATTAAGATCTTGAATTGTAATTCGTATTTCTAAAAATGTCGTGAATTTTGGTCAGGGAATTGTAGGAAATATGGCCTGGAAAACCTGGAAAAGTCAGGGAATTTTGTTATTCAAATAGAGTATGAACCCTGTTCGTCAATTCTTAAGATATCAAATTCACTTAAACTTATTATAAATCTTCTTAATATTATCTACAACTAAGTTTTTTTTTTTTTTTTATAGGACCAACTCTTACTGGAAAAAAAATAGAAACGAAAAAGGGGGGGGGGGGTGTTGAAGAAGAAAAAAATTCATATCTTCGTCAATTCACAAGATATCCAGTACGCTTAGATTTATTATACATCTTATCAATATTATCTACAACTTTCATATTGACAAGTTTTTAATAGGATTAACCTCTCACAGCAAAAAAAAAAAATAAATAAATAAATAAAATGAAATAAACAAAAATAGGGGTTGACGAAAAAATTATCGTATTAGGGGTGTACTCGAAACCAAATGGCTCATTTTTAAATTCATTTTCGCTCTCAAACGCATCCAATTGGCAGGTTCTCTTATTCAGAAACTATATAATGTGCTGTATTGGGCGATTTTTGATAAAGACAGAAAATATTTCAAAAAATGCTGTCAAAGTGGTCATTTTGAACCGAATTTCCCGAAGCGATAATGCTGGAAACGAAAAAAAATGGCCTTACTGAGAAAATAATTGTAAATCAAGTTCTAATTAATTGAACGAAAAATGAAAACACAGATCTCTTTTAAATCTCTTCAAAAAACCACGTCAGCAAGTTTCACGTTGTTACTTTTAAAAAGAACATTCGAAAATGTGTCAGAAAATTTCGAGTTGAGCGGGGGAAAATATTTTTTTTAATACCGACTTAATATGATTTTGATTAAACGAGCTGTTACAGAAAAATGAAATTAAAAATTCGTCAAAAGCGGCGAGATAAAATTTTTAAACTGGGTTATCTCTAATCTTGATTTAGTTTTTGTTGGTGAAATTAGTACTTAAGGTTGTTCTCAAATCCAGAAGGGCAACTTTATGACATAAGTTTAAATTTATTTTTGTTTGGCAATGCATGAAATTAGCAGGTGTTGTTCAGAAATTATGTAATCGAGCGTTTCCCCCCCCCCCCCCCGTTTTTTTTGAAAACGGAGAAATTATATAAAAAAAATAATAAAATATAAATAAAATAAAATGTAAAAATAATAATAATAATAATAATATAAAAATTTCTTTCAGAAAATATTGTCAAAGTTGACGCTTTGAACCGAAGTTCCCGAAGAAAGCAGAAAAACCAGTCAGCGAAGGGAGAAAAACGTCTTTGTCACGTGATCGAAAATGCTTATAACTCAATAGGTAATTTATTGATCAAAACATGGAAAACACAGTTCGATTCCAAATTGCTTCCATAGTCAGGCCTTCCAATTCTATATCTTTCCGTTAGAAAATGAATTTGTAAATGTGTCAAAACGTTCTGCGCTTGTTGAGCAGAGCAGTTGAGAACAGCCTTAACTTCGAAATCTACCTCCGCCTGTAGGCCGGCAGGGACTATTTTTTTTTTTTTTTTTTTTTTTTTTTTTATTTAGAATTACTGTCTGGCTGAGACAAGAAAAACCCTAAGTACATTCCTTGCTTTCGGAGGTTCCAAAACTTGTAGGGAAGGAACTTCGTCCGTAGAAGGGAAAGGACAGAAAAGGTTACGGCAATTTTCGGAATGACCGATTGAACGAGAGAAAAGAAAAGGACGGACTTCCCCAAAATAAAGTGGACCAGTTACCCTGGCAACAGGACGGAGTCAAGACCAGTTCCAGGGCTTTTCCTGTCTGAGCCAGACAGTATCTAAGATTTAATCTATATTGAATAAAACTGTTTTGGCGCGATCACGATCCTTAATGGGCTGTTATACTGCTGAGTTTAGTTTAGTTTTCAATTTTTATATTGAGAAAATGGAATTTGATAGTTACCTCTGGAAAATGTTTTCGAATTTCTAATAATATTTTCATTAGGAATAAAAATGTAATTAAAAATTAGGAAGTTTCAGTTAGGTTTTCTTTAAAGCATGTGCTCTTGTAAATTCAAGATTTGAGAGAAGTGCACTAGATGTGTTAATTTACCTCACTTAATAATCCAAACTGTATTAGTAAAATTGACAACAATTTTATTAAACAATAACATAATTTGAAGAACAAATTATAAAAACAAAATTTATTTCCTACATTGTTTAAGCCCGAGAAGGGACAGATATTAAAATATTTCATTCAATTAGTTTTAAATTTAATGCTAATTTTTTGTAACAAATTAGTTAAGCCAATTGAAGATAAAAAATAAAAATAAAATTCATACAATATGATACTTAAAACACCCTAAAAAATTAGATTCTGTTCAAATGAAATCGAAATAAATCTTAGACTACTTCCATTTTTAATTGAAAATATTTGTATTGCAGATTTTGCATTATGTTTATGACAATTGTGCATAAAATGATAAGATGCGTGCAAAATACAAAACTTAAAACAAAGTCTAAGATTTATTTCGATTTCATTTGAACGGAACCTAATTTTTTAGTGTGTTTTAAGTATCATATTGTATGAATTTTATTTTTATTTTTTAATCTTCAATTGGCTTAACTAATTTGTTACAAAAATTTAACATTAAATGTAAAACTAATTGAATGAAATATCTTAATATCTGTCCCTTCTCGGGCTTAAACAATGTAGGAAATAAATTTTGTTTTTTTAATTTGTTCTTCAAATTATGTTTTTGTTTAATATGTCAAGTTTTTTAATAACTACTGCACTCAGACGAACGCATTTCAAAATTAATGGAGAGTATCATCATCAGGCGTTGATGTATGCGGTATTGCATCACAATGTGGGATGCAGTTTATTAATGTGTAATTCAAAATGTTTCACTACTGTAGTAATGCAGGTTGCGGTAGTTTGGACAAAAACTTCCAATCTGAACGTAAAAAATCTATAATCAAAACAGAAAAAATTAACTTAATTTAAATTTAGATACCCTATTTCCCACTCAGGAACGCTATGAATGTACATGTAAATTGTGTTGAATCCTTACTGCTAATATTTAACAATATTATAGCTGTGATACAGTAAAAAATAAAAAATAAAAGTTTTACTTAAATTTTTAAACCCTATTCTCCCCCAAGGGGTGATGCAAACACATCAGAAAATTATTACCCAAGTTTAACTTGGGGTATAAATAGTTCTTATCTCGGAAAAAAAATACATTTTAAAATTTAAGTTACGTAATTCCCCACTAAGTTCACTACCTTGCGTAAAAATAGCTATCCATTAGAAACTTTTTACTAAAATATAAACTTGACCAAAAACACTTATTCTGAAAATATCCTTTTTATTTCCACTATGACGCCATATTCACCTTTTTAATTTTTGAGAAAAAAAAACTAGCTCAATTTAATATTTCACGTGAAAATCTTTCAAATAAAAAGAAATAAATTATTATTACAGCTTTTGAAATTTTTTGCAACAATGAAGTAAAGGTGTTACATTTTCTATGAAAAATGTCCGTTGATTTTCAATGAAAAAAGCGAAAATTGGAATTATTAACAAAAATATTTGAATAATGTAAAAATAAATTGGCCCATCTTTCTCTCTGGGTTATAATTCACCCATATTCAAAGGCATTTTACCATTCGTTTTGACCCTGACGTCAGGCAATCGTTTTTACACTTTAAATTTATAATATCATTAAAATTAGTAAAGAATAAAAAATGAGTGGCATCAGGGACAAAAAGGTGGGAAGAAAAAAATGAAAAAGTTATGATCTCCATAGGCTTTTCCATGTTAAATTAACATTGAGAAGTGACACTGGAAATAAATAAGTATTGCGCTGCCGCGCAATACTTAAATAAACAATAACAATGGAATGACGAGAGATCGGCGTTGGTTGATTTAATGCTCTTACAGTCCACAATCTATCAAGGCTGGAGAATCCATTGCTAGCTGTATCTGATGCATCCTCAAACAGACAATTTTAAATTATGGACGAAACAGTTTGTGCAAAAAAAAATTTTATATTGGTGTTATTTTAACTATTGATATTGACAAACTCTGGTGATCATAAATTTTGTAATTTTCATTTATCACCCTTAATAATATTTTGCAAAATTGATAAACAAATCAAAGTACTAGTTTTTGAAATTTTTTTTTTGAATGAATCTTTATTTACATATCTTATTTATTACTATGTCAGTATGAAAACAATTATGTTTTATTTTCAATTTTATGTATTTTGAAAAAAAAAAATTCTTTTTTTTAGCTTTTTGGAAGAGTAAAGAAGAAAAGTAAAAGAAACATCATTCATTTGTTACTTTTTTGTTAAAATGATCATCCTTTATACCAAAGAGAAACACTTTTGATTAATACATCTTTAAAAACATTGATGTCTATATACATTTATATGGTTATCAGTATTCTTGAATGATATTTAGAAGCAAACTAAAGTTGTTCCCAGAAACGCATATAATCTGATGAACTAAACTCCGGAACCTGGACGTATTTGATTATTTCAAACCATTTTGATTTCTATCAGCGGAAAGCTAAACTGTCGTATTTGAAACTCTGAAATAGACCCACCATTAATATTAAATATTGATTATTTACTAGAAATCTAAAGCAAATTCAATATATATATCCAAGCCTCTTAAATATATTCATTTTACATGAGATTACCTTTCAGTACGATTAATAACCCCAAATAATTTGTAATAAATGGAAATTCAGTCGGAAAAGAAAACTTATACATGTAATACCTGCCGAAAAACATTTTCTCAAAAAAATCATTTGGAGCGTCATATAAAAGTTCACAGTGATGAAAAACCACACGTGTGTGGGACGTGTCAAAAATCTTTTACAGAACTTTATAATTTGAAGGAACACCTTCGAATGCATACTGGAGAGAAACCATTTGTGTGCGGTGTATGCCAAACTTCATTTGCATGGAAATCCAGTTTAAAAGGACATCTTAGGCAACATACTGGAGAGAAACCTTATGTGTGCGGTGTGTGCCAAAGATCATTTGCAGCGAAATCCAATTTAAAAGAACATCTTAGAAAGCACACTGGAGAAAAACCATTTGTGTGTGAAAAGTGCCAAAAATCATATGTAACGAGAAGATCTTTTAAAAGTCATCTTCGAACCCACACAGGAGAGAGACCATTTGTGTGCTATATCTGTCAAAAATCATTTAACGGAAGAAGCGTGTTAAACGATCATTTTCGAACTCACTCTGGAGAGAAACCATTTCAGTGTGATCTATGTCAAAAATCATTTTCAGGAAGAAGGAGTTTAAGCGATCATTTACGCATCCACTCTGGAGAAAAACCATTTGCGTGCGATGTATGTCAAAAATCATTTTCATCCAGTAGCACTTTGAAAGGTCATTTACGCATCCACTCTGGAGATAATCCATTTATGTGCGCTGTATGTCAAAAATCATTTTCATCCAGTAGCAGTTTAAAACAACATGTTGGAGTCCACTCTGAAGTGAAACCATTTGAGTGCAATGTGTGTGGAAAATCTTTTTCATCCAATACCAATTTAAAAGTTCATTTACGATTTCACTCTGCAGATAATACACTTGTGTGCGACATATGTCAAAAATCATTTTCAAAAAGAAGCAATTTAAACGATCATTTACGAATCCACTCTGGCGAAAAACCATTTGTGTGTGATATATGTCAAAAATCATTTACATCCAAGGGCTATTTAAAAATTCATTTACGAATCCACTCTGGAGAGAAACCATTTGTGTGCAACATATGTCAAAAATCATTTACATCCACGGGCTATTTAAAAGGTCATTTACAAATCCACTCTAAAGAGAAACCGTTTGTATGCGATGTATGTCGAAAGTCATTTTCACAGAAACGTTATTTAAATATTCATTTTCAAATCCATACTGGACAGAAACCATATAAGTGTGAAAACTGACAAATAATATTTTCATTGAAAATAAAAGAAAATTTGAGAGGTCATCTTCGAATCCGTTTTGAAAAGAAAAGTATGTGCGCGATGGTGTCTGTAATTTCCTTCTTTCTCTCTCATTTTTTTTTTCTTTTTTTTTTTTTTCCATAAAAGGAAAATTTTCAATTAATCCACATTCCAGAAAAATTGCTTATATGCAAGTTATGTAAAAACTCATTTGACAGAACAAGAAATTTAAATTTCGTCATCATGGTGACACAGATGGAAAATTGTTTTTGAGGGCTTTATACCAGAAATAATTTTCATTCAAAACATTTTTGTGTTTTCTTTTTATCCTAAGAGATTCCTTTTTGGCATTGTAACTGAGTGGTTAAATTCATGACTGAACTCACTGAATCTGTTTCAAAATAAATTTAATATACTGTCTCAGCAAAGAGAAATCTTGTTTATTTTTTTAAAGTAAATTACATATCACATTTAAAAAATTGCTTATTTATGTACTAAATGTCTTAATTGAAAACAACATTAAAAGTGTATAGAGTAACAGTGTTCATCTTTTTTAATATTGTATGCGTTAAATCTTACTTCTCAGAAAAAATCAGTTTTCATATTTAACAAGGGATCGTCATTCGTCAACCGGGGTGGCTTCGTCCCATTTTTTTGCCTATTATTGGATTTACGGATCCAAAAATTATTGAAATTTTCATTTAAACAATTTCTAATTTCAAGTTATCAATTGTAGATTTTAAAATTCACATTTAGTTTTTTTTTATCGAATACAATAAATTCTGTCAAAGGCGTGTGCAAGCCGAAAATTTGTCTACCGCGGAAAATTTTTCAAGTCCCGGGGAAACCCTAGAAAAAAAGATTAATTCTTGTTGCATAAGCCGGAATCTGTCTAACGCGGAAACGGAAACGTTCTTAAGGTCCCACCAAAACCAAAATTTTGCATAAGCCGGGAAAAAAGATACTTTAACAATGAAAAGCATTTCGTTTATGAAGCTTTAGTACATACGTCATTTATTCAGTGCAAGAGAATTTTAATTAAATTCCGTAATACTTTAAAAAAGTTAATTTAAGGAACTAGAAACTGTTTAAATTTTAAGGAAATCTTGCATTTAAAAAATGAAATAATCGTTTTCTCCAATATAAATTTGCATGTAAAAATTATTACTAGAAGAATGCACATTTATGAAAATATGTATTTTCTAAAGTACAATATATTATGCTTTAATGTTGTACTCAAATTCAAATTGATACCTTACTGTGTCATTCCCGAATATTTTTTTTTTTGGTTGTGTATTCCAGTTTGGGTGTAAATTTGCAGGTATTACAGCAGTACTAAGAAATGGAACAGCATTTCTCATTTATCTGTAAAGAATTTCAGTTTTCAACCGATTTTCGAGCCAGGACAGTTAATGAAAGATCGTCATCTGCAAGCAATTTATTAGAACTCAAGATACAACCTTTTTATCAAAAACATAAAATGCTATTCGATTGACGTATGCGTCATTCCAATGAATCACGTGTTTAGAAAACTAATTGCACGGGTTATTTGTTCTTCGTCGTTTTATCTTGTCAAAGGAATCCTTGACAAGAAAATAACAAAGTGCATCGTAAAAATTGCTTCAAAATCTAAACTCAATACTCCATCCCTGCAGGATAAAGTCGATGTTACCAAATTAAAAGAAAAATAATTATTCTGTAGAATATCTTTGTATTAAGTTTAATTATGGTAAAACTTAAATTTATGACTCTATAAAAAGAAAGAGTTGAAAACATTTAATAGAAAGAGGAAACGTGCTGTGAAAAAATATGACATTGGTGCATTAACTTTTGGATGTTTTTCGATTGCTAGAGTGAAAATTTTTCTCACACGTGGACTTTTTTGCGAAAAAATAGGTAAAATGCATTTTAAAGCTTTCAGTGAATGGTTAATGAGTTTCCATAATCTACACAACATTACCATGAAGCATGGATGCTGACACACGAAAAACGTCCCATAGCATGAAATTCGGGAATGGAAAGGAAAATTTCATCTACCGATTGAAAAATGTCAAGAAAAGGACATATATAATTGCAATGAGACTGGAGTATTTTATCGTGTGTGCCAAGTCACTTGTTAAAAGAGGTAGCTAATGCCGCTGAGGTAAAACCTCCAACGAGCGTGTGACTCTTTTGCTTTTTGCGAATTTGGAGGGCAGTTTATTAAAAAAAAGTTAGTGATTGGGAAATCGAAAACGACGTTATGTTTCAAGAATGTAAATATTGTTAAACTGCGTTGTGACTTGGAGGTCTCAGAAAAAATACTGGATGTCGATTGTCTTAACACACTGAGTGCCACGTCAGTCACCGGTGACTGACATTGAACTCTCCGTTTAGGCCCCGTCGGTGACTGACACTTATAGGTTGTATAACGGGAATCTTTTTTTCGTGGCCCCAACTTAAAGACAGACAAAATAGACTTGGCATTCAACGTGTTAATGGAGGGGTGGCTGAAGGAGTTCAATAGACGAATGATTAAAGATTAAAAAAAAAGTGTTCTTCGATAATGCACATTGTCATGCCGACGTCTAAGTGTCGAATATAAATTTACAATTTTTTCCGGTGGATGCAACTGCAGCAACACAATCAATGGATCAATGAGTTATTAAAATGCTGAAACCCACTGCAAAAGGTATTTCCTGTGGTCGATAATTGCGTCTTTTGATGATTGTTCTTCAGCCACCGATCTGACGAAAAACATCAGTGTTTACGATGCTGTTAAATGGATTCCCAAACTTTGCTCAGAAATGTCGCCTGAAAAAACTGATCATTGTCTTAGGAATCCAAATGCGGATGACCACGCTTCAGAAAACGTTGAAGACAGCGCTGGAATCCAAACATATCAGGACGGCTTGAGAAGAATCAGGTGCCTCGAAATTATTTTTCTTGTTAAGAGAAATGGAAAAAATAATACCGAGAATAACAAATTTACGCGTTAGTGCAGATACATGGTAAACCGAAAGAAAAAACAAGCATCGATAAAAGATTATTCTTTGATTTTTTGAACTACTATGCGAAAGATGAAGCATGTCATTTTATTGGTTAAATTAAATGATTTTCATTAAATTTCAGAATTGGAGCAATTTTGCATTGGTAATATTTATTTTTGTGTTCAAATAATGTCTTTCGAAATTATTAAAAACAATAGATTTAATAACAATCCAATTTCATTAAAAACTTCATTTTAAAGAACAGTACTAAAAGTTACAAACGTAAAAAAAAAAAAAATGAGATTTGTGCTTTTTTTGGGGGGAGGGGGGGGGGGGCTTTTGCATAAGCCGGAATATTGTCTACCACGGAAAATTTTCTCAGTCCCGACCGATTCCGCCTTAGACAGAGTTTACTGTACTTTTTTAAAAATATATTATTTACAAAATGGAATAAAGTCAACCCCGGCTTGGAGTGACTTTGTCTCATAACTAAAAAAAAAAAAAAAAAATCATTAAATAAGCCTTAAAAACTTTGCAAGACAATGTAAATCTACTATTATGATAGAATTATAAAAGATAATAAAAAAAGTACGTTATTTCGAGATTAAAAATAAAATACAAATTTTGTATAAAAATAAAAATAAAAACTAAATTTTATTAGAAAATGACCATTATGCAAGACATGTAAAAACATTTAACAATTAAGGTGGTAAGATTAATATTTTTCGATAGAAACAGAATTTTAGATATTAACTTATTTCGGGCACTGAAAAAAACACTACTTTTATACGAAATAAGTGTTCTTACAGAATTTTAGATATTACCTTATTTCAGGCACTGAAAAAACATTACTTTTATACGAAATAGGTGTTTTTTGGGAGAGGGTCTGATTCAGGGGTCGTATGCTTCAGAGAATTTTTCAGGACAAATATCAGTTTTTTTTTTTTGTTGTTGTTGTTGTTGTTTTTATTGAAAAATAAATCTAGGTTAAACGCGTGAAATTTTGCCGAATTTAAGAAGAAATTTTCTATAAGAAAATAGTAGTACCGAAGAATTTCCTCGTCTTAAAATTCCAGGACAAGTACGAACCCTGCTTATAGCTTATTTATTAAAGTAACGATAGTAATTGAATATTTTTCAGCGGGTTTTTTTAATTAACGTATGACAATATTTATCACTTTCTGGTGCGTTTTATCAGTATAATTTTTATAATCACGACTGACTACTGGAGATTTATACGCAGAGACATTTTTACATGAGTACCTGTATAAAATAATAATAATATATATATATACTAGTATAAAGTTTATATGTGCAGTAAATGTTTATTTTTATTATTTTATTTTCTGAAAAATAAAGTATAATAAGTAAACTAAATTTAGGGCGAGTTTGTGCTGACACAACCTCACCCAAAATTGGCATTCAAAATCCCGGTTTTAAATAAAGTCAGTGTAAAATCTAAAATATTAAATTAATATATATTGTTGCGTTTATAAGGTACTTCCAATATTATGGTGTATTTTGTATATTTAGTAATTAACTAATAATAAACATAACTCTTAATTGACGAGGCATATCGTAGACAGATAAACATTTAATACTCATTTCACAGACACGTCACAGCACTTACAAACGTCAGTCCAAAGACACAAAAGTAAACAGAACATAATTCCCTGAAAATGAATTGTGGGAGGAAAGAAAACTTTGATGCTGCCATCTATACTTAATAAATTGAAGCTTAAACACGACAGCTCTCCCCCACTTAATACGTGAATCGGTCAGGAGGTCTTCTGTATCTACCGGATCTTCTCAGTACCTGTGGAGAAGGAGAAGAATTAGATTTTACAAGTTCAGCAGCATCAACTATTGAACTAGTGAGAACAGAAGGTTTTGGAGAATCAGGATGAAAGTCAGTTGGTGTAGGACCTGGAGTATTTGGATGCATTGGCGGAAAATCACCTTGTTTCACTATTGCATTTTCAGTTCTGAAATTTCCTGTATCACTTTCTTTAGAATTTGTATCATTAGCTAAAGAAATATCTGAACCTACATTTGTTATTTGATCAACATGCCTTTTCCAAATATTCGAACCAACTTGAACTCCATAATGTAATTTTCCTTCTCTTGCTATTATTCGACCAATTTTCCACTTGGCTTCTGGAGTATAATTTCTTACAGCTACTTTCTGGTTAATTTCAAATTCTTTTATTTTAACTTTGAACTTTTTCGTATCTTGTTTATCATGAACGAAATTTGTGACATTAGGCATTATGAAATCTATTTGTTCTTATATGACGCTTTAGAAATAGAGATGCAGGACTCGTGCAAGATCTTCAATATCTTGGTCTATACCTGGCCACCATACAAAATTACGGGCTAAAGACTTCATTTTAACTATACCAAAATGACCAAAGTGTAATTCTTTTAAGATTTGGTTTCTATGAATTTCAGGGATAACTACCCTACATCCTTTTAAAATACAACTATGTTGAAGAGTGAATTCTTCTTGTTTACCACCAAAAAGTAAATTTTTAGAAATTTCAGAACCAGAAATGAGGTGATGAAAATTTTGACGTAAAGAGGGATCAGATTTTGTAGCTGAAGCAATAGATTTCGAAGGTAATGGTAAGGTAGAGAGTTGATTAATGTGAAGAATTTCAGATTCATCAATTGCATCATTCGAATTTAATTGTTGAGGTAAATCTTCACTACGTAAAGGAAGGGGTGAAAGAGCATCAACATTTTCGTGATAAGTAGTTTTTTTTTTTTTTATAACGGATATCATATTAAAACGTTTGTAAATAAATGGCGTATCGTTGCATTCTAGCAGCCGATAAAACAGGGATACTTTTAGAAGGAGAAAAAATAGACACTGTTAGTAAATAAAGTAAACCTGTTGCCATACAAATATTGAAAAAAATTCTTCACACCAAATATAATAGCCCATGCCTCTTTATCAACTTGACTATACCGTTTTTCTGCATTATTCAAAGTTCTGGATACAAACCCAATAGGCTTTTCAGTGTTATCTGGCATTATATGCGAAAGAACTGCAGAGATACCATAAGGAGAAGCATCAGTAGCTAAAGCTAAAGGTAACTTAGGATTAAAGTGAGTAAGAACCCTGCCAAAAGTAATTTCTTTTTTTTTTATACTTTTAAATGCTTGTTCACACTTATAAGACCAATTAAATTTAACATTCTTCTCAAGAAAATTATTTAAAGGATTTGCAATTGTAGATAAGTTTGGTACAAACTTAGCATAATATGTAACTAAGCCTAGAAAAGCTTTAACCTGAGATACATTTACTGGTCTTGGAGCATTTAAAATTGCTTCAGTTTTATCTTGTGTTTCATGAATACCATGTTTATCAACTTTATAAATATTTGCTTTAATCTTCGTAATTGAATTTCATCTGTTTCACCTGTAACCCCAATATCATCTATAAAAATTGTAACTCCCTCAATTCCTCAAAATGTGCTCAATTTTTCTTTGCCATATAGCAGGAGAACTAGTAAGACCCATGGGTAATTTAAGGAATTGGAATAATCCTTTTGGTGTATTAATGGTCAATAATTCTTGTGATTTTTCATCTACAGGTAACTGAAGATAAGCTTGATTTAAATCAATTTTTGTAAAATGTACACCACCACCTAATGTAGCTAACATATCTTCTATTTTAAGTAAAGGATACTTTTCAACTTTCAAAAGTTTATTTAATGTTACTTTAAAATCCCCACATAACCGAATTTTCCCATTAGGTTTAACCGCTGGAGCTATAGGAGTCGCCCACCTGCTGTTTGTAACTGGTTTAGTAATACCTGCATCTTGTAAATTTTGTAATTCTTCATTGACTGCTGCACGTAGTGCATAAGTGACAATCCTAGCTTTGCAAAATATGGGTGTAGCATCTTTTTTAAGATAAAGTTGTGCCTGTAAACCTTTAATCTCCCCATCCTTATCAGTAAATAAATCAGAAAATTCCTGTAACAAACCTTGTAATTTATCAGAATAATTTACAACTTCATTCACATATACTGATTTTAAATTATGTGGGAAAATATCAAATTCAGATACCAAATCTCTACCAAATAATAATGGAAAATTATCTTTTTTTTATCAAATACAGCTTTACCTTTCTAGTTATATTTTCATACGTAACATTTATTTCAACATAACCTACAGGTTTGAAAATTTCACCAAATGTAGTTTTTAACTGAACATCTGGAGGAAAAATTTTATGATCAGGAAAAATTCTGCGAAATCTTTTTAAAGGAACAGCAGAAATTCCAGATCCAGTATCTAATTCCATATCAGCTCTAGCTTTGTTTTCAATGAAAACAGACAACTTAATTGGACTTGAACCTTTATCATACTTTACAGTTAAAACATTTACAGTATTTAAAGAATTTACGTGTTTTTGAGAATTTGTACTTCTGCATACCTTGCTTAAATGGCCTTTTCTTCTACAAAAGTTGCAAGTAACATTAATAAATTTGCAAACATTTGCTAAATATGAGGCATTTCCACATCGATAGCACTTTAACTTATTTTTTTTTCATGTCAGAATGTGTATTATTTACATGATTGTTGACATTTTGTTTTTGAGAACAATTCTGTAATTTCTTATTTTGTACATTTTTCGTACTGGAAATTTTATTTACATTGAAAAATTTATGCTTAATTTCAGTAATTTCAATATCTACATTATATAAATTTAAAGCTTTCTCAACAGCATTTTCGAAATTTAAATCATCAACTTGCGTAATGAATTTATTCTGAATGCTTTCATTTTTCAGACCGCGCAGAAACTGTTCCAGTAAATTTTCATTTAAAGCATCATCAGTAAATGGACAAAAGGTCGTACGCTTTTTTAATCTAGCAGCAAAATCTTGAATTGATTCAGTTTTTTTGAAAACATTTTCTAAATTTAATGCACTCAATGAATTTATTGGGGGCGGGGCTTAAGTGTTTAAGCAGAATATCAACAATTTCATTATATTTTAAGGTTTCACAATTCTTAGGTACACATAATAAACCATATAATTTCGGTCCTAATAATGATAAAATAGCAGGAACTTTTTTCTGTTCTGTTATGTCATACAGAACGAAATTTTGTTCTGATCTTTTCACGTAAATTGTAAAAGATTCTACTTTTTCATCAAATTCTTTAAAATGGGTAAACATTTTACTTTATTAAACGTAGCAAAAGCGTAAAAATGTAAAAGTAAATATTATGTATCACTTACCACCGCCGTAAATACTGTAGAAGACTATGAAGTATTAATATAGCATTGCAGTATTGCACCGAACTGTAGAACATTTAAACCAGAAGTATAGCCATTTTTACGAGCACAATTCTCATTTTCGGTAAACTTTTTCCGGTACAAATATTTCATTTCTATCCATCGTCGCCACTTTTTGTATATTTAATAATAAACATAACTCTTAATTGACGAGGCATATCGTAGACAGATAAACATTTAATAATTTCACACTTTATCAGTACAAAAACCCCTAATGGATTAAAAGTTTGACACAGCACTTTACTTTATGACTATACAAATCTGAAATATGGGTCTTAAAATTCTGATATCAAATTTTGAGTGACGCTATGCTATTAAAATGAATGTATATATATTATATTTCTTTTTTGTTCTATTTATATTTACTAAACATTATTTTCGACATGAATAGATATATAAATTTTACTCAGTGATGCTTTTCCCTTCATATCTCTCATCAATTCAATATATGGGTTTTAAAAAGATATGATATCAAACTTCAAGTGACGCTGTGATCTGACTTTAAAAGATTTGTTTTAAAATTACTTTACACATATTTTTGTTTTGTCTTCTGACATATATGTAGACATTCAAACTTTTTTTCTCAATACACTATCAAATATGTCACACTTTTTCTGAACTGATGTTATGTATTAAATGTATTTAATTCAATAAATTCATTTATCTTTTGCGTCACGCTATCTAGAACCATCCATAAAATTTGTGTAAACGTTTATTTTGCGTCATAGTATCCAAACTAAGCAAATTGTATGCAAATAGATAGCGGGGGCACCCTGCCATTATGTTCTACTCATTAAAAAGATTTACAGCAATTTTTGCAAATTTTTTAGCATGGTTTCAAGGGTTGCTACCACCCTTTAATGTTTAGACTTATTCAAATACATTGAGGGGGAATAAATAATTAGTCTTAACAACAAACAAACATATTTTTATGGAATAATTCAGTAAATTCTACAGCAACTACATTATAACATACATTTAAAGAAACAAAGCTATCATTCTTTTAAAATCCTTAGGTTTAACTTTATTTTAAGACATTAATGTAGATTTTTTAGAGTCTGGGTATTTGCTTAAAAACTGCTTGATTCACAACAATAAGTACTGTTTTTGTTCTTTATCTTTTGTATGAAGTTCATTGTATTCCTCCATGAGTGCTACCCCACATTCGACTAGTCTACATCATTAACAACTTTGATTGAAATTGCCTTACATGTCTTGTAGGATTCATATTCATTCCAATTTATCACATCTGTTTCAAAAAAGTCTGAAGGTAAATTCATAATTTTAAAAATCCTCAGGGTGTTGCTTGTTACAAAATCTTGCAAGTTCTTTTGGAAGATGACATCAGGATCAACCCGTGCATGTTTAAGGGGTTCATCATTTTCTTCATTTTTCAAAGCCTGCATCATTTTTCTTTTAGTCGACATTGTCATCAAAAATGCAAAAGCAACTAGTTTTCCTGAGAAGTACCACAAATGTCCTAGGAACTTCTGATAGCACGCAAAGAAATGTTTTTATTTACATTTTCGTACGTTTTCAAGTTTTAGGGGCAATAAATCATTTCTAAACGCAGAACAAGCAGATTGTGCATGATACCAGCTATAAATGTAGATTTTCACCACAAATTAGCAAACTGGACGAACTCCGGATGTTTCCTGCTTAGAGAATTTAAACCAGGTGTCTGTCCAGATTTCACTTTCAATGTCCTGTTTTTGATAAATTGTGAACAGTTTTTTACATTTGTGAAAAATCTAGTCACAATTTTGTGAATTTGAAATTATCGTTATAATCCAGGTTCTTGTTTATACATTTTTAAGAAGATATATGTATGTAAAATATATATATATACTAGCAGACCCGCCCGGCGTTGCCCGGGGTGCGTAAATAATAACCTTAAACAAAACTCAAGTTTGTATGATTTTATATGTTTTGAAATTCTTTTAAATGAACCTAATTTCGGAGGACCCATTGCCTTCCGCATCGTCTAGTGCGTTCCCAACAAACTTCTTTCCGAACGAACCTGTAACCTGGGTCCACGCTACATAAGGCAGCATGTACCGGAAGTGCGCCGCACGTGCCGGAGACAATCGAAAACAAAGTTGAGTAAGCCAATCCTCGTAGTAATCAAGTGCATAGAATCGAAAAAAAAAGAATGCATCATGAATGTTAGAAAATGTTGATAACTGAAGTCTAAGATAAAATTTCATAATACAGAAAGTAGTTGTAGTTGTAATCTAAGTTGAATGAACCAAATCCCGTTGAAATTAGGTCCTTAGAACTGGAGGAAAGAATGCGCCCCCAAGCGGTGGAAGATGACCTCTCCCTTTGTAAATTTCAGGAATTACTTTTAACATTAACACGATATTTATTAAACTGATGAAATCCATTTTCTAAAGTTACGTTTAAATTAACGCGATTTTTAATGTACGGCTGTAGTGAGTAAACGTAAGTTGATGCTAAAAAAGGAGATTAATATTCGAAAAAAGTGGTAACTGAGGTATAAAGAAAGACCGGGCCCTGGGGGACAGAGTGGTGCAACAACTTCAAGGGGGGGGGGGCAGGGACATAACTGGCATGTAGTTGCGCATAAAGATATTGTTATTAGCTTTTAAAGTAATCGGAAGACGCTACAACTATGTTAAAGAAAATTGCAAGCAATTCGGAAAATGTTTAAAGAAGCTGCACCAAGGGCTCCAAGATGGCGATTAATATTCAAAATTGGTGGTAGCTGAAGCCTGAGAATTTTTTTTTTTGTTTGTCTCTCATATAGTGTCTGGAAGCCCTAATAAGTTGTTAGAAAAAAAAAGCTTCTGAATTGGGCCATTTTTAAAGGAGCTGTAAAAGGGGGCCCAAATGGGGCAAATTGATAATTAAAAACAGGGCCCTAACATGAAACATGTTAAAATGTTTTAGTACTTAGCGCTTTAGATCTTCAATTAGTTAAAATTAAGCATAGGGAATAATATGAATTATTCGTTAAAATAATATTTTAAAGAAATGCACCAAAAGGGGGTAAATGTTTGAAAATGGGCCCTGGGGCCTCAATAAAAATATGAGGGTATTGGTCTGGGAAGAAGACTCTAAGACTCAACTTTAAAATTATGCACTGAGAAGCCCATAATAACATTCTTAAATAAACCGGAAATTTGTATCGCAGGTCGGTACAGAATGAGGCGGGGGAGCAGGTAGAGACTTTGCAGATTACCAGGGCCCGACTCATGTTCAGTTGGAAAATTTGAATTTTTATTTATCTTACGTTTTAAACTCTTTTATTCAAAATTAATTGGTGAACTCAATTAAAATTTAATTATGTTTTTAATATTTTAAATTTTTATTTAAAATCTTTAGATGAAAAAGTAATTACAAATGCATCCGAAACTGTAATACTGAAAAAGAAATAATAAAACTGCAAGCAAATATGCTACATAAAATTTTTTAAAAAGGTAGTATCCAGCAAATTTATTTTCTAATAGAGTAAAGCCTGTTTATAACGGAATCGTCGGGACATTTTTTCACTTAAGATACCATTCAAAGAAAAATAAAATCCTTAAAATAGAAAAAATCTACTAATTCAAATTTCAACTTTGCCCTATCTAGTTTCGAACCTGGGGCTGTTCGTACAGAAAACTAAGGGGTTAAGCCACTATGCCACAACTGCTACGAAAAGTTTAGTAAATAAACGTTCCATATCGGAGCGTAAATAGTTTCTGCCTTTATTTTTTTTCGCGTCGCGTCGGTTTCATTAGCATAATAAAATAAATGATTATTGTTATCCGAATTCTCTGAAATTTTAATGGATAGTAAATATTACTAAAACCAAGCCCTTTTTAAAATTTTATAAAAAAAATATGCATATTTTAGAGGATAAACATTTAACCGAAATGTAAATCATCTTTATGAGGCGGAAAGTGACCTGCATTTGGCGGTGTATTTGAAAGGGTTAAAATTCAAATTTTAAAAACCAATTACACCATCGTTTTGAAGAAGGATTCAGCTTTATAATCATATACAGTCAGTACCGGATATATCGTCACCCGTTTATAAGGTCACCCCGCTTATAAGGCCACTTTTCGTAAGTCCGGACTGACTGAATAGGTATTACGTGTTAAAATACACCGCCTATGTGGTCAGTTTCCAATAGCTATTATCGGATATATGGTCATATGTTCATCTTTTGTCTCCCTTTTTATTGCAAAATATCTTTCAGTTATATGCTTTTTCCTTCCCTTTTTTAGGGTTTAAAGTGCCGAATAGGCATATCATTCACATTCAAGTATCTTCAACTGTCGGCCTCTTTACATTGGACACGCGGTGCTTTTCATTTTTAATAGCTTTAGAAAGAAGTGAATGGACATCCTGAAGGAGGAACTTCTTTCCTTCTAGTCAATCTTCCCCTTTTTCTATCGTTGAACCTCTTGTGCTTTTGCTAAAATTCACAAGTACGAAGTTCCGTATGGTAGAGAAAGGCAGTTGACCTTTTTATAGCTTTAGAATGAGATGGAGGCCTTTTCCTTTTTAAACGGAGCCTTAGAGATCGTGATAACATTGCATACCACGTGACTAGATGTACGTCGACACTCGGGGGAGGGGGGAGGGGATCTTCGCTTCCCTGGTGCAGCCAGGGCTTTCTTGATAATATCAAGATACCATTAAATCAAGATGGCCGTGGTGCAGCCTATAAGAGAAACTCTTTCCTGCCGGTAAGTGTTTCCAAAGTTCTGGAGAATTCTCCCTCGACTCTCTCATTAGATACTGATTCTTGGAAAATATGCCATCATCCCTTCCGACCGAATGAAATTTGTCCTCAATGCAGAGAAAAGTTAAATCACGTATTTATATTTTTTTTATTTTGTATATTTCATTAAATGTCGCTGTGTGTAAAATCATCGTTCATTTTTTAATTGTCATTTGTGAATACAAGATGTCAGCAAAACGAAAAATTTGACAATTGCGAAAAAAAAAATTGGCCGAAAACTTTGAAAAATCGAAAATTTCGAAAGTGACTTTCGCGAAGACTGGTGAAATAGAGAGAGAAAGACACTGAATAACGTCTTAGGGTTCGAATCTTGTTAAACAGAAGATATGATCAACCAAAAGAGAAAGCGAGAACATGTTTCAACATTTGAGAATGTTGAGAAAGATCTTTTCACTAGGATAAAATGTGCCAGATTGCGGAATGTTAATACATGGATTATCGTAAAATAAAAATCTCTGAAAACTGCAGCTTAACTAGGAAAACTGAATTTTATTGCCAAAGAATCGAAGGAATGGTTGTTAACTTGTTAAGTGATATTCTCAATAGGTACAGAACTTGTAATGTTTTTAAATTTGATAAATTTGGACTTTTTTTTCATGTTTTGCCAGATAAAACTGTTACTTTTAAGAACGAAAAATAAAGTGGTGGGAAGGTAAGCAAAAAAAGATTGGCCATTTTATTAGCAGTTAATATGGATAGATGGCTTAGAGAAATTGACTCCATTAGTTATTGGTAAATTTCTCAAGCCTCGTTGTTTGAAAAATTGCTAATCTTTGCATGTATCTGACGATGCGAACCGAAAGACCTGTATGACAATAAGCATTTTGTAAAAAGAAATTCGGCGTTTCGATAAATTTTGCACAGACAAGTGGCTATAATAGCAGACAACTGTACCACCCATTGCATGATTCCCAAATTAAATCCGATTGAACTTGTTTCCTTGCCTCCAAACTGAACCAGTATGGCACAACAATTAGATCAAGGGATTATTAAAAATATGAAGATAAAATATCGAAAGCTGCTTCTAAAAAATGTCATTGCTGCCATTGATAAAAAAAGAAGTTTCGCGTGACTGCGTTAGATGCCATGTGTTACGTAGACAGGAGTTGGAATATGGTATCAAAAAAGACATTGAAAATTGTTTTTGACATCCTTGGCTTCCAGAATGTGAAGAAGTATCGTTCGAAGACAACGACAATGATGATGATGGTGATTATGTGTCCCTATTTGAAGTTGCACAAGAACTACGGAATGACGTTTTGCACAATACATGACGAACTAACATAGGCAATTGTTGACAGTGAGATCGCTACTATTAAACTTTACCCACGACTGGCAACAGTCATGCTTTTGCGGGTATGTACCTTCCGAAAAAGACAGCTTATTGGACGAAGGGAAAGCCGTGTTAAAATGTTCTTCACGCCTATTGGTGTTTTTCTTCTAGATATCTACAGCTGACGTGTCATTGGTAGAGTCCATGGTGAAGTTTCTATACTAGAAATAGTTTCGGAAATTTAAAATATAAACACTGATGGATACGATGGTAATGACAGTGAATTAGAAGCTGAACCGACAACGCAAGCAGAAGCTCGCAAAGCACTAAATACATTCAGATATTTTTTTTACCAATAATCCCAAAGGCACAGAGGAACATTTTAAAATTGTTCGTGAATAAGAAAAAGTAGTTTTAACGACTACGATAAAAAAACAAACAAACCTGTATAAAAGATTATTTTTACTACTATGAGTGTACTCATCAATTCGAAATTTTAAGTGTAAAGCAATTCCTGTTTATACCTCGTTTTATAAATTATATGTCCATAGCTTCTTTGTACATTATTGTACTAATATAACTAAGTTATTAATAATATTTTATTGTCTAAAATAAAATTCCTGCTTACACCGCATATAAAGTCACCCCGCTTCAGGGGCGTGCCTAGCGGGGGGGTGTTGGGGGTGTAACACCCCCCCACTTATTTGGAACAGTTGGTAAAATTTAGAATAGTCGGAAAGTTAAGAACACACCCTGCAAAAAATCCCCTCTCCTGTCGTCAGTATCATTTCAATTCTCTGTTGTCTGTCATTTAAAGGGAAAAAGAAATAACTTCTCACAGAAGATTGTGTATGATTCTGTGTGGGAGGGAGGGGTTGTCAGAGAGCGGAGGTGATAGATAGAGAGAGAGAGAATCGCGTTTCTGAGAATTTGAGACTTTCGGGAAAGGAGGGGGAGGAGAGGGTTGTTGCAATCTCTATTGTAAGTTTTCCCATGTAGCATCTTTAGTTGCTCCCTTCTGCTATGGACTGATTCTTAGAATTTGGTGACCTCTTGGCTCTGGATTTGGCGCTAGTTATTTGAGGTTGTTGCATTTAAAAGATGAAGTCACGGACACAAAAGAAGAGTGATTTGCGAAAGTTTGTTTTTGTCGCATGATGGCGAATAATTCAGTGAAAAGTTTATGCACACACTGTGATCGTGTACACACACATTTCACAGAAAAAAATAAATTTATATCGCCATATAAGAATATTTCATCCGAATGAAAACATCAACCTCCAGAAAGGAAAACGGATTCAATGTACAATATGTAGATATTTCTGCATTTTTATTAGAGGCCTGCATAGTCATATTCAAACAGATCCTCCAGATGTAAAATTCAGAGCTTCGTAAAAATGTTTCCGAAACATCATTTTCATCACAAAATTTTACTGCGAATGTTAAGGCTTTTGCAGACCGGGTTCGGCACTACAGCGAAAGTTTGATTGAGGAATGCGATAAAATCCTAACTAGCAATTCTATAGAAAATGTCAATGTTTCTGAAAAGGAAGATTCCTCGACTTTTCTAAGTTGTGATCCAGCCGATCGTATTGGAAAGAATTTAACCGAAAACCAGAAACTTTTCATCCTGTCTCGTGGACCTTATCAACCTCAGAGATCATCTTACCCTGTGAATTATGACATAGATCCTAAGAAGCAGAATAAGTTTAGCTCCTGCTGGTATAAAGAATATCCATATTTAGAATACAGCGACCAACTGGATGCCGCATTTTGTTTTGCTTGTTCACTTTGCTCTGATGGCCCGGGGCCTGAAAACGCAGAAGAAGCTTGGATCAGTGTTGATATTCGTGTATGGCATAAGATGAAAGGCCGAGGAAAAAACCGTAAAGGCAAGTTAATGGTTCATTTTACGAGCAATGCTCATAGAACCGCGGTGTATAAATTAGATAATTTGGCCCAAAAAAGTAAGCACGTTGACAACTTTCTATCTAGTCAACTTAGAAAGGCAGCAGCTAACGCGGAGAAAATTCGTCTAAGAAACAGAGAGATTATTAATATACTTCTAGACTGCATCAGATATCTAAGTCGTCAAGCATTTGCATTTTGGGGACGAGAAAGTGACAGCGGTAACTACATTCAGCTCATTAGATTAATGGCCAGGTGGATTCCAACTTTAAAAAACTGGATTGATGATAATCATCTTCGCCCATACCATGCCAACAAGTCACAAAACGACTTTATTGGGGTTCTTGGATCATGTGTCCGTGAAAAAATAGTTGCAAATGTCAAAAATTGTGGATTTTTTAGCGTTATGGCTGAAAGCACACCCGATATCTCTCATCTTGACCAGCTCTCAATTGTAATCCGATACGTGACCCAGTTTCACCCAGAAGAAAGGTTGTTAAAACTAAAAGATTATCTAGCTAAAACAGGCGAAGGAATGGCTAAGCTTATTTCTGAAATTCTACAGTCAGTTGGAATATCGCTTTCCCAAGCTCGTGCACAGTCTTACTACACCACGTCATCTATGTCCGGCGCATTTTAGGCTGTCAATCAAAACTTTCAGAAATAGCTGGTAGATCTATTTTATACATACCCTGCCGCGCATAAAGTGAATTTATGTGTTGAACATGCGTGCAAAGAAAGCAATATAATAAAATTGTTCTACGACAGTATTCAGGATCTCTATAACTTTTTTTAACTGAGTACAAAGCGATTCGGCATACTGACAGAGAAAATAGAAGTTCTTCAGAAGAGTCTTACTTTGAAATTTTTGTCAAAAGACAAAATGGACTATGCGAGCGGATTCAGTCAGAGCTATTTTATCGTCCTATGATGCCCTCATCCATACTCTGCAAATTATTTCTGAAGACATGAAGGTTGACAAGGATGCTCGAGCTAAGGCGGCAGGGTTAAGAAGCAAAATGATGTGATACGATTTCATTGTTTCTTTACTTGGAATGAAAACAATTATGTTTCAGACCAAGTTAGCAACAGAGCAATTGCAACGTGACGACCTGAACATTTTAGAGGGAACCGACATAATGCAGAAAACTTACGAAAGCATTCAGAAACTCCTGAATGATGACACGGCGGCAATAATGAACATATTAAGGAAGCTGACAACATCTGCGAGATACATGGAATAAATCAAGATTATGAGTTCAATTTGCGGCACAGGCGACGGAGGCCTCCATCGAAGATCGACGAAAATCCTAAAACTGCAGTTCTATTTACACGAGAGAATTATTTTAAAGCAGAAATTTTGAAGGTGGTAGATCGGCTTACAACTGCATTTGTAGACATTCATAAGTTGGTATTTGAGAAAGTTAAACCACTAGCCTGTCCCCTTCCATCTAGGATCAAGTATAGCTCTACCGAGGACATTTCTAAACTATATCAACTATTTCCTGGTGATCTCAAAGATGTAGATAACTTGGAATGTGAAATTGATCTCATGTCCTCAGAAATAGCTAGTTCTGAATCGGATACAATTGGCGCAGCAGCGCAAAAATTTGTGGGGAAGGCTCATTTGTATCCTAACCTTTCTTTGGCCTACAAGTTGGCCTTAATTATTACAGTAACTGTAGCAAGTAATAAAAGAAGTTTCAGCAGGTTAAAGTTAGTAAAAAATTACTTGCGTACCACCATGTCGGAAGAGCGACTGGACTAACTAATGCTATTAACCTGTGAAACAGACATAACTGGCATGTTGGATTTAGACAGTGTAGCTGGAAAATGGGCTATTCTGAAGGATAGGCGGGTGATAATTTAAAAATGTAGAAGGATAATTTTTAGTCTCTTATACTAATATATATCTTATTTTTAGCAAGCAAGATTTGTCTTTTTTATGTATCTTAAAATTTATACACTTACATTACACAACAGTATACGGTTTTATTTATAGAAACATAAATTCCGAAGTACTTCAAAATTCTTAAATTGTTACTTTTGAGAACTGGTTAATGTACAGTACATCCATACACATTTCCTTTTAAATCGTAAGCAGAATCCTAATTAATAACAGGATTCTGAACTCTACTTATATAGTAAAATAATTTTTAAAAAATTACACATATTGAACAACAACATTTAATTTCGACTGTGGTTAAGGAGAATGCAGGTGAACACTTAAGACTTTTAGTGATTTTTATAAATTCACAGTATTGTAGAACAGTTTACTCCGTCGCTGAGAGGGGGGGGGGGCTATCACAAAGTCTTTCTCACCCCTGATCTTGCAGTCGGCAAAATTCAGTTCACACCCCCCCACTAAAACAGCCTTCGGCACGCCCCTGCCCCGCTTATAAGGTCATATTTTTTAGGACCGCATGGGTGACCATATAACCGATACTGACTGTATTTGACTTGTCAGTACCTTTAAAATTGCATCCTGGGGAGGTGTTGTAATAAGGGAGAAAAACGTTTTAAAAACGATCCTTTTTTAACTTTTTTTTTCAAGGGGTTAATTGCGATGTATTTTTTAATTGATCGTAGCATTTGAGGCGTAAGAGTACAATCTTTCAGAACATGCCTTCCGTTTTAAATTTTACTAAGCTGTTTGGACGATGTTAGTTAATAAATAATGACAAAATACCGCCGAAATATTTTTTTTCCGTTCTTCATTTGCGTATCAGCGCCTTCAGCGCATGTGTCAGAGATTTTCCCTTCCGAAATGGATTTTTAATCAAAGTGAGTGACGGTTGATAATTAATAACTCATCTGTTAATTAGAATATTAAAAAACTGAAGCTATGGTGCATCATGAGACACTTTGGGCTTGCTTCAAAAAAATTTTGAGCCTCGTACGTTCCGTAGATTTTGCTAGCCATCGCACACAGACAGACAGAGCGATTTGTTCTTTTATTAGTATAGATTCTTTATATATGTAAAAGTGACAGGTCAGATTTTACTTTTAAATGATTAAGATTGTGAAATGTTCAGTTTAGAGATGGAAAATTTTTGTGAAAGGCCTATTTTTAAGACAAATAATTTTGTGAAGGGTCCTGTTTTGAGATGAACAATTTTGTGAAGGGTCCTTTAAGGGGCGCAATTTCTTCCTAAACAGATGCCTGTTTAAACTGATCTCTAAACAAATAAACCTTCAACGAGTATATTGATTTCGTCATCCATCCCGTTCGATGCAATCCATCTGGGGCTCTAAAGTGAACACCTCTTTCGGGTACTCCTTCTGAAAAATGATGGCAAGCTCCAACAGTGCTTTGTAATCGTCCCTTGATTGAAAATCATTAAGTTTATTTTGTGGAAACTCTATGATTTCAGATGCATTGTCTGTTATTTTTTCATTGATTAAATTGTCAATTATGGTAGTATGAAATGTGCCATGATCGATAGAGACCGCGAAGTTTTAAATCGTTTGAATAACTGTATGTCCTGTCCGCTTGAAACTCCGAGTTACTTGACAACTGACTCAAGCATAATTTCAAGGATGTGATGATGGCAAGTCGACCAAAACATTTTTTTGCCCATCTACTGTTCCAGACGATAAGAAGCTCCTCTTGATAAACCGGTATTAACAAAGGTTGTATCAAAACTCATACATTTTACTTGTTCTGTAATAGAGTCGTACCGAGTACTCGGTAAATGCTCGGTACTCAGCCTACTCGACCAGTTTGCCGAGTACTCGGTACTCGGCGAAATTTTGGCCGAGTAGTCGGCCAATACCGAGTAGTTGTAAGAATTTCATTTTTTAAGCATGTGAATTTAAAATTGATTTGTAAAAAGTTATTCGAATATCAATGTATAATATATGCAATAATTCATAAAACTATTTACTCGGTATTTAACAATATGTCTACAAAATATAGAAAAAGTTAAGAACAAAAACCCTCATAAAATAATTCCAGATTAAAATTTAGTTTCACATTTATACAAATAAAAATAAGTTCATTTTAAATATATAGGAAAACAGAAAAGACTATTATTTTGGATAAAGAAACTGAAAATACAATAAATGTAATAAAAAAATTAATAATTAAATTTATTATATTTCACATTATGGTGCATAAACACCAAACGTTCTACATTATCAGTAGACAGAGCATTTCTTTTACTCCTAAAAATTTGGCCTACCTCTGAAAATATACGTTCAGAATAAACAGTGGCTGCACATAAGAATTTTTTTTGCAAGGTTGCACATAATCGGAAAAGTCCCCCCCCCCCACCATGCAAATGAAGCGTCAGTTTTACATAAGTCTTCTGTTAAGAAAGCCTGTAACGCTTTTTGTACCTCTCTTTTTAATTTCTCTTTTTTATTTTTAATCAAAAGAAAATAAGGTACAGTTACAAAATAAATATGAAATGTTTTGCATTATTCAATGAATTGTTACAGTAACCAATAAACATTTTTATTTTTAATAGACAGATTTCAGGTATCGGAATAAATTGGAGGGTTGAAGAATGTTTTAATTTTATATTTGTTAATAATTGTACTTGTTATGTGTCAATTCTTCTTTTTTTGCCACTGTTTTAATGCTACTGATTTGAATTGTCTTTAAAAGGTGCACAAATAAATTTCAAATTTAATTAGTTATATATACTGTACTAGGGGGCTCGGCCCCCTACGAGCTACGCTCGCCAACCCCCGTCCAGACACCGCAGACTCTAAATGCACGCTAATTTGATTGGCTTTAAAAAGACTTCGAAAGATTGAGTTATATTTTAAAAAACAGTGGTTTATCTCCCTATAAACGGATTTCTATTCATTTCTCTTTGATTGGAAAATTTTAACGCCAAATCCGCTGCGGAACTACTTGATTATCCCGTCGACCAATTTCGCCAAATTATATAAATCGCCAAACCACTCGCCAAATTATACAAATTGACATAATTTTTATTTTAAATAACGAAAAAACAAATAAATCAGTACAACATTAATAAAAATACAAATAAAATGTCGAAATAAAAATAACTTGATGACGTAGGCACGTGTAACAACATTTCAAAATAAGCTAATATAAAAGGAATTAAGTAAACAGAGTCTTTGTCTCCTGGTATTTTTTAACAAAGCGAAAAGAAAGTTCTTTTAAATGAGACATTTTAAATTAATCGTTTTTAATCTGACGTAATTTTGACCAAACTATTCTTTCTCTTTTTAATATTCACGTGAAAATGCTTGTGTTAGAAATGAAATATTATTTGCGCTTTCCTAACAAAAATAGTTGAAAACTATCCTCTCAAAATATCAAATAAATGTCTAGTGCAATTTCTAAATTTAAACCGTTTTGCAATATTATTTTGTGTTCATTTTATGTAATAACTGTAATGTGACGTAAATATGACGTAATTTCTCCTATTTAAGACTTCTAACGCATGTTAATAAATTTATTATTTTACAAATTCCTTTCTCTCTTAAAATTCACGTGTAATTATAGTTTTTATGACGTAATTTTTAATAAGTTCCTGCTTTTTGTACATAATTATTTAATTCTAATTCCAAACGTTTTTTTTTCTGTTTATAATAGCCACGTGTAAATAATTTTTTTTCTTTTTGAAGCAAACATTATTGTTTTCGCTGTTTATACAGTTGTCAACAGTTTAAATTAATATGACTTTCTAAAATCTGTAAAAAATATCTCTAGAAATGCTGAAAATTTGAATTTAAAATAGAAATAAAACCTCAAAAAATTAGCCAAATTAAAAAAAGAAATACAATCTGCACTCCGGCAAATTCTAACGCATAAAATGATGTAAAAATGATTACACTGTCATGTATAGTTTTTGCTGCTATAAAACTTTTTTAGTGGAACGATTTTGTCCAACTTTAGCATTAAATATCTCTTAAAATAATTCTTCGATTTGAAAACTGTCTGCATCAGCGTGTTTATCAAACATTTCTGTATAAAACCACCGATTTTCATATTTTTGTATGCATTATTTTTCTTAATATTAACGAAGAAAGACCTCCGGTCACAAAAAATTCAAAACCGGCGGCGGCGGCGGTGACAGCGGTAGTTACTTTTTTTTAGAATAGAGAGATATGTATATTATATATATGTACACATAAGCTCACCTTATGTGCACATCAGCTTTTTTTTTCCTTATTACACAACTACTCGGTACTCGGTAATCGGCGCCGAGTAGTCAGTGGCCGAGTACTCGGCTACTCGGCCAAAGTACTACTCGGTACACCATTATTCTGTAATTCCCCACGACTCCAATGTTTCATTAACAGCAGGAGCTATTTATTGCCTTACTTGTTTCTGATTGCAGTTTCGGAATAGCAGGTAATTGGTCAATACCTTTACCTGAAACAGTAATAGGTAATCTAGCTACAGTTTCAGATCCTGTAATATCTTCTAAAATTTTTCCGTCCCAATGAACAGTTAAATTAACGCTTGCCGAAAACTCTTTTTTTTTAAGTCTTGGGCTCTTGCTTGCTCGGCTTTTGATACGAATACGGTCTTTTGATACAGCCTTTTACGAATATCAAAAAATCAAATTCTATAATTTATAAACATTATCTTATAGATTTCTACGCATTTTAGCTATTTAAGCTTAAAAAACAAAGAAGAACTATTTTTCAAGACGGAATGTGACTGTTTCTAACTTTCAAAAGGCTGCCAAGTTGAGGTGAAATAGGGTATAGACCAGTGTTGCCAGTGGGCTACTTTTTTAAAATTCAGATTTCTTGATTGGCACCACTTTTTTGAAATAGTAAAATTTCCCTTATTTAATTACATAATTATTAAGGCGAAAACACGAGGATTTTTTTCATTTCAGAAAACTGGTGCCAATCAAGAAACCTGAATTTAAAATAAGTAGCCCACTGGCAACACTGGTGTAGACATGAAAGACTATTGTCTGTGTTTGAACAATAGAATGTGTAAATATGTTGAAAATTGAAACAAGTCTTTACAGCCTAATATCATACTATGACTTAATTTGACGATGACTATGAATTTGTATGAATAATTTAGAATTTGATTTCAAACTATGTCAAATTTGTCAATTTTTAATTTTTCTTTTAAACTTTCAATTCTTGGTAGCAACCCTTAAAACTTGTTTAAAATTTTTGGAATTTTTATGGAAGTCTTTATTTCATACGTAGAACAAAATAAGAGGATGCCCTATACAAAATTTAAATGTTAATTTTTAAGAACCACCCTAGTGTATGTAGTATAAATAAAGAACTCTCTTGCTGCATTAAGCAGAAATTGAAGTTTCTGAATTTTGCTAAATTAATAAATCAGATATATCAAAATATCAGTTATTTTTAAAAAGTGTATGCATAAAATAAAGAACTCTCTTGCTGCATTAGGCAGAAATCGAAGTTTCTGAATTTTGCAAAATGAATAAATTAGATTTCTGACATTGGTATTAAATCAATATTTTACTTGATATCGATCTCTCTAAAGCCAAGTCTTAATGTGTAATAATATAGAATTGTAGGGGAGATGGGGGATGAAAGGGACATTTTGTCTTTATAAGCCTACTAGGGGGCTCTGCCCCCTGCAAGCTACGCTCGCCAACCCCCATTCAGACACCGCAGAATCTAAAAATCTAAAAACATACTAATCTGATGGGTTTTAAAAATATTAGAGAAGATTAAATTAAAAAAGCTGTGCAGATCTCCTTGTAAACGGGTTTCCATTCAATTCCCTTTGATTGCAAAGATTTAAGGGCGAATCAGTTGCTGGTAAGACATCCAATGGTTGTTTTCGTTTTGATTAAAGAGGATCAGTTAAACATTTGAAAAGAAGCTAAAATAAAATGAATTAAGTATTCAGAGTCTTTGTCAACCGATATTTTAAAACACTCTCTATAACAATAGCCTAAATCATGTGACTATCATCAACATTTCCGGGCGGAACACTTTGCTTTTTATACTCTAGGTGCCATTTTGATATTATAATGTTATCTTAGGCACAGGTGATAAGTCGCCAAATATTATTCTATCCCCATCATTTCATCTATATTATAATAGTTCAAGTCATCAAATGCCATAAACAAATACGATCTGATCCCTTCGCCTTTCATATGAAGGTTTGGCACTAATGTCATATTGGCGCGATTTTTTTCCAACGCCAATTTGGGGAACGCATCAACAGCATAAACAACAACATCCGGCTTACCATATCAAGCAAAATAACGATACTTTGGCGCCAGTTAAGTACCCGTTGCGTATATGACATTGGCGTCAGAAAAAAATCGCGCCAATATGGTGCCGTATATGACATCTGTGCCGAAAGAAAAAAAAGCCGTGTGCAAATCTCGCCTTTTTTTTTTTCAACTCGCCAGTTTGCATTTTTTTATTGTTCGAGTGGTAAATTAAAACATTGATTTGAAGTTGAAATTAAATGTCATGGTTTGTTACATAATTTAATATTTCGCCAGATGTCATATACGCATCGCATGTTTGGCATGATTTTTTTTTTTTTTTTTTTTTTTTTTTTACGAAAATTTGGCGAAAACCTCGTTTTCGAATACCAGTTACATATGTATTTTTGGTACTACTTAGTTATCCCTTCGACCAAAAATCTATCGCGAACTATAAGATTAAATGCCAATATTGGTTGATCGTAAATGTCACATTCACTTGACTTTTAGCAAGTTACACGTGTTAACGTCATCAAGTGATTTTTATTTTGACGTTTTATTTTTATATTTATTAATGTTATACTAATTTATTTGTTCTTTCGTTATTTAAAATAAAAATTTTGTCAATCTGTACAATTTGGCGAGTGGTTTGGCGATTTACATAATTTGCGAAATTGGTTGACGGAATAACTACTAAATTGTACGGTATTTTTAAATTATTTTCTATTATTTTCAAAAGGAAGTAGCAAAAAAAAATTAATAACTATAGAACAAAATAATTTATATAAATTTAAAAAAGAAATAAAAGTAAATGACCATTTATTATTAAATAAACAACAATAGCCGGGTTACCATGTCAATCACAATAATGCCATTTTGGCGTCAATTAGGTACCACGGTGCGTAGATAACATCTGTGCCTAATTTTTTTCTTTTCGTTTTTTTTTTTTTTTTTTAAGAAAGGAGTGAAAGCCATCAATTTTAAATGAAAGTTGTGTATTTTAAATAAAAAGAATGAAAGGATTATATTTTAAATGAAATTAATAAAATATGAAGAAATGCGACGGGGAAAATGTTTGGCGAATTATCACCTGCGTCTCGCTAACATAAAAAATACTGTCAGAATTGATTTCTCTATCAGAATCTTTCGATTTGGCGAAAGATTGTTCAAGTAAATTGAATTAGGAATAAAAATAGCATGATACATTTCTTAGCATACATTTAAGGTAACCTTTTCTGAATTCTGAAAAAAAATATCTGTTATGATTAAAATTTGAGTTGCCATCATTAGAAAAAATGTATTTAAAATTAGAAAAAAATTAATATTCCGAAAACTAATTCGAATTTAAAAATTCTAATACCAGTTTTGAGATCTGTGGATAAACACGGATTTTTGGTGTTAATTTCATCGCAAAGTATTCCATATTTTAGGAGAAATCGCCGTGAAACAAAATCAGATGTTTAATCAGTCGATTCAAAGAATCGATACATTTCAGCCGTTTCATATATTCGTTTCATGAATTCGTTTCATTAGGATTTTATATATATAGGGAAGATAAAATAATGACATTAAAATATATCGCTTTCAAATTTGCGCCGAATTCTCGTCTAAAGCCTTTGCTTTGATACTACTAAAGCCTCTTACGCTCAAGTACAGTAATTAAAAATATATATACTTTTTTATAAATTTGGAGAAATGTCCCTTTTAACACCATTGTAGGGGATGAAAGAGACACTGTGCAGGGTTGAAAGGGACACACATAAATAAAACACTTTTATGAACATTTTTTCTTTTTATTTGCGATTACATTATCCAAAAATAAAAGATATTATACACAAATAAAAATTAAATATATTGCAACCTACGATAACATAAAAATGACATGTTTAGGCCTACTCGATATAAAACAACTTTAAATCAGTCAAAACTTTTAAGAAAGCTTTAGCCCTAGCTGTCTCACCATCGGTTACGGGTTTAGGTAAATTAACCATAATATCATTAATATTCATGTCAATACAAAATGGTTTTATTCTGATTTGTTTTCTGAAAAATGTGCTTTGAATTCATTACGAGTGATTTTCTGGAATTTGTGGCTATAGTGAGACCGGAATATCACCATAATTATTCCATTATCTTTTACCAATTTTATTGTTTCAATATTTATATTGCTTTCATAATTATCAAATAAGAGAAGCGCAGGATCAGTTTTGGAACAACTAGAATTCTTACTAATGCGCAATTGCTTTAAAAAACTTCTGCGATCATTGACCAACTTTGATGAGCAAGTCCAAGTTTTTGGGGATGGTGCACCTCCGAGAATGAACTCTTTGAAATTCTTCCTTGGGAAAACGAATACTGTTGAACAGAGTTGCCTGATGCAGAAACAAGACACAAAAATGTGACAAGTTTACCACGTTCAGCTGAAGTTACGTGAGAAAATTGTTTTTCACTGTATTTTGCTACTATATTAGGTGGTTTGTACTCTGCCATTAAGCCTGTTTTATCACAATTATATATTCTATTCTGTGTAAATTTATAGCGATCCATAACTAACTTAAGGTTTTTAAAAAATATCAACATTAGCTTTATTGAAACTTGTACTTCTTGTTAAACTAATGACTATAGGTTTCCTAAGAGAAAGTAATGGATTTTGTTGCCTAAAATCTTGGAATCAGTCAATTCCAGCTTGCTTCTTTGTTTGCCAAGATAGGGACATATTTGGAGAGTTCAAAGCAATTGAATACTCATATGCACAGTTGTCAAACTACAGTTAATATTAGATGCTTGTAGCAAATATGAAGCTAACTCTTTTTATTGAGCTTCACTAAAGGAAGCTTAATAGGAGAAACCTGGGGGGTTGAAAGGGACGTTCCTTTTAACCCATCAGTTTCTGTTCCTTTCAATCCCATACCCACCTAACGAAATTAAAAATGTATACATGCATGAGAATATTTTAGCTAACAAAATATACTGATATTCACATAAAGTGCACACTTTACAGTGATAAATAGCGTAAATATTATAATGCTAAACATAAAATGACTTATTTATAGAAAAAAAGAAAAGCAAAATCAAACTTTACTTTTTTATGTCAAAAACAGGTTTTGCTTTTATCACCTACAACATTACAATTGCTGATGTTAGTCATAAGGATTATTAAGATAGAAGAAGTATCGTCATCGATTGAGCCAAAGTTGAAACTTTGTATATTTTATTTTCTTCTTGAATTTTTGAGTGTTCCTTTCATTCCCATTCTCCCCTACACGTTTTTAACGTTTGAAAAATCATTTTATCAATTTTTTAAATTATCTTTAACAGAGCCCTGCAGTTTTTATGATTGATGATTCAGCTGTGGAAAAAAATGCTTTGCAGACTGTACAGCCAGTCTCAAAACAATTGTTATGCAATTTCAGTGTTGCACTTAAGCAGAATGGAGATGGCTAATGTCAAGTATGAGCGATGTTTACCCAGAGGAAAGGCAAGAGATCATGAAACTTTTTCAGGCAGTAAGTTTCCTTCTGTTATGTACAGTAAAACATCCCTGTGCGACCACATCCATTAAGCGACCGCCTCCCTGAACGACCATTTTTTCATGGAACGAAATTTATTTCCATAGGCTCAATACTAATTTTATCTCCATTCAGAGACCATCCCAGTTGAACTCCCTCCATGAGCGACCAATTTCTTTGAAGAAAATGAAACAAATTCAGTTTTTTCCCTGGTCGCTTGAAGAAGATTTTATTGGAAAAATAATTCCGGAGAGCGCATTATTCATCAAACTTCTAAACTATGTTTAGAATTTTTTTTATTCCGGTAACTTTTAAGTGTTTAAACCCCTTTGTGCCTTTTTAGGCAATGAATTTAACTCTGATGACCAATTAAGAATGGCGGTCAATAAACTCCCCTGCCCTATTCTGTCAAGAAACTCTCAAAGAAATAGATATATTAATGAAATCATCATTATTTGTTCCCGTCCAAAAAAGAAAAAAAATGCATTTATTTACTGAACTTCGAAAGGACTTGGGAAAAAAAAATAAAACCGTAAAATCAAAGCAAACGTCAATGTATTCATTTTTTAAACTCTATAGTAATTAACTCATGTAATTAACTTTTGTTTTGATACCTAAATTTTCATATTTTTTCCTAATGTGAAAAATAAATTTTAGTAACATTAATTGTTACCCTTTTTCAACAATTAATATCTAGATTTAAACATGACCTTCATTAAGAGACCACTT
The DNA here is from genome assembly GCA_963932465.1 of Maratus speciosus. NCBI lineage: Eukaryota > Metazoa > Arthropoda > Arachnida > Araneae > Salticidae > Maratus > Maratus speciosus. Next base: position 243,626,344 of record OZ010798.1, on the reverse strand, counting down.
CTCGGAGCGACTAATTTTTATTGGAACAGAACATGGTCGCTTTAGGAAGGTTTTACTGTATTTAGCGAATTTAGAAAAATTGCTTGAAGAATTATTGTATTTTTTTCATTTTTGCCACCACTTAAAGTACTATATACATCCTACTTTTAATATTTCATTTGGTTAAAAAGTTTATGTGAGAAACATTACCTTTTATTAAATTAAATTAGCTACATTTCCAGTATAGGGAGGGGCCTTTGTAAAATAGAGAAAATGATCTTAATGAGAAAATGAAATTTGGCAATATTTTATGTCATTCTCTCCCCATTCTATTCCCTCTTTCATTCACACAACCAATTTTCTTTCAACATTTATTCAATTAATTTACATTAAAGAAGGCATGTATCATTTATATACAAATAGAAGTAAATAAGTCATAAAAAATACTTGTACATAAATAGAGTATACAAGTACGAACAACCATAGTATAAACAAATAGTAAAAACAAATAGTACAAACAACCATAATAATTCATCAGGTTTCTTTTCACACCTGTTTATATCATTAGACAACAAATCATGTTTTAAAGCCGCAATTACACCAAGGCTTCCTTACTGGAAAAGTACCTTAAAACAGGGCTCGCGTAACTCCTAAAATTTCTAAATTTCCTAACTATTATTTTGCCCCCTAAATTTCTTAAGATTCTTTCAAAATTTTCATCTTGTTTCTAAAAAGATATTAGGTCACTAATTCCGTAAATCGTGAAATATTTCGTGATTGTCAAGGCACACCAGATTCCTTCACTTTGTTCGGGTGAAAATCCTACCAAGTTGATTCTGTCCTGAATTTTCTGAAATTTTTATTTAAAGAAATCTGTCATCAGTCTGAAAGTTCAGACATAAAAAAGTTTCACCAAAAAATATCGTGAACTTCGACAAATGATCGCCAAAAAAGATGCGAATTTCATCAAAAGATTGCTCAAAAACGCGATTTTCGTCAAAAAAAAAAAATCGTGAAAAAACCCATAAATTTCGTTAAGATGGCAAGGAAAAAAATCCCTGCCGGCTCGGGCCTACAGGCGGAGGTAGATTTCGAAGTTAAGTACTAAATTCACCAAAAAAAAAATTAAATCAACATTAGAGATAAACTCAGTTCCTTCACTAAGAATGAGCTCTAGGGAGCTAAACATTTTGTGAAAATTTTAATATACACGAATACACACACGCATGTATATGGAATAGGGTTAAAAATGGCTAAAACAAATTCAGAAAACCTCAAAGTGTTAAAATATGTTAATATTTCCATAGTCGGGTTTTTATAATGTTTTAATACGTTTCTTCAAACTCACATGACGTTACATATTCACCTGCTGAGGTACATTATATTTCCAATATGACGTCATATATATATATTTTAATTCGTCAAACTATTTATTTCATTTTGAGTTTTCATTCTGAAATCTTGCTCAAGAAAACTTATGACGTAATATTCAATTTGTTTTCAATTTGTCAAACTATTTATTTAATTTATTTTTTCACGTGAAATATCTTGCAATAAAAAAGCAATTGTTGTGGTAAGAATTTTATTGTTTTTTTTTTAATTGTTGGCAACTGCTATAATGAAAAATATTTATTTTTTCCTGTCATTGTTGTGTAAGAGATGGTTTTATCAGAATCTTGTTAAGACGGTATTCAAAATTTTTAACCCTCCCCATTTCAATTCCCTTGGGCCGATTTTGCTCATTTTCAATCCCCGCCGAGATATTAGCCATCTCAAAGTTGTTGGCGAGTTTGAAGACGATCCGTGCATCATTGCGACTTTTATCGTGCGGACAAAATTTAGTACATACATACATATATATATATATATATATAAACTTTTTAGGTGGGGGTGGTTTTGGGTTCCTGGGGTCCTATAATGAAAAGTTACGAAGGAATTTTTCAAAAGTCGCACCATGGTAACGACTGCAATAGGTAGTATTTCTTACGAAATCTACCTAAAAGGAAATTTCAACAAAGAATTGGGAGGGAGAAACTCTAATTTCATCTACGGATTCATGAAAAACTAGTATGTTGTGGCCATCATAAAACTCTCTTCTACATAAATCACGTCAATTAAATCATTTAACCCTTTATCTACTGACGGTACTTATAAGTACCATTAAAATAACTTGTTATAAAATTCATTTAATGCATCGATTAGTTGTAATACAGTTTAGAATGAGTTATAGATACATTACTTTATCTTGTTCCAAAAGCATTAGTGATTGCACAAAACAAAAATATTTTTAAAAGGACGATTTCTTTTGCCTTTGCATCTTTTTCAGCTTTCTTGGCATTGGGGGTGGGGGTGGATTTTTCAATTCGGAAATATTTCTATTGTAAGAAAATTGTATTTGTACATTTCCTAATTCTACAACATATTAAGAAAAATATTTAAAATAAAAGATTTGAGTGGGGTTAGAAATATAGCACAAAATCCAGTTAAATTCAATTATAATGAATCCTTCAATCCTTCTAAAATTTATTAAATGATTATGTAAATCTTCTAATGTAGTTTAAGCAATTCACGAAAAATGCTTTAGAAGATAAAATTTTCTTGAATTCATAATTCAGTACATAAAGGGTTAAATAGTACAAGAAATTACATCCATTTAGCATCAATTCATATCAAAGTATATCTGAATTTGAAGTTTGATGAAAATTCGTGCATTAGTTCTTGAGATAGAGCTATAGCGGAAATTCTGAAAAATGTAGCATAGCAGCGCCACCTGTTGAGCGATTTACACCAAAACATAAACAGCCCTAATTCATATCAAGGTATACCTGAATCTGAAGTTTGTGGAAAATCCAAGCATTAGTTGTTGAGATGGGGCTATTTTGGAAATCGTAAAAATGCACTATAGCAGCGCATCCTGTTGATTTACACCAACATGTACAAAATTTTAATTCATGTCAAGGACTAACTGAATCTGAAGCTTGATGAAAATCCGTGAATTAGTTCTGGAGATTGAGCTATTGCGGAAATCGTGAAAAAGGCTGCATAGCAGTGCTACCTTTGAGCGATTTTCACCCAAAACTAATCAGCATCAATTTATATCAGAGACTAACTGAATATAAATTTTTATTAAATTCCGTGAGTTCGTTCTTGAGATAGAGCGCCCACAAAATTTGTGTCACATACAGACAGACTCACAGACAGACATTTTGTAAAAACATGTTTTTCGGAATCTCTGACCACTAAAACGTGTAAATCCGTCGAAAACCGGAATTAGAAAATTTTCACGAATCCAATACTTTCTTCTTGTAAAGATAGAAGAAAGTAAAAACTCAAATTTCATTGGGATATTTCATATTTTGGAGTGAAATAATTTCATAATCATTTAGTAGTTTTATAAAAAGATAACAGTAAAAAAAGATTATTTTGATGTAAAGAAAAAGTTAACAAAAGTATAAAATTTTGATTGGGTCAAAAGTGATAACGATATCAAAAGACCCCCCCCCCCCCCTTTCTCTCTAGAGTTATCTTTTGTTATCAAGTGCTAGATCCTTCCCAAAGTAATAAGGTTCTACATGTACAGCCCCTACGTTACATGTTTTAGAAATTAAAATTTAAGATTTTACTGTAACAGTATTCAGATTTTCTTTTTCAGGGATGTTAAATAGTTTTTTTAATAAAATTCCTGATTTAATGAGGATTATTTAATAACTGTTTTCTTAACTTAGGCCATGTATGCAACAGATACAGAAGATCTGAAAAAAATATGATGAAATTTTGAAGCGAGAAAAGACGAACCCAAAATTTGTCAAAAGATTTTTGAAATTCTTTGAGAGGAGAGGAATGGTTAACTTTTCATAGGTTAAACATAATCACCAGAAGCCATAATACAAACAACTTATGTGAAGCAACCATCCGCATAATAAAAGAAATAATATTATCAAGAACTAAGGCATTTAATGCGGTAGCGTAAGTACACTTTATGATAGATGTCTTTTGATAAATATTTAGTGTCAAGACTTATAAAAAAATTAAGAGGAGATTTATATGTGACAATTTATATGGTGATTTATGTTCCAAGATGAAAACAGATAAGGTAGAAAATATCATGAAATTGGATGAGAATGTTTATTTGGCGCCGAGTAGCACAAGGATAAATCTCGGGTATATGGTAAATACCGAAATTGGATATTGTACCTGTCTTAATGGTAAGACAGAGGCTTTCTGAAAGCAGCAGTGGTTTGTAATGCACCATTTAAAAGTTAAACTACCCAATGCTCCACTTCTGAGTGCAAAAGGCAGGCACTCATTGGTTGAAATGGCCCTAAGTGTGACAATGTCAACTACCTGAATCATTTTTCGGACCATTTTTGCCTAATGGTAATGACACTATGATGATAAAAATGAAAATGATAAAAATGAAAACTTATCTCAAAGTTGTAGTGCTGATTTTTTTAATTTAAATCCAGAAGTAGGGGAGAGTGGTAATGAATGGGCCAATTTTTGGTTTTTAATTTTTTTAATTTTTTCTAATGATTGTTTTTGCCTCAGAATTGGCTTTTCAGTTGCTTTACTTCTTTGGCTATATAAAACAGTCATAAAAATTGGATTAGAAAATGTTTATAACGAATAATAATAGAAAATAAAAATATAAAAATTTGGCCCATTCATCCCCACGGGTGGGGATGAATGGGCCACTAAATGAATTCAATGAAAAAATGTGGAATTAATCTTTTATTTACCAAATATGACAAAATAAATGACACTTGACATGATATGATCGAAAGCATACTGAAATAGTAAGTAATACACAATGCTTATCAAAATTTATAAACATCAAAAGTGATATTATTAAATCGCATTATTGTAGCAGAAAAATGACAAAATAATGAGATTATAAGAAAGAAAGAACAAAAAATATGCATAAAAATAATAGATAATACACATTATGATTTAACGAAATTTATATTTTTCAAAATTAATATTAAACAACAGGGTTGAACTGCCTATTAATTGACTATTTAGTGTAAATTTCTGGTATTATTTATTCTATCCATCAGATTCAGAATGTAAACAATTATTCTAGTTTTATATCAAATGGGAAAATACTGGTAGTTGTGGTCAACAACTAGACAGTTCACCTTAATCATTTATATAATTTAACTTATGTTTCTAATTATAACTAATATTTCTTAGAGTAAAAATGTACAAATTATTTTTTAGACATCACTACAAACCTATTCTAACTAGAAAGTAATTAAATCTAAATCCATGACAGCCAGTTATGTTTCATATTAAAGAGAAGATCATAAAAATAGGAAGAAAAACCATATTTTCATGATCCAAAGGTGGCCCACTCATGACCATGATATAGTGGCCCATTCAGCCACACCTATACTTCTGGAATATGTTCAGGTTTTTTTAGTACATTAAATTCAAATAACATCTAAATACATCCTAAAATTAGTTTACAGATATGGAGACTTGCTAATACACATATCTGCAATGAAATAATAAATACTTTTCAGGTTATTTATTTTACTGAAAAGTGAAAAAATTTACTTTTCAATCAGATTCTTGACCATCCTACTCTAGTGGTAAAATGGCTTCTCCGAAACAATGGAAAATTGGATGAGTTTGGTAGAACAAATAACTTCATCTATTGGTGGCATCTAAAATAATTTTATGCAAATACTTTTTCATATTTTGTTAATGGCCCATTCATCCCCATGGCCCATTCATTACCACTCTCCCCTACCTGCAGCTGAAGAAAATGAGTTGTTGAGAACAACAACTTATCCAAACCAGATCACGAATGCTTCAGAAGAAGACAAGGAAGATTTTCTGAATCAAGTAAAAAGGCTTATGATACTCAATGTAAATAAGAAAAACATATTAAAATTAACAAAATGTATGAAAACAATTAACAGCGAGGGTATGTTATACGAAAAATTAATTGGGGTAAATGCTGCTTAACCCGTTCTGAACCAGCATCTTTTACATGATTTTTATTCGATTGACACCACTTTTTGTAAAATAATTAAATTTAGTTTATCAATCAAGAAAATGTCTTAATTAAATAAAGAAAATTTTACTTTTCTTTTTTAGTGGTATCAAAAACAAGTGATGTAAACATCTTTTGAAGATGCATATATGCACCCATAGTCCCGAACAGGTTAAGCATTAGAAGAAAAAAAAATTAATGTTCAACTTACTGCTATAAACAGGCGCAGGATAGGTATACCAAAGAAGATAACTCCTGTTCCAGCTGGCAGACCCTCAAAATCCAATTTCAATAGAAACCAAAAACGGAAGCATTCGGTAAAAGAAAATGTTGAAAAAAAATTATCTAGCTAAAAAAAATAAATTGAAATCTTTACATCATTGGATGGGATAAGCCGCTGACATCGAAACACTCAAGGCCAGAGGACACGAGATGTGAATCATGAATAATAGACCGATTTCTCACTAGTGTTGGAATTCACACCGGAAAATTTTGAATAGCAATTTTCTTTTATTTTATTTGTGGAATATCTATCATCGTTTAAAACAATAATAACTATTTAAACTTACTGGTGAGAATTTGGAAACCCCCAATGAAAAATGAGTCAGATGCGGCAACACTGTGGCATTCCGCATCCGGCTGAATTTTTATTTAAGGATTCCGAATTCTCACCAGTAAGTTTAAATAGTTATTATTCTTGTATAAGATGATAGATATTCCACAAATAAAATAAAAGAAAATTGCTATTCCAAATTTTCCGATGTCAATTCCAACACTAGTGAGAAGTCGGCCGATTAGTGATGACGTCACAACTCGTGTCCTCTGGCCTTGAGTATTTCGATGGCAACGGATAAGCACTGGCCTCCAAAAGTTTAGGGGCGGTGACCAGATGCTTTCGATTATACACGGTTTGTCAAATATCTACTGAAATTCTTGACGAACATTTTTGATTTAATCTTTTTTAATTCAAGATTTAGTTGCAGGAACATGCTCAAAATGGCCTGTCACTGTAGCAGATAACTGTAGGTATTGCTGAACATTTATGTAAGCAGAGTATTAGTGAAAGTGTTGATGTTTCTGATGAAAAATAAAATGTTTCTTTTTTTATAGCATACAGAGTCTTCAACCACTATTTAATACCACTTTCCGAACTCATTCCTAATAAGTTCTATATTTAGGCTAAAGGTAATTTTCGTGAAATTTTAAATTCGGCTTACCATATGTAACTGTTGGGCCCTTCCATGAGAAACGGACAAAATGTCCCGCCCGTGACACTTGCATAAATATCTATATTTATTAACTTATAAATTGTTAAAATATAAACTATGCATTAACCCTTAAATGCCTGATTTTCCAAAAATCATTGTAATAATGTTTTTCGACTTTCATTTTTTAAGTAAATCATGAGAAAAATACTTTTAAAAAATCATATTTTGTTTTAAGTATGGTATACGGCTAAAAAACAGTTTGTTACTAATCGGCAATACTGGTCTTTAATTGAAAAAATAATTTTCCTTGATAAAATTCTATAATACACAAGAATTAAACACACAAGAATTTTAGGAACTATAATAAGAAATAAATTTTACTTGCTCACTGCAGAACAAAATAGGGTATTTCGCAAGCTTCCAAACAAAACAAAAAGAAAAAATAGCAATAATAGTAAAAATAAATCTATCTTTATTCTTAAACAGCACAAGTGTTGCCATCTACATGTAAAAAATCGATTTAATAATATTTTCAGAATGTATTTTATTGGCAACATTAGACATTACAGCTTCAATATTATTCTAATAGTATTTTAGAGCCTAAATTGGGTATGTTGCCGAAAAGCAACACCCGGCATTTAAGGGTTAAAATTAACTAAAAAACCCATATTTTCATATTAACATAGTTGTTTCAATTTGAGGATACATTAGCATTGTTAAAACAGCAGTAATATGTAGAAAAGCTGTTCCACACGTGATATGGAATGGTCCTTTAATAGGTTTAAAAATCTCTTCACTTTAAACCCTAGACCTCAGTAAGCTGCCCGTTTTTAATAGTAAATAAATGATAAAAATAATAGATAATAAAAATCTCCACATTTTATATCCTAGACCTAAGTAATCTGTCCGTTCCAGGTCCATTCCATAAAAAACTGACAAAATGTCCTGCGCACGACACTTACATAGATACCTGTATCTATTCACTTATAAGTTGTTAAAACATAATCTATGCATTAAAAATAAGAGAAAGCTCTATATTTTCATATTAGGACTAGATTTTCATATTTTCATTTTTTTTTTTAATTTGAGTATATAATAACATTGTTAAACAGCAGAAATATGTAGGAAAGCTGTCCCGCACGTGACATGGAATGCCCGTAATATCAAAAATGTTAGTTCTTTAAAGAAATTTGTAATATCAATACACTGTATTAATTAGATTTGAATTGGTTCAGTTTTTCAAATGCTATCATGATGAAATATTTTGCTTTTTTGTGTATGTGTTCCTGTAAACAAACTTTAAAAGTTACATAATTGGCTAGTTCCATGCGTACTTGTAGTGTAAGTAACATAGGTGCACATTGCTATGATGTTTGACTACCAGTATTTTAGAACGGAAAAATTTGACTTATTAGACTTAATATATCGGAGATGCCTCATTATTTGAATAAGGAGAGGAAAGCTTTTCGAAAATAACGGGGTCAGAAGGCTTAGCAGTTATCAGTTATGTGACTTACATTACAAAACCCTATGGAACTAGCCAATCGATTAGTGAACTCATCCGATATACTTGCAAGATCAATGCACTGTCTGATTTAAATTCAAAGTGGTTCAGTATAGACATTATTGTGATAACAAATTCTGTATGTAGTTTGCTACATATTTGATTAACAAACTCATCCAAGATATTTGCGAGATCAATACAGCAATACCTCGACTTACGTCAGCAATTCGTTCCAAGACTAGCGACATAAGTCGAGGTAGGTACATACATTTAGATAAGCAAAAATGGATAAGTGATAAGCCTAGCGACATAAGTCGAGGTTGGTACATACATTTAGATAAGCAAAAATGGATAAGCGATAAAAATGCTTTAAAATCTATTGAACTTATTCGATTGTATTTTGGGATTATGTTAAATACATTTAGCATTAGAAAAAAAATGCGTTTGCAAATGAGGAATAAATCAATAAGTTGTTAACTTACAATTTATTGTTCTTCTAGCTGCTCCGTTCCAGTTTTCGTGGATGTGGAAAATCTTGAACTGATTTTTTTTCCCTCTTAGAAATACTTTGTAACAATAGAGTGAATGATGTTCTAAGCTTTTTCTAGTCACTTTTTTATTTGTTTGTCACTATCACGTGTCTGTCGCAGGAAATTTTCCCTTCATAGAACCAAAAATCTTCAAAACAGTTCAAATGCGTCTTAATTAAAGGGAAAAATTTTTCCAGGCCAGACGACGTAAATGCGAGGTGATGTAAGTCGAGGAGACTTAAGTCGGGGTACTACTGTACGTACACTCTTTCATATAGATTGGTTCAGTATTTTGGATGTTATCTTGAAAACAAATTGTGCATTTTATATAGATAGAGATATAAACGAAGTGGTTGCAAAAGGTCAATTTAAAAAAAAACTCGCTTAACAAAATTAAATTTTAAACACTTTAAACTTTGTCTCCTAGGGTAGATGCAATCAGGCAAGTTTAAACAACAAAGTCCCTATCCCATCTCAAAAAATGTAGTTTCTTTTAAGTGTTTTACAGATTTTGCTTTTTAATTCGGTGGGGTGGGGAGGAACGAGAGATACGCAGAAATTTTGGTTTGAAGGAAGTAATTTAAATTTTTATTTATTTATAGTCACTACAGTAAAGGAAATAGAACAGAAATAAATTTAAAAATTAGTTAAACCTTATGTGATCAGTACGAGAGGCAGCAAAAGAGAAAGGTTAATTTTGAGAGGAGGGGGGGGGGGGCGGCTAGATAACTGATTATTTATTCTTACAAGAAATTAGCAAACACAGCAAAGTTAAAAGATTTGAAAGATCCTATACTTTGTGTGCTAAGGGAGCAGCCAGCAGAGCGAATGTAACACGGAAAAAAAATCCACGACTCATCTTTTAGTTATCATTGCTATTTCCAAAAAAGAAATCAGCCGGAAAAAAAAAATAATAAAATTTCTCTACATATAAACTCCTACTGAAACGAATTTTTAAAACGATTTTATGAAACGATTACAGATGAATTTGAGTATAAATCGAATACAGTAGACGCTCGATTTTACGAACCCCTTTTTTACGAACTGATGTACTGGTCCCGACCAGCATCCCATTGAACTAATGTTATTCCCACTTACGAAATTTCGATTTTACGAACACATTATATGAGACCTCTCGAGTTCGTAAAATCGAGCGTTTACTGTATATGACACAACTTTAAGAATACGCTTAAATTTATAGATTGTAACAGGGGTGTAAAAATCTAGGCGCTAGCGGGCAGTCTCTCACCACTAAATTTTATTAGTTTTCTTCGCTTAAATTTTATTAGCATTCTTACAAAAAAAATTAGACGAAATAGTAGACGAAAAATAACGAATAAAATTTAGTGGTGACAGACTGCCTGCTGGCGCATAGATTTTTACACCACTGGTTTGTAAAATGACTTTTATAGACAGAGAGATATAGACAGAGAGAAGGAGGGAGGAAGAAAGAGATTAGGGGGAGATGGAGAGGCAGGAAGATAGAGAGATAAATAGAAAGAGATAGTGAGATAGATCGAAGGACAGAGACAGAGGAAAATAGTGAGATAGAGGGATATGGCAAGATAGAAAGGTATAGCGAGATAAAGGGAGATAGAAAAGTAGAGTGAGATGGAGATATAGAGGGAGCGAGAGTGAGACAGACAAAAAATTACGGGCAATGGAATTTTATATAATTTGTACTCTAATCACAGATAGATGGTGTTTAAGGATACATCTTCAAAAGTATAGACTGCATTTCTAATATTAAAAAAAAAGACTGCTTTTAAATTTGAATCGGGGATACCGGTGTAATAACCGTTAAATTAAGATAATTATTGTACGATTTTGAATAAGAAACAAGCCCTTCCGGCTTAGTTGAAAGAGTAGGTTGATTTTTGTTTTACCTTTTAAGGAAATATATCAGCTTTAATAATATACATCCTGTTGCAAATATATATATATATATGCACCCAGAAATAATTGAGATAGAGCTACGAAACTTGGCTTGCTGATATAATTTGATGAGTTAAGTAAATGATTAACATTTCAGAACGACTGACTAATGGGGGGTTGTGCAATGCGCATTTAAATTGGGCAGCAGGCATCCTTTAAAAGTGCCGTTATCGAATTCACTGGTAACTAGAACTGGCCTACCATTGTCGGTACATGGGATTTGAAAGAATGATACCTTTAAGACATACTCGACGGCACTACGAAAAGTGGTTCTACTTCGTAAGGAGCCAAACCATAGGCCTCAGAAAAGCGGGTTGGTCCAACAGATGTATCATCCAGCATTTTGGTCGAAGCCATATTTTGGTTCCGTGGTGTTAGCATCAGTGGGTCAAAGAAGGCACGGCCATCCACTGCAGTGGCTCAGGATGCTCTTTGGGCCACAAACGCATGAGAGGATTGCGCAATCAGAAGAGCAGTCACATCTATACCGACAATGTTACTACCATCTATTTGACGCTAGTTGATATGGATGCAGTGGTCTCAAAGCTTAGATGACTTACAAGATCAGCCAGACTCAACCTGCGGCCAGCGGGCCGCATGTGTCCCGGCGACATTTTATGTTCGGCCCAAGACACATGATCAGTAATTTCTATTTATAAAATTTGTTGTGATGTGCTTTGCACAAAAGGTTTGTAAGACCTTCACTGTTCTTTTATATTTTTTCGCGGTAAGACAAAATCTGTTCTATTATTTATAATTACTAACTAGCGGGCATGACCGAGCTAAGCTCAATCAAAATTAGCCTTGTGTTCAATTCGATATTTCATTCTCACTGGATAATTCTTGCTGTTTAGAAAAAATTGGTATGATCCTAAGCCATAGGGACCCACTAACTGAAATTTTTCGAACACACGACCTAACCAATGCTCATCTGGAACTCGAAAACGATAAAACACAAAATTTAGTCAAAATCGCTAAAGTCATTTTATAGATAAAATTAGCTTGACCCACGGTAACCCAAAAAGGACCTACTAATCTAAATTTATCGAACATCTGACATATCCAAATGGTCTTCTAGTGCTAGGCAACGGTGTAATAAAAATTTTTGTCAAAATCGTTTGAGCCATTTTTTTAGATAAAGTTAGCTAAACCTTGACCCATAGTGACCCAAAATGACTGGTTAATCGAATTTTTTTGAGCATGCGACCTAGACCAATGGTCTTCTCGAACCCGAAAACGATAGAAAGCAAAATTTAATCAAATCATTAAAGTTTTTTCTAGATAAAATTAACTTGATCCACAGTGACCCAAAAATGGCCCATTAATCGAATTTCCTCGAACATGTGACCTAACCCAATGATCTTCTCCTGCCCGGAAACAGTATAATACAAAATTTTGCCAAAATCGTGTCAGACTTATTTTAAGATACAATTAGCTTGACCCACAGTGACCCAAAAATGACCAACTAATCGAATTTTCTAGAACATGTGACTTAGCTGAATGGTATTCTCATGCTCAGAAACGATATAATACAAAATTTTGCCATAATGTTTTGAGCCGTTATTTTAGATACACTCAACTTGACCCACAGTGACCCAAAAATGACCCACTAATTGAATTTTCTCGAACATGTGACTTAGCCCAGTGGTCTTCCCATGTCCAGAAACTGCGTAACACAAAATTTTGACAAAATCGTTTGAGTCTTTTTTTACATACAAATAGCTTGGCCCACAGTGACCCAAAACTGACCCACTAATAGATCTTTCTCGAACTTGTGTCTTAGCCCAATGTTCATCTCATGGCCGAAAACGGTATATTACAGAATTTTCTCAAAAGGTTTTGGGCATTTTTTTAGATTCAATTAGCTTGATCCTGACCCATTGTGACCCAAAATGAACCACTAATCAAATTTTCTTGAACATGCGACCAAGCCCAATGGTATTCTCGCGCCCGAAAACGATAAAATACAAAATTTCGTCAAAATCGTTAGAGCCGTTTACTAGATAAAATCTGCTTGACCCACTGTGACCCAAAATGACCCACTAATCGAATTTTCTCTAATATGTGACTTAGTCCATTGGTCTTCTCATAATCCAAAACGACAGAATACAAAATTTAGTCAAAATCGTTAGAGCCGTTATTTAGATAAAATTGGCTTGACCCAAAGGGACCCAAAAATGACCCACTAATCGAAATTTCTCGAACATGTGACCTAGCCCAATAGTTTTCTCGTGCCGAAAAACGGTTAGATATAAAATTTAGGCAAAATCGATTGAGCCGTTTTTTAGATATAATTAGCTTGACCTTGACCCATTTGACCCAAAATGACCCATTAATCGATTTTTCTCGTGCATGTGAATTAGTCCAATGGTCATCTCATGCCCGGAAACGGTATATTACAAAATTTTGTCGAAATGTTTTAGGCCTTTTTTGGATTCAATTAGCTTGACCATGACCCATTGTGACCCAAAATGACCCACTAATCGAATTTTCTTGAACATGCGATCAAGCCCAATGGTATTCTCATGCCCGAAAACGATATAATAGAAGATTTCGTCAACAATGTTAGAGCCGTTTTCTAGATAAACTTTGCTTGACCCATAGTGACCCAAAAATGACCAACTAATCGAATTTTTCTAACATGTGACTTATTCCATTGGTCTTCTCGCAATCGAAAACGACAAAATGCAAAATTTAGTCAAAATCGTTAGAGCCGTCTTTTAGATAAAATTGGCTTGACCCATAGTGACCCAAAAATGACCCACTAATTGAAATTTCTCGAACATGTGACCTAGCCCAATAGGTTTCTCGTGCCGAAAACGATTGGATGCAAAATTTAGTCAAAATCGTTTCAGCCGTTTTTTAGATATAATTTGCTTGACTTTGACCCATTATGACCCAAAATGACCCCCTAATCGAATTTTCTCGAACACGTGACCTAGCCCAATGGTCTTATCGTGCCTGAAAATGGTAAAATACAAAATTTCGTCAAAATCGTTAAAGCCATTTTCTAGATAAACTTTGCTTGATCCACAGTGACCCAAAAATGACCCACTAATCGAATTTTCTCTAATATGTGACTCAGCCCATTGGTCTTCTCGTAAGCCAAAACGACAGAATACAAAATTTAGTCAAAATCGTTAGAGCCGTTTTTTAGATAAAATTGGCTTGACCCATAGTGACCCAAAAATGACCCACTAATCGAAGTTTCTCGAACATATGACCTAGCCCAATGGTCTTATCAAGCCTGAAAATGGTAAAATACAAAATTTCGCCAAAATCATTAGAGCCGTTTTTAAGATAAAATTTACATACACACACACACACACATACACACACAATTTTTGCTCGCATTATAATAGTATAAGATTTAAATTTATTTTAAAACATCTTAAAAGCCGTATCCTTCTCCAGAAGTTCTAAGTCCTATTTGTACTACAGTTTTGTATACATTTTTTAATCATCAACACTAATCGAACGTTATTCCAAATTAGCGCTATATAATTCGACATTTAAAAAATAAACAAAAAAAAAATTTATTGAGCAAAAAATATCTCCTGATTTTTTTTATTTGGAGCTTGGAAATGCAGCGTTGTTATGTTATTACGTTTTATATTTATCATATAGCTAATAATGGGTTAAACATTTATCACGAAAAAAATAACTATTTTTACATCAGTACTTCCAAACAAGAATCTTTGAACCATATTTCTACACTATGACGCAAAAGTTTAGACAATGAAGAAATTCTTACATACTTTGAAAAATATTTATTCAATTTTCAAATCACTGCTTGAAATTAATGTGCTGTACATATAAACAATATTTATAACAAAGAAAAGTGGAATTGGTGCATATTGCAATAAATTAAATGGTAACAAAAATAAACTGCTGTCTCAAAAGTTTAGACACAAATTAAATAAAATCGAAATAAACAATTTTTAAAACCTGGTTGCGCATCCATGCTTATGTATTACGTCATATACACGAGATTGCATGGAAGAAACTAAATCTTGCATAGTTTGTGGATCGATATCGTACCATGCATTCTCAATAGATGTCTTAAGTTCCTTTTCAGAAGAGTATTGTCTAGCGTTGCTATAAACTTTGCGACACATGATGCTCCAAGGGTTTTCTATAGGGTTAAGATCTGGGCTACATGCTGGCCAGTCGAGAACTCTTATATTATGGGAATTAAACCAAGATTTTGAATGTTTTGCAGTGTGAATTGAAGCATTGTCTTGCTGAAATTCCCACTGAGGACCCCCTAGAAGCTCAGCAAATGGCAGTAGGTTTTCTTCTAATGTCTGTGTATAATGCTGTGAAGTTTGACGACCACTGGTGAAGGTCAGAGATACTTGTCCATTATAGCAAAAGGCTGCCCAAACCATCACCGAGCCCCCTCCTTGTCTGCGACTAAAAAAAGTCGAGGTTCCTTCCGCAAGTCATGCCAATACGATAAACAACCATCTGGACCATCCAGATTCCACTTTTTTTCATCGCTAAATATGACTGACTGCCATTTCTCTCCATATGACATATGCTTTCGAGCCCACATAAGTCTTTGTAACTTATGATATGGTTTCAGAGCTGGTTTCTTCTGCATTTTGCTATAAACGATTGTTCCTTTTTCCAAAATTCGTCTACGAATCGTATCCTTTGATACAGAGAGTCCCGATGAGCTTTGAACTCCACGTACGCTCATTTGTTGAGTACTCGCTAGTCTTTGTATCAGGCGATCCTCTCGTACATTTGTCACACGTGGCCTCCCAGACCGACATTTTGCTTTATATTCGGAACCACTCGATAAAACTCGATAAATAGATTTTTTTGACCTATTAATAATAGCAGAAATATCAGAAACGCTCTTCCCTTCACTTTTCAACTGCCAAATCCTTGAAACCTCATTCACTTGAATTTCTTTAGCTCTTGGCATGTCGACTATGAAACGCAATCGTTTGCAGAACTTAAGTACTCCAAATTTGTGACATCATCAATTCTAAATTTGCATATGCCAGCGAATATTCAAAGAAATTTAGAATAGTGTCTAAACTTTTGCGACAAGCACATTTGAATTTTTATGAAAAAAATTAGTATTATAGCAAATAAAACGACTGTCTTTTGTACATAGCATTTTAAATCAGTTTTTGAATATATTTACAGGTTTTTGTAATTCTGACGTCATAATTCTACATTTTAAAGCTGAATGACGTCATTGTCTAAACTTTTGCGTCATAGTGTACATCATTTTGCAATAGAAATCAGCCACAAAATATATTGCTTGAAAGTAGTGATGTTAAATTTTTTGGTAACATTTCTTCCGCGACAAATTTTTAATCCTACTGATTATATCAACTTTATTATATTGTTTTGTTATAATACATTTGTTATCTCACTATTTAACTGCCCATTTTTACATTATTATGTAAGAGTTTGCGGCCCGCCTAATATTGCAAACATGTTTGCGGCCCGCGAGAAAAAAAGGTTGAGTATGGCTGACTTAGATCATTAGATGAAAGGCCCACTCTAAGCTCAGCTATTGACTTCCATTTAGGCAGTTGCATCTAAACTTTCAACATATCGCTCACTCGCAAGAAAAGTGACACATTTCGCAAAAATTCATTTTGCGTTTTATTCCATTAATTGGCCTGTCATAAGTGTGTCTTGCTACAAAAAATGTTTCATACGTGTAATTATACGTAAATCATTTTATTACGCCATATGTCCATTTGTGAGGGGTGGGTTGTATGGGGAGGTAAAATTACCCAAGCCTTCAAACCTCACCCTACGTCTTCATTCTTAAGGGTTTTATACTTTTATGCACGTTTTTATTTCTGCATGCAGAGCTAAGTGCTGCAATTTGATCTTATAGTTAAATCTATGCAAATTTTCTTTTGCCTCTCCTGTGAAATTTACTTTTGTCGAGATGTGTTACTTTTCTTGCGGGTGAACGATATGTGGTGTTGCCTGGATTGGTGTCGATCTCAAGCAAGCTGGGCAGTGTCTGATAGGAGAAATGAGAAATTCAGCCACGAATTCCGCTTTTCTCTCAGTGCTGGTGGCTTCCATATGTGTGTGCAGGCCGTGAGGTCTGCGGTCCAATCCTGCATTTGTTACTGAGCGGCACACTGCCATAGCCCCTTGAGTGACATTCTGAGGAGCGATCTGCTGAGACAGCTGATCAGTTCTACTCGTACTGCAAGGCAATCTAAAAGCTCGCAGATACGTAGACAACATTTTGCATCCAGTGGTACGGCCTACGCTATCAAGTCCCTTAGGGGTCATTTATCAGCAAGGAAACGCTCGGTCACATACTGTACGACTCTCGCAACAATGTCTACAACTATTTAATGTCCTACCAGATCTTGCTCCAATAGAGAATGTTTTGGACATGTTGGAAAGGTTACTTCATTCGTCGCGGAATACCACCAAACTATTTTATCAGTTGCTACACTTATTGCAAAATCTACCGCAGAAGGACATCGGTAACTTGATAGTAGGGTTGCGGAGTCGGTGAGAAAATGAACGACTCCGACTCCGGGAATTTTAACAGATCCGACTCTTTCACTCAAAATTGGGCCGACTCCGACTCCGGGAATTTTAACAGATCCGACTCCGACTCTTTCGCTCAAAAATGGGCCCGACTCCGACTCCGGAGCCCTGCTTAATAGAGTCTACGCCTCACCGAGTATCGGTTTTTATAACTGCCAAATTTGGCTTTACAACCTACTGAAATTGACATTCTTTTTGCTGCTACTAGTTAATAAAATGCTTTTTCTTTTGTTCTAATTTTATAACATTTAGTTTCATCTAAGTAAACACCATTTACATATCAAGTTTCATGGTCGTGGGTCAATTTTTTCTGGGTGCATATATTTTTTTGCAGAGTGTAAATTAATTTTTCTCACACTTAAGTTAGATACTTGAACAAAAAAAAAATTTGCAAGGAAATTTCAAATGTGGCTTAACACATGTAATTAAATGAAAATGAGCCAATTATATAAAAACTTTATAAATTTGTTGAAATTATAGTTTAAAAATAGCCTATATGTTATAATATAGTATTTCAAGCGCTCAAACGAGGTTTGAATTCAAAGCATTTAATGAATGCCATTGAAACATTTGTGTGTGCCCGTATACACACTATAAAAGCTGCATTCTTCATTAACGAACTCATACAAGACACTCCCTCAATTAGATTAGAAATGGTTCAGTATTTCGGATGTTATCATAATGACAAGTTTCTATGTTATTTATATCTCGGATTTTATCGCAATGACAAATTTTGCATGTTTTGCTTTTGTGTGCCCCTATAAACGAACTACAAGAACTACACACTTGATTAATGAACTCATTCAAGATACAGGCAAGATCAATACACTGTCCGAATTAGGTCATTATCATGGAGACAAATTTTGCATGTTGTTTGCTTTTGTTTGTCCCCGTAAACGAACTAATCACATGAGCTACAAATTTTAACACCGAGCCCACCCACCACATCGACAAGATCAATACACTAACCCTATTAGGTTTAAATTGGTTTAGTATTTTACATGTTATCTAGATAATAAGATTTTGATTGTAGATAGACAGATATATATTGTAAACGAAATGATGTCAATTTGTGAAGAAATCAACCAAAAATGACAACTAACTTTCAAACGGAAACCATCATTAGATTAGAAAATTTTGAACAAAAAATTCCATAAAAATAAAATTAATATGATAATCAGCAGAGTACCGTTATCAACATTTGCCCAAGAAGTTAATTATGATTAATCATAGCCCATACACACTTCCCAAAAATAAAAAATAAATAAAATTAATACTTCGTATTGACTCATTACGAGTTGATACTTGGGAACACTTTCTTTAGAGTCTGGTTTAGAGCCTGTGCGAACTTCAAGTAATGAATGTAAATCATGTTTTAATGCAATTATGAAAAGTAATCTACAATTATATTTCTAATACCAATTTTATTTTTATATAGGAAATGGACAAATACAGTACTTTAAAGAATAAGCTATAAGGGCCTAAAAAATTATCACCCCACCTCCTCCCCAAAAAGACCTATTTTCTATAAAAGTAATATGTTTTTTCAGTGCCTGAAATAAACTATTATATCTAAAATTTTGTTTCTATCGAAAAATTTAATGTTACCATCTTAATTGTTAATTGTTTTTACATGTCTTGCTTAATGATCTTTTTTTAATAAAATTTCGTTTTCCTTTTTATTTTCATACAAAATTTGTATTTTAGTTTTAATTTCGAAATAACGTACTTTTAAAAAAAATTATGTTTTATAACTCTATCAAAATATTGGATTTGCATTGTCTTACAGAGTTTTTAAGGCTTATTTTACGATTTTTTTTAGCCACAAAACAGTCACTCCAAGCTAGGGTCCACTTTGTCTCTTTGTAAATAATATATTTTTAAAAAATATTCGATAAAAATACTAAAGGTGAATTTTAAAATTTGCAATTGATATCTTGAAACTAGAAAAAAAAAAATTAGAAATTGCTTAATTGAAAATTTCAATAATTTTTGGATCTTTAAAGAGAACAATAGGGTCCTTCCACGTAAAATGAGCAAAAATTTAAAAAAAGTCGTGGCCACATAATAACAGATTTTAATAAAATTTGATATACAGTTTCAATTCATATTCAAATAGAGTTCTGCAAAATATCTTCACAAAAAATGAATTATTTTAGCAGTCTTGGACATTTAAAAAACTTGTGATAAAGAATGGCATGTGTGCAATCGTCCAAAGTTAGAGGTTTGAAGTTCTGTATCTTGAAAACTATTTAACTGAAATGAATTTTCTTTTAATAATGTAACCTCTGAAAAATTATCTTCTTATTTATTGAGCAATAATAATCTGGTAACACCATGATTATTCTTTAATTGGTTGTAAAAACTGAAAATTTGCAAATTTTGAGAAAATTAAAAACGTAATAAAAATTAAAGGAATTCAAAAACATCGGAGAAATTAATGCCTGGTGTAGTTTTACATATTAAGATCGAATTACTAAAGTTTTTAAGTTGCCATGTATTTCCTTCACCTTTAAAAAAATTTAGAAACTTTAAAAAAAATGACAAAATCGTAATTTTTCCTCTTATTGATAGGTAAAAAAAAAATAACGAAAGAAATGTCCCACATTACAGTTATTGCACAGACATAAAGATCAATAAGTCCATAATCTGCTAAAAAAATTTCAAGCATGCCTTTTTGATTCCTAACGTCACAAAATTGGGTTAAAAAAGGCAACATTAACTACATTCCATGAGCTATTTTTTTTTTAATTCGCGCGCGTTTCTTAAAATATTGCACGATTTCAAGGTGAAAAAATTTAGTGCTGCCATCTATTTTCTGTATGTGGGTTTAGGTATTAATATATAATTTTCTGTTCAATTGAGCTTTTTTTTCTACTTTAATTAAAAATCTTCTTGAGGAAAAAATAAACTGAAAGCAAGTATAAAAGTTTTTATATTTAAAATATACACTGTTATCTATAATATCAAAAGAATTAAAAGTTTAAAAAAGCTTTCTTTCACGTCGAAACAAGTGATAGAAAATATTGCATTTTATCCTCAACATTTTTTACTATTTTTTTTTCTCATTAAGGAATAAAAAAGGCAAGAATGAAAGTTTAAATGTTTAATATATATACTTTTAGCTATAACGTCAAGCAATTTTGATATTGTAGGAGGTGTCCTTCATCTCAATAGAAACGTTGCATTTTTCCTCAAATTTTTTCAAAAATATTTTTTTTTCTCATTAAGGAATAAAAATACAATTACTAACTTACGTCAATCTGTTACTTATTATTCATTCCTAACTATAAATAATTTTTAATATAGTCTTTGCATACTTAAGGCTAATAACCAAAATTGAAACTCCAAGCATGTATCCAAAACCACGATTTTGCATCCACTTTTAATATAAATTTTAATACTTAAATAAACAATCCTAAAATCTATTATTTTACATTTACTCATAAATAGATATGATCTACTTACAAAATGATTTTCGTTAAAATCTGTGACATGTCTGCCACAGGTGATTTGCTCATTTTGTATGGAATGATCCCTATACAAATTAATGGGAGTAAGACCTTTATTTTTCACATCTTAGATCTTTGTTTATCATCATCACACAATTTTTTACAAATAATATTTGTAATAATAATATACATTAAATTTTGATTAATAATAATTTTGTGAGTGTGATATATTTTGAAACATGTGTTATGATGTTTTTCATACAATTAGAAATAAAAAGGCCGATATTAAATTTTATACAAAAAAAAATACTGAACAACAAAAAAAAATTAATTTTTACCTCTAAAATGAACCCATATGTATTTAAGAATTCATAATTTCTTCCCAAAAGAATACCTTAATTTGCGTTGTGTTCTTTAACAATAATTTAATGATAACAATAATAATAAAAGTGACCACAACCCAGTAAAGATCCCCCCTGAATGTAAAGTTCAGGGGCCTTGGCATGTAATGTACTCACTTTACCTAATCAAGAATCTCAGAAAAATTACTGATTTATTGAACCATATAATTGCTTTTATATATAAACCATCAATAATAAAAATATAAAAATTATAGTTATTTATTTTTTTAAATTTATATCTTTTATTAAAGACCTCTGCCTAAACAATTGTTATTGCCTGAGATAATATTTTTAATCCTAATAATTGTTATTCAAAATTTTCAATACCATCTCAATATTTATATTCTTAAAGTTATATATATAAAAAAATATATATTAGAGCAAATACAGATCTTAACTGGTTAATTTAGAAAAATCATTTGAGGTTTTACCCTTTATAAAATTTACTTTTAAATTTTAAGAATTTAATCAAATTACATTCTTAGATTCTTAAAAATAATCTTATTATTATTATTTTTATTGCTATTATATCATATCATTTAAAGTTTGTAAAGAAAACTACCCTCCTTTTGAATTCTATTTATAAGTGATAAAATTGATTATGATTATTCAACAGTTGATTTAAATTAATTAGCTGTAATTTTATGGTCAATCACAATACTAAATTAGACAGACAATCAAATAAAGAGAAACATCTATAATGAAAAGGTGAAAACTTAGAAATTTTATTTAATTATATATTAAACAAGCACTAAATGGCATTTTAACACTAGAACGGCGGCGAGGGGTCATTTTGACCCTTGCCAAATGAATACATGTCGATTCGAACCAGAAAACTTTTTATAAAATAATAGTAATATATGCTACACAAAAATAACTTAAATAAATAAGTTAAATAGTTTTAAGTAAAAATTCTGATGTGAAATATTTTTATAAAACTTGAGTAAAATTTCCCGCCGTTCTAGTGTTAATGAATTTCATTTATCAAAGTATTTAGAATGCATCAAAGCATTCAAATTAACAAGGTTAATTGTCTGAAGTCAAACCTTTATATAGGAAATATTTATTTAATAACAAAATCATTTAACAGTTTAATAACAAAAGCATAATATTATTCATTATTATTATTATTTCAAGTTCTGGAATAGATATTTTAGTATACACCAGCAATAATTAAGAAACCAGTTCCATTTTTGAGTAACTTTGTGCTTTGAAATCAAAATCTCCTGGGAGCATCTTTAGAAACCGGTGAAAGAAAATAATTAAAGCATAGGCTTACCATGAAGATGAATTTCTGGGATTCAGAAGATAAAGCATAGGTCCTTCGGGCACAAATCAAAATGAATTCAAATTCAAAGTTTTCCACTAAGAATTTTAAACCTGGTTCACAGGTCAGCACTAGCGGAATGAGGTGTACGGTCGATGGCAGAACACACTACAGGAATCCAGCCGAAAACCACCGAAAAAGA
The DNA here is from genome assembly GCA_963932465.1 of Maratus speciosus. NCBI lineage: Eukaryota > Metazoa > Arthropoda > Arachnida > Araneae > Salticidae > Maratus > Maratus speciosus. Next base: position 243,603,313 of record OZ010798.1, on the reverse strand, counting down.
ATCAATTGAATCCCCATCTGGGAACTCCTTTTGCGTAAACCCCTGGGCCGTCTATGAAGGACGCTCCTTCCTTCTACTACAGGTTTCCTTCTACCACAGGTTTTTCTACGGTAATCTTTATATTTCAGCCATACGTCAGCATTTGCAGAATTTTTGCGTAGGTTCAGTATCAGGATACTCCAATCTTAGCAAAGACCCTTGGCCCGTCTAGGATGAGGCTCGCCGGCAGAAAAATCTACTATCCCCAAGAAAATATCTAGAGGCATCAGACACGATTCAGGACCTTGAGGATCGCTCCGCATTCGCTCACTGCTGGGACAAGACAACCTTGTTTTCACTGCGCCCACAACTATCTAACTGAAATTCATAATACAAGAAGCGCCAGAAAACAATTTTAAGACCACCCTGCACCCCAATAATAAAAAAAAAACCCAACAACGGCCGTTTCTACGCAACCTGACACATTTATGGAAAAATGTGCATGCCAGAATTCGCGGGGAATAAAAAAATAATCACAAAACACAGGCCAGACCTCCCTGTAAACTGCTGATTCTCAAAAAACCGTCTGCCCCCCAACTTTAATGTAGCATCTTGCTTACACAAATCGGTTCATTCACCCCAGTGTCTGCTGGTACAACATTCCGAAGACTTGTGTTACAAAAAAAAAGAAAACCTCTCCTTTACTCCCGAGATCTGGAAAAATATTTGAGACCACCCTTGCAGCTACATTGTAAAGGCTTTTAATGAATCCGTTGCCTTATTTGATTGTATAAATGTAATTCATAATGCTAAAATAATTAAAAATAAACTTAATTTTATTTAATTTTCTTCCTATAAAAAAACCCTCCTAAATAATACATTCTAATTTTTAATGCTCATAACAACATCCCCCTCTGTAGGAAAAATTTTTGAACGTAGAGAAAAAATTTTATGAGACTCTACTAGCGAGGAATTCGTGTAAAACATGAAGAAGGACCGCCGGTAAGCAGCGCTGGGCGGGTTTCAATCTCACAAGTTCTACATCAACCCGTTGCGATTAGTACCCCCACAGAGCAACTCACCCACGAAGTTCTCCAGGGCGATGCGTCCACCCCCCTAGACACCTGCTGTCCCAAACACGCAACTAACAAACCTCGCAACTACCTACGGGACGTAAACGCTAAATACTGACTGCGAAAAATTAGAATGGTAAAAAAAAGAAAAAAAAAAAACTAGCGTACTCCACAAAAACAACCTTTAAGGAACGGACTCAAGAGAATAACTGCTCTGGGCGGCAAAAAAAAAAAAAAAAAAAAATAACATAGATGAACTGGTTTCTTTAACAGGAATGTAAATAAACATATATTTCCACTTTAAAAAAAAGCATACGTACTCAAATTTGTGTAACAAATACATTACATATACACACATATATAAAAGAAAACGTAACACAAAATTGGAAAAAGTTATTCAAATCATCCCTACTATTTTAAATAATAAAACAATAAGAACCAAACAATATAAAAATCTTAGCAATCTTACCAATAAAAAGACTATTATAGTACATTTGGTAATATGAAATTTTATACAATACATAAACTGCCAATAAATAAACAGTCAATAATAAAAAAAATTTTATACTAATACAAGAAATGTTTTCCTTTATATCTGTACGTATAGTCTTTGTATCTTTTATTTTTATTTATATTTATTTATTTATTTTTATGCAGAAAGCAGTAATTTCGCAACATGCAATCACAAAGATTGACAAACTTTCCCAGTATAAATTGGAACAGAGAAAGGGGATAAATAAAAACCGACAGTATCATACCGTAAACCCATAACGTACTCAAATTAATGATAAAAAAATTATTTAAAAATATTAATCAAAAACGTGTTATTTCACCCATATATATATATATATATTTTTTTTTTTTTTTTTTTTTTTTTTTTTTACCCGAAAGGTGAGAAAAAAAAGTGTTACATAAAAAGAAACAGTTAGTAAGTTGCTTTATAACAACAACATGAATTTATATATAAGAATAGCATAAGAATAAAATAAAGTGTTAAAAAAAATTTCTACCAAAACATATAGTATAAATAAAAAAAATATATATATAAGAGAAACGTAAGAATCTCCCCAACATAACTGCAAAGGGATTTATACACAAAAAAAAATTACATAGGTTCCTATACATAACAACTACTGAAAAATAAATTTACCGTAAACTGGCCTTCCCTAAAATATCCATGCACTCCTAAAATTTACTCTTTGTACGAGATCGCAAGTAATAATCATGTTGGTTAGCAGTCAAATGAGAGACATATTTATTACTGGATACTCCAATTCTCCCCTTCCCAAAGCTTTCGTGACGGAGGATTCGTTTATTAGCCTTTCTCAAACGAAATTCTTCGAGAGGGTCGCTAAAAAGGGTAGGGTGAGGAAAGGAATCTAACGGGGTTTGTTTATCCTGAACAGCTGGCGTCGTAGTTTCGTTTTCTATGAAGAGAAGAGAAGGAAAGACTGGTTTATTCGGAATCTTAGAAATCCGGTCACAATGTATCCATTCTGTTTTTGTGGGGTCGTGAATTGATTGTATTTGAAAATTTACTTTTTTATATTGATCAATAATTCTATATGGTCCACTGTTTAATTTGGAAAATTTCTTACACATTCCTGGCTTGATTTGAGGGGTGTATTTCATAACAAGATTTCCTATTTCCAATTTTTTGTCAACTGCAGTACGACTTCTGTAGAGCTGCTGTTTTAAAGACACTGCCTCCAGATTGTTTTTAACCCGATGAAATACAGATTGGAGCGTAGTAATAATATTTTCGCTATATGAAGGATATTCCTGATATGAGAACTTTTCTTCCTCCATTAAACTGTTATAGGGCAGACGAATATCCCTTCCGGTTAAGATGAAAAAAGGAGTTTCATCAGTAGACGCATGTACTGCCGATCTAATGGCTAATAATGCAAACTTTAACTTCGAATCCCAATCATTGTGAAGCTCATTTACTAAATGTGCTAAGCAGCCAGATATCGAAGAGTGTAATCGTTCCACTTTTGCATTGCTTGAAGGATGATAAGCAGTGGTCTTTGTATGTTTAATATCTAGCTTTTTATATACCTTTTCTATCGCTTCACTTAACAACTGTTTTCCTCTATCGGTTACCACGTATCTTGGGCAACCATGCCGGCATATGAACTCCGCTAACGTTTCCGCAATAGTATCAGACGTAATGTTCGGGACAGGGAACGCTTCAGGCCATTTTGAAAAGCTATCAACATATAAAACAATGAATTTATTCCCATTGTACGTCTGTTTATATGGACCCGAAATATCCAGATGCACGCAAATCATTGGACCTATAGGAGTAGGTAATTTTTGCAGATCCGCTAATGCCTTAGGTTTGTGAGCCCTAAATTCCAGGCATGACTGACATGAGGCAACTAACTGTTTAATATTTGCGTACATACCTTGCCAATAATAAACCGATCTTATTCTTTCAAAAGTTTTGAAAAAACCACCGTGGCACGCTACTGACGATGTATGTGTCATATGAAAAACTTTTGGCACAAGCGCTTTCGGTAAAACAATTTTTGACTGTCTATCTCTACTGGACCTCTTTCTTAAATCTTTACATTTTAAAATGTCATTATGTATAAAAAAATTCATATTTCTCGGAAAAGTTTTTAGGCCCTTAGTTAAACGCATAGTTACCTTTTGGCAAAATTTATCTTGAGACTGAGCTACTCTTATTTCGTGTAGAAAAGGCTCTGCGTTTACTAAACTGGCAGAACTGTCTAGTGCGTGGTGTACGAAATTTACCTCCTCCGTTGAGGACGTCGGAGCTTCCGGACTAATTTCGTGCTGAACAAAACGCGAAAGAAAGTCTGCTACCGAATTACACTTTCCTTTAATGTATTTAGTTTCAAAATCAAAATCCGCCAACGCACACAGCCACCGTGCAATTCGCGAGGTAGGATCCTTTAGTTTTAATGCATGTGTTAAAGCGGCATGGTCTGTATAAACAATGAATTTTTTATTAAAGAGGTAGCACTTAAAATAATTCATGGCCCATACTAGAGCCAATAATTCTCTTTCAGAAGTGCAATATCTTGTTTCAACTTCCTTTAATTTTCTGGAGGCAAAGGCTACAGGTCTAGGAAAGTTTTCGTCATCTAGTTGTGCTAAAACACTACCCAAAGCCGTTCCAGAAGCATCAGTATATAATATAAATTCTTCCTGCATATTGGGTAAATTTAGACTTGGGATACTGGCAAGCGTTTGTTTTAAGTCTTCAAACTCGGCCTGCGCTTGATCACTCCATATAAATTTGCCTTTACCTTTCATTAAATTAGTTAGATTTATGGTGCGTTGTGAAAAATCCGAAAAAAACTTTCTATAGAATCCAACGCACCCAATTAGGGCTCTGACATCTCTTTTTGACTTTGGTGTTTTAAATTTTGAAACAACCTCCACATTTTTACGGGTTGGTGTAATTTTTCCATCCAAAACCTGAAATCCCAGGAATGTAATTTCCGTTTTGAGAAAGTGACATTTCGAAGGTTTTAATTTGAGATTATGTTGTCTGAGGCGGTCAAAAACAAGTTTCAATTTCTCAAAATGAGATTCTATATCATTTGAGGCAATACAAATATCGTCAATGTATACTAAAATATTCAAATATGTGAGGTCTCCCAAGACTAGACTCATTAATCTCTGGAACGCATTCGGACTTGATGAAAGTCCAAAAGGTGACCTTCGAAACATAAAGGAACCACGGTGTGTCGTAATCGCGGTGTAGTGCTGGTGTTCCTCCGGAATTATTTGCTGAAAAAATCCGCTTGTTAAATCCAAAGAAGTAAAATATTTGGCGCCTGCCAAAGAATCAATAGTTTCATTAATGTTAGGAATAGGAAAAGTATCTTTGATTAATTTCTTATTAAGCCGACGAAAGTCCACAGCTAGCCTAAAACCGCCGTCTGCCTTTTTAACTAACATAACGGGACTAGAATAGTTAGAATTTGCGGGAACTAGAATTTCAGATTCCAGAAGAATATTGATTTGATCGTCCATTTCTTTACGTAAATTATAAGGAACCCTGTATGCACGAGACTTGACAGGGATGTTGTCCTGTAATTTAATTTCGTGTAAAACTGAACTGCACACGGGCAAGTCTAAGACCGAGGCTGCGAACACATCTGAATTTTCCTTTAAAAAATTCTCTACTCTCATTTTTAAATCTTTATCAAGATGTTCAAGATCAAATTTTGTGTCCCATTTGAGGTCGGTGTGGTCCATATTTCCTATCTCATCCTTGTTAACATGACCAACGAAATCCGATGGTTGTGTATTATAAGAGGAAACTAATTCTTGGACCATTCCTAATTTCGTATTTTTATTAATGTGCATTTCTACATCACTAATATTTAGCACTTTCACAAAGAGCGAAATATCATTGTTTTTACAAATAGTGTGGCTGACTAAAAAGGAAGATGGTAAGTGATTGGTACAAGGGGAAATTAACACATTATCCGTCTGAAAATTATGAGCTTTACTAATTTTAACTTCAATAATTTTTTCCGACAAAGGCGGAATTTGACATTTTTTCTTAGCAAAAGCCGGGAATTCAAAATGCTTTTCATGCACAGCATTAACCGAATTTTCATAATCACGTAAAATCGGAATGACGGTGTTTACATTTCTTAAATTATTACCCATAAAATCAATATTAAATTGAAATTTAGTTAGAAAAGGAACTCCTAAAATTACTTGAAAATGTGGGGACATTTCCCCTTCCATTACTTTAAAATTATCCTCGAATTCGTGATTTTTCATGTTGAATTTAACACTCACTCTACCAGTTGTCTTGAACATGCCACCCACTAATGTATTCATATCCATATTTAAATCATCTAATTTTGTAGCTTTAGCCTTACTTAAGATGCTGTTATTTATTAAATTACAACTAGAACCGGTGTCGATTAGAGCAACGAATTCATGATTAAAACAGTTTATCTTAACTAATGGTAATCGCTGCCACACATTATTATGGTAAGAACTAAAAATACCAGGCTGAAAATCCTCGGGCACACTGTTTATCTTTTTCTGCCGATCTCCATCTGCCCGACTCATAGAGATCCCGGACCGTTTAAAGATCCACTAGCTGAGCTCGGAGTCTTCTCGCAAGCTGAACTCTGATCCTTCTCGGAGGTTTCCATTTCACTGCCTTCTAAACGATTTCCTTCCGAAAGCCTCCCGTTACGATAGTGTCTATGACCGTAAGGGCGAAAACTCGCTCTTCTACCCCCGTTTCTTCTCGAAAGCGACCCTCTATCATTTGATCTCTCTTGATTATTTAATTGCTCTCTTGCATTTTTTCTAAAACAATGGGATTGATAATGACCACTTAAACCACAAAAATGGCAAATAATATGAGATTTGTCGGGACGTGAGGTGTTTTTATCTAAATTTTTAACTTTCTCCGAAAGGTCCGAAATAATATCTTTTAGTTTTTTAATTTCTTCCGCTATATTATCGTTATATTCCCTTTTAGAATAAGATTGTTGCGCGATCGCGCAAGCCATTTCACCCGAATTTTCTACAGTAACGTGCGGAACTTGTACTGCTAACCACGCTTTTTCCTCCAAAATTGCTATATTTTCAAGTTCTTCTAAAGTTGTTGGATTTCGTGCAATGATCCCCTTTCTAATTTGTGGTTCAAGATTTTTCTTTAGCATGGCCAAAAGCCATTGCTCCTCAGTTTGTTTTTGACTTTCAACTGGTAGATTTTGCGCTAAAACAGCATTTTTAGCTTTTTGTTTACAAATAGCTAAATATTGAGGAACGGGTATTCCTGCTGTTTGTTTGTAATTCCAAAAATCCTCTAAAAGTGCAGAGGGATCTTTTTCTTTATTATAAACATCGCCTAATACTTTGAAAAAGGAATCAATATCATTTATCTGATCTCTAAAATTTGAAAATGTTTGCAATGCAGGGCCGGCTAATCGCTGCTGAATCGCGAATAGCCTATCTTCTTTAGGCCATTGTAAGAAATCAGCAAAGGATTTAAATTTTTGGGAGAAATCAGAAAAATTGAAATGAGGGTCTTGACCTGTAAAAATCGGGATGAGAGCTAAGTTGTCTAACAAAAGCCCTCTTCTCTGACTTACAGACATCTCTTTATCCTCTCCCCCAACTGGGCCATTTTGGGTAGCTGACTGTTCAGACCCATCTTTTGATCTCCCCATAGCGAAGTTAAATACCAACTATTTATTTTACGCAAATAAAATTTTAGCTACATCAACGTAAAACACAACAATAACACAAAATTTTTCTAGTGCAAAGAAAAACGTATAAATTATGATTGCTAAAAAATACCTCTCACTGGTCCAATTAATACTGGAATTTACAATTTCGGTAACTATATACCAAACTACTACCCATAATAATAATAAATGCACCAAATTAGAAAATACATAATTAAATACTCAAATATGATATATATACTGTATAGAAATAAATAGCATTCTCTTATTAGTAAATTGTGAAATATATTAGCCTGATAAATTAAATCACAATTGGATCACAATTATCAGTAAATTCTATATAAATATCCAATAATTATCACATATACATACGTATTTCAGTGAGTAAATTACCAAGGACTGGACACGGCATCATTTTTGTTATGATGTTTTTCATACAATTAGAAATAAAAAGGCCGATATTAAATTTTATACAAAAAAAAATACTGAACAACAAAAAAAAATTAATTTTTACCTCTAAAATGAACCCATATGTATTTAAGAATTCATAATTTCTTCCCAAAAGAATACCTTAATTTGCGTTGTGTTCTTTAACAATAATTTAATGATAACAATAATAATAAAAGTGACCACAACCCAGTAAAGATCCCCCCTGAATGTAAAGTTCAGGGGCCTTGGCATGTAATGTACTCACTTTACCTAATCAAGAATCTCAGAAAAATTACTGATTTATTGAACCATATAATTGCTTTTATATATAAACCATCAATAATAAAAATATAAAAATTATAGTTATTTATTTTTTTAAATTTATATCTTTTATTAAAGACCTCTGCCTAAACAATTGTTATTGCCTGAGATAATATTTTTAATCCTAATAATTGTTATTCAAAATTTTCAATACCATCTCAATATTTATATTCTTAAAGTTATATATATAAAAAAATATATATTAGAGCAAATACAGATCTTAACTGGTTAATTTAGAAAAATCATTTGAGGTTTTACCCTTTATAAAATTTACTTTTAAATTTTAAGAATTTAATCAAATTACATTCTTAGATTCTTAAAAATAATCTTATTATTATTATTTTTATTGCTATTATATCATATCATTTAAAGTTTGTAAAGAAAACTACCCTCCTTTTGAATTCTATTTATAAGTGATAAAATTGATTATGATTATTCAACAGTTGATTTAAATTAATTAGCTGTAATTTTATGGTCAATCACAATACTAAATTAGACAGACAATCAAATAAAGAGAAACATCTATAATGAAAAGGTGAAAACTTAGAAATTTTATTTAATTATATATTAAACAAGCACTAAATGGCATTTTAACACTAGAACGGCGGCGAGGGGTCATTTTGACCCTTGCCAAATGAATACATGTCGATTCGAACCAGAAAACTTTTTATAAAATAATAGTAATATATGCTACACAAAAATAACTTAAATAAATAAGTTAAATAGTTTTAAGTAAAAATTCTGATGTGAAATATTTTTATAAAACTTGAGTAAAATTTCCCGCCGTTCTAGTGTTAATGAATTTCATTTATCAAAGTATTTAGAATGCATCAAAGCATTCAAATTAACAAGGTTAATTGTCTGAAGTCAAACCTTTATATAGGAAATATTTATTTAATAACAAAATCATTTAACAGTTTAATAACAAAAGCATAATATTATTCATTATTATTATTATTTCAAGTTCTGGAATAGATATTTTAGTATACACCAGCAATAATTAAGAAACCAGTTCCATTTTTGAGTAACTTTGTGCTTTGAAATCAAAATCTCCTGGGAGCATCTTTAGAAACCGGTGAAAGAAAATAATTAAAGCATAGGCTTACCATGAAGATGAATTTCTGGGATTCAGAAGATAAAGCATAGGTCCTTCGGGCACAAATCAAAATGAATTCAAATTCAAAGTTTTCCACTAAGAATTTTAAACCTGGTTCACAGGTCAGCACTAGCGGAATGAGGTGTACGGTCGATGGCAGAACACACTACAGGAATCCAGCCGAAAACCACCGAAAAAGAATCAATTGAATCCCCATCTGGGAACTCCTTTTGCGTAAACCCCTGGGCCGTCTATGAAGGACGCTCCTTCCTTCTACTACAGGTTTCCTTCTACCACAGGTTTTTCTACGGTAATCTTTATATTTCAGCCATACGTCAGCATTTGCAGAATTTTTGCGTAGGTTCAGTATCAGGATACTCCAATCTTAGCAAAGACCCTTGGCCCGTCTAGGATGAGGCTCGCCGGCAGAAAAATCTACTATCCCCAAGAAAATATCTAGAGGCATCAGACACGATTCAGGACCTTGAGGATCGCTCCGCATTCGCTCACTGCTGGGACAAGACAACCTTGTTTTCACTGCGCCCACAACTATCTAACTGAAATTCATAATACAAGAAGCGCCAGAAAACAATTTTAAGACCACCCTGCACCCCAATAATAAAAAAAAAACCCAACAACGGCCGTTTCTACGCAACCTGACACATTTATGGAAAAATGTGCATGCCAGAATTCGCGGGGAATAAAAAAATAATCACAAAACACAGGCCAGACCTCCCTGTAAACTGCTGATTCTCAAAAAACCGTCTGCCCCCCAACTTTAATGTAGCATCTTGCTTACACAAATCGGTTCATTCACCCCAGTGTCTGCTGGTACAACATTCCGAAGACTTGTGTTACAAAAAAAAAGAAAACCTCTCCTTTACTCCCGAGATCTGGAAAAATATTTGAGACCACCCTTGCAGCTACATTGTAAAGGCTTTTAATGAATCCGTTGCCTTATTTGATTGTATAAATGTAATTCATAATGCTAAAATAATTAAAAATAAACTTAATTTTATTTAATTTTCTTCCTATAAAAAAACCCTCCTAAATAATACATTCTAATTTTTAATGCTCATAACACATGCAATACAAAGTCCAACATCACAATCAGGGCCAAAAACCAAACCCAAATGGACTTCAAACGGAAATGACTTTTAAATTTTCCTGGTTTCGAAGTTTTTTCCAGCAATTAAATCTCCAGCCCGGAAATATGACGGGCACGAGAAATAACGAACGACACCCCAGCCCATGATATTGACGGGAGCGAGAATTAAGGGGTTAAGAAAGTTACATTTTTGTAATAAATTTATTTGTGATGGATTAGCACTTTTTTGGAAGTATTAGAATGTGTAAAAAATGGTTCATGGTGGCTTCTGTTTTTGTACTTCCCAGTCAATTTATTTTAGATGGTTCGAAACAATTTTAGAGCATTCTCCAAGTTCAGCAGTAAGCTTCGGACTTTGGTACGTTGATTAGCTTCAATTTATGCTTTCGATTTCTCATTATTAAAGACAAAATGTCACCCAAGACCTATTTCATACACAGAACTCTTATTACTACCATGGAATTTCTTGAAGCAATGTTAAACTGAGCTTTCGCAAATAGTAATTGGATACAAAGGTAATGTTGAATCCAGACACTTTTTTTCCGGGTGGAATTTATGCAGCTCTGGAAGGGACACTTAGGAGTTCCGTGGAAGGGGATAGCGCCCTTCTAGACCATTACTAAGCATAAAATCCCGAATTTTCCGATTGCACCCTTAAACAACTTGACATGAGGATCAAGAACCACATCTCTGTATATTTCAGCATTCGCAGTTGCACTGGTAAAAATGTGTCGGTCACTGCGGCCATTCAAAATTATGTCCGTCCATACCATGATTCCACGACCTTTGTATCGATGCCTTTCACGAATTTTGCAGCCTTATTGCGTGTGATTTTCTCCCTCCATATGGTAACATGCTTGTAGTAAATCTCTCAACAAAATCTGGATTCATCGGT